>OZ007591.1:297579293-298819293 GCA_963931845.1 Maratus michaelseni | reverse complement strand
AACAGAAAATTTATTTTTCAAAAAATTTAATCATCGACGATGGATACTTTTTATGTACACTGCTCAAAACAATTAAAGGATATTGCAGTTTTAGGTGGATTTTGTATCTGGGAAACTTTTTAGCTGATTGATACATGGTCGACAGACATAGTAGGTTATATGAGAATAAATTACACATGTTTGGCAGAAAAAAATGCATTTTATTGCGCATTTGTGTACAAAAGGAAAAAAACACAATTTGTGCATATGAGAAAAAAAGAATAAGAAAAGGTGTTTTCTTCAAAGAAAATCATTTTCAGTAGGGGGTATGGTTTCCACGGGCGGCCAGCAAAGTTGAACACCTTTGAGGCATGGACTCAATGAGGCTATTAATGACGAGTTGGGGTATTCGGCCCCACCTTTCCAGACGAGCTCTTTCCAGTTCTTGGAGAGTTTGTGGGGGTTGTTGGCGGCCAGAAACTCGTCTTCCTAGAGCGTCCCAAACTTGCTCGATTGGATTCATGTCTGGAGAACACGCTGGCCATTCCATTCGAACGATTCCTTCCTCGAAAAGGAAATCCTCCACCAGGTTTGCACGATGTGGCCTGCAGTTATCGTCCATTAAAATGAAGTTATCTCCGATTGCTGCAGCGTAAGGGACTACAATAGGTCTGAGGATCTCATCCGTATATCGGCGACCAGTCAGAGCTCCATCTCGAATGATGTAGAGGTCAATGCGCCCGTCAAAGGAGATGCCACCATACTCCAACACTCCTCCACCGCCAAATCTGACACTTTCGTGCACGAACGCAGGATTATTCCTACTGCCACGGTCCCTCCAGATGAAAATACGCCTACTATCCGGATGCACAGAAAAACGGGACTCGTCAGAAAACAGAATATTGCTTCATTCATTTCTCCTCCAGTTGACATGCTCGGTTGCCCATGCCCTGCGATCGCGACGATGCCTTGATGTTAATCTAACACATACCATCGGTCGGCGAGCATACAGACTTACAGCATGGAGCCGGTTTCGGACAGTCTGAGTTGAAATCGGGGTGCCTGTAGCCGAGCGAAGGTGTTGTTGGAGAAGAGTAGCGTTCATGTCTCGGTGTCTCCGAGCTGTTAACGCTAAATACCGATCTTCATTGGGCGTTGTTGCCCGTCTACGACCTTGCCCTGGTCTTCGGCCTGCACATCCACTCTCCAAAAAACGGTTCCAGATCCTGGAAATGACACTTTGTGACACTCCAATGGCTTGCGCTACTTCGGCTTGAGTTTGGCCCCCTTCTAACCTACCAACAATTCTCCAAGCTTCTGAATCTGTCAAATGACTTCGCTGAGACATCGTACTCATCGAAACAAAGCAATCACTGAATGCCGATCATCCTTGTCTTCATTCTCTTTTATCCAGTTGAAAGTCAAATTTCATTCGCTGCCGCTGAAGCGACGTTTTTGACGTCGAACTCAAAATTTGCATACTCCACAGTTTGAAAACCAGAAAAATTTGCATTTGTGATTCTCTTCTTCTATTTTCGGAAAAAAAAATTCGTTTATATCTTTATTTTATATAAAACTTCAAATATCCTTTAATTGTTTTGAGCAGTGTATTTAACTTGCAATGGGAACAGTAATTCTAAACCTAACGGCTTATGAATTAGATTTTGGTAATGAATGAGAATGTACTCCATGTATTTAAATACATATCTATACTAATATTATAAAGGAGTAAAGATTGTTTGTTTATTTGTTTGTAGGAGGTAATCTCTCAAACTACCGAACCGTTTTCAAAAGTGATGGTGGCAAATTGATGGTGGCAACCCCTGCTCCTACATAGGCTATATTTTATGTCGGTGCCACTAACCCCAGGGAGGTGCAGAAGCGAAAGCATTCTAAGATTGCGATTTTTTGTATACGGAAAGAGCTAGAAACTTGAAATTTGGCATCGTAGCTACGTATAAGATGTAAATGCTCTCTAGGAAGAAATTTTAAAAAAATTCGAAAATTAAAAGGGTGAAATATGCGAAAAACGTTCTAAACACATTCTAAATTACAATTTCTATGGAATCTCTGGAACTACAGAACCGATTTCAAAAGTGATGAATGCAAATTGATGGTGACAATCCCTGCTCTAACATAGGCTATATTTTATGTCGGTGCCACTAATCCCAAAGGGGTGCAGGAGCGAAAAACTTTCTAAAATTGCGATTTTTTGTATACGGAAGGAGCTAGAAATTTGAAATTTGGCATTGTAGCTACGTATAAGATGTAAATGCTCTCTAGGAACAAATAAAAAAAAAATCGAAATTTAAAAGGGGGAAATAAGTGAAAGCGTTCTAAAAACATTCTAAATTACAATTTCTATGGAATCTCTGGAACTGCAGAACCGATTTCAAAAGTAAAGGTGGCAAATTGGTGGTGACAATCCCTATTCCAACATAGGCTATATTGTAACATACGGAAAGCTGTAATGGAGAATGTATAAATTTGTTGATTAATTAAACACTTAATTAACTTTATGCTTGACTTTTCAATAGCTAGTTAGAATACCATACATTTCATATGACATCACTAGAATGGGTAGAATTTTTCATATTTACCATATGACGGAACATATTGGATTTTATTATTCTGAAAACCTTACAAAAATGGTTTATTAATTAATACTGAATAGTATTCCTCCACACGTATTTGAACTCTATGCGAAACACTGATTGCGATACTTTGATTCTACTCAATCTCCTCATAAAAAGTTAATTATCTAACACCGTCCATTGTGTTATCAGAAAAGAAACATGACACAACAGAAAAAGCATCAACGAATTCACGTCCTCAGTCATTATAAAAACAATTATTTTATTGAAGTCTAACCGAAAGGAAGAAATTCAGCCTTATAAGCTGAAAAAAAACCAGAAAATGTATTTTTCAAAAAATTTAATCATCAATGTTAGATGAAGCAAAATATCCGCTTAAGGTTTCACACACTTCATAGTACGTCAAAAGATACTTGGATGCTTCATTTCACATTGTTCTGTAATATAGAAGTCTCAGAGATATAAATAATGGCGATGTTTATATCATTGCACCGCTGATGTTATAATAATAATTTGTAACTAAAACTTCAAATTATTTTATCGTATTACGTATATTAATTTAAATAGCGCAGTGACATATTAAATGTTATTAATATGAAGTGTAGTGTATGTTATTCATCTTAGTGGGACGTTACATGGATCATTTTACTAATTATTAGATAGTATATCCTGTTTTACAAACACAGCTGGAATTCTTTTAGAGTCTATATTTATTTAAGGAACTTTAAATACAAAACTTTTTGCACCATCTATTCACAATCTATTCACTAGAAAATGTGTTTCAGTTATTATGTTCAACGTAAAATATATAACATAACAACGTTCCGCGTTCAGAGATTTAAACTAAAATTATGCAGCATAAATTTCATAAAATATGTCGTACATGAAACAGATTTGTTACAACTCTCATAGATACACAAATATAACTCATCATATCATGAACCACGCAATACAACAACGTCATGCATTGTGCAATATACATAAAAACCTGAAGAAAGCTGCTTTATGTCAAAGTCGACTAAATAGGATGTTTCGTGGAACTTTTTGCATTGGTTCTTGAGTTACAGCGGCAACAAAATTTGTTTAGATAAACAGACATTTTAAACCATGAAAAACAACGCAGTCTAAAACTTGAAAAACAACGCAGTCTAAAACTTGAAAATATCGTATTTAATCGTGTATTTTGCGCGCCTTGTTTACCATTTCATAGATATTATAATTAGGGGATGTGAAAAATATTCATGATTTTTACAAAATATTTATTGATATTAAATTTTGTAAGAGAAAATTTTAGAGTAACATTTATCTGAAAGTTTAATGCAATTTTCTATAAATAAATATTATTATATAATAAGAATATATGTTGCAACAATGTCACAAAATGGTTTTATGTTTTTATTTATTTTGCTAGGGACATATTTTCGATTGTGCCAAGCACTCCATTTACACCAAATTTACCTGAAATATTTCTCTATTAACTATGTATTTATTAGTAATTCAGACTGTTTTAAATTTAATAATTTGCCGCATAGTTCTTATTTCAGTGCAGTAGCATTATACCTCATAAAAGTATCTACATTGCTGAAATTAGAAATCGCGGGATACAAAGTAGAGAATTTCTACTTTTTTTTGTAATTTAGAGACTAATTTAATCGCATCAACGCATTACCTATTTCGTAATACAGTCCACTCAGTCAATAACATTAGTGCAGCGTCAACAACAATAATTAAATGAAATAAAGGAAAAATATTCAGTTATTAATAAATGTCTTTTGATTTAATAACGAATTGCTGTGGATCTCATAATATTTTTTTCAATGGACTCACGTATGAGATATTCGAGTAATATGAAGCATGTATATGAAGTACCAGTTACATATATAAATTGAAAGTTTTATTCGACGTTATAATACCCAACTTTTAATAATATCTGTTTACACAAAAGAGATTAAGTGAAAGACTATTTGATAATTCATAAACAGAATATTTGACTCAGAGTAATGGAAACTTTCATTCGACTTAAAGTTTTATAGAATGCTTCCTAGCCTTTTTTCTATTTTGACTTATTATTTAATCTTTATTATTAAAATATGAAATGGCATAAAACAAAGAAAAGCGAAATATTTATGACAGAGTGAAGACTGTTTAAATAAAATTATATACAGCTGTATGTGGGGGATAGAATAACAAATCTTAATTTTTCATAAATCGCTGAATAACGTTATAAATATGTACAGTATTTTCTTTCTCGTAAAATGAAGTTTCTAATCCTGGGAGAATTTGTAAGAGATGACCTTTTCTGATCCATATGTCTACAGTTCAATTACGCTTCCCACATGTCATTTCTGCAGACAGTGTTTATTCCTTAAGGACCTCGAACATGATCTATCATGACAGTCTAAATTATAGAATTTCTGTTTTTTTTTTTTTTTTTTTTTTTTTTTTTTTTTTTAAGAACAGCAAATGATGGGACTATTATTTTTTCTATTAACTTTGCTAACTATAAGAAGAATTAGACTAATTGGTGTGAATAAATATAACCCACTATTAAATACATAAACCTTTAATATGTTTTATTATTTTGTAGTTAAGAATATTAATTAAGTAAATTATTGCGTAAGTGATTTATCACGCTGCAGTTTAAAGAAATGTAAATACACATACACACTGAGATAGTACATACATACCTATATATTTCTATATACAGTGTCAATTTAACTTAATATGTCAAATTGAAGTGGGTGGTAGAAGACCCCATTTGGATCACAAACCTTCATAACAATTCTGTCGTATTTCTAACCGTTTCCAGGTTCTGGTGGATATAAGGAAAATATGTCACATCTGCATGAGATACGAAAACACTCGAAATTATCCAAAATAGGTTTCTAGAAAACCTACACATAAATTTAAACATCTGGGAAGAAAAAGAAACAACCTGTAAAATGAGATATTTTTCATCCGGACATATTCATATAACGGCGAGCTACAAGCGCTGAAACATTGTCGAAATGCAAATCGAATTGTCACGAAATGATTTACTCGGTAATACCAAAAACACCCTTCTAGCTACAATCGATGAAATCTACCAAACACGTCCCAACAAACACGAGATTTTTGGCCACATGTCGTAAACGTTGTGGCCAAAAAAGTTTGCGGCAATTTGTATCCAGCCATTAATGTATTTCAACTGACGCGCCCGCACACCGGATGTCTATCGCCAAATCGTTCACGGGCAAATGGCGGGGAAACTTAATGCAATTTCAGTGCCCAATAGCGAATGAAAGTACGTTTGCGGCAAAGATATACAAATCTATCATCGTTTAAAAGTCAGTGGCCCAGTATAATCTTCTCGACATTTTTATTATAAGAAATAAAAAGTATTTTTACTTCACATTTTATAAGATTATTTTCGTTATTTTAAACCGGGATTTATGTGACACGATAAAATATGCTGCATTTAAATATTTTATGCAATACAAAATACACAAAAAGTAACCTTCTTTAATTCAAAGAGTTTTTATGTGAAAAAAAAAATCATAAAAATAGTTAATGTTTTGGCTTTTAAAGTATGCATTAATATATTTAAATGAATATTTTCTGTGAGCACATAGAATGAAAATTAATATTGCAATCTTTAGACATACATATTTTATAAACATATAAAAAAAATAATGATAAATAGGAATTTATTTTCAATTTGAATTATATATTTCAATTTCAATGAAAAAATATTTGTCAAAAGAAATAAATGCCCCTTTGCCAAAAAAACATTTTTTTAATTTTTTTTTTTTTTTTTTTTGGGGGGGGGGGTGATTTTATATTATCTGTATATTATCTATAAATCAGTTTCAAAAAATAAGTTATTTTCATTTTTTGAAACACTCAAAATTTAGATTTAAAAGAAAAAATATCCTAAATGGCAGTAATAGCAAATGCCCATCCCCCCCCCCCCAATAAATGGGAATTTATTTCCAATTTGAAAAATATAGTTCAATTTCAATAAAAAAATATTTGTCAAAATAAATAAGCCACTTTGCCAAAAAGCAGTTACTGTTAAAGGAAAACAGAAAAAATGTCTTTTTTTTTTTTTTTTTTTTTTTTTTTTTTTTTGTGGGAAAGGGGGGGGGGGCTGATTTTATATTATCTATAAATCAGTTCCAAAAAATAAGTTATTTTCATATTTAAAAGAAAAAAATATCCTAAATAGCAATAATAGCAAGCAAAAACCCATCCCTCCCCCCCCCCACACCCCGACTCTTTTCACAGAAACACTCAATTAGAAACATTACATTAACATCACAGAAACATTAAATTAATCCAGGCTTGCCGGCAAATACAAGGAGGGAAAGATGAAACAAAGATTTCCATTTTCCGACACATTTTTTTCCCAGTGGGGATTTTTGTAAATATATTTTTAAATGTTTTCAAATTTGTAATAATCAGCATTTAGAAATTTCCACTTTTAAACTTATTTAATATTGTATAAGAAATTTTGAAGATAAAAAAACCTTGGAAAAATAATTCTATTGAAAGATAGTGTTTTTAGAAAGGAATACATTTTCTTGTTTCTGCGGGCTGGTAGGGATTTTGTATGTTAGCAGCGTCAAGATGGCAGCGTGAGCAAAGTCTGTTTACAATTTTTGAAGCAAGCCTCCCTATTCCTGGCGTCGTCATCATATTCTTTTGAGGATTTTGATTTACAAATTAGGTAAGATTATTTTTCTATATTATTCCAAGAGTTAGTTAAAAATTAGTTTTCATCATTCTCAGGGACAGATTTAAGTTCAAGATAAGGAAAGCTGAGAAAAAGCATCAGCAATTTTGTAAAATTAACTGCATTGCTTTGCTTATGTTACTTACTTCTACAGAAGTGTATGAAAAAAAGTTATTTACTGATTTATCTCTGCCCTGAATATGCTATTAATAAGTTGATTGTAATTATATATATGCCAGGAGCCAGGGTATAATGTGCCGGTAATGAACACTCCCAGAAGTTTTGGGTTTATAAAAAAATAACCAATAAAAATTCAGCTTTTTTTCGTAAATCTCCGTTGCTTGTTTTATAATCTGCTTTATTGCTGACAAATCTTAAACTAGTCAGGAAGCCAAAAATAATATTTCACAGTTTCAGTAAAAATTTTACTTCATAAGTTAAGATCTGGTTTTAATTAACTAATATATATATTCTGTATTTTCTGACGATAATGGCATGTTTTTGTTTTGATTGTAATAGAAAACTTCGAATTTTATATACTAATGACCATTTGCAAAATTTCACTTAGTTTTAAGATGTTAATAAATTAGGTAATTTGTTTATAATTCATTAATGGGATTCTTAATTAATCATGGTAATGGTGCCTAAAATGTTTTGGTTTAACCGAATAGCTAAGTAATCTGATTAATTTTTAAATTCCACTTAGAGTGTAATAGGAACACAACTTGGTACTTTTCTGTTATACCAACACATGCCAAAATATATGCTAATTTGCCATTTATTTCAATCCTGACAGTGTAAAGAATTGTTTATTGCAAACCATACCAAACATTCTAATTGGGCTATTTATTGAACGTTAATCTTTTATCATTAATATTATTTAATCATAACCTCACAAAACATCTTAACTTGCTACTTTTCATATAGAAAATATTTATTAAATTATAACTTGCATTTATTATTGACACTGAAATGGATTTTACCATTTGGCTGTTACATGAGGATGTAGAAGCAGCAATAAAATTGTTTTAGGACTTTAAAGATGCATAAAAAAAGTTTATCAAAAAAAACCAATAAACGTCTTCATTCAAAATATGAAATGTTTACTGCAATCATACATATGTGTGTATTTATATATACATGTCATCACTGGTGCCCGGCTAACTGAAAAGTACCAAACATTGTATCAATTATCTTCTTTAATTACTTTCCTGGAATTATAATTTATCTCCATCTTTTATATTATGTTCTGCAGTGTTTTTCTTTTTCAGTACCGTAATTTCAGTAAAAAGTGCTATAGTGCATATGCGTTTAAAAATTTAAAACAGTCTAAGTGCACAGTACTTCTGCTGTGCAGCTGATTCGGTAATTTTTTTTTTTCCTCCCCATAGCAATATTTAGAAAATATGCCATTTTTCCTTCTTCATCAACTGGCCAAAATGGCTTGCCACGAGTCTTCTCCATAACCTACCATAGAAACTTAGCCTTCCCCATTCTCAAAAAGACCATTGGATTGCATATTTTTATGCCATTTCATCCATTTTAATTCATGAAATGCAAAATATATTACATACTGTATTTCATGTTTTAAATCATGAATGAATTTTAATGTGTAACTCCCCATTCACACAATAAAATTTATTTGACCAAAGGATATTTCATGCAGGCGATATCTCATTGATAATGAGAAAGAGTAAACATTATGAGGGGCTTGTTAAAAGTCCTAAGAAAGGATAAAAGTATCACTGGATAGTAGAAGTGAAGAATATCCCCTTTTTTATGGAAATAACTTACCAATCCTAACTTACAGAAAATCAGTTTGATACGTTAAAATAAATGTATTAAATGCAAATTATTATGTGTGTGTGTGCATGCTGAAATAAGTTTTGATTTAAAAGAAGAAAAAAATGATTCACTGGCGTCAGTTATATACATTAATCAGTTTCAGTTATACTTTTTTTTTAAAATTTCTAGTTGAATATGATAAATGCTTAATGTTGCAACCTATTACAATTTATTTTCATATTTTTAAGGAGACTACGGTGACAGCAGAGATACTGTTGAACCATGCTTCTAAGAACTCCGGTTGACAGAATGCCAAGCCGATTCCATTCATACTGTTGGTTGTCCCCGGCAACAGAAGCTGAAGTCATCGCTCTTTATCTTAGGCAGCATACGGACTTCTCCATTTTCAACATGGACTAGCCATTTTCACCCATGTACAGTTCGCTCCAAGTTTCTATCAAGCGTGGTGCATCAGTAGGTGGTGTTTAGAGAAGATTCTTGTGCAGCTTAAACTCATTTGGCATTCAAGCAAAGGTAAGTTTTCAATTTGCTCAGTTTATAATGCAGGGCTTTTATCTTGGGGCCCATTTTGAGAAAAGTAAAAGTCATTTGTGTGAAAATGATTCCAGATTTTCCCCCAGGTTTAAAAAAGGGCAGGGTGCTGCTGGTGAGAAAAGGGCACTTTTTGGATTCTTGAGAGCACTTTTCAGATTCTTAAGGGCACATTTTTAATTGTTAAAGATATTATTTTGGTTTTTAAAGCCACTTTCAATATTTAAAAATCAGGACACTCTTTTTAAGACAACACTGAGTCAGTTTTTACTATGAAAGCAAATTTTTTAATGCAAAAAGGAGAAAGGGCACTTTTTGTACTGTGGGGCAAGCAGGGACGCGCCGACCCAGTGTGCAATGTGTGCAGTGCTCACAGGCGCCGAAGTATAGTAAAGGTGCCAAAGATTTCAGTTGAGGAAAAAAATACTTCAAAAAGAAAAAAATACTTAATTTAATTATACTATTACAACTCCTTGACATCTATTATGTATTAGTACGCACATACAATCCATTTTAAACAGATTTTTATGCTTTATTCAAATATTCAATCTATTGTAATTGTATCATTATTTTCTCCAGGACGCTGATTTTTTCCGTTTTATACAGGATTCTGATACAAACAGGTTCCATTTTCTCACTTTTTACTGTATTTTGAATTCTATTTACATACCTGTCAACCTTTTTTAATTTTTTAATCAAATACCAATATTTTGAACCTGAAATTTTACTTAATAAATGAAATCAGATAAGCATCCTATAGAAACAAGACGTGTTTTATTAAATAATTTTTCTTGTTCAAAATGCGTTTATTTGACTTTAAAAAAAAGAAAAAAAAAAGGTTTGCAGCTATGTATTTATATTGAGGGATATGGATGTAGAGCGGCCACTGAAGTTCGGCACACAGGCGTTGGATACTACTGGCGTGTCCCTGAGGGCAAGAAGGGTGCTAATTCTTTTTATGAGGGGCAAAAAGGGTGCTATTTTGTAAACCAAAGGGCAGGCAGGGTGCAGCACCCTTCTGAAACTGTCTGGGGAAAACTCTGATGATTCTTTTTTTTTTTTTTTTTTTTTTTTTTTTTTTTTTTTTTTTTGTAAAAGATAACATTTTGTAATGAATATGAAATTTAGTTACTCAAATTTGAACCAAACGTTTATTGATAGCTTCTTTAAGTCCTTCTGTTAAAGTTTTCGTTTCAATTTGTTTGCAAACTACACATTTTGAAACATAACAAAATAAAAATTAACAATGAAGAGTATGTTTTTATAGAATGGAATTTTGTGAATTGCCCCTTTTCGATGATCTTGGGGAAATCAGAGCTGAAACCTTAGTATAACAGTAATTGTAGAGGCCGCTATAACAAGAAACTACCAAAAAAGGGTATTGGCTTTACAGTTACTTTTCATTTTTTCATAATGTACAGCTAAAATGCTATTTTATCTGTGCTCGCAGTGAAAACATTTTTTCTGAGGCAGGCTAAATTTACAACAATAAAAGAAATGCCCATTTAATTATTAATTTTTTTAATTGCATTTATTGTATTTTCTGAAATCATAGTCTTTTCCAACAGTTTTAAAAATGACTTTTTTTTTAAATATAATTTTAAAACTAAACTTTAATTTTGCATGAGATTTTTTCCTTATCTTTTTCTATGTTTTATAGATAAATTTTTTATGTACCGAGTAAATAGTTCTTATGAATTATGGCATATATTATACATTTATATTCAAATAACTTTTTATAGATCACTTATAAATTAATTTGTCTTTAAATATGCTTAAAAAATGAAATTCTTGCAACTACTCGGCTGCAATTTGGCTGATTAACGAGTATATACCAAGTACTTGGTACAGCTCTAGTTTCTCATAAGCATGACTGATTTCTCCATTTTCATAGAAAATCAATGTTTAAAAATGATAAGCTGTGTGTTTTAGAGATTAATACAAAAATGTGGAGAGATCATAATACAAATATAAAAAGCGAGAAGAGGGCTAAAATAAGATGCATGTTTAATATATAATATTAATATACCAATATATTCATAGTAATTGAAACTTAAGTTTAATTGTTGACTCCAGTTGAACATTAAAATAATTATTCATTATATACATTGCCACTGTTTATCTGGTGTTCCCAATTTTACCAAGTATTTTTTTAAATCTTGCACATGATCATGTACTGATACTATTAGCTCTGTTTTTCACTTTGAGTGTGTGTGCAGTAATGTTTGCTTCAGTTTGCCTAGTTTTGATATTATAGTGCAGATTTTTTAACATGTGCAGGGTAAGGTGTGTTTGAATTCAAAATTCATTATATAATACAAAAGAAAGAAAACTGACAGGAAAAATAGTAAATAAAAGGTTTTTTTGTTTTACTTTAATAAAATTTTGTATTATGCACATCACATACTTCTTCAACTTTCATAACATAATTTTTGAAAGTAAGTTTTTCAAAATGATTTATTAATGTTGTTTAAAAGGAGTTCCTTATTTCTATCTCTTGTGTGAGTTTCATAAAGTTTTTACTGTGTTTTATATATGGGAAAATATAATTAAGTCATTGTTAACTTTGATTTAAATCTTTTAAGACAAAAGTATTCTTGTCAGCTTGATTTAAAATTAATCACAAAGGAATATATAAAATGAGTATGAGTATAAATTATATGTTTCAGGAAGAAGTTATTTAATTCATGTAATTTATAGAATTGAAGAATACTCAATATACCATTAAAACTATAATAAAAAAGCTGTTAACTGATATCTTTTAAGTGACCAAAAATTCATTTTTTAAACTTAAGGTATTTTGAAAATATTCTTATGTTTTGCCCAAAATATTTTGCAAATGTAAGATTCTGGAGAGGGGTTGAAAGCTCAAATTCATGTTTTATAAATTTTTGATTTAAATCAAATATCAAGTAATAAACATGTGGATTTTTACATTGCTAACTAAGCGTAAAACCAACAGAGTGAAAACTGTCCAAGTCTGGAAGCTTGGTTACGCTTAGTTAGCAATGTAAAAATTTGCATGTTTATTATTCAGTAATTTCATGTGAATTTCATTGCTGAAAATTAATTGAAAAAATAATTAAAATTACTCAAATATCAAGTTTTTACAATAAAATAACTGTGGTATATAATAATTTTTTTATGCTGAAAAGAACTTTTCCTAGTATTTGTATTTAGTATCCATTGTGTAATTTTCATTCATTAACCCCTTAATCGTCGCACCTTTTTAGTGTAGGCCACTTTTAAAAAAATCAGATTGTGTTGATTACCACCAGTTTTTTAAGTAGAAATGTTCATCTTATTTAATAGACAGATAAAATAATGCAAGAATAAAGCCAATAACACTATTTTAAAAAACTGGTGGGAATCAAACAATCTGAATAAAACAGGCGTAATCTACGCTGCCCGTGAATGTCTCGGGCACGACGATTAAGGGGTTAAAAAAATTGTATATGTGAAAAAAACATTTAACAAATACCACAATTTCGGGCTTATACATGTTTAAAAATAAAATTTATCTATATCTACCAGTGCGGCGTTTGATAATTGGAAGGTGTGGTTACATTAATGGGTCATGGGAGTGTTCAACATTGGCCGAGGACTCGGTTTCCCTTATGGGATCCCGGCTATGGAGCCGTTGTTCACTTCTGGCATTCCGCCCAAGTGTGTTGTGGTGGTGTTCTCTGAGTTTGGGCTCCACCGTATCATTGCAGCGACCTCTGTCGTCATTCATTTGGGAAAGGGTGATGAAGCGCAGGAGGCTTAGGCCCCCACTTCTCCCCGACCGAAGAGCACCACCTTAGAGGTGTCCAGGTAAACCGGCCCTTTTTGGTTATAGGCTCACGAGAGCCTGGAATCGGCAGTGAAATAAGACTGCCTTCGGTAGCCGTAGCTTATCATATCTACCAATGCGGCGTATACGAAGCATTCGTGATTTTTTTTCCTTGAAAAAAATCCAGTCATTTAATGTTGTTGAGTGAACAACCGAAAACAATATTAAATTGCTTTTTTCATGGGTCTGCAATAATAATCACTCAAAATATGTTGGGCCCCAAAGCAGAATATTTAGCAATGTTCTGCAACGAATCTTCAGCTGATCAAAAATATTCTGTGGGAATTAAAAAAAAAAACAGGGAGATGTCCTTGTATATATAGGAGTGCAATTTCATCTTTTATAGAAATGCAAACGACGTTTCCTAAAGCACTGACACATACACAACAAAGACACGTTATTTTGGGTTAAGATATATTTTTTAAACTATCGCATTGACAAACAGTTTACAGTTCTGTCAACAGGGCTTGAATTTCAGGGCGGGATTCACGCCGAAAATTTTGAAATCCCGCCCAAAAAATTTCAGCATTTTCGGAGAAATTTGCATTATTTAATTTACCTGCAACCGAACGATAAATTTCGTGATTTTTTTTTCCCGCAACCGATTGACGAACTTTGTGTTTTTTCCGCGACTGATCGACGAACTTTGTGATTTTCCGTGACAGATCAACGAACTTTGTGTTTTTCCACGACTGATCGACGAACTTTGCATTTTTTAAGCAACTGATCAACGAATGTTGCATTTTTTTCCGCGACAGATCAACGAACTTGGGTTTTTTGGGGACAGATCGACGAACTTTGAGTTTATTCCGCAATCGATCGACGAAATTTGCTTTTTTACGCAACTGATTGACGAACTTTGAGTTTTTTGGTGACAGATCGACAAACTTTGCATTTTTTCCGCGACAGATCAACGAACGTTGCATTTTTTTCCGCGACTGATCAACAAACTTTGCGATTTTTCTGCGACAGATAGACGAACATTGTGTTTTTTAAGCGACTGATAGACGAACCTTGCGTTTTTTAGGGACAGATCGACGAACTTTGTCTTTATTCTGCAATCGATCGACGAACTTTGCGTTTTTTGGTGACAGATCGACGAACTTTGCATTTTTCCCGCAACAGATCGACGAACTTTGCGTTTTTTCCACGACTGATCGACGAACTTTGCGTTTTTTTCGCGATCGATCGATGAACTTTGCGTCTTTTCCGCGATCGATCGGTGAATCTCAATAAAGTAAAATCTAAAGTCAGAAATTTATTTAACAACCTAATTGTTAAGGGTCCCTAGCACATTTAATGGAACTTGAAAAATACACTGCATATATAAAACTTAACTTTCTTCCCTTTTTTATAATAAAAATAAACATTTTACATAATCATTCTCAGTTGACTTAAATTTTTCAATGGTATTTTGTCATGTCTGCATTAATGTAATTCTTTAAATAGCACGTAAAATAATAGTGGGGTTTAAAGATTTTTTTTCTCCCTAACAAACATTACAACTCCCCTCCATTTAAAAATGTTGGTAGGGAGACTCCCCTCCTTGGAAAAATTGAATTTCAAGCCCTGGTCAATAACTTTACAAAAGATATATTTTGAGATATCACCTTTATGGAGAAAAAGTCTTTGGAAATTTGCTCCATACATAGTTATAAGTCCAGCTTTTAGAACTTTTCTAACAGATTTATATCCAGGCGGAGGCCCATGTGCTTTTCTTTTGGTACTGAATACATGTCATTAGTAATATATGTTGTCGCAACTTCACTGTACATGAGATTTAAAATTTTTTATTAGTAATGAATATAGTGTTAACTCTAGAACTAAAGGATAGCCGGAGGGAAATATTTTTAAAAAGGTCACACTGTTCTCTAAAAGAGCACTCTTGCATCCTATTCAAAAGATATGTTTTGAACTGGTTTGTTTATTATCCCCACTTATCAATAGAATTTTGCGATATTTTCCCGTGACCAATTGACTAATTTTGCGACCGACTGACAAATGGGATTTTTTTTTCACGACCAATTAACAAATTTCACAATATATGAGATTTTCCACTTGATCGACTGGCGAATTTCATCATTTTTTCTCGCAACCGATCAATATAGGTGAAAACTGGGAAATCGGATTAGTAGCCAATTGCCAATAGACTCGGTTTCATTAATGGCCACTTTTTAAAGTACTGACTAATGTTTCAAATTTTCTAGATAAAGTATAATCATCGTATAGAAACATATTTTTGTATAAATCAGTTTTATACCAGCGAAGTGCTCATGATAAGAATAGGGAAAAAGTCAAAATTCAGGAAAATTTTCTAAAAATCACAAAGTCTATTATCACATTAATTTTTTTAGAATATGATCATGGATTATTTGTCAGGGGTGATTGTGTTCCAGTTATGTACCGGAATTGCAGTATTTTTTTCTTTTTCAATACCAGAATGCCTTTTTTTTCGTATAGATCGGTTGTAGGGAAAAAAATCTCAAAATTCGTCAGTCGGTCGAAAAAAAAAAACCCATAAATTTTGTCAGTTAGACGCGGGAAGAATATCACAATGATCGTCAATCGGTTGCAGGAGAATATAGCTAAATTTGTTAATCAATTGCATGAAAAAAATCTTGAAGTCTTGAAATTCTTTAGTCGGTCGCATGAAAAACTCCTGCAAATTTCGCTAGTAAGCTGCAGGGAAAAAACACATAAATCTGCTGATTGGTCACAAGAAAAAACTGAACAATTAGACAATTGATAGCAGGAAAAAAAAAGCATGAAATTTGTCAATCGGGTAGCACGGAAAATTTTAGAAATTTGTCAGTCAATCATAAGAAAAAAAATCATGAAATTCTTCTGTCGTTTATGAGGTGAAACTTGTCAGTTGATCAGGGGGAAAAATCGTGCAATTCGTTGATCCATCATGGAACAAACTTGCAAAATTTGCCAGTTGGTCAAGTGTGAAATTATCATGAAATTAGATAGTCAAAAGTGAAAAAAATTGTGCTATTCGTCAAACAAATGGGGGGGGGGCGAAATCGCAAAGTTCTTAACACATTCTTGGTAAAAAAAAATCGTAAAATTCGTCAGTTGGTCAAGGATTACAATGGAATGTGTAACTGGGAAGTGACCGCGTAGGGGTGGCAATCAATGACAATTTTTTAATCGCCACTTTTACAATTTTAATTGTCACATGGCGAGTGGCAATTAAAGTTTCGCAATTTTTTTTCCACGACTTATTGAAGAATTTTGCGATTGTTTCCTGTGACTGATTGAAGAATTCTGTGATTTTCCTCTCGATAGACTGACGAATTTCACAATAATTTTTAGATTTTCCCTTGATTGACAGGCGCATTTTGTAATTTTTTTCTTGCTACCGATGAACGATTTTTGTGATTTATTTACCGCGTCTGGTTGAAGAATTTCTCAATTTTTTCTGACAATCCACTGACGAATTTCATATATATTTTTTTCTCAAGCACCTGAAGAATTTAAAGATTTTTTTTTTCATGATTGACTAACAAATTTCGTGATTTTTTTCCGTGAGTGATTGTAGAATTTTGTGAATTTTTTTTTTTCTTCGGCAATCCATTGACTAAGTTTAAGATTTTTTACCACAATCGGCTGACAAATTTGGCGATATCTTTTAAACGGCCAAAAAATCATTTTATAAACTTTTTCATATTAAAATTTAGTTAGTAATATTTTAACAAATCTGTATTCAAAAAGTTATCATTAAAAAAAATCTTAGTCTGTTACCAATTGCATAGGAATTGTTCATTTTTAATAAAATCCTTTTATTCAAAACTGTTATTTTACAGTTTGTTAAAACAGTTTAGCAGAGTTTCATGAAATGCTAACATCTTGTACAATGGGTCCATCAAATTACTGGAAATTTTGATGCTTCAGCTCATGTGCTTAAAAAATGTTTGCTTTAAATGTTTTAATATTTGTTTCAAGAGTGATGATTCAGTTTTGTGATTATTGTAATTGTGACACCTCTGGAAATATAGTGAATCTAATCTGGACCTGCATTTAATAAAAATTAAATTAATTTAAATTTATGAAATGCAACATTTAATAGAAAAAGATTGTTTGAATATTTTTTAATGTTTTGCTGAAATGTGTCAAATAATTTTTGTTAACGGGGTTTTTAACTTTCATGAACTTTGACAATACTTAAGATTACACAGATTTATGCTAAATAATTTTTTTTAATTTAATGGTATGTATCTAGAAGAGGAGGGGAGAGGGTGATAAAATTATTTGATCTTGTGACCTCTAAATTAAGGATTTTTTTTTTTTAATATGCCGTCATATAAATTAATTTGGATTTTGATTATATGTATAATTTTTAACAAATTAAAAATAAAGCAGGTTCTTTAGAGAAAGGGACCTTCTTTAATACTTTCTTTGACCCTTTTTTTTAAGAAACTTTAAAAATGATATTTCAACTTAAGATATTTTTAAAACATTCTTATGTTTTACCCAAAATATTTTGCAAAAGATGTAAGATTCTGGAGAGGAGCTGAAAGCTCAAATCCATGTTTTTTAAATTTCTTTTAAATCAAATATCAAGTAATAAAAATATGGATTTTTTCATTGCTTAACTAAGCGTAAAACCGACTGCGGTAAATTTATTATTAGTTGTTGCATACTTTACCATTCCAGATATATGGACTTTCATAGAGAAAGGTAATCAGCACCACACAGTTTATTATAAAATTCCATTAAAAATTCATAATTATCAAATAATTATTTAAAAGTAAATTAATAATTATTGAATTTAATTTTTTTTATTAATATTTTAAAGAAATTACCAAAGTCAATAATGGTTATCTTAATAAGTACTGCTTTCGATATTATATTTTTGTTATTCAAAGAATCTGTGTGAGGGGGGGGGGGGCATACAGATCTGTGCGCAGAGCCCCCAAATTTCTAAATAGGTCCCTGGTCACGAAAGAACATTTATTTTTCTTAGAACGCTGTATTGAAATTTGTGAGAAAAAAGGACTAATTTGTGTTCCAGAATTTTTTTTTTGGAGATAGTAAATATTAAGATACTTTTTAGTAAATTGTTTTAAAGAAAAATGTTCCTGAAATAAATGGCTATTTTTTAGGTAGGCAGCATAGAAATGCATGAAAAAACTTCAGTGTGCAAATTGATCTCAAGGAAATGTCTTTTGGAATAATAAATATTTTTTAAAACAAAATTTTTGGGTAAAAAAAAAAATATATATCAAATATCAAAATCTGTACATTATAAGCTTTATAGGATCAAAAACTATACATAGCAATTTAACCATTTTTTGCCGGCACATACTTAACTATTGTAGTGTGCAAAGTTCAATAATTTTTTTTTAATTCGACAAATTTTGTAGAGTTTGTAGGATCTTTTATTCAGAATTTCATTAGCTGAATAAAGTTTTAATTCATAGTTTGAACTGGCCGATTTTTTTTGCCAAATTTTAAAAAGGTCCAATAATAAAATTTACAAATACTTTTTAACAGAAAAATGTTTATATGTAAATATTAAAATAGAAAGAAGACTTTAAAATAATTAAGCTATTACTTACGAAAAGCACTAAAAAGCCCTTTTCATAAAAAAGTGCCCATTTTTTCAGCTGAAGTGTCTCTTTTTTGAAGGAGCACCCTGCCCTTTTTCATTCTGAGGGAAACACTATGGCATAATATTTTTTTCATTCTGAAAAGAACTTTTCCTGTAGTATTTCTATTTAGTATCCAAAACATAATTGTGTAATTATTCATTAAAAATTTGTATAATTGAAAAAAAAAATATTTGTAACGAAAAAAGATAAAGAAAATCATTTAATGTTGTCGAGTGAACAACCAAAAACAATATTAAAAAATGCTTTTTTCATGGGTCGGCAATAATAATCATTCAAAATATGTTAAGTATTCAGTGGCAGACATGTTACCCTTCTGGGAAACAAAAACCGTATGTAAAATGCCATTGTTTTATGAGTGATGATATCAGATTTATAGCTTGGAGGTACACAATGTATTTTCCTACTTTACGAAGCCATTTTCAAGTAAAAGTTATATGTGAAAAAATAAAGAACTGCTGGTTTCTAGCAATGCAAATTCTAGAACATTTCCCAAAGTGGGCAATTCGACTTTTATGAAATGAAAGAAAGAGCACCCATAGCTCATTCAAGATGATAATTTGATGCTATGCATCATATGTAAAGAATTTGAATTTATATATTTGAAGTTATTCAAAAGAATTTATAGAAAGCCTGTTTTTATTTTGTTTTGGTGATTAACACAGAGATAAAGTGTTAATATACAGTGTAACTCCAGATGTACGTTACCTGAGTTGTACGTTTCCCTCAGTTGTACATTTCCCTCAGTTATACATTTCCCTCAGTCAGGGTTCTTAAATGCCCGGGTTTTTTCAGAAAAAACCTAACCCACTGGGTTTTGTCAGTGTTTTTGCGGTTTTATCAGTGTTTTTTGGGTTTTATCAGGGTTTTTGGGGTTATCAGGGTTTTTTGGGTTTTATCAGAGTTTTTTAAGTTAGAGGTGGTTCAGAATGTTTGACAAAAATGTACTTACTACTCAGTACAGTTTAAAGAAACTATTTGATTACAAAAATATATAAATGAATGACAATCAAAATTGTTTTGCTTTTAGATAAATTGATTATTAGTAATAGTTTTAACAATGAAATTATAGAAGTACTATACTAATACCAGTGCTGAATCAGACTAGTATACTTTTACTTAGTTTTTATTATTAGTTTTAAACTAATATTTTGTTAAGGATAAAGTATCTTTATTCATTTTAATTGAAGTGATTGCCTATATATAATAAATATTTTCTCTAGAAAAAATTCATTCTGAAACATATTGATTAATGATGGATTGCAATTTTTTTTTTTTTTTTGAGTTGTTTGTATTCCAAAATTTCCTCAGCCCGAGGTAAATAGAAAATTTAGGTTTTCCCTTAGTTTATGTTGTTATTGAATTAAGTTGGGTGGTAGTTTATATTTAATTCAGCAAAATTTTTGCAATTGAAACTGGATATAACAAAATTCGCAGAAATGGGGAAAAAAATATTTGCTGTAAAGTATTTTTTATTATAACTAATTAATAGAATATACCAAATAATTCTACATGTCTACATCATTAAATTAAGATTCTCAGCATATGTGGTATTTTGTTATGAGTTTCAACTGTAGGATTATACATTCAAGTATTTTTTTTAATGGGAAAAAAATTAGTTTTTGTGTTTCTGATAGTTACATATACTTACAGAAAATTAAGTTACAGTTATTTATTTTAAAAATTGTCATTGGAAGAATTAAGACTTTTTTCCCTTGGGGTGGTTGGTCATAAACTTTACTACTGGTGTACTGACATTAAGAAATATATTACCTATATAATTTAAAGTTGAAATTTTGGGTTTTTTGGGTTGGGATAAATCATAACAACCCTGCCCTCAGTTATACGTTTCAACTCAGCGGTCCCGGGCGCTTGCTATTCAAAATTAGCTGAGTTATACATTTTGAGTTACACATTTCCCTCAGTTATATGTTACGTTTTTGCGTCCTCGGACAAAATTTTGCCTCATTTATACATTTTGTAACCGGAAACATCGACGACGCGTCGGATGAGTCTGATTTGAAAGATCCCTCTCAAACTTCGGGGCTGCTCTGAGGGCTTTTGAAAAGCCGTTCGACAGTAGTAAAAGCAGTAACGATAACAGGGCTGCATTGTTAACCAAAATGCAAAGTTTGCTGTTCAATGTCGGCTCTGCTGAAAAGAAACAATCGAGGATTCGTGATTATTTCAACAAGATTCAGTAAACTACTGAAATGTGTTTTGATAAATGATTTACATGTCAAGGTGATTTCAATGATCTCTTTTAAGTACTCTATGTGTATTAAAAATATTTCTATTAAAGCTTTTATGATATATTAATTTTATGTACCTCTTTTCTACTCTGTTCCATTTCCAAAAATTTATGTCATGGATGAATTAATACTTATGAAACTTCCGTTTTTGTTATAAAAGGTAACTGAAACACCTCAGTGGAACAAAATTTTTGCAATATATTAAAAAAAAAATTGGTAGACCATCGATTGAGTTGTACGTTTTACTGAGTTATACGTTTTGTTGTCTGGTCCCGGGCAAAACGTATAACTGGAGTTCCACTGTATACAGCACCTCCCCCCCCTGCTCTTAACACATAAAAATAGAAACAATATTATTGTTAACATGGGTGCAAAAAGAAATAAAAGAATATGATATAACATAAAATTGCCACCATGAAATGCAGTTTCGTACCTAGAAGGTGAAAAAAAAAAAAAAAAAAAAAAAAAAAAAAAAAAGGTGTCATTCGACAACCCTGAAATATAGGTATACTGCAATAAAATAGTTTCATGGTGTACAAATAACTTAAACTACAAAGCTTTTTGTAAATAGTTTTTTTAAATTATAATTTCTGTTCCGATTATATTTATAAATGGCTGATTAATAAGTGGTGTTTTTAAAGTAAGGCATTTAAATTTTGTTTTGTAAAATTTATTTTTTGTTTTTCAGAAGAAGAAGAATAAAAATCTGGAAAGAAAAAAGTTCTCTATGAAGATGACTGTAGATTTTCAGCTGTCCTTTCTCAACTTAAATTAAGAAACATCAGAAATTTAATTGTAACAGGATTAAATTTTCTTGTAAAATATTTCTGATAAATTTTGAGCATCTTGTAAATACATAAATAAATAAATGCTTTTTTGGTTGGTTTGTTTTACATTTGTGAAAAATAAAATTTATATGAAAAAAAAAACACCAGTTCTATTGTTTATATATTTATTTATTTATTTATGCAAGTGATGTTAAAAAGGATGTACTATATATATTTTCCTATTCTTTCTTGTTCTAAGAACATTCTCCCTTCTTTTTACAGGTTAAGATATAATTCAATAAAAATGTTTTATGTAGGCTAAATTTTTAAAAACTGACAGCCTGATAAACTGTTTATACTAATTTGTTGGTTGATTATAAATTAGCATTGCTTGGAGATCAGGTATTAAAAATAATTTGCTGTATAAAAACTTCTGAATATTTTAATAAAAATTTTGCCATAATCTTATTAAAAGTTGAGATTAAAATTTTAATGCACATAATATTGTATAAATCAGTTTGAAATTTTGTTAGTCAAAAGGTCACATACCTCCTGCTGGAAAGAAAAATATTTTAAAGATTTCTTTATTGGTAATAGATTTAAAAAAAAATAATAATTCAGTACTCATTACTTGCTAATCTTTAAAAAATAAAAACAATGATATATTATTATTTATGAACAATATTTTAGTTCATTTAAAAAAAAAAAAATGTATGAATGGCGAACTTGCCATGTTCTAGAAGATCTACTGCCACTACTGTTTTGAAAAAATATTAAAATTCTTAAATTCCAATGATCAGTAATGTCAACATTTTACCAATTTTATAAAATAAAATTCCTGGATTTTTGTTTTTGTTTTATTTTCCAGCTGGATAATTGGAAGAAACATCCCCGTAAGAAATTGTATTATAAAAGCACCAGTGGACCCGTGCGAAGATTTCACACTGCAGTCTAATACTTTTTAGCAATATCTAATACCCTTTAGATGCAGGTTTAAACTTCTAAAGGAAAATTAATGACTGAAACTATCTTTAAACAACGTTAGTCGAGCCAGAATATCATCTCCTTTATTCCATCACAGTTACAGTAAAAACTGATCGAGCATAGCAAAGACAATATATATATATATATATATATATATATATATATATATATATATATATATATATATATATATATATATATATATATAGCTAATTAACTGCTTTAGAGGATGACATCATCTGTTTCGGAAAAAACATGGGACAAAGAAAAATAAATTGAGCATTTCAATTTGGCTTTTTAGTCATAAAATAAACGCATGCAACAACTATGTCCCACTTTATCTTTTTTGTAGTATTTATTTTTTATAATCATTTTGAGCATTATATAATGTGGTATTGTATTTTTGTGGCAACACTAATTTAAGGAAAACCTTGCATTTCTTTTAGGAAAACAATGCGGATTTAATTTTGAATTAACAGCAATTTTTAATCAAAAAATGTTTTGCCGAAATGTAAGTGCACTATATCAGAAGCTGGTCCAAAATCCTTTCTTATGGCATCTCATTCAGTGTTGTGCATTTTGTATTTTCTGAGAAAAGGGGATGTTGACAACAGAAATAATATATACTAGTGGGCCTGTGTGAAGATTTTACACTGCAGTCTAATATTTTTTAGATGCATGTTTGAACTTCTAAAAAAAAAAAAAAGCCAGAATATAATCCCACTTATTCCACCAAAGTTACAGTAAAAACTGACCGAAAATAGCAATATATATATATATATAAATATTGTATTTTAACTGCATTAGAAGGGGGCCATAATATGTTTTGGAAAAAAAAAAAATGGGATAAAGAAAAATAAATTGAGCATTTGAATTAAAATTTTGCTTTTTTATCATACATATAAAATAAACCCATGCAGCAACTATGTCCACTTCATCTTTATTGAATTTTTTTTTTATAATCATTGTTGCAGAATTTAATTTTTGTGGCAACAGTAATTTGAGGTAATCATTTCATTTCTGAAAACAATGCCTATTTAATTTTCAGTTACTTGCAATTTTAACCAAAATACATGTTTTAAAGAAATGTGAGTGTACTATGTCAGAAGTCGCTTAAAAATCATTTCATATGGTATCTCATTTAACATTCTGTGTTTTTTATTTGCTTTGAAAAAGGGCTGGACGATCCATCTGGTGAATTAGCTTGAAGAAACATGAGTTGAAACTATTTAAAAATTTACTCCTTTGAATAGAATGGTAACACCTATAATTTAATTAAAAATTGAAGAAAATAAGTTTTTTTCCTTATTCTCACCATCATTGGTAATTTAACGTTCAATATATATTTTACACCTTGTGTTATCAACCTTTTTTTATTAATTACAAATATGGCTTTTGCAACTTTTTCAGAATAATATTAAAAACTAAATCATAACCATATGGCATTTTATTCCGATCTAATGAGATGAGTGGATAAGGCCAATTTTTGCCTCCATTGGGACACTTTTTTTTTTTTGCTTGCAGATTGAAAATATGCTATACAAGGTCTGAAACACTTTCGATTTTATTTATTTTGACCTTTTTAATATGGGGTGCTTATAACACCATTGTAGTTTTTAACTGAAAAATATAATAATAAAGTGAAACATGCATGTATAAAAGTCAGGCTGGTGTTATGAGCTCTTGTTAAAAAAAAAAAATATTCAAATAGATTATTATTTTTTTTTTTTCAAATTTTGAATTTTAGAGTTTTCAGACAAAAATTAGGGACCAGTAAATTTAGATTCTGAAGTTCAAAATATCTTTAAAAAAAAAAGAAAAAATTGTCCCTGCCAAAGGAGTAAAAATGGGCCTTTCTTGCTCAACTTTACTTTTTTGAGGACCATAAAAAGTATAATTCTGGCCAGCTTCCATCATGATATCCAATAGTGGCATGAATATGGCTAGCTTTGGGCTATCATAGATTAATGTTGCCCATTGATGGCGAGAAAGTGGTTAGCTTTCGGCATGAATTCTTTAATGATTACCATTGATGGCAACAAAGTGGCTAGCTTTCGGCTTGCATTCATTAATGATGCCCATTAATGGCAACGAAATGGCTAGCTTTCGGCATGCATTCTTTAATGATTACCATTGATGGCAACAAAGTGACTAGCTTTCGGCTTGCATTCATTAATGATTCCCATTGATGGCAACGAAGTGGCTAGCTTTCGGCATGCATTCATTAATAATTCCCATTGATGGCAACAAAGTGGCTCTCTCTTTCGGCATGCATTCATTAATGATGCCCATTGATGGCAACAAAGTGGCTCTCTTTCGGCATGCATTCATTAATGATACCCATTGATGGCAACAAAGTGGTTAGCTTTCGGCTTGCATATGTTAATGATGCCCATTGATGGCAACAAAGTGGCTCTCTTTTGGCATACATTCATTAATGATGCCCATTGATGGCAACAAAGTGGTTAACTTTCGGTTTGCATACATTAATTATGCCCATTGATGGCAACAAAGTGGTTAGCTTTCGGTTTGCATTCTTTAATGATGCTTATTGATGGCAACAAAGTGGCTAGCTTAAGGCTAGTTTTCATTTATGATGTCCAATAAATTAACATTTATGGCCAGCTTTGGGATAGCTTTTATTCTTAACAAACGCAGGTGGCATGGCTGTGGCGATCTTCTGGTAGATTTTATTCACGATGATCGTTAATGGCCAAACTGTGGCTAGTTTTCATTAATAATTGCCACTTAAAGTATAATTGTGGCCAGTTTTAGGCTATCTGTCAGTTATGATTAACCACTTGTGGCACAGTTATGGGCATCTTAATGTAGTTATGGCCAATTCTATTGCGGCTACATTGTGGCCGGCGTGACAGTTTTTTTAAGTTGCCGTAACGGCAAACGATAGCGGCCCCTCATCTCCTAGTTTGGGCCAAAGCTAACGTAGCCATCAGCGGCCCGCAAGTTCTGTGTTCGTTGTTCCAAGTTTTTCTAAATATTGCGTTTTTCACTTTTTTTTTCATTTTTCCAAATAATTATATGTAAATAATTTATAAATCCCAATGAAATTTAATTTAGATTAATCCTACAACTGTATTTTATCGTAATAATATCATCCTTACATAATACATGTATTGATAAACATTATTTGCAGCGTTTTCCACTTTTTCGCAGGTGATGCAGTTTTTTTGTTCGCCACTGTCCGTCAGATTAAATTTAGGTTTTTGTTTGCGTACATCACTGAAACAGCTTAAAGATGTCATGTTACTTGTCATGTAGATTGTTATGTTACACAATTGGTATCATTACACTCAACAAAATCAATTTGTAAGGAGACATTCGTCGTTTTAGATATTAAGCGGGAAGTTTTGGCACTCGCCTGATTCCATATGTGTTCTACAATCATCTGAGAAGTAATGGATATTTCGTGCTTTTTGCATCCACCTGCAAAGTTTATTTGATATCATTCCTGCGCCCAAACAAGCGGGAATATTTTTCGCATAACATTAAACCTCTGCGATATCGTTCTAGACTTCAATCCTGAGCATAACTGCGAAGATTTGGTCGTAACTACGTCGACAAATACATGGCCATATTGATCGCACGATCTATTGAAATACATGTGAAACGCGACAAACATTATTTAAGCTGAATCGCTTCTGGAAAGATGCTTTTCACGATATAAATGGATTTTGTTAAACATATCCATGCTAATGATCATAATTTCATAAATTTAACACGAAATCCCGAGTGGTTTTTGTGATGCATTGCAATCAAAAGCCTAAATTTACCCTGAAATATAGCATAGATATGGTTTACTGTAGGCTCATTCGAAAGATGTTAGAACGGTAAACTTTGAAAATCTAATCGACTGTAGGTAGTATGGGGATTGCGGTATGCCATTTTCGCAATCCGGTAATGCCATTAATCAATTTTTGCAGTATAAAGGATGCTTCTTCTTTCTGTAGATATATAGCTATTCCTAAACAGTCAGTGTTAGATTTATAGTTCCATATGAAAAATATTTCTTAACCATTTTCTTAACCATGTTCTACTTTTCTTAAATATTTTGGCAACATTACGATTTTGCAATTCGTCACATTTTAAAGCTTGTAACTTGCCTTTAAATACAGATATCCTGCCCGGTTTCTATATATCAGCAACTATCTTTCCGATTTCAACGCAAGTGATTCCAAACATTATATTTAACTTAATAGTCACCCTTTATAACATTAAATTAAATTTATGAGTAGCGGTTACTACTATTTACAAATAAGAGTTTAATTAACTTTGTAAATAAGTTCCTAGCTTAACAAAACGAACGAATTTTTATGCATGCATAGTGGGCCTCCTAATTAGTCATTTTCTGAAGGACACTCGAAAATTACCTCAGCTCGGCACCTCACTCAAGGTTATTTTCTCTAACTGTGCCTTATTGCAATAACTTGGCTAATAGTGTTCCAATCTTCTCAAAACCAGCTCAATTTCGTAGTGCGCCCACTATACAGTAACGTAGGCAGCGGGGACCTGTCTCAGAAGTTCGTTCGGAGAGAGGTTTGTTTAGAACAGAATGCTCCCCTGACGGTGGTAGGGGGAAATAAAAGATTTTCTAGAGCGTACGAGCATGCCGGGTATACGGTTCGGAAGTCATCGTAGACCGTGGCCACCGAATGACCGTTTATGACCGAAGCCATTGTAAACGGTCCCTCTGGATCGCTTATATTCGGAATTATTTACGACCTTAGGTTCCCGGTTTAGCGAACTTTTTTTTTCAGAAAAAACGCGTTTTTTAAGAGATTTAAGTTTATTAAAAGACCCGGGCATCGCCGGGCGGGTCAGCTAGTTCATAATAAAACATACTGAAATGTAGATTGAAATTCACTTTAAAGCCACACCCAGAAAAAGGAATTGATTAAAGCTACAAAACATGTTTTGTTGAGTACATTTTGGTTGTTTTAGCAAAATTTTTAGTTGAAGTAAAAAAATTGGTTTTGTTGCTTGGACAAAAAAATTTTGTTACCACTCTTACAAAATTTTAACAAAATCTCATCAATTTTACTTGAATTAACAAAATCTGTTATTTTAATTTTACAATAATTTTGTAACTTAAACTTGTAATTCCAGCAAAATTTAAATTGGTGTGTAGTAGCCATAACTCTATAGCGTAACTCGGTTTATTTAAATTATATATTTATATAATTAAAGGATTAACATAATTTTTGGATAATTAAAACTTTTTTAATTGGGACGGACCAAGGTAGTTTTAACCTTCCTACCCTGTTGAAAAAAAGTTACGTTTTACCTGAATGGGTCGATTCGACCCAGTTTAGTATAATAATAATAATGAAAAAATCTTGTGTGGATAAATATACTAAAATTATCAACGTTTGACACACAATAACATCGTGTAATAAACAGACGCACGTTTCATGAGTATCCTGGACTCATTTCCTCAGTGTAAATAAACTAAACCCTATTGTATCCCCCCAAAGACATGAAAATGAATCTAAAAACCCAAATGAAAAACAATATTTGTTCTAGCTAAAAACAAGTATTTTTATCTAGCTTTATTTCATATATTATTTTTGTATTCACTATTAGAGACAACAAATTTTATAATTTCCAACCCCCCCCCCTACCCCACTTTTTACTACTTCCCCTCCCCCTTTTCCTTCCAATGCCTTGTTTGTATAAGCAATAACTTGGAAAATGATAATAAAAAAAATATTACAAATTTGTTTTATTTCCATTGTTCTTAATACATTTTTTTATGATAAAAAAGATTTACAGTACACATTTAGATGCTCTTGGCAACGAAAATATAAGCATGAAGTACATCTCGTCTGCATTTTTCGACCTCTCTTTGGACCACATTCTTTGCATCTTCTCCGTTTATTGGAACTAATACTTTCTTTTTTTTCACCTGCTGCTGTAGCCAATTTCTTCTTTATGGTTACTCGGGTATTTTTTTTTTCATCCTAATATTTCTGTGAGGTTCAGTCAGCTGTTTGCCAAGTTCCTTTTGAAAAAGGCGTCTTTTGTATAGTTTGTTT
This sequence comes from Maratus michaelseni, assembly GCA_963931845.1. NCBI lineage: Eukaryota > Metazoa > Arthropoda > Arachnida > Araneae > Salticidae > Maratus > Maratus michaelseni. Next base: position 298,790,163 of record OZ007591.1, on the reverse strand, counting down.
TGATTGTAAAAAGGATTTACATGCATAAAAACAACATATGCATTTATTGCAGTTAGGTCAATTAAATTCTAGAATAAACATACAGGCCATCGCCTAGAGCCCCTTTTGCATGTATACGCAGCAGCTAATTTAGCAGTAGTATCTACTCCACCTTTAGTTTGATTATAATACAAAATTATATCTGGTTTCTTTTCGTTCTCATCTGAAACTTTGGCCTCGTCATGCATAATGAAAAGAGGATAACCAATTTTTTTTTTCAGCACATATGAAACAAGTGTCATATCTTGTTGAAAACCGAATAATGAAGAAAATGTTTCTCGCTCACGTGATGACTGAAATTCAGAAGGAATAAAGGACTTATTTTTTCAAAGAGTACCAATAATAGTTAATTTTTTCTTCAATAATTCTTTAGCAAGAATATAATCCGTGAAAAAATTATCAACCGTAATATTTCGAGTGGTACCCTCAATCGAATTTACCAGGCGCAACACAACATTTCTACCTTGATATTTTTCTCGATCACCATCTGAAGGCTTTCCAGTATAGATCTCAGCAGCGCAAACTTAAATCTGTTTTGACATCAGACATCAGCCACATTTTAATTCCATATTTACATCTTTTCTTTGACGGTATATAGTGCCTAAATGGGAATTTACCACGGAAAGGCACAAACTGTTCATCAATTGTAACATTTTCGTAAGGAATGAACATCTCTGGCAATTGAGTAACAAACATATCAAGTAATGATCTTATTGCAGCTAACTCATCTAAACGATGTCGGTTTACTCTACTTTCTTTGTTTTCAAATCTAAGAAACTCTCTATCAATTTCAAAACGTTGCAAAGACATAGTTGCACGGAAAATTTCGCGGCCATCTTCGCCGCTCCATAACTCTTTGATAGATTCTCCTACTGACTTATATACACCAGCTAAAATTAGCAAACCTATCAAAAAATTATAAAAATAACTTCAAGATGAAAAGATTGTTAAATTTCAAACCGCGGAATCATTTGCATTTTTTTCAATTTATTTATAAATTATTGTAATATAAGTTTAATTAAAAAAAAATGTAAGCTTCAGGTTCCTCAGCAGAAACCAATGTGTATTTTATTTTATTTATTTTCTGAGCCTACTCTCTTCATTTCTCTGTTAGTTTCTTCTGGAATTAATTTGAACATGCCATCTGTAAAGAAAAGCTTCATTGCTGACACAGGGTATTCAGTTATCCTCTGAACTGCAAAACTTGTAGGACCAGGGGTTAACTTCATAATGTTAGGTTGTCTGTAAAATAATAATAGAAGTCAGAAAATACAAATGAATGTAAAATATATAAGAACAGGAGTAGTGCTTCAGGAGTAAGTCTTCATGACAGAAGGGGGGGGGGGGCAACTAAGATTCCTCTAAAGGGCATTTATTTCTTTTCCTAGCATATAAATTCCGAACAAATCTCTATAAATTTCCTCCAAGATAATATTTTTTGCCCTGATGGTGGAAGGGGTGATCCGGGTTCCACAGGTGGACAAGCCCTTAATATGAACAAATTATGTAAAATAAATATCGAATACAAGAAACATAAATTATGTACAAGTACATACCGTTCTTTTGATGTAGGTGGAGGGGATTCACACCATTCAGTTTTGTTGCGACTAATAAAAGAGGATGGAGAATCCACCGTTTCATCTTCTATATCGGAAACATCTGTTTTCTCATCAACCTCTTCGATGGATAAATAATCAGATTCATCAGTTTTGTACAAGTTTTGTCAGTTGTTCAAGTCAGTCAGTCAAGTCAGTTTTCAGTTTTGTACAAGTGCATACCGTTCTTTTGATGTGGGTGGAGGGGATGTACACCATTCAGTTTTGTTGCGACTAATAAAGGCGAATGAAGACTCCACCGTTTCATCTTCTGTATCGGAAACATCTATTTTCTCATCAACCTCTTCGATGGATAAACGAGAAGATTCATCTGTTTCAATCAAATCATTATCACCACCTTTATCCGATTCATCACTAGGGAGCTCTTGCCAAAGCTTTCTGATTTCACCATCAGTAAGATTGCGCTTATTACGTGCCATATTGCATAAAAAATGGCGAAACACTCCAAAACAAGAAGGGAATTACTTCAGTATATCAGTATGGTGACGCCTTCTACCGATCATTATTCGAAACATACACTATCTAATTGTTTTTCCATGCATTTATATGCGATTATTGATATGGGTCGATTAGACCCATTCAGGTAATATGTGACGACTTTTTTTATTTTGGCTAAAAATATAATTCCTGAAGTCTGAAAAAAATGTAAACCGAACATATTTATCTGTTTGAGGAATACGTAAAATATAAGAGCATTTCAGTAAAACCCGAGGGTTTTATCATGAAATAAATAATAGAAATGGGTCGATTAGACCCATTCAGGGTAGAAAGGTTAAAAATCCCCCTGTCCCATTTATTACTTTCTTCTATCTTTACAAGAAAAAAGTATTGGAATCATGAAAATTTTCGATTTCCGGTTTCCGACGGAGACTGTTTTTAGAAAATGACTGTCAATGACTCTGTCTGTCTGTATGTGACAAAAATTTTGTTGGCGCTCTATCTCAAGAACTAATGCACGGAATTTAATAAAACATTATATTCAGTTATTTCCTGATATAAATTGTTGCTGATTAGTTTTTGGTGTAAATCGCGCAACAGTTGGCGCTGCTGTGTTGTATTTTTCGCGAGTTCTGCAATAGCTCTATCTCATTTTGAGCAGTGAATGACGCCTATAATCTTTGAATAATAACCAGTGAATTTTTATCCTGCTTTTTGCAGGCGTAATTCACTGCTGAAAATGAATTAAGGAAACCGTGGACCTCCAGTTCGGTTAAAATCGACTAAAAAGAATCTTTTTTCTTATTTTAGTTTATTACTATACTTCGATCTTAACTGCAACATTTGTAAAAAACCGCATGCAATTGCAAATATTCCTATCAAATTCACGAGCATTTCAAATTTGACACCGTAATTCAGTTACACTAAAAAATTAAAAAATAAATCGCGTTTTCTATAAATTAGAATTTTCGCCGAGTTAAAATAGTCAAAATGTTCCAGGCATCTGATGTTTTATCCAATTTTCGTAATATTAAGTATTATTGTTAGCAGTGAGCTTTATTTCAAAACTTGGTATTAATATACATGCATTACTGTACATAATAGGAAAATTTCGAAGTTATATAACTTTTTACCGTGAAAAAAAATATAAATATTGGAATTTTTTTTATTAATTTTTCTCAATATATTGATACAATTTTAAAACGCATACCAACTTTTGTTGGAATAATATAAAGCTACCATTTAACAAAACACCATGTTCCTTAAGCCATATTTAATGCGCATGAAGCATTTTTAATTAGAGTAATTAATTAATATATTTTAATTAATAAATTAATTAATTATACACATTTTTGAATAAAATTGTTTAATTTATTTGTAAAATGTATGAATTACTGTGTGCAAAATTTCAGTACAATTGAATGAAAAATGAAAAAAATAGTTTTGAACGTCCACTCTCCCCTTAAAAATTAACTATGTGTTGCCGTATGCTGGGCTTTGTATTGTCGTCTCATGTTTGCTGCAGAAATTTGCGTACTCCTGGTGAGATTTTCATATTGTGCTGCGGTTACAGCCGGTCCGACATATTTAAGAGTGAGAAATACCGTGTTAGGATATCGTTCCTTGTAGCTCAGTGGTAGAGCCTCAGAGAGCTGTTCTGAGGGTCCGGGATCGAGTCCCTGCTTGGGGCATTTTTCACTCTCTCAGTTTGCGCTTGAAAAAAAGCAGGATAAAAATTCACTTGTTATTTTTCAAGGATTACAGGCGTAATTGACTGCTGAAAGTGAATTGAAAAATAGTTAAAATTGCATATTACGATTGGTTCATTTAACAAACGTTTTTGTAGAATAAACAAAACAAGATCGTAATGTAATATATTTTATTATTTAAACAAACAAAATATATTTTGTTGAAAAAAGAAAATAGATTGTTAAAATAACACATAGCATATATCTATGTAACAAAAATAATTTTGTTAATTTAAGTAAAATTGAACCATTTTACTTGAATTAACAAAACATTTTTTTTGCTGACGATACATTTTTTTTTTTTTTTTTTTTTGGAATTGCAAAAGAAAAACAGCAACAATATTTTTTTTGTTGATTCAAACAAAATTTCCATTGACGCATATTTAAACGAAAAGTTTGGGTCAACCATATTTTTGTTGATTCAACAAAACTTTTTTCTGGGTGCATTGTCGAAATAAAGGAAATGGAAATTAAGTAGTGATTTTATTGCATATTTGAAAATAACTCATGTAAATATACATTTAAAAGAAAATATAGTTCTAAACTTTTTTATTTAAATACTCAAAAAGAGTTCATTAAATGTTTATTGAAAAACTTAATAAACTATTCTTAATAACTCAAAAAGAATTTTCATTTCTCAGAAATTACTTAATCAAATTGACATAAGATAAAGATAAAAAAACATTCCTTTGCCATATTGTAAATAAATTAATCTCGATTTTCTTTTCCTTTTTGTAATATTTGTAAAGAAATATATTCATGGAAAAATAGAAATACCGTTTAATGATAGTGTCCTTTATGGCGATATATATACTTTTTTTTTCCAGTTGTAATAACATCCCTTTTTAATTAGAAAGTATTATTTTTTAAATTTTGCTTTCAGTATAAATTTATTTAATTAAATAATTGAAATCAATGCAATAATTAACTATTCTAAAGTATGAATATACCTTTAAAATTATTTCATCTACTCTATTTACTTTTGATAAAAAAATATTCTTCATAGAACTTTAAACTACAATGTATTTGTTTTTCATCCGTATATAACTATAATAATCATGTTTAATTATTTATGCTTTTATTCTTTTATAGTTAATTAAAATATGATTTAATTTATAGCATGCAAATACTTGAGGACTATATATACGTATTATAATATTCTAAATGCGTCAACTCGAAATATTTTTATTCAAATGACATACAAATGTAAAAATAATGAACATAGTAAAGTAATCGTTTGTTCGTGAAAATGAGTTAAATATTTATGAAAAAGACATACTTTTTGGAAACAACTCAAAGTACAATTTAAAAAGAGGTAAACATATAAAAGTGAGTGTCTATTTTTTATTATTTCAATATATCCATTTTGCTTCATTTTGAACAAGGCAAAAATTTATGTAGTTTTTTTTAATTAAAAGCTTAATTTATGCAATTTTTTTGCTACATGACATTTTAATATTCTTTGTAAGATTTACATTTGAAAAGGTTAGAATTAGTAAAGATTTCTCGTTAAAATAGTGAGAAAGTAAAGTAAGTTTCGTTTACAAAATTAATTGTCTGATTCTTTATAGTTTTTAAATGGCAGAAATGTATCTTTCTTGCTTTAATTCAAAAACATTTTTTTCTTAAGATTAAAATAACATGAGGTTTTTTTTTTCGTTTAATATAATTCTATAATATCCTTACGTGATTTACTAATGTGCAAATTACTTTAAATTACTCTAATTTATATTTAAATTTATTATATATATATATCTATATTTTCTCATTTTATACGTCCAAATCTACGACTGAAATCAATCATAAAGTACACAAGTATCACTCACAAGTTTCCCACCATAAAAATTACGTGAACACTATAGTCACATCCAGTTTCATTATTGTAGGTTGTTTTTCAAAAACTAAATACAACATAAAACACGTGAAAATAAAGTGCCCGTATGTGATAACTCATGTGACAACTATGTGATACTCCATAATGAAATTTTTAACAAGTAAAATGTTCGTAAATTCCCACTGACAAAACAGATTAAAAAAAAAAAAAAAACGTTTATTTATAAAATTTTAAATAGATAAATCACTTTTTGCAATGTCTTCATCATACAAAAATCTATTTACGTCAAACATTTTTAATTTTTTTTTAATTTTTTTTTTTTTGAGTTACGAAATTACTGGACATCTCTTAATATCAAAAAGCGAAACAAATGACCATTTTTGACATTTTACATCTGAAAAAGTACCCTTTAAACAACACCATTTTTAAGGGCAGTAATAGATTTATGTTTCTTCTTACATTTTATATTGTGTCAGATCATAATGGATAAAATTTGTTTTTTTAGGATTTTTTTAATTTTCAAAAAGACAGTTACGGATGATTATAAACGAATATATGCACGTAAAAAAACGTTGCTCCTATCTAATTATACTTGAGTGCCTTGTGCTTACACTGAATCAAAAAACTATGCGCAACAGCGCCATCTGCTTGATCGCGGTCGACCTCTACCCAATGGTGTATCAGTATCTTGCACGTTCCGTTCACCTTCTGTGTCTTTTTCGCCCATAGCGTTCAACGCTTCGTCCGTATGCAAAGACATGATTTTTTTCCTGGAGGGCTTTTTGAAGCTTATAAAACGGTATGACAAATGCCTCAATGTACTTGGTACTTATGTGGAAAAATAAAGTTATGTTTTATCTTTAATGTCTCATTACATTTTTTGTCTTTCATACACACCTGTGTCCACAGTCGCCAGGGGAAACTTATTTTCCGATTGCCCCTCGTATATATATAGTCCCATAGCTATGAAAGTTATATTTAGAGGAATAATTGCTATGAACTTTTAAGTAAAGCAGTGGTAGCTTCACTTCACCAAAATTTCCGATTTTATTTAATATTTTTTCCGATAATTTTCCGATTACGTCCAGAATATATCAATTACGTTGAATTTTATGAGTTTCCGCAGTTTATTGGCACTAAAAAAGAAAAATAATAACATTTTGGTTATAGAAAAATATAATTTTTACTATTTAATTTGACAAACCGTAGCGAACCTTTTATAAATATACCATACAGCCCTCAGAGACCATATAAAAATTTTAATTTCCTAGTTTTTTTTTTCTATTTTTGACGTAAATGTATATTCAAACGATGAATACATTTTATGTATTTCACTTGCAATGGGAATAGTAATTCTAAACCTAATGGCTTATGAATTAGCTTATGGTAATCAATCAGAATGTACTTCATCTATATAAATACATATGTTACATCTATTACATGTATATAAATACGTATATTACACATATGAAATGTATACAAGTGAATATATTACATATATTATATGTATATAAATACATATATTAGATATATTACATTGATATCGATACACATATTACATATATCTTATACATATATTACATATATTGTCCTACCAACAACTATATATAGCAATTATTTTTAATTTTCATAATAAGTAAAACTAAACAATTATAATTCTTTTTATATTCCATATTATATAGGTAAAAATTATTTAAGCAAGTGCCCTATTTAATTGCTATCATTAAACATAAAATTATTTTATTATACATTCCACTTTTTAAAAGATGATCTGCATACATGAATCAATAAATCTTTTAAAAATATAATTTCTCCCAACTGCATTATATTATGTATAAAGCTAAAAGAAATTTATTTCGCATAAATGCGTGCTTAAACAAAATTTGGTTATTACAAATTTATTAAACATCAAAATGATTTAAATAAATATGATAAATATTTTCTTTTCTCGTTTATATTAATGGCTGAATATTTATTTATTCAAAACTTAGTCAGAAAAATGAAAAGTTTCAATTCATGATTTCTTTTTTTATTTAAAATTAACTGATTTAATATTATTTAAAAAAATCAATTTCAAATGTAATTAGTTTAGTTTGAATAGTGAATTTTTAGAAACTGACAATTTATTTTTTATTACAGCATTTCGAGTCAAGATGCAAAATAATATCCTTTTTCATTTTGAGTTACATAATTATGATTTACATAAAATATTCTACGACTGAGTAACTTAGTTCTGTAGAAAAAAGAAAAAGAAAACTATTCGAAAAAGAAAACATACATGTTATATATAAATAATTTTAGTTTACTTATATACTTTAACAATCTATTCAATTCAAACTTAATTTATATATTTTATCATTGTTCATAAATAACATAACATAAAGTTTTTATTTTATTATTTTTTATTATTTTTTATTATTATTTGTTTAATAACACAATGATTTTTTTTCTTTTTTACTAACATAAATTTCTTACTTAAGTCCAAAAGTATTGAACATTTGTTATCCTATTTCAACTGAACAGTACAACGTAAAATTATTCTGTTTATGGATAAGATAACATAAAGATTGATTAAAATATAATTAAATAAATGCAAATTGTGGACCCGTGATGCACTGAATTTTCTTTTAGTGTGTTGGATGTAAAATACAGAAAGTTTTAATGGAGAATGTATAAATTTGTTCAAATTCAAGCATAAGGTATTTTAAACTGTTAAATAACTTTATGCTTGAATTTTCAATAGCTAGTTAGCTCAATAGCTAGTTACCATACATTTCACATGACATCACTAGAATGGTAAGAATTTGTTCATATACCATATGAATGAACATATTGGATTTTATTATTCTGAAAACCTTACAAAATGGTTTATTCACTGATGTTGAATATTATTCCTCCACACACATGTGAACTCGAAGCGAAACACTGATTTCGATACTTTGATTCTGCTCAACCTCCTCATAAAAAGTTTATTATCTAACCCCGTCCATTGTGTTATCAGAAAAACATGAAAAAACAGAAAAAGCACCAACAAATTCACGTCCTCGGTTATTACAAAAACAACTATTTGATTGAAGTCTAACCAAAATGAAGAAGTTCAGACTTACAAACTGCAAAGAACCAGAAGATTTATTTTTCCAAAAATTTAATCATCAATGTTAGATGAACCATTATATCCGCATAATGTTTCACACTTTTCATAGTACATCAAAGGAAACGTGGATGCTTATTTTCAGATTGTTCTGCAATATAGAAGTCTCAGTGATATAAATAATAGAGATGTTCATTTCATTGCATAGCTGTTATTATAATAATAATTTGTATGTTGCAGATATAAGAAATTTCAATTTATTTTATCGTATTACGTATATTAATTTAAATAGCTCAGTGACATATTAAATGTTATTAATATGAAGTGTAGTGTATTTTATTCATCTCAGTGGGACGTTACATGGATTATTTTTTCTAATTATTAGAAAGTATATCCTATTTCACAAACTTGGCTAAAATTCTTTTAGCGTCTACATTTATACAATAACTTATTCTTTGTGCACATCTATTCTCTAGAAAATGTGTTACCGTTATTATGTCCAACCTAAAATATATAACATAATAGCGTTCCGCGTTCAGAGATCTAAACTAAACTTATGCAGCAAACATTTCATCAAATATGTCGTACATGAAACAGATTTGTTGCTATTCCCATACAGACGCAAATATAACTCATCATATCGTGAACCACGCAACACAACAACGTCATTCGTTGAGCGATATACATAAAAACCTGAAGAAAGCTGCTTTATGTTACAGTAGACTAAATAGGATGTTTAATGGAACTTTTTGCATTAGTTTTTGGGTACAACGGCAACAAAATATGTTTAGATAAACAGACATTTTAAACCATAAGAAAAAACGCATTCTAAAACGTGGAAATATAGTATTTACTCGCCTTTTTTTGAGCGCCTTTTTTACCATTACATAGATATTATAATTAGGTGGTGTGAAAAATATTCAAGCTTTTACAAAATATTTATTGATATTAAATTTTGTAAGAAAAAACTTAATATTTTATGATTACATTTAATTCAAATGTAATAACTATATAGTTAAAAATTATTAGAAAACTCTTTACGTAGATATATGTGACAACATTTCAAAAAATGCGCATTTGTATGATGTATGTTTAAATTTGAAACTACTACAGGGATGCGAAATACACTAGCTCGCGTAAGGTTAATAATTCACATTAAGTGCAGAGGTGCAAAATATTATGGATTTTGAATACCATTCGAACTCAACTGTTCTATTGAGCTTATAAAATAGCAGTCAACGATTAAATACGATTCTACATTTAGTAAAAGTGAAGGGTACTATTCGAAAATTTTGGTATTTAAAACCTGTAATTCTTGGCACCTAATTATTAAGACATATAGTCATATTCACCATTGTGTTCGATCTCATTTTCTTTGTATTGTCATTGTCTTATCTTGTATGTGCAAGAAACTACGATTTCAAGTGTCTATGGATAAGTAAACATTTTTAAATTTCTTATACACGTGTAAACCTAACTTCAAGAAAAAAATTCCGGAAAAAAAGCGGCTCCTCTGTAAATTTGTTTAGGTTATTAGAATAACAAAAATTGTCAGAATTTTTGAAGCATTTGTTTCAATAGTAATTATTAGTGCAAGATTACATATGCAATAAAATATATATATGCACTAACGATTTGACAGTATCTTTTATTCGTTCAGTTTGACAAAATTTTGGACAGCAATATGTGGGTGAAAATACATAGAAATTAAATTATCTAACGTAAATCTATATATGTTCCTATTCAATTGTAGCTCGAGAAATTAGTAGGAAATACATGATTAGATATATTTATTACTTACTTACATATTCATATAGTTGTTTTTTTTTTCATCATAAACTTAATACCGACACGAACCAGATCCCGGCGTCGGATTCGACTCAGGTTTGGGTAAAGAGATTTTATATGCGATATACAGCATTTTAACTTGCGTTCATAACATCTTTATACATCAGTGATCATGCAGTTCCGACTCTACACAAAAGTCTCAGCATGAATTACGAACTGGATTTTTTATGTTATTTGCTGGCAACGGACTTGGAAGGAACATGACCGATTTAACTTTCAACGCATAAGGATAAAAAAGGAATTGTCCGTTTATTCCAGGAAAATTTACGATTTTCACTCAAAAAATACATTTTTCGTTAAAAATGAGAAATTTTACCTATCAAATTTCGAATATAAAATGGAATTTTTTCGATGCTTGATCATGAGTCTCATACTCACCCAACCAGAAAATCAATGCTCAAGAATCACACAGAAGAGCATCGATATGAAATATATATATGGTTAAATTTAACCCAGAAATAAAACAAAATACCATAATGTTAAAAGGAATTTATTTTACTGTTTTGTAGGGAAAATAGTATAAAAAAATAGATGCTTTCATCTTTAAAATATATTTTTTTTAAGTGATGGGATTTCACTAGGCATATGGATCTTATTTTTTGAGAAGTAAAAATAAAGAAGTTCAATAGTAGTATTGGTAAGTGAAAATTTTCTTTAGTTATATATATATATATATATATATATATATATATATATATATATATATATTGCATACGATTTATATTTAATCACTTTTTTCCACTCATTATCAGTATATATTTATTATGTTTCTTTTTTCTATCGCTATTGATATAAACATTTTTTAGGGTTTCTTTCATCTCACGAAACCCTATTAGTCCCGCTACGTTGTCTGTCCGTCACGGAGCCGGTTCTCAGAAGCAATAAGTTACAGGCTTGAAATTTTGCATACATATAGCTGAATACCTACTATGAAGTTAAAAATCATAAAATAAAAAAAAATCGTGTTATTTTAAAATAGAGAGATAAAAAACCAAAAATCTAACAGCCTTTTCCTATTAAATTTAAACATTTTTCGTTATAGCAGTTGCTAACAATTAGAAATCCACAATAAAATGCTTTCTACAATAATTAATTTTCTATTGAAAGATTTCCACTTGAAAAATGAAAATGAAATAAAGTTTCATCAATTAAAAAAATATTAATATGACGTCATATTGGTAATAAACGAGGCTTACGAAAAAGAAAGGCTACCGCGGTGCATTCCCCATATCTTTTTTTACAGACCGCTAGAGTGACATGATGCTCTTTTCGTAGACCTGCATTCGTGGATTCGAGCATCACGTGACTCCCGCGGTCTCTAAAAAAAGATATGCGTAAAGCACCGCGGTAGCCTTTCTTTTTCATTAGCCTTGGGTAATAAAACAGAAAACAAACATACAAGGATTATGAGTATGTGTAAGTACAGAAAGCAGTTTAAAATGATGTCATTATGACTATGAAAACGAAAATTAATCTGACGTCATATTGGAATTTTAACGGATATTTCAAATGTTTGAGAATAATACAAAGAGAGTACCAATATGAGTAATATATAAAGCACATAGGTATGACGTCAGCAGTTAATTATAACTTCATATGAGTTTGAGGAACGTATTGAATTTTGATAAAAACACGATTATGGAAATATTGGCATATTTTAACATTTTGAAGGTAACATAGAACATGTTTACATATGTAATACAAGTTTAATTTTGATTTTTTTAATATCGCATTTAGTCCACATGACAGATATTGTTATGACAGAGTACAATAGCCGGCTTCGCCCGCTATCGTAACTGTTCTGACTTTTAAAAAAAAAACGAGAAAAATTGATTAGTAAAATTTTACTTTATAAAAAACATGACTTTTATTTATTTATTTATTTATTTAAAAAAAATGCATTCAACTTACAGATAAATATTAATCTAAAGTTTTTTCTTACAAAATATAATTATAAATAAATTAATATTTTATGATTACATTTAATTCAAATGTAATAACTAAATTTATTTGTGTGTGTCTAGAAATTATATAAGTATATGGTGTACAAAATACACCACACGGGACGTTGTGCTGTGAACATTTGCCCGAGTATTTAAGAGTTAATATAGATACGTAAATGTTTCACGTCTGCTTTGTAAATACCTAATAAAAATTATTGATGTATTTTTTGTATCATTTTTAGTGCACTAAATCATTCCAGTGATTGCAAAAACAATATATGCCATAAGATTGTTTTGGTGTAAACATTTTTTTTTAAATCGATTTTATTTTCTAATAATTTTTGTTTAATAAGAATTACTGCTATATAATTCCAAAACTCACGATAAAGTCTGAAATACTGAATCAATTCGAACCTATTTGGGACAGTAAATTGATCTGCCAATATTTTAGATGAGTTCGCTAATCAAGTATGTAGCTGTTATAGTTCGTTTACAGGAGCACACAAAAGCAAAAATCATTCAAAGCTTGTCATCGCGATAACATCCGAAATATACTGAGCATATTTAAACCGAATTAGGAGAGTATATTGTTCTTGAAAATATCTTGGAAGAATTAGTTAATCAAGTACTGTTTTGTTGCCCCTATGTGGTCCCATAATGATAAAATCCAGCCCTGTTGAAAGCAAAGATAATAAAATGAACGAAAACGTTTTTATTTTAGATTGCCTGATTACAAGTCTATTGTGTTCCAATTTCGTTATCTGTTTTTTGTACCGAAAGAAGAATCAAATCCTATTTTGGCACCCCCTTCTACATTGGCGCCGGGGCGTATGCCCCCTTTGCTCCTCCGTAGTTTCGGCACTGCAAATATCTGTTATCCACTACCACAGTAACAGCCATTAATCCGGGAACTGATTTCGGAAGTTGCGAGTATCAATCCCGATCGTGGAATCGCGATTGTCACAAGAAATTACTATGGAAAACGATTTTTTTCTTGCTTTTATTTTACGTTGTATTAAAACAAAGTCAAGGATATTTAACTTCTTATTATTTAGCAAGAAATAGAAATAAAATGACAAAAAAAAAAAAAAAAAAACTATACAAAATCACAACTTTCATTATTTAGCAATCAATAATAATAATAAAAAAATAGCGTAATAGTGCTGCTCACTTTTTTTTTGCAAAATATAAAAATGTCTATTAATCTGTATACACGTACACAATTATACAATTATATTAGCACTAGAATCAGTAAAAAAAAGAAAAGAAAAGAATAAAAAACATAAATGTCTTTACTGTAAATTATGTTTTTTTTTTTTACTATATACATATATTATAAAACTAGTTTAATGTAATCTTAACATATATCTATTAAACAGAAAAAGCATAAAATACGCAGCTTTACATACATGTCACAATGTTGGAAAATGTCTGATAATCTATATGTAGTTCGTAATTTTTGTTTCCCGTTTTCATACTCAAAACGGCCATAAGGGTAGTGAACAGTGGTTAAATTATTTGAATCCCACCCACTACTGCTACTGTTATATTATTATTATTATTAGACTATTTTTTTAAATCTTTATTATAGGAATTTTAAGAAAGAATTGAAAACGTTTCGCAAAAATTCCTTGTTCAAATAGGGTTTCCTTTATGTATCCACTGTAAGTTGATTAAAACTATCTACGGGAGTTCCGAGATCTTTTGAATCATATTTATCAGGAGAGAAAAATAACTCCAAACTGAGGAAACAATGTGGTACTCGAGCGCTCGTAAATGCTCTTATTAGGTAGATTTCGTAAGAAATACTATCTATTACACTCTCTCCTATGTTGGAATTTTTGAAATTTTTTTTTAGATTTACGCCGATAATGACTCCCAGAACCCAAAACCACCCCTAGTTCAAAACTTTATCTATCTATCTATCTATGTCACTTTTTTATTCTTCATTATATTATATAACTGAAATTCACTTATATTATATAACTTCAATAATTCTGTACAAATCTCTTCCAAACTGATACATAAAATCAAGGGCATAAAATCTCGGTCAAGTTCGTTAATGGGCAAAATCGTATCAAAGAGAAGGGAGGGGGGAATGGGGAAACTTTTTTGCGAGAACAGAAAAAATCCCATAACTTCTTAATTATGATACGTATCGAATCCATTTAAAGTTATTATTAATTCTAGGTAAAGGGCTGAAAATTTATGTATGACATAATTTTGATATCATTAAAAATGACCCCAAAGGCGGAATAAAGGAGGGTTTCAGAAGAAAAAAAATTCACAAGATATCAAATTCGCTTAATTTATTTTAAATCATTTTAATATTATCTAAAACTTTTATATTGACAAGTTTTTTTTTTTTTTATATCACCAACACTTATAGCAAAAAAAAAAAAAAATATTGTCTGCTGGCTCCGCCTGCAGACAAAATAAATTTCGAAGTGGGCGGCCCCAAATGCAGCATCATGGCCAAAAGGTCTACAAACAGGCACCCCACGGTCAGCGCCTTCGAAATCTACCTGTGTCGAACCGTCAGGGATTTTTTCTTTTGACAGAGTGGATCCTCAAATTAAAATTATGCTTGATGAAAACATATGAAACAGTGAAATATACACAAAAGTGCGTAACCATGCAATTATTAAAATTGATCGAAAATCAGTTCTTTCAGATAAAAAATTCAGTTATTATTAACTGATTATAATGCAATTGTTCAGGGCATAGCGATGTATTTCTGATATTATTCAAAACTGTTTCTAATCAGATTTAAAAAATATGTATATTTCCCACTATTATTTAATCAAGCATTTACTTTACATTATTTTTTTTCTTTATTTTTTTCTTTCTGATCAATTTAGCACAAAAAGTTTCAATAGCAATGTAATTAAGTCGCAGGTGATAAGTACATAGCTAAATAATAGACAATATTTTAACTGAAGTACAATAAAATACTTCTATTTATCTTAAGATAAATTTAAGAGAAAGTAATACACAGTTGTAGTTAATTAATCAATCGCCCCTCCCTCTCCCCACCGCACTTATCTCTCTCTCTCTTTTATTATTTTTTTTATCACGTACACATTAGAAGGATTTTTCGGCCAGAAACTCAGCTTTAATAGAATCAAAATCTGCTATTTTAAAATAAAATAGCGTATTTTAATTTATTAAAACTGGCCAGTCTACAATAACAAGGACCGATTCCGAGGACTCGATCTTTTCTGAGTCTGTACATTCAGGACCGATTCCGAGAAATCGATCCTTTTTTGAATCGGTATATTTTGGGTCGATTCTTAGGAATCGTTCATTTTCGGAATCGCTACATTTTGGACTAATTCCGAGGAATTGGTCCTTTTCGGAGTCGGTATACTTTGGACCGATTCCTAGGAATAGCTCCTTTTCGGAAACGCTACATTTTGGACTAATTCCGAGGAATCCGTCCTTTTCGTAGTCCATTCCGAGGACTCGGTCCTTTTTGGAGTCAGTACATTCAGGACCGATTCCGAGGAATCGATCCTTATTGGATTCGATATGTTTTGGATCCGAGGAGTCGTTCCAAAAAGGACCGAATCCGAGGAATCGTTCCTTTTCGGAATCGTTCCAAAAAGGACCGATTCCTTTTTAAAGACTGGAATCGTTCCTTCAATTTCGCTGCCGGAGTCGTGTTCCTTTGGAATCGTTCCTTGACAAATGACACATCTCTAGGTGTGGCTAAGGCTTCTACAATCCAGGCTGACTGACGCCGCCATTTAATTACCCGTATGAGAAGCACGATTGGCCACGACACTTCTAGCCGCATGGGTAATAATTGCTGATTGGTCTAAGTGGGTAACAAATTGCTTGATGATTCAGCGTGTATTATAATAGCCTTAGGTGTGGCTATCCATCTGCTGTTTGGGAGTACACAGGTTCCGGAGGAAATCAAGTGATTAAAATTATTTGTGCGTTATAGTGTGCCTGGCAAATAGCTGTCCCATGCAACCGTGGACATATATAGTACTTTTTTACATTTTTCTATAAATATTGAACTCATACCATATTTTTTGTAAATGGTAACTTTCCTTCCTGAATCATATCCAACTGCTTATATTATGGTTTGAGTGCTGGCTACTGGAGAAAAGGTGCCAGATTCGAATAGGCATGGATGATTCAGGTTGGGTGGTTTTAAATTTAAAAAGAGTCCCGGTCTGTTTAGCCCTCGTGTGCAAAGACGACGATAGCCTGTAATCAGCCTCTACAGAACTGTACTGATTACAAGACTGTAATCAACCAACTGAACCTCTTGAAAAGCATAAAAATACCAATTTCAAAAATGGAAAGATTCAATGGAAAACACGGAAAATTACCAAATCGGAAAGTAGAGAGAAAACAGAGAATCGACGATACGTTTGTCGCTAATGAATATTCCGTTTTTTGACGGAATGTTGTTTAGAGTGAATGATTGCACGTTATGTGCCAGATACAGTCAGATATCGCTGTTTACGCTAATGACATTATGTGTACATTAACTTCGTCAAGAAAGCAAGTCCTTGTAATGTGAATTGACGTACTCTACGGAGAACTTGTCATGGTGGTCGTGTCGTCTTGAATGGGTTCCAAATAGGGATAGCTTGAAAAATGTTTTTTTTTTTTTCCTAAGACTTTGGCAATCGCATATTCCCGGAAACTTCCGTGACAAGTCTCTGAATAAAACAAAAGAATGCCCTCTTACTATATATGTATATATATATATATATATATATATATATACATGATATATTTTATTTAAATATTTCTGTATTTTATTTATGAGATTTTTTTCTTTGTAGAAATTAAAATTAATAAACTGATTGTTTTTTTGTTGTTTTTTTAATGAAAAAAAGCCTTTTTTTATAGGAAATGAAAGCTTACTATATTCATATCTAATAAATTTTAAATAAAAATGTAAATGAAATTTTCTTTTTTTCTTGAATAAGTAACAATAAGCTATGAAAAATATTTTGAGTGAAAATGCAATCTGTTTTAAAGCAGCAGAAAGCTTTTCATAAGATCAGGAAATCCACTATTCTACCCTAAAGGCCATAGCTTAAAATAACTCAAATCGAACATATCCTTTTGAGATATATCCGGAAACCATCGAAGCCAAACATAATCTAAGATTTCAAATGGTGTACAAATATTCCTTCTAAAATATACTTTCCTCTCTGATTTAATTCTCTGCATCAAAAATATTTTTAAAATGTTTTTCTTCTAAATCCATAAGTATACAATAAATGCATTTTCTAAAATAGGTCTTTGAAGCTACAAAACATTTCTAAATATTTTAAATTTAAAAATAACTCTTTACTAAAAAATTTTGTAATAGAAGAATCTATCTTGAAGATATACTTTGATAGAAAAAAAAATAAATTGATGCATAAGTATTATTTTCAAAATATTCGCAATTTAAAAAAAGCAGAAAACTAGTAGTATGTTGTGTAATTTTTTTTCTATTAAATCTTCATCTAAAATATTTGTTAGATTCTCTGTTTAAAGATGAGTAGAATAAAAATAACTTTAAAATGTATATTTAGTTTTTTTTTTTTTTTTTTTTTTTTAAACAACGCTTTACCATTTTTTTTTTTTTTTTTTTTTTTTTGGTAACGAAAAAAAAATCGAGATTTGTCTAAAATCGAATACACTTTAAAATGCCGATACATGTAAATTTATTTTATAAAATATGATTCAAAATTCATAATATTATAGAAATTATTTTCTCGAATCATATATTTTGAATCATTTAAAATGTTAATTATAAATATAACATTCATTTTATTAATGAATTTAGTAGCTGAACCTGGTGTCGCTTCCCGCTCCCTGCATAACCTTGGCTATATCTAAAATCAGTGTTTAATTCAAACATTTCAGTCTGAGAAGTATTGGTGTTGGCATTCCTCCAGCCTTCGGCAACATACACGTGGTAGAGCTACAGATAATCCGGTCTGATATGCAGACGATCCTGAAATTTGCATGATTTTATATTTTTAATCGAAAAATCCTACAAATCAAAAGAACCTACAGTTGGCGTAGTCACTGTCTTCAGCAGCCTGAAGCCGTGCTTTCCACGCATGTTCCGGTCTTCCCCCTGAACTTTGAATTAGTATGATTTGACATTTTTGACACAGTGAATACAAGAACACCACAACTCAATCACTTTCTACCTTTTGCAACGCGAATTGATATATTTAAATGTTTAAATTGGAAAAGAGGGAATATACGAAAGTACCAAGAAAAAAAAAAAGGCCCGCGGTGATTGTGATAAACAATATACAGTAAAATGTTTTCTGGAAATACTACGTATTAATATTTCTTAAACCAAAGCTACCGGTGCAACCCAACTGGGAAGGTACTAGAAAAGCGTTCGTTATTTTTTTTTTTCTTACATTTCAATTTGGAAAACGGAAATGATAGTTTAACGCTTCCGAAAAAGCGGAAAATATGTGAACGAATGTACATTCTACATTCAGATTTTGTTTTTAAATACTAAATACACTTTTTTTAAAACGAAATATATACTATTTCAACAGGTGAGGTGTCACCAAAACGTTTATATATTTTTTTGTTAGGTAACTCCATAGGTATCTCAAAATGCAGACAAACGGAACATTTTCTATTCGTCTGCTTGAAAAGTGATGATTCCCTTACATGAGCAGAAGCTATCTTCACACCGGCAAAATGCAGAAAATTGAACCCCGTTCATAAGGGATTTTATTTAATAACTCAACTATTTATCAAAAAATTAAAAATCTGAATCCCAGATGCATTCCCTTTCCAAAGATGTCTTCGTCTATCTATATTCAAGTTTGCAGAACTCTACGTATATGCTTCCTTTTTAAAAATAATTGTCTACTAAGCAAATAGATTAAATCCAAATATTAAGGAACATTCAGATATCGAATTTATATTATGTATACATTTATTGACAGTAAAATTGTCATTTCCATTAGCATATAAATACAACTTGAAACGCAGAGTGATTATATGTGATGTTTGAGTTTTGCAACACTTTTGATAATTAGTGCAATTGAAGAACATGCCGCCTTTGCATATTATGGAATAATGCATTAATATTGTGTACCAAAATAGACAAATATTCAATGTAGAGTCATTTGGTCACTGTTCAAATACTAATACGATAGTCTATGTAACTTGTTACATTCGAAACATGTTATTTCAGCTCACAAATGTATTTTTAATTTGTAATTCTGGGGCATTTTGGGATAACGGTCAATTAAAACCTAATATTTAATAAAGTCTCAAAGGTAAAACACACAACAAGTTAGATGCAAAAAACAAAATGTTTCAAATTATCTTTCCGATTTGGTTGAAATAATTTTATTTGGATTTAAATAATTATTATACTTGAAACCTTCAATTACTTTTTAACCAACACGATAAATGATAGAAATGATGAAATGATAGACAAGTTATTACTGTTTAGAAAATAATTTAGCAAATTTAAATAATTTGGGAACAGCGAATTTCGAGCTTATTCTATCGACGATTACCATCAGAATTTTCAAGCTATGTTTTTGAGACTTTCACAAAAGTTGGTCTATACATTTAGCTAATATATTATGTACAGTCAGGGGCAGCCCGTCATATAGGGCACTTGGGGCACGGCCCCACCTATACTTCGCTATTAAATTTTCTTAAATTTAACATTATTTTTTAATAAAATATCAGCAATGTCAGATAGTTTCAACTCCAGACTTTTCCAGCCCAGTCCAAAATTTTCTCTCGCTCGCTCGCTTCCATCCCCGAAGAACGTTATCATTCCCTTCCACCGGATGTCGTAAATCACCCTTTTGACAACTGACCGCTCACTGTTCTATAGTAGTATTCAGGAGGGCCCCAGAAAGCTGTGCCCGTCTCACGATAGAGCTCTATGGCATTTTGCACAACCGCGCATCTTTGCGTCTTCCTCCTATTTATCGCCAAACAGCGTGAATAGGACACTTTTGGGGCAAAATCTGTCTGGCCCCATATAGAAAAAGACTATGTTTGTTTCGGAAGATATCAGCGTTTAAGAATTATCGACATAATTGGCGACTTTTACTGATGGGAATCAGTCATTTTTTTTAATTATCCGAATCTTTTCTTTTTTTCAATACCAATAAAAAATTCTACATTTATTTATGGTGCATTTAATACTTTTTGAATAAAAATATTTTTTTAATTATATTTTTGAGTTTATGTAGTTGGTATTTTTCTTCAATGATGAATGTTTTTATTTTTTAATTTAACTAGGTTTTATAGACAAGTTTCAGCCAGAAAATCTTTTGTCATCTAATTGTTAACTTGATGTTAAATAATATAGCAGTGCAATTGGATATATGAGTTTAAAACTACATATTTTTAATTTATATAGAATCTGTTAAGACTCTTTCATTTACAAAATAATTATTGCCAAAATCGACAGAATAAATGGATATAAATAATTGAATTACTATATAAATTACATTTAATCTGTGTTTTAAATAAAAATAAATAATGTTTGTGGTAATTAATAATTTTTAATTAAACAAAGATAAACTTATTTTTCAGTAATTTTCTTACGTGTGTTGCGTGATTTTTTCCCTCTAAAATTTACTTTAAACAATCGAAATTTAGTTTATACATGAAGATTTTGGATTTGACATCTTAATTGGTATCTGTAAAAATTACCATTGGCCTTTAAAATTCTGAACGGATCGCTTTGTGCCCGAACCGAAACTGAAAATTCTGCTTAGTCTTTTCGAAATACGACAAATAAAATTTAGTCAACCCGAGACCAGTTCACTTCAACGTGAACCCGGCCCGAAAACAAATTATTCAAACCCCAACAAGAAAAAAAATTTTAAAAATCATATTTTAATTTGATTATAGAAAAATAGTGTACAATTATATATTTTCTCAATTTGATATTTTTTTTTCTATGAAAATGAACACATTTTTCGTTCACTCGTTAATATTCAACTATTTAGTTTTGTTCAGTTGAAAAATATTCAGGATTTTCTTTTGAAAAATTGGGTCAATCCGAACCTGACCCGAAAGCTTCAAAACCATACCCGAAACATTTAAAGACAACGCGATCCACAACAAAAAATAGCGTCAGCCCTACTCAACCCCTTGATGAAATAATTTAATTTTCAACCCCTCAATAATTATTATACTTGAAACCTTCAATTACTTTTTAACCAACACGATAAATGATAGAAATGATGAAATGATAGACAAGTTATTACTGTTTAGAAAATAATTTAGCAAATTTAAATAATTTGGGAACAGCGAATTTCGAGCTTATTCTATCGACGATTACCATCAGAATTTTCAAGCTATGTTTTTGAGACTTTCACAAAAGTTGGTCTATACATTTAGCTAATATATTATGTACAGTCAGGGGCAGCCCGTCATATAGGGCACTTGGGGCACGGCCCCACCTATACTTCGCTATTAAATTTTCTTAAATTTAACATTATTTTTTAATAAAATATCAGCAATGTCAGATAGTTTCAACTCCAGACTTTTCCAGCCCAGTCCAAAATTTTCTCTCGCTCGCTCGCTTCCATCCCCGAAGAACGTTATCATTCCCTTCCACCGGATGTCGTAAATCACCCTTTTGACAACTGACCGCTCACTGTTCTATAGTAGTATTCAGGAGGGCCCCAGAAAGCTGTGCCCGTCTCACGATAGAGCTCTATGGCATTTTGCACAACCGCGCATCTTTGCGTCTTCCTCCTATTTATCGCCAAACAGCGTGAATAGGACACTTTTGGGGCAAAATCTGTCTGGCCCCATATAGAAAAAGACTATGTATCCAGACTATCCAGTATATTTTGGTCCTGTCGGATTCGGGTTAAATCATTTTACCCAATCGGATGGAGGATTATATTGGTCATTTCACATTTAAATTTCCGCAACAATGAAGGAATTATTTGTGACTATTCTGTAACTTTAAAAATGACTTTTACATTTTAACAGAATAAATTTTAAATGTTTTCTCTTATTTTTTTTTAAATTTTCTCCCGAAATGTATTAAAAATTAGGGTGCACGTTTTACTTGAGAGGGCGGCAGACACAGGAAAAAATAGTAATGTTGATTTAGATTTTAAACCTTAAAATAAAATAATACTTTAATTAAACATCTATTAGGAATAGTTGTTTTGTTGGAATAATAGCTTTACGTTAAACATGAGTAATATACATCTTTGGTAAGTTATATAGTGGCATATTAGCAGTAATAATTCTAAGAAGTAAAAAACAAAGAGTGTTTTATTATGTGTGGCAGTGAAAACTTTACTGCATGACTGAAGATCTCATCTCAAACTTCAATTTCTTTTTCTATATTTTCAAAATCATCAAAACTTTATAAATTTTCACAGTATGAGAAATGTCGGTATCTAGATTTTTTCAATTATATAATACGTAAAATAAACACACGCAATAACTTTAATAAAATGCAAAGTGTATTTTTTTTCTTTTTTCAAAATTTAGTTGCTTTATTGTTGTGCAAATCTTGTTTTCGGTACACACAGTACTATTTGCATTATAGTAAAAAATATAGTATATATGACTACAGTTTACTGATATCTACTACACTGTCACACTTATCATATAGGTGCCCCACCTGTGAAATAGGGCACGAGCCGCCACTGTGTACAGTATATTTTGATTGAATTCGAGCATGCGCAGTGAAACAATATTTAGTAGACCTGCTCATTTTTCATCCAATATTTATTATTTTTTTATTCTGATTGCAGGGTATCGTATATAATGTTGTGTGTCATCGTTTCTGAAAAGAACATTCTTTTATATTAAGAACTCTGAAAATTATATGCAAAGCACTTGGTGAAATTTGGGATTGTTTTTATAAAAACATTAATTTTTCCACGAGTGTACGTATTATCCTCAAATCAATGAACATATTTTATTAAAAAAAGCCTAATAAGCATGTGCTACCGTTTGAACGCTTTTGCGATATTAGTTTTTACAGGGTTATCCAAAAGATATTCGTTTTTCTTCAAATTGTTGACGGCCCCTTATGGCGTTTTTCTTCGCGGAAATATATAACGTCTATCATGTTGTTTACACTCCTGAAGTTTCAGGATAATTCCTCATGTATCTTTCCAGATATTTAACAAAACGTCCAAAATCGCAAGTGACCGGTCATCATTGGCTATATAGTGTATATATAATTTTATTCTTTTATATGTTTCGTTCGTTTAATATATGGAAATCGTATCTTAAACTAATATATTTTTGTTTGCATATAAGATGTTATATAATTTCATGCGGCAAAATTTAACTTGTAATTTGTAATTAATATTTTTATATACTGTGACATGATGTCGCCCATGATTGTTTATTAGTAGAAAAGAAGAAAATAATGTGGTGAATATGTATGCGATCGTACCAAACTTTAGTTTTTCATTTCTTAGCAAAGAAATAATAATAAAAAAAACATATATGGAACACATTAGTTTTTTTTGGCAACGATATCAATAAAGGAATATCATTTTAATTAGAAAATATGATTTTATTGATACAATTATTCATGTTGGTATTTTCGTCCATGTTCAAGGCTACATTTCTATTTAATTAAAACATTCATACACAAATTTATTTTAAAAATCAATGTACTGAAAAAAATATACCACCTTATTAAGCAAAAAACTCGTTTACCTCTTCATGGGATGTACTTAAATTTCATCTGTCTAGAATATTCCATTAAAAGAGACACAACTCTAACCACAGAGCTTCTCGAATGACATTTAAACTAGCAATTAGGCTGATTTATACGATTTGTTATTGAAAAACAATTTATTATCCACTTACTTCATTAAAAGAGTGGTAATTAAGCTACCTAATTGATTTTTAAAGAAATGATACATAGAAATTAACTATTTAAGTAGAGCCTATCTATTCGTACTCGTCTAAATTAATGTAATGCAATTGGAAAGACAGGTTAATTTATTTTATATAATAAATTTTATTTTATATAATAAATTTGTACAAAATTCATTTATAGTGTCGAAAGCATAGTCTAAGTTCGCAATTTGTGTTTCAGAAAGAATTTCTTATTTTTAAAATTCAATAATGCATGAACTGTATCAAGTATAAATATGAAATATGTGGTATGTTTGTCATGCAAACCATAAGTAATTAATTAGTAATTTAAAAGATCATTTCAATTTTTGTCAAATTCACTTCAAGATTTTAGTAAAACAAACATATGTTTTTTTTTTTTTTTTTTTTTTTTTTTTTTTTTTTTTTTTTTGCTTTACAGTAGTTATTTAGAATACACAAGAAGTATTGAGATATATATTGTTCAGTGTAACACGTAACTCTGAGCATTATTATACTATGAAACACTGCAGTGTAATCAGCTGAAAAAATATTTAACTATTGCTTTCTACTCTAGATGGTACTGAAATGTACAAATTCAAAATACCTTAAAATTAAGTAAAATAACTTATGTTTTTAATTTAAAAAATAACATCATTTCTCTGACATTTAAAAACAAAAACGAAAAATCATGCGTCAAGCATAGATTATGTAACACTTTCCAGCGCTTCCAAAATAATTTTACAAATCATTACCGTTTACTAAGGTGAAAGATAACATCTAAGTAAACAATTTGGAAACACATAACATATTTAAAAACGTAATTTCAGGAATTTCCAACATATATTTTCAGCATATACTATATTCAGAAAAATATCCGAATACTTTTATTCAGCCCTGTATATGATCTTTAGACTTGTATATATACTACATTAGGATGCTAAATTTTAGTTTAGTTAGGAAACACGTAGCACAGTTTAAAATTCTCCTTCTGAAGTTTCTTTCAATAAACGGAAATGTGTTCGCGACTTTTTTGCTGCCTTGTATATGAAATACAGAATTTATTCATACCAAGTAATTGACAAAAAGTGAGTTAAATTTAAAATTGCGTTCAGCAACTTAAAACACACTTCCAGGAATAATTGTTAACAGACAGTAGAGAATTCTTTTATGTGTCCCTGTAAATGAACGATGACTGCTATATACACAATATTCTGTAGTAAGTCTTTTCTAATGCACCTTAGTGATATATATAACTTCCAATGCGTTTAAAATAGTGAAACATTATTTAATTAAACCGCAAACGATTTTTCTCCATAGACGTAATGTAACAGAACTCTTTTGACTGTCCCTGTACAGTAACTATAAGTGCTATGCACACCCTATTCCATATTAAACTTCTTGTAATGCACCATAGTGATATATATAAATTACAATGTATTTGAAATTGTGTAACATCAATAAAATAAACCGCAAATGATTTTTCCCCATACACCGTAATGTAACGGAATTCTTTTGAGTGTCCCTGTAAAAAAAACTATAAGCGCTACACACTTCAGTTGAAATAGGGAACGTGCTATAGATAACGACAATAACATATAAAAATTGCAAGGCAATCCGAGCCTATTTACGGGAGTTAAAGCACGGAAAGACGGTCAGATGACAGACGGCAGACGGCCAGACGGCAGACGGCCATACGGCAGACAAACTGAAGTCATAAACACTTTTCAACTAGGTTAGAAAGTGTTAAAAAGAACAAAATTACACTGAATTCGCCTTTAAATAATGACATGTTTCATAGAAGAAAGTTTACATCGCACGTCACAGAACAAAATGGTGACTAGAATGAGATACATAGGCTGCCGAAATTTATTTGAAACATATTTTACTTCCGAAAACTAATAATGCTATTTACGGATGATAGACTAATTTATTTAACATTGATCCTAAAACATACCATTGGTAATGGCTCATCACATATTTTTTATAGATTAAATCTTTGGCATGTTGTTAAAAGTTTCCTGGATGGAATATTTTCTTTATTTTCTTTCTTGAAGAATTTCATATCAAATTGAATCAACTCTCCAACTGACTTAATGTTTATTTAACTTATGCCATCTCAACTGAAAGTTTTCCGAAAAGTTTACGCACGTGAATGTTGATTATAATTCCCATGTCTATTTATCTTCACGCATAACAGTTATAACAACAACTGAAGAAAAAGCTAAAAAATAAAATGTCTGACATAATATTTACTTAACGGATAATTTTCAAAAGCTGGTTTCAAAACACAAAAGAAAAATTCTCGACGTTTATTTTAAAATTCTATATATATTATATATACTATCGTTAAAATATTTTTCATTTAATTTATCCCCCCCCCTACTTTATGGAATCATTAGAAAGATAAAAGAAAAAAAAGTAATTTTTTTTTTACCTAATAAATAATGCCTAGTAATGTGAAAAATTTATATATATGTATATGCGAGGCTTATCGTAAATACCACTTCATGTTATAAAATATCGATTTCTTTTTAATTTTGAATTAAATAATTTATGTTTTGGACATTTAATTACAATCTGAAATAAATACGTGTCTAAAAATTAATGCAAGTTACTGTAAGGCAAAAAAAACTGCATGTAGTAACGTATGTATGTGCAGTGCATCGTGTGCATAATCAGACTCTTATTTTTGAATGTTGTGAAATCTGTAGAAAAAGACAGATGTTTCTTTAACAAGCAAAATATAATTTAAGCACAAACAAAAATATATATTAATATCTTCCGAGTAAGAAAGCGTTCTTCATTTTTAGAAACTTCAAAAACCAACATATTATCGAGATTTATAGAAGCATTTAGAAGAGCAAAGTTTCTTTTGTTGACAATGAGTTTCAGAAAAGTTTCCGAGTAGTTTTTAATAGCGTATTAATACGTTTTATCAATCCAGAATAAATGTTCTTTGGACGCTATCAATTCTCAAGCATACATTTTCATGTTCGACAATAATGTTTTACTGAAAAAAATGATAAATTAACAGCACTAACATTAATGTTAAC
Source organism: Maratus michaelseni (assembly GCA_963931845.1). NCBI lineage: Eukaryota > Metazoa > Arthropoda > Arachnida > Araneae > Salticidae > Maratus > Maratus michaelseni. The sequence goes on along the minus strand of OZ007591.1, from coordinate 298,762,706 downwards.
ATTAATATTATTTTGTTACTCGAGTAACTCGTATTGCCATGTATTTGATATACGTTATTTTGGATTACTTCACCATGTTCGGAATTAAGAATCAAGTGTGAAGCATTTATAGTTGGTTTACAGGAACATTCAAAAGAATTCGGTTACAGTACATTAGACAGTACTGCAACCGAATTTTTTTTGTGTTGGGAATGAGTCTAGAATTTCATCAACTTTTTATATCTTGATTGCCTGTAGATGGCGCCAAAACAATATTATGAAACGAAGCTAACAATCAAGGAGCAAAAGTTCAGCCTACATCCACTCGTGTTTAATTTCGCACATTTAGAAAAATAATGAGCTGTGTAGTCAGTCCTTAATTTTTAAATTCATTGATAATTGTTTAAAAAAAACCTTTCGCGCATTGAATATTTTAAATAGTATATAAATATTTTTATTAATTATTACAAATTTTGAGCGAAAACCACAATTTATATCCACCGTCATAGGATGGACATTTACACTAGTTTCTTAATAATTCTTGATGTGTGTTATTTATATAGATTCTATACAGGGTTGCACAAATTAATTTATATTCGTTTATTGACGGTAATTGCTGAACAAGAATTTTCAACTTTGATATGCATTTGCATTTCCTAACTGGACTAAATTTTAGCATACTATATATTGACAAATCTGTGGATCATATACAGGGCTTCATAAAAGATCTTGAATATTTTTTGGACTATCGATAGTAATTGTTCAAATTGGGTTTTGATATGTATCACACGTTTTTCAAATATTTTACTTTAATACCATATTTCATCTTATTAAACGGGGAAGTTTTATTACAGAATTCTGAATGTGTTGGAGAATGTTTCATATTGTATGCTTGATGCAGGATTTTTATTTCTTGTTTAAATATAAATTATTTTTTTTTTAAATAAGATTACTTTAATTAACGTTTGCGAGCATTTTTACTACCAATGTAATTAATGTTTTCAGTACCTTCCCCTGCAGAGCTAAATAAATATGTGCTAAATAAATTTACAAATATCATTTATTTTTTAGAAATGTATTATTAAAAATATGTAATTTAATAGCGACATTATACCTGAAGTTTCCACACATAATTTACCGGAACCGTTTTTTTCAGTAGATTTTAGTTAATTAGCTTCTAAAGTTTCCAAATATATACAATTCTAATGTGTATTTATTATTTTAATTTGATTTTTATAGTACCACACACGGTAATATGTACTGGGCAATTGAATAATATATATTCGACAGTTTTCGTACATACGATCTCCTAAACTATTATACTAAAGATAATTCGTAAATGATTGTGAGTTTTCGCGCCTCACAAATCCTGATAAACACAAAACTTAGGTAAATCGAAGCGCCCCGGGCGAAGATGTTTGGGAAGTTTTACAAAGCATCTGAAGAATGCCGTGGTAAATAACGTGTTTAGAGTCAGTAAACACTTAGGCTATTTTGGATTTAAACCTGTCATTACTTAATCTGTTTATTTAAAAAACGACTTGACCCCGAAAATTGATACAGAAAAAGTGAAAATTAAGAAACGCATTCAAATTTATTTTATTCAAGCATTTAATTACTTTAAATTCATGTATTTAAGCAATCCAAATAGGGAGCTTAAATAAAATAACTAATAATAAACTGCTATACACCATAAATCAGGTATATGCAATATATTTTTTGTATTCTATTATCAATACTTCCCTGTCCAATTACTACAGACAGAATTAAGGTTCTTTGACTCATTCTGAAAAACCTTTTAAATACACCTTCAGTAAAATGTAATACTACAGTAACTATGATTTTTTATTTCTATAAAATAAATTTTTACTATATGAAGACCTTTTTCCGTATGGTCCTATGGTTTCCAGGGTGAGAGACTTGTGTATCGTATTAATGCCTTGTATTGCAATAATTACTACATTGAGATTTTATTGCTACACGTTTCCAATCATACAATCAATTCCTCTCTTAGTTATTTGACATCAGTTGTAATGCATCCTACATATTAAAAATGAAGTTGTACTGCAAATTTAGACTACACTACAAGACAAAATTATAATACTAAAAAATGTCAAGAATCGTAAATTGCAAACAATTCTAAGTATTAATAAATATTATAGAATATGTATTAATAATCCGAAGATTCTTGCTCATTGTTATTTAATAAATAAAATAATAATCTGTTTTAAAAAAGTGTGGAATATCACCATTTTCAATGGGCATACTGAAAAAGACACAGCTTATATGTTCTAATCGGTAAAATTTAATTTAAAAAAATGTAAACATCTGTATTTGGAAGACACTCAGCCAAACAATTTCACATGCTGAATGTATATAAATATTAAGAGCTTATAAAAAGCTTTCTACAGATCTATAATACATGAACAATCTGGTCCATTTACATAAAAAATGTTCACTATTGAAAGCAATTCATTTTTATAGCCTTAATATCGTGTGATCACAGTGGTCAATCACATAGTGAGATATTGCTATCATTGAAATATTTTTTCGTAGCTTTTGAGGTATGGCATGGTGTATTATCTTATAGAAAAAAAAATATATTTTTTTCCTTCCTAAAAGCAACCGTATGCCAATATTTGCGTTATAAAACTACGGTGTATACCTGTTAGATAACTTTTCAGAAAGAACTTTATTAGTAATATCTTGATGTGAAACAGCACCTCAAACAGATATGATTCTCCTTTATTTCAAAAGCTCCATGAAATTTTTCTGTCTCCACAAAAATCATGCCGGTATCAGCGTGTAAATTCAGACGGATAGAAAACGGTTTAATCTTGATGATTATAAATATATACTTTAAAATTGGCACGAATTGCGGAGATAATAGGAAACGCAGCTTGGAAAATAGAGGATGTTAAGTCATATTCTCGTGTGCTGTGTCAGCCCAATTAAAACTAATTTATTTATTGTTTCTCACAAGATGAACTCAAAGGTGTACACCGTATTTTATAAACATACATTTTGTCTACGGATATGAAAAAAAATCACTTTCTAATAAAAAAATGGACCATGCCCTACATTAAAAGCTAGAAAAATGTGCGTCAATTTAAAAAATATCTGATTATTTGATTGGCCATCTGAATCGTAAGATACGATTATTTAAAAAAATGAACGGAGTCCACTGTTGACAATTTTTTTGCAAATGACACGCAATATTAATACATTACATAACTTGATGATTCTATTTACAATCCCTGAGCTGTCCACATTATAATTATCAAAACCTGCTCTAAGCATATAAAATCGTACGACTCAGCGTCTGCAAAATAAAGGTAGTTACATTTTTTATTAAAATTATATATATTCGAACTTACAAGCACTCTCTTTACAATTTTGGCCATAGACAAATGTAATGTGGTTTCTTATTTTAAAATTTAAATTTAATTATGTTTTTGTTTTTTTGCACAATTTCTCAAAACAGGGTTATATTAATTGCTTTTACGAATTAAGGCAATAGGGTTTCTTAACAGATATCTTGAAATAAACACAGTAAAAATGAAAATTTAAGCGTAATTATTCTGTAATTATACAGGAAATGTCATATTTTGCAACGTAATTGATAAAAGTTTGTAAATTTAGGTCATAAAAATATAATTTACGAGCAAATAACAAACAAAACCCGCTTATTTATTTTAATGATTTACCTGAATTTTCAACAGACCGACTTTCTGTTTAATTGTATACTTGGACATTTGTTTAGATAAAGATCTATCTATTCAATGTACTTAAATTCGCAAATCATCGAAATTTTGCATCTGACGTTGCTTTCTATATAATTCCACAGATTTATGTAAAGACATAAGTCTATTCTTGCTACTATTACTTTATGCTTAATTATTAACACTTGTCACAATTGTTGTTAGATGAATATCGTAATCAGTGTTAAAAATATTAAAATACTTTATTGTTTCGAAGTGTAACCAGTCATTTCATAAATTATCTTTCATCATCAGAAACATAAAAAAAATTATAATAAGTAGCAGAAACATTTAATTACGGTAGTTTTAACACAATACACTGTGTTATTTTACACTCGTAATACTGTAAAAAATAGATTTATATAAAATAAGCAATACAATGTTACATATATATAAAACGGGAAGAAATATTTCAAATTTTCCATTTGCTTCAAATGTCTAAAAATACTATTTTTATTTTATATTATTATTTGACGAATAAATGTGACTTCATAACAAAAATAATTGAATTCTGCAAAATTCTAAAGTGAAAAGAGCTACGAAATTCTAGACTTTTGGAAATTTTCTACTTATTGTAGTCTTTTTAATAATAGTTGCTAGAAACATTTTTTGACATTTTTTGACACTTGAATAACAAAAGTCAGTCTATTGAATGTAGTTCACTATCTTATAATTTAAAATAAAAAACGAACCATGAAATCTTCGTAATATTAACTAGGTGATTTTTTAGAATAATTGTCAAGACAAAATGTCTATGTTTGGGAGCATTTCAAAAAATTACCTTAACTTACAAAAGTAAGAAATAATACAGTTAATTTTAATAAGCATGAACATTTATTTTTTTTCCCTACATTCTAAGTATTTTAGCTATGTAAGCAGAACCTAAACACTTTTCTCTTCTTAGGAATTCTTAAATTCTTATTTTATTACTTTGAAAATAATGAGTATATCCACAATACGCCGACAAAAACAGAACTACAGCAATAATGTCAGTTCTAATTAATGTAAGAACAAAAGAAAAGTACTAGTTTAACTCATTCAATGTTCTTTTAAACTAGGGTGAAACCTCCAGTAACTGACTCTTCCTTGTTCACATCACTATTACAATAATTTAAATCTATTTTATACTTACCCTTGTTTTTGATAGGAAAGTAGACATATATTTAAAAAAAAATATTGTTGGCAAAATTTTGAAAAAATATACATTTTATTATTAAAAAATAATTTTATTAGTATATATGGTCAAAACTCCAGTAACTGACACTATACTTATTTTTAAAAAAACAATAACTGACACAAAGTGAACCAGTGACTTACATTTTATTTTTAAAGATTAAAATGCTTTATAAAAAGCTTTATTCTTTATTTTAAAAACAAAATACTTAATTTTTTATTATAAAATGAGGGATTTAGTAAGCTGTACTGCATTATTAGTAATGTAGAGTATATAGAAGGGGTATATAGCAGTAATATATAGTTCTGCATTATTAGTAATGTATATATCCAATAACTGACATTCATGAACCAGTAACTTAGATCTGGTATCATACACTGGTAAAACAACTTAGATTTTAATGCTGTTTACTACAAAAGACATTTAAATTATTATTATGCATTTTTAAGCAGTTCAAATAATATATTTCAACTTTCTTTAATATAACCAATAACTAACACTTCTGTCAGAGACTGGTGAAATGAAATTCTAGGAACCAATAGCTGGCACACCGCATTAAGTTAAATTAAATAACTATAAACTCTAAATCATGACCCTAATATAACATATGCATCTTTAAACTAATTTTTACTAGTATAACTTTTGAGAAAAAAAGATTAGGATGGTTGCATTACAAATAGATTAGAAAAAAACTTCCTTAATTTTAGAAACAAGATGGTTACTTTAAAATGGCACTTTTTGCAAAAGTTTTTTCCTCATTGAATATATTCTCTGCTATATAGTGGTGAATAATTTGACTCCAAAATAAAAATAAGTACCTCATTTACCACTAGATGACATTACTTCTCAGAATTTTACAACAAAATGCTTATTTGAGTTAGATTTTTGCTCAAGTGTTAGTTACTGGTTAGGAGTCAATAACTGGGGGATTCAAACCTATACGTGTTTTTATTTCTTATGATGTTGGTTGGTTGTGTGAGGTTTATGGCACAAGCTCCCAGTAGGGACAAATTGCGTCAAGGTATTTCTTATAAGTCATTGCCTACATAATAAAAATGATCCACATTTTATGTTGATGCATTACTTGTGCTCAGTCAAGAGAAGCATATATGCATATTTGGTCTTAAATCATTTCAATGCTGTAGAAGAAAATATGCTTAGGGTTAATTTATAAATTCAGAAGAAAATTCTACTGGTAATTGTACCAACGTCACGTAAATGTAATCAGAAAATTTTTGAAATTCTAAATATAAAATAATCTAGCATTATACAAAAGAAAATGTCATACAGGTATTTCTGTTTTTCTGCAACTTTCAGTCTGATATTTTCTTTTCTGTGGAAAAGAAACAATAATAAAATAAAATATCTCTATATCTGAGAAATTAAATGAAATGTAAAAAATATATTATAGGTTATACTGCCGAAGAGTTTTAATATGAATTTATTCATATTTTTTTTATAATTGAACATATGTTTCTGAATAAAAATTTCTTAGATTTTGAGTGACTCCTTTAATTGTATTTCGTTACACAGAAAATAGTTCAATTTGTTTATTTGATTGCAAATATATTAATTAAAGTTGTCGCGTCAATTTAAAATTCGCATATTCAAAATTAGAACCCATCTAATTGCATAAAATATTAAGAAATAAACATAAACAATGTATTTTTCCAGATTATTTTGTTCCAAGGAAATCAAATAAAGCGAAGAAATTGTTTTTACCACTAGAAAAATTAAATTTGGTACAAATTTTAATACGTAGACGACCCAATAAACCACGCACAAATGTAATAACGTGCCATACTAATTAAAACGGTACATTTATAAGGTAGCTTTCATTACAAAAAGCTACCTATTGCAACCGTTCGGAGGAAAGCGATTCCAAAACATTTTGGTATATTTTCACCGATCATGACCCCTAGACACCAAAACCACCCTCCGTTCAAATGTTGATTTATATATATACATATCTGGCATTTGTCATGCTGTAACTATCTTCTTTATGAAACGATTTGGAAGTGCCTGAGTTTGTGCGTAGGACATACCAAGGTCTCGACCGAGTTCGTTGGCCAGCTTCATCCGCCATCTTGTTTCAAAATGGAAACCAGTTATTTTTTTTATTTATAAAAAGTCAAAAAGATATACAAAATAATTAAAAATTGAACACATTGTTTCCGTTAAGTGCTAGAACGTGATACAAGGATTCTGGAACATTTTTTTTTTGTTTTGGATACATCTTAAGAAATTGCTGAGATATGGTAGTGTGAAATTCTAGTGTGGCTTAGATTTTGAATCAGTCTGATATGTGTTATGCTGTAACTCTCGTATTTCTGAACAGATATAAATTTGACTAATCATGTGTACATAACATACCAAGATCTCGATTGAGATCGATAGCCAGCTTCATAAGCCATCTTGTTTCAAAATGACAGCCAGTTTTTTTTCTTTACAGAATTCAAAAAGATGTATAAAAAATTATAATTTGAAAAGTTTGCTTCCGTTAAATGTTAGATTGTGATACAAGGTTCCGGAACATTCTTTTGTTTTGGATTTACATTAAAAAATGACTGAAATATGGCAGATCGAAATTCTAGGGTGGCTGACATTTTGAAACGATCTGATTTTTGTTATGCTGAAATTCGAATTCAAATTCAGTATCATTGAAAAATGGGATTGAATCTTCTATAATCGGGTTCCAAGCATCTTAGCTTCAGGTGTTTGAGTAACATGAGTTACATTTTTAAAGACATGGACTATGAAAGCTACATTTTCCTCCCGGTACATGCCGGAATGACTTTTTTATTGTATTAAATATAACTTAAATTAAATACAACAAAATCAACTAAACTATAAAAACGTTTTAGTGTATATAGATGTTGGTCTAATAGAAAATATATTTTTTCAAGTATACCTTGAAATAATAGAACCAAGATTTCGAAATCAGTAGAGAGATTCTGGTAATCTTTTGTTTTCCTAAGATAAGCGTTTTCTTTGATAATAGTCAAATACTTATGCTGTAAAGTAGAAAAAATAATTCCTTTCTTAAACAAAACTAACTATTTTCACATCAAAATAAGCTGTTTTTGTTTTGAAAATGTGTACGTTGCAAAGAAAGCCGTTAAATCTCCTTTATCTATATTGCGTTTTTCATACATCTTTCAAAAATTTAAATCGGCTTATCTCACGATGTATATAATATATATATAAATAAACCAATGAAAAAAAATTACAAAATACATTCTTAAAAAAATGACACTAATTGTTTATCTACATCTATTGCGCATATTAACATGCATGACAATTAAATCAAGCTCTCGAATAAACATTAAAATATGCAATTCCTTGTATATAAGAATAGAGATATACGGTTAAGGAAAAGAAAAAAAAAGGTAATGAGATTAAATTCATTAATCTCATATACACAATATGCCAATTATGGACGCTTTATACAATTTATAAAACTAAAACTTTTTAATTTTGAGAAAGAATTTTAATTTAAAACATAATATAAATAATGATGAAATAAATCAACTTATTTTTTCTCTATGTAATGCTAGTAGACCACAATATTCACAAATTCAGAGGAATCCCATGAATTTGTCAATTAATTCACTGTATTGCTGGTATGTTTATGAGTTTTCCCGATATTTAACTGGCCCTTTTTATATGCGTTACTCTGTAGAATTGACTACCAAATCATGAAATAAAAAAATATTTGATATAGTTCGCGCATGCGCAGATATACATTGTTTCATACAAATGCCTATATCTCATCAAATAATCAATATTTTAATTTTTTAATTACAGTATAGTGTTTCTACTGTTCATATAGTTAAACATGTTTTTTACCTAATCGAATTTCAAGAACTATCTGTCAAGAATTTAAGTAGACAACAAACCGTGTGCAAAGTGAAAGCGTCCAGTCAATGCCGTTTATTTTTTGGACAGCAGTGTGATATTTTCCTAACATTGTACAAAATATGTAACCCCCCTTCAAAGGAAAATATTATATATATTATTCTTTGTTATATTTTTTAAATATTATTACCATTCCTTTAGAAAAATACTGTGTTAAATGGTGTTGTTTAAATATTAATAATATAATTTATTAATAAATTACCATCTTTATTAATGATAGCTTTAAAGGGAAGAAAAAATATTAAAAGTGTAATTTGAAACTTGTATAATAAATCTTATTCATGGATGTGATAAAAAAATAATCTCCGCAACGTGTTTTGTTCTTTATAAACATTTCAACGTATTAAAGCTTTCGCATTTACTTGATCCATTTTGTTTTTGGATAAATAGGAAAGGGGGGGAGGAACAATCGTTAAAAAATCCGAAAAAATACCTTATTTATTCATTATTACTATTGATTTTTTTTTGGAGAGGGGGGGAGCACTTTTGTAGGAAATCTAGTTTTCCTTTGATTCTCTTAAATCAGAGTTTAGCAAATTCGAAATCTGATTAATCTGTAATCTGATTATAATTTAATCGCGTGTAACAGATTATAATTTAATCGCATGTAACAGATTATAATTTCAATTACATGTAATCATAATCTGAATTCGAAATTCAATTAGGATTGTAATCGTAAAATGTATATAATACTTTTTATTGTTTAAATAAAAGTTTTCGGACAATTCGAATGTATTTCAGCAATCAAGTCATTGATTTAGAAAAACAAAGTGTTGTTTTTAAAACTTTTGTGCTACGCATAACGTATATTCTTTTGTATTTTTATTATGATTATACAATTAAAAAAATCTGGGCTCAGCTGAAAGTTTAATGAATTACAAGCAATTTTTATTACTTTTAAAAGAATTAACTGTTAAATTAATTTTATAAAGTCAAATTACATAACGAATATATCTTTTAATGTTTGCTTGTTTTAAAATTACACATCCTTAACAAATAATTTTCTGGATATTTGTCTTTGTTGCACATGTCATTTTAAGTAAAACACTTTTTTACAAATTGTTTGGTACAATAACATCTAGATTTTTGTTGTGGATTTTTACTTACACTAAGATTCTGGGGACATTTTCAATGTCTTTAGAAACCATTTGGATAATAAAATTGTTCGAAAACATCGTGCATGTACTAGGATAAAATGTTTCATTTGCTGCCGGTAAGTTTTGGAAACTGTTTAGTTTTCGAAATTTTTTATAAGTTATTCTCATATGGCTTTCTTGAGTGAAGGAAAATGTTGCGAGAACAAGGATAATTGCGCCGTTATAGTTAATTGTAATAAACGTATTGCTAGTATTTTTTAATATTGTCGAATGGAATTCTAAAGTTTTTGAAGAAACGATTACACATTACACGTTTAAGATTCATTGCCTATAAGCAAATGATTCTTTCCCAACTGTCATAAAATGTTTTGATTTCGGTTCAAAAATTCTTCTTTATGAAAATAATAACAAAAACTTTGTCAATTCTCTGCATGTGATAATTAAACAGGAATACAAAATTATGCATTGCGATTAATATTATGAAATATTTTCCAACACTGTGGGAATACTATTCATAGGTTTCCTTTTTGTTCACACAATGAAACGATATAGCTAAATAAACATGAAAAACACAACGTAATAAAAATGCATTTTTATCAATTGCTGTACATAGGTGACATATTTTTCGTACGACCCTGTATATGATCTACAAACCTAGTAGTACACTAAAACATAATTAAGTTTTTTAATTCATTTCACGGCTGAAAACGTACATTCAACAGTTATGGCTCATAGTCAGTCCTGTAACCAAATAACTTTATGTGTATCTGTAAATAAACGGTAAATTCAGCGTACTCTATCATACATAGGAAACATACTGTTGTGCACCTCAATAATGCATATCAATTTCATTGAAATAGTACAACATCATTAAAATACACTGGAAAGAACATTTCCCATAGATAATGCAATGGAATACTTTTGTGAGTCTCTATGAACGAACTATAATTTCTACTTACAGTGTATCATAGCTTACCAACCTTTTCTAGACCACTATCTGCTTTACAAGAAAAAAAAATTCCAACGCTTTCTCTTTCCTAATAGTTACTTATAAAAATATAAAAATAATGGTCCATATTATCTATCTATATTTTTTCTGTCTATCTATTAAGAATCATCAAGAATAAATTAATTAAAACAACCATTAAATGTATTAAAAAAATGTTTATCAAAAATTGAATTATAAGCACAAAATACATAAGAAATAAAAAAAATAATGAAATGGTTGAGGCTGATGGAATTTTAACAATTTGTTAATGACAGTTTCCAATTTTGTTAACATCAGTAGCAAATTGCCACGTTCATCGATAGGCAGTCAGTTCCTTTTCTTAGAGAATCGCGCCCGTCGGCCTAATTGTTCGGAGTTTTCTTCGAGCCGTGGATTTATCCATGCGTAAATGCGGATTAGGTTCCCTTAGAAAGACCCCCACGAAGGGCATTCCCCCGGGCCTATATCCCAAGTGTAGATAATTGGTCGACAATAATCAACCCAACCCAACCCTTTTCTTAGACAGTAAATTAGCTACTGCACCGTACCTACGCTCGGGTATTGATTTTGAAGAGTATTAATTTTTGAATCTTACTTTTAGGTCTTCGTTAGTTGTGAGTTCCACGAGTCCGCTTCTAAATTTGATACTGTATCTGTATTTGCGAAAGAATCAAAAACGCAACTCTGTATATTCATGTTAAATTATCCTGTAATCTTTCTGAAAAATCAGCATGAAGAACGTACAAGCATTGGAAGTAAGCAAGTAAATCATTCTGTTTTGCAGAGATTGGTGGTAATGCGGGAAGGTGGCTGCTATTCACAACTACCTAGATTTCGTTTGAATAGAATTTTTCACACAAAAGCAGCTATGCATTTTTTTTTGTTTTATTTAAATTCAACCCATCTCTTTGCAACTGTAAATTGACTTCATTAAACTTCCTCACTTGTATTCTAAACAGGTCTGCCAAATAAGCGATGTTATTTGTGTATGTAATAAAAGTTTTGCGCAGTTCTTCGTCTCTCTTTTCAATGAAGTGCAGTACTGAGTCAAATAGATAGAAAAAACGATTCAGACAAATACATTTTAAAATTCAATGAACTTCTGAGTGCAACCGTAATCAATTGTAATCTTCATCATTTTCGGTACAAAGTTGGCCAAATAAACTGTCATGCAATGAATTACTTCTAATCTTATTGACTGTTCTAGTAACGTAATGAAGCGACGTATGTAGACGTTCATTCAGATTTTTTGCAGCAAAATACTGACGTTGATAACACAATGTACATCGAGTACATTTGGTGCTGCTCTATACTATTTGGTGCGATTATATTAAAGCTTTATGACGCCTCTCATATCTAGAGCACCATCAATAGAAGCTGACAAAATATCACGAATATAAATTTCCCTCTCATGAAAAAACTTGTTCAATGTATTAAATGATCGATTGTCCCTTTGTATCAATTTTCAAATTTTCACCAAATAATAACTCTTGACATCTTTTTTCTGCTTTTTATGAATCGCACTTATGATAAGAGTAGCACTAATTTTTTTGGTGTATTTGATTCATCCAGTTGAATGGAAACTTTAGATGTTCTTAAGTAATAGTATAATGATATAACAACGTCTTTAAATATTTCTTCTGTTCCTTTTTGCTCCGAATAATTACTCAGAGGAATTTTTCTAACGATATTTGACGGTATGTCTTATGATGAAGAAAGGTTTTTATTACCTCTTTTACTCCTCGGCAATTGTTTGTGGTTTTCCTTTGCGAATAACAATGAAATGTTATATGAGGCTCGTAGCTCATCCTCTGCATGTTTAGATGACAACTATAAAGGTTTGATTTCGCTGTTTTAAATATTTCATTTCCATTCCTTGAAATTAGGATAAATAATTGTCCTTTTTATCAGCAGGCATTTTATTCAAATCTTATTGTATCCTCTAGAAGGTTTCATGGTTTAATTTGAACAAACATTTTGGAAAATTATACACATAGGTAATGATTGGATTGTAGGAGACTACATAAATCCATATTCCAAATACTCATTTCGTCTTTGATTTAGGCATTTTGAAATACAAAATTTGCCGCAGTTTAAGTTTAAATAAATAACAGATTTGTAGATAGTCATAAAAATAATGGCTAAAACGACGTCTATTACTTTCACTCAAACTAAACGAATTTCTTGAGCAGATTCAAACCACACGTTCATTTGGAAATCTCTGTTCAGGTATTTGTCACAATCTTAATTACATTTTTCGAAATACAAGTTAATAAAAAAAGGAATACGATTTCAAACTATTATTCTGTCTAATTTAGCAAATTTTGCAGTCCACGACATTTGAATTTTTTAATATTTTAAATACGATTGATAGCGATTTTTTGCGTTCCGCAGTAATTTTTTGACATTCATATAAGAATTACGGTTTCAATCTTTTAGCCCGATACAATTTTTTTCTGCAAATTTTAGCGTTTATTCGTATTCCACTGCGATATTTTGACATTCTCAAAAGAAATTCAATTTTACCCCCCCCCCCCCAGTACCAGCTCTAGGTTCGTTTGTATAGATTTTAATTTAAACATATAATTAAAGTTTTTATCACGGGTCCGGGCAGCGCAGTGGGTGATCAACTAGTTTTATTATATTAATTTCCTTAATAGGTATGTACGCCCCACTTTTGTCTTTGGTCCCGGTACCGATTCAATTGAAAGATCTAGTACCCACTTGGGATGGGAGGGGGGACCACCCCGTTAGGAACCTATGGTCTATATTCTGTAAAAAGACTTTTCGCATCTACCTCAGTGATGCATATCAACTTATTATGATTGAAACTGTTTAAAATCATTAAAAGGCACTTAAAATTTATTTTTGTTCGGTGACCGTGATGTAACAAAATAATTTTGAGTGCCCCTGTACACAAATTATATTTGCTACGTATTCTATACTATATGGAAAATATTTTGTCGTTCATTTCAGTGACGCAAGTCAATTTTATTATGTTGAAATAGTTTAACATTGTTCAAATGCACTGACAACTATTTTCCCATTTAGCCGTATTAAAGCGGGATATTTTTGAGTGTCACTGTAAACTAACCCTAAATGGTACACCCGTCATTTTCAAAACCGTACGTGCCATGGTAATCTTCAATAATATATATCAATTACATGGCAGTGCGAGTGTATTTACGCGAGATAGAACACGGATAGTCAGACGGCCACACAAATCGAATTATTAAAAAAAATCAACTATGTTGGATATAAAAAAAAATGGAATTAATATTTTACAGTCAAGAAATTACTTATGTCTATAGTTCCGTCCTTAAATAGGCATATTTGAAAGGCATATTCAAACTGTTTAAAGTATTTTAAACTATCACCGATATATTTGAGTATTTGGTAGGGATATTTTTAGGATAGTTATTTGTTTAAAATTAGGGATTATATTAAAACACATAAAATAAATATTTTGAAACAAGTTCCAATTAAGTATTCTGATTTATTTTAAAGCAAAAATGAAACCGTCAGTAAATGTTATGGCGTTTGCGATATTTGGAGATTATGATTTTGGAGATATTAAATAGCAAGTTAATTCTTCGTAAATAATAATAATACCTGTAATCCTACCTATATGTGAATGTTTGATGAAAATTATTTCTAGAATACTAGAATGTTTATAACAAAAGAGATTGTTAATATAAATACATTAAAAAAAAAAAAACTAAAATGACGCCATAGTTTCAAGTTTCTATTCCATTTGAAACGAAAATATAAAATGACAATAAACATGATCTTCAAGATCTATGTTTCGGAAAGCCCCTTCGGTATGAGGATAAAGATAACATTTTTTTAAAGAAAACAAAATGATTAACCATTCTAACATTTTAAAGGATTAAAGTATAAATGAAATTTTCGTTACTGCTTTAATACATTTATAAATATTCACGAGTTAGGTATTCCGAAAATAATATTTTTTTAAACCATGCCATTGAAATAAATTGTGCTAAAAAATGCACTATACTTTCTAATATGTTGGGGGAAATTCTTCAACCGAATGTTAAAAAGTAAAAATCTAATTTAAAGAAAAGTGTTGTGGAAATAATAATAAAAACTTTTCAAGCAGACAAAAAGGAAGGAAGAACATGGGAATTCATTAAGTGTGAACAAGTATCTGCAGAAAACTTCAGACTGCTGAAAAAAAAAAAAAAAAACGTATTCTAGTAAGAATTTTCGAAAGGTATTTCTGTAGATTATTAATGTCAACGTACAAAAAGGGGGAAAATATAATAATAATACTTTTGCTTTGCGTATTATTCAGATGTATAATAAAAACCCCTGAACAGAAAATGTTTTAAAATATACACAAAATTTGTTTGCGCCACATATATATGCTAATATTAATGTATGCAGATATTTTTCTTCACTTTCATTATACAGATATGCAAATATAAATACCGCTTTAATGATTAATTGTACTTTTAGAATTTTTATGACATGCGTTTAACGAATTTGTCTTAAAATGCAATTTTTTCTTTAAAAAAAATGGGCATTTTAAATAATGTGTAGTGATTTATATCGGAATAAAACTTAAAATGTATATTTGGTATTACAATCTTGCATACAATTTTAATATTTTAAATAGTCCTTTATAATATTATTTTATTATTATTGTTATCCCATGATTTTCCACCTTTACTGAAATTCCTACGACAATTTATCGTCTTTTATTTTATTTTTTTTGTGGACTTCTTTGCTCGGTTTCGTTCAGTTTCTACAATTCAAAATAATACGCATAATTATCTACTGTCAAATGTATGATATTTTTAGTTACATCTGTAATTGTGAGTAATTTAGTATACAATATAATGCTTTCAAAATCAATACACATATTATCTTACTCAAATTCTAAAATATTTTTTTCCAGAAATAATTGCTGACACGCGTAAATTTTTGTTTTGTGTAAGCTAAAAAAAAGGGTTGAGGGGTTGTTTTTCTGTTAAAGGTGTATTTTATCACCATTTAAAAATATTGAACTTTGAAAATTAACTTCACAAAACATTCTTTATCTAAGTCATTATCGTACTTTGAATTTTGTAACTGTTTACAAATTATTTTAAAATTTATATATATATATATATAATAGGGTGGATCGAAAAATCGAAATGTGGATAATCGAATCGGCGCGGGGTACAAAAGTTGCCTTTTGTGTATATTAGTTTACATCTGTTTTTTTATTGAAATCTATTCATATCTTCCGGTGCCCCAAGCGCCCCAAAAATAGTTAAAAAATGAAATTTTTATGAAAATTTATATATTTTATTATTTTTATTATTTTAAAAAATTACTTTTGGAGCGGGGTGCAAAAAATATATTTTATGCATGTTAGTTTACATGTTTTTTTAAATTCAGATCCATTCATATTTTCCGGTGCCCCAAGCGCCCCAAAAATAGGTAAAAATTGATAGTTTTGTGAAAATGTATAATTTTTTTATTTATTTATTATTTTTTTTTAAATTAATTTTAGTGCGGGGTGCTAAAGTTGTCTTTTAAGCCTACTAGCACACATGCAAAAGATTTTTGACTTCAATAAATGTCTTCCGGGTGTCCCAAGACACTTAAGTACTTGCCGAAAATCGATTTTTATGCAAATCTTGAACTTAAAATTATAAGTAAAAATAAGAGTTAAATAATATTTTGTATAGCGTAATTATTAGATCCAGGGGATGACAAATCGTTTATCGTTTATATTAAATGTATAATTTTTAATACTATACTGTTATATACGAAGTTTTGAACAGAGCAGTTGCTTCAATTTGCCAGTGCTGTTTTACAAGATATTGGAATTGTACACAACAAAGGGGCTTCGAATTTAGTAGATCGCAACAAAATTCGCCGATAGTGTACAGGCTCGCTATTTAGTTGCAGAGACGAGCAATTTAGCTGTGTCTCTGTCTATTTTGACCATATTATTTTCCGATGGGAAAAAGACAATACAAAAATGCTAGTGATGAAGAGCACAATGTGCTACACAAAGATCACAAAGGAGGAACATTATTCTCTTGTAAAGGAACCTGACTCACTGCGTATTGGACACGTTACATTTGTAACAGAAGAAGCTAAAGGTCTTTACGACATTTACTACATCCTTTAGATGTGCAACAACTGGTACTAAAGCCTTTTTGTGGACCAATTGGTACAGCAATCAAAACCTGCGAGGAGCTACCTGTAGCTTCCTTTTCTTCAATAAGTGTGGATAATATGCTAGATAACATAGGTAGAATGGTTCTCAGCAATTATCAGCAATATTTATATGATATTTGCGTAGAAATATCACTTGGTGAAAGTGGCTCTGACCGGGCATTTAAAAACCCTCTTCCAGTTGTTTACTCAAGATGGCTAACAACTGCAGGTAGAAAGTTAAGGTTGTAGGTGGCCACAGAAAATCCATCTGAGAATCTCATTATTCTTAGAAAATATCTTATGAATGTATGGACCTATATGGCTCCATATCTAAACAAAGCCCTCCATAATAGAAGGACAGCGGTATATTTGGAAACTTATCACATTTTACCCCAATTTAAGAAAGTTTGTAGACGCTGTTGTTCAACTATATAGCTTCTTTTCTCATCCTGAATTTTTTTTTTATTATTTAAGCTCTGAGATAACACAGAGCCTATCAGGTATTTAATAATACGAAAACTTCTTTGTGCTAGAAATGAAAGTAGAGGATTGCCAGAAGTAAGAATTTTTCAAATACCAAAAATACACTTCAAAGCAAAGTATTATTGTGAACTTATTGACTGGCAATGAGTTGGACGTTTCGAACCACCTCTTTTGATGAATGTGCCTTACGAAGAAATTGAGTCCATGGTAAATGTAGGAAAAACGGAGGAATGGTCAAAATATCAATGCCATACACAAGATGATAAAAGATGCATTCACCTAGTGCCTGAGGCATCAGAAAGTGTATCTGCACAAGAAAAGAGACTCGGTTTCACATTGAATTGAATAAAATCAAGACGCCATATTAAATATTTTAATCCCAAAAAGGATTACAAACTTTAGAAATATGTAAATCTCCAAATTAAAAGAAGTAAACAATATGCTACGTAAGGTCAATTTTTATAATTTTTATAATTTAGTGCTTTGATTTTTAAATTTATACTTCATGTATTATTATAAAATTATTATTATTTATGAGTTTATCTTTATTAATTAAACACTTTGCCAAATTTGGAAGACATTTTCTTAAAAATTTCAATATTTAAAAATACTTGGGGCACCGGCAGATATGGATGGATTTCGATAAAAAAATATATATATATACATATGTAAACTACAGAATTATCTAATACACCCAATACACAACTTTTTCACACGACGCCAAATAGAATTTTTTTTTAAAAATAAAAAACAAAAAAAAATATATAATTTTTCATAAAACATTCAATTTTGAACTATTTTTGGAACGCTTGGGGCACCTGAAGATATGAATGGATTTCGATTTAAAAAAAACATGCAAACTAATATAAATAAAAGACAACTTTCACACCCCGCGCCAAAAGTAATTTAAAACAAATAAAAAAACAAAAAATTATATAAGTTTTCATAAAAATTTCAATTTTTAACTATTTTTGGGGCGCTTGGGGCACAGGAAGATATGAATGGATTTCAATAAAAAAAAACGTGTAAACTAATATACATAAAAGGCAATTTTTGCACCCCGCGCCAAAAGTAATTTCGAAAAAAAAATTTCGTATACTTTTCGATCCACCCTAATATATAAGGTACAAATTTCCTTATATATAATGATACATGCTACTTAATGCAAGGGACAATAACACAGAAAGCTTTGTATGGATGTTCGTGTTAAATATTTAATATTAAAAGAAAAATCATATGAAGTAAGTTAGACTTTTGTCTCAAAAATAGGGCTTTCGAAACAGCTAAATCTAAGACAGGAATTTAAAGGTATAACATATTTCGCAGGGTGTTTAAATTGTTCCTAGCTATGAACTGACCCTCTTTTGATATAATTTTATGAAAATAAATACATCCAAACAATTTAGAGCGGCTTTAGTTAAAAAAATTAAAAACATTATATGGGGTTGGTTGTTTCGACTTTCATAGTAGGATTTACTTCTTTTTTTCCCGAAAAATGTCAGTTTTATTTTGTCCTTTAAATTGTAAATATTTGTATATAATTCAGATGTATACTTTATATAATTCAATAAATTCCACTTTAAATGAATAATAATAATAATAATAATAATAATAATAATAATAATAATAATAATAAAACTAATAAATTATTACATTTTAAGAATTTCTGGTTTAAACTAAAGAACAAACAGTGTATCTAAAATACACATTGTTTTGTTTGTTTGTTTTTTTTTTGCCATTTAATGACACAAATTAATATTGCTTCGATAAAAAAGCTTTTTCTAATGTCTATGAAGTGTATCACTGATCATGCTGTAATTTGAACAGTTTCTAGCGGTTTGTATTCTTCGACTCACAATTGTATAATGTTTATTAAAAATATGAAAAACAAAATTTCGAATATATGTTGAAAGTTTCATACTTTGATTCGCCTTAAAACATCCAACACAAGTAAATTTGATATAAAAAATCCGATTTTGGAGGTATATTTTGTATACGAAATTGAGGGAATATTCGTCTTACTGAGTGTAAACGATTTAACGTGGCTTCATTTAATATTTATAAACTTAAGAATGAAAATCCTGTAAATTACAGTTTCATTAACATACCTTTCTTCTTGTTTGTTTTTTACCCTTAAATATATTATCAGTTAATTTATCATTTATATTTTATAAGTCATTTTAATTATTTTATTAGTCATTATTAGTCATTTTTTATCAATCATTTTATATTTTATTAGGATACTCGTGAACAGCATCTTTAAATTTGTGTATGTGTATCACCTTCATGGTGTTTATATTAAAATAAAAATAAACATTTTAAGCAATATGTTTTTTTCTTATTTACACTGAGTATAAGGGATAAACAAAGTGTTCGGATACTGCTGTACAAAATGCACAGAACGTGAATTCTTGCTATAACTACATAAAAGTTGTCCAATGAACCATAGCACGGCGGGCGACACATAGTTTTCTAGGAAAATGCAAAGAACAAGTATAATGTCAAGTATAAAAAGAACAAGTATAATGTCACATACTCCTTATCCGTTTGTAATGAATTGCCATTGCACTGAATGAAAGTAAATAATGAAATACTCACGAGCGCAATATTTTATTACTATGTGAAGATTGTCGATATTTGTCGATAATAACAACCGCTGTTTTTTTTTCCATATTGTAGACATTAGTCTACTCACATCTCTATTCAATTACTTGCTCAATCTTTCACTAGCCTACTAAGTACAATTATTGTTTTAAACTGTTTTATTTTTTACAAATTCTTGTTTCTCATTCGTTCTAATATTTCATAAAGTTAAAAAAAAAAAAAAAAAAAAAAAAAAAAAAATTATTTTTGGTTTTCCGAATTCTACTTCATAGATTTTTTTTTCTCATTTTTTCGAAGAGTACACGTTTGAAGGGTATATTTTTTCGGACAAATGCTATGGATATGTATTCGGATAATGCTTCGGACAGTTTTCAAGTACTCTGATTGAGAATTCTCATTGTACAAAATATGTGCAGTGATAAACGAATAACCCGTGTAACCTTTAGTTGAATTTAGATATACCTGATTACGAAATTGTGAATTAGCACTATTTTTTCATACTAATTATTCGGTAAATTTAATATAATGAATTAATTTAATTCATCTCAAAATATAAAGTGTTGAGAATTTTTAAAGAACATGTGAACAAATAACAAAAAAATAACCGAAAATGATTAAATAATGCTTAAAATGTAATGAAGTTATTTTTAATGTACATCCACAGGCTTCTATGATAAAAAATGGTACACTTTATGACATTATTATATTGCATGCTACAATATGTGTCTTTTAGATATGTTTTGGGACCCATTAAAATGTCATATTGTTTATTATGACTATCTTATTTTACAATTTATGTATTTTTTATGTGGAAGTTTATGTCCCTTTTTAATGATTATAAAAAATATGATAGTGGAAAATTTTGTTCTTTTAAATATTTTTGAAAACCAGAAAAAAAATACTGCAGATAATTATTGCTATATAAATATATATTTAAATAAAAAGGAAGTACTTTATTTCTTTTAAATAAATTTAAGAACTTCATCTTTTAAAACGAATTGAGAATTTAAATTTTGGTTAACTATTTCTTCTGTGTGTGTGTATTAACAAAAGAATATTTAAAAAAAAATCTGTATATAATGAAGTTTTGAATTCGAATTAATATTTTTCATGTTGTTTCAGTTATGTTATTAGACTTAATTATTTTTTTTTTCAAGGTGACTAGATATATGGTGATAAGGATCGTGATTGGATCGCGATTCATGAGAAAGATAAAGAATAGTCATATTTTTTGGAAATTTTATTAAAAGAAAATTGAAGGAAATGCAGAATCACGAAGATATTTGCGATAAGCGTGAATGAAGTTATTAGGATGCACGAATGAAGACCTTTGCGATAAACAATATTTGTTTTTCATATTTTTTATTTGTTACGAAAATAAAATACCTATTTATACCGTACATCTCCCTTTTCTCGCAGCTTTGTAGAATCCATATTAGCTTAGGATAAAATATCCAAAGCAGATAAGGATTACTGAACACTTTATTTTATATACAAGAAATAGGTATGGGAGTTCTTTTTCATTAACAAACAGTTTTTTATATTATTAGTCACTGAATTAAAAGAATGTGTATTGCTTCTTTATTGGAATTTAATATATAATTATTTAACTTTAAAAATTAAAGTATACAAAAATGTATGTCATTTCATTCATTCTTATAGGTTTCATGAAATAATGAATGTTTTGTACATCCAAGTAATCGCTAATGCTTTATTAACGGTTCTAAGCTGCTGAATTCACAAAAAAAGTAACAATTCTTAATTAGGAATTTCTCGTCATATATTTACTTTTACTATCCTCTTTTTTTTCTATTTTCGCCTTCCATTATATAAGTATACAGATAAAAAAAGAACAATTAAAAACATCTGAAATGCATGAATTATATCCACGTTTCCAAAATTAAAAGTACTTTTACAAATTTATACATTTGACAATACAAAAAGCACCGTGTTTTCAGGTAATCTCACATGTTTATAAATAGAAATACCGTGAAAAGCTTATGTTGTAGTTTATAGGATCTTATATATTGTACAAAATTACATTAAAAATCTTGTACAATAGACGTCGTGACCTCTTATTTTTGAATTCGCTAGTATTAAATATCTACATGTACAAAATGAGAGAATAAAATCTTATTTTCTATTTATAATAACTATCTAATCTTACTTTCTTATAATATTCCTATATGAATAAAAAATGATATTAAGTTCATATATGTGAAAAAAAAAATTATTCTCTCATTTTGTACATGTAGATCTTTAATACTAGTCAATCCGTAGATCAGAGGTCATAACATATATTGTACAAGTTTTATTTTAATGTAATTTTATACAATATATAATACTAAACTAAAAATAAGAAACGATAGTTATCATTGATAAAATGAAGTTTTTCACGATGGAGAGGTTATCCAGATTAAATGAAGGGAATATGCCAAAGGGATCGTGATGTATCGGTGATTCAGCCCAGTCTCCTTTTTTGTACACAATAAATTAAATCAGGCTGAGTCTCTCCAAACTCAATTTGAACCAAGAAAAACAAAGTGTGATGTGTTAAACCAATATTAACCTATAATTAAATTCTATGAAACGCAAATTTTCTACATTTTTATGTGGATAATTAAAATTTTTATTTTATTAAATGTAATTTTTTTAATAATATATTTATTCATATCATAGTGGTGAAAATGAGACTTTAAAAAAAGAAAAAAAAAAGATTAACACAATAAAATGAGAACAATAGTGAAAATTCCATGTTTAAAGAAAAGCTTTGTAAAAGTACTGCTGCAAATGCAAATAGTTATTGAACAATTGATTTATTTTCCTTTAAATATTTTGTTCACACAAAATAAAAAATATAAATTTATGTTCTATGAGCAAATTGATATACAAAATTTAAATTCATTGCATTCAAATAAGATTTGAGTTTAAATTGTTGATACAATATCATTTATCATTCAAAAACATTAATTAATCTTAACCCCCCCCCTCTTCAATTAATATCATGATATATCAGCAACATCAATATTAAATTGTTGATACAATTCGACATTAAATTTATGATATCGTCCAGCCCTATATGGGATTTTGATTTACTTTATTCCAAGTTTCCATTTAATTTCAAAGTAGAAATATATATATTATCAAACGTGTCCGTCAAACGTGTCGTTGACGTCATTTTGACGTTGGCAGCACCTGACTATTAAATTTTGTCTTTACTGAATTTTTTTTAACTTCTAAACATCCCACATTTTCAATTTGTATAACTTCGTTTAGAAAAGCAAATACTCTCAAGAGGAAGTTGTTTAAAAATGATAAGGCATGTAATTCATTTATTGTGGTTTTTAAAATAATCGTCAATCATGAATTTATTAATAAGTTATGTCTATCACGTGCATACGATTATAAAAGTTAATCTGTTTGCACTTAAAATAATATAAATTGTTCAGGATTTGTTTGCAGTTAATATTCCATAACGAAGTTAAAACTCTTCACCAAGCAATAAATAATATAAATAGAACACAAATTTAAGAGACATGTAATCCAACTACGTGCTGAATCAGGTGAAATTATCAGAATAAAAAAGTCTTCTGTACATAACGATATCTTTGGCGATTTCTTCTGCTATAAACACCTGGAATGAGGCTAATACGTTTTAATAAATTTCAAAGTTCAATTGAATACATAATCGATGTATTTCATAGAAGAAGGATTTTTGTTGTTGTTAGTGGACAATCTGAAAATATATATTAAATGTAAAAAATACCCTATTGCAGTCTAATAAAACACACAGTCTAATACAGTATAATAATTACCTCTAATAAAACAATATTATTTTTACCATAAAACCAGGAAATGCCCGGAATTCTTGTAACCCGGAAATCGTGGGTTGGATTCCCTGATCATAATAAAATCAGAGAAAGCTAGTTTAATAAACATAAAGAAAATTCTCTGTAAACAAACTTTGACAATATTTAACAATTCGAACATTTATACAGGATTAAGGAATAATTTTTTTATTATCTGTTAAAATAATGCTAGATATTCATTACTTTAGGTATTCCATAATAAATAAGTTTTTAAAGATTATAATTTAAAAAAAAACTTGATGTAAAAATTTAATATATATCAAATGTACTCGCAAATAATTACTTTTAGAAGAAAGTGCACGGTAGAAATTTAATTTAGAGCAAAGTTATGTGAAAGTAATAATAAAAACTTTACAAACACAAAATAAGAGAAAGTTCTTGAGAATTTATTAACAACGAATAAATGTGTTCCTTAAACTAAAGTTTAAGGAAACATATTTCTGAATATAAATTTCAAAAAGTATTTCAACTCTTTATTAATACCCACATATAAAATAAAATATAAAAATAAGATAAAAAGTTTCTGCTTGTTAATCGAGAGAGATATTAAAGTTTTAAAATATGAACTAGTTTTGTTTACGTCACTGTTATTCGTCAGTCGCAATATATACACCACAGATTGTTTTATAATTTCAACATATATATATATATATATATATATATATACAAAGTACATTATTTCACTGAAAGAAGTGATTTTAGGATTTTCACATTTTTTATTAATTTTTATGATTATTAGAAATATTTCAAAATCCTATTTCCATTTTACGTAATGTATATGCTTTCATTTCAGCTGAAAGCCATTTTTAATCGCACATTTAATATTTGAATATCACTTTGATTTGCAATATTCTAATATATATATATTTTTAATTAAATTTGTGAATACCAATTTTTTTTCCACGTTCCCATTAAAAATATATATATATATATGGAATATGATTATATTTTTATTTATCGATTTTTTCTTCTTAATTGTGTAAAAATCGCTAATCAGGATCAATTAAAAAAAAATAATAATAATAACTTGACAAATAGATGATTTGACAAGTTATTAACTGTGTTACTTAATATCAGCTATATGCTTCTTTTTAAACAATTTAAATACCATTTATTAATGAAGACGGATCAAAGAATTATTATATTCGCATTACAAGAAATTTAGTTATAAAAAAAAGTAGCATATAGCTGATATTACGTATAATAGAAAAACCACAGCCCTTGCAAGATTATATCAAGAAGAAACAATCCAAATAAATGTCAATGAAATTAAAATAATTTTCCCTCCAATCTATCTGATCAACTTATTATAAGAGAAACCATAGAAATTGTAACATGTAAAATTATAATATGTAGCGATGCAGCATCATTTAACTTACCAAAATTGCAGCTCGAGTTATCCCATGGTTACAAGTATATAAATAAGCATCTAAGTAAAAATAAATAAAATAACGTGCGTAATTTGAAAAAAATACGTGAAAAATTAAATGATAGCGTTTCAAATAAAGACTTCATAGACAGTGCAATTATGGAATATTCTTATTTGTTTTGATAATGGCTCAGATGGAGCTGAAATATGTGAACAGTCTAATAAAACTTCTTTTACTCTTTTTAATTTTTTTTTTTATTTTACGCCTTTTTAACAATTAAAATAAGCACGCAAATACTAGTTTAAGGACGAAATGGACGGATCTGCGCACGCATAAAATTATTTCAGAACCACTTCGGTCTCAGAATAAAGTTTAACGAGGCCAGGACAGCTGAATGGTCTGAAGCAAGTCGTGGTTTTTCAAAGATAGCACGGATTCGAACAACACTTTTGCAGACAGATTTATGTAATAGTATTTGTGATAAGATAATTCATTTCTATAATGTCATATTTTATTTTAAGGGAAGAAACTATACCGTTTGTGTTTTTCATCTGAATTAATATTAATAAATTTTCAAACACAAGAATATTTTTTTTTAATTACAAATTTTGGATTAAAAAAATTCAACTGATGAATTTTTTTCTTTTTTTACATTCTGTATAACAATTATTAGAAAGATATATATATACAGGGTGTCCGAAAAGTCTGGAACGTTCGAATAACTCGAGAAATATACATCGGATTGAAAAACGAAAAAATGCATGTTCAATATTTTTAATAAATCGATTTAGGGATATGTAAGTTGACACCCGAAATTCTGCCCCACCTTGGGAGGAAAGGGGCGGCAGCTTTGAAATCTTAAATGGTAACACCCTTTTTTATTGCAGATTAGGATACTATGGTAAAAAATACGTAACTGTCGTATTGAACATTTTCTTCGGAAAATCGCAGATGACGCTGTGATCGAGTATAATGCAGTGAGAATGACTCCACGGAAAAGTCTCGAAACGTTAAAATAACTCTAGAAATGTACATCGGATTGGAAAACGGATAATTGCATGTTCTATAGATATGAAAAATATATTTAAAGATATCTAAGTACCCCCCCCCCACCAATCTAGCTCTGCCGCCTTGGGGAAAGGGGGACAACTTTGAAATCTTAAATAATAATCTCCCCTTTTTTATTGCAGATTGGGATTCCATGGGAAAGAATACGTAACTGTCGTATTGAACATTTTCTTCGAAACATCGTAGATGGCGCTGTAATCGAGTAAAATACGGTGAGAATACGTTTCCATTGGAAAGTCTGGAAACGGTCGAATAACTGAAGAAATATGCATCGGATTGAAAAACGGAAAAATACGTGTTAAATATTTTACAAAAATATATTTAAGGATATAAAAGTTTCTATTTTTCTAAAATATTGAACACGTATTTTTCCGTTTTTCCATCCGATGTATATTTCTGGAGTTATTCGACCGTTTCCAGAATTTTCAATGATAACGATTCTCATGGCATTTTACTCGATTACAGCGCCATCTACGATGTTTCGAAGAAAGTGTTAAATACAAAAGTTGTGTATTTTTTCCTGTAGAATCAGAATCTTACAAGGAAAACAATATAGAAATTCACCAAGTTTTCAACACTTAATTAATTTAAAAGCAAATAATAAGAATTTTTTTTGTGTGAATCTGTCAAGTTAATTATCGTCAAGTATTAACGGGCACTATCTATTTTTTTAACTACATCAAATCTACATTAACTACCAAATTCTGCTTCATCAGCTTTTCATACTGAACATATAGAAACAATAGCTTAACCGAGTACAAATTGCAAATTAATATATTAATTTTAGTTACATTTCGATTGTACTTTGAGAAAAGTATTTAGAAATATTAAACCGTTAACCGTTTAATTAATTTTCAAGTACAGTTTTTTTTAAAAATCTATATCCGCGTGAATGAGCAACAAATATGTGTTTATTATGATATTGTAAGGTAACGTTTGAAGTAATATAAAAATGCTTTTATTCTTTCCTATTGCCTTATTTAAAAAAAATATATTGAACAAAAATTTAACTTATTTCATAACAATCCATCGTACTGGAACCTTTAGTATATAATATTAAAATAGAAATAAGGTGACATGTAAAAGACGTTACATTTCATTATTTTGAAGCATTTTCTTGTCTCGCTAAAATGTTCTAAATTATTTCCTGTTTTTTTTTTTTTTTTTTTTTTTTTTTTTTTTTTTTTTTAAGTACAGTGAAAAAGAATAAACTTTTTTTAGAAGTAATCCGGATATGACGGAATAAATATGATTATGATAATCATAAAAACAGCGTGTATTGTGAAAAAATATATATATAACTTTAATTTTGTTTAATTAAAATTTGTTCTAAAATAATCAGTTTATATGTGTTATCAATATTTTTGCAATTATTAATCTCATTCTTGGTGTATATAAAATGATTTCACTCAACGAATAAAAAACCAAAAGAAGCAGATGTCTCATTAAACGTAACTTTGATCGCGGAAGAAGAAACCCAAGTATTCATCTAAAGAAAAACGCTGAAGTAATCAATTGTGATTAATAGATTTTCTGCAACAATATGCAATAATCAAAATTACATTTAAAGCTTAATGACTGTTTGCGAAATGATAAAAAAACACTTAGTACGAGCTTTCTCTTTTTAATATTGTACATCATTGACTGTTGCAACCTAAATAATAAAAATCATGAAATAGTGTAAACCCCAAAACACGTCACCGTAAAATGAAAAGTCAAAGACTGATAATTATAGAACTCTGAAATTACATTAAAACAGCTCAAAATGTAACCACGTAAAGGCGAGCGAATTTTTCGAGTAAAATCCTGAATAACCACTATATTCGTTTTAAAGTAAATTGTAATGTAAATGTAGATGTTTAATTATAACAATTTAAATGGTCCAATCCGTGTATTTACTCTGACTCATCTAATTTAATAAGTTAGTATTTCAGCATCAGAAAGCGTGATATCGCTCTAAGATGGGTTCAATGCAATTAAATTAGTATAAACAAATCCGAAATTGTCTGGATACAGATTCACTCAAATGTATTAATTAAAGGAGATCGCAACGCCAGAAAAGGTAATAAAACTTTTCTTATCTTAATGTATCAAAGTACTGAAGTGAAATTTTTAATTTAATTCATGTTATGAGAACGCTCCGCACTGAACTCCGCCTTCAAATATTACTTTTACTTCAAAAACAAATTAAAACGTTACTTATGTACATTAGATAGATGCTTCAGTTGACTTTTACGAGATATTCAATATTTTACCGTAAACCGTAAGCACTAACTTAAACTAATCCGATTAATTCCATTTAATTTTGATTAACTCATAATTGCTTTAAAAATAAGTTTACTGAAAGAATATTTTTACGTACTATATACATATATATCGTATTCATGTAACGCTTTTTTCCCCCTTAAACACATTTTTTTTCAAGATATCTATCAGAGTATTTGGCTATGCGAAGAGCTTAGTTCGGGATAATTGTAGTTTTACCGATTTTCTTGGATATGTCGTATAGTTTTTCATTCACATATTATTGTTCTCAAAAATTACATAAAAATAAATTTGTGGCATGCTAATAATTTAGTCAGGTTTAAACAATTAAATAATTTTGTCAGCAATTTAGAGTTATTGTTTTATGAAATAAAATATATGAAACAAAATTTCTCACAAGTGCAATTTCAATAAAAAATACTTTTTCGTAGTTAAAAAAATAAAAAAAATTTCCAATTACTCACATATGTTATTGATCATTTATTTAAGCACTGGAGAAAAAATATTTTTAATAAAATTTTTTAATAAACTGAAAATGACCATTCACAATTCTATAATTTTAATAAACTTTTCAATGATATTTCTATAATTTTTAATATATATTTCAATGATATGTATAAGTGTTTCTCGAAACTTGTTGAACAGACGTAATGAGAAGTATTTCAGGAATTTCAAGTGAGTAAAAAAGAGAAAAAAATATTGCCCTAATAAAAATCAATATTGGGGATACAAATAAAATATATTTTATCTGTTACTGTAAAAGGCTACGAAGACTTGAGTACACGTTATTCAGTAATGCTTTTAAATTGTGCAAATGCTGCATATTTATATAATTCAATCAGCACTTGAGCAGTCAGTGCCCTTTATTTATTAAATTTATGAAATATAAAAGGTCTGCTGTTTATTTATTTTGTACTTATTTAGTAAAGTATGTTGTTTAATTTTTTTTTTTTTTTTTTAGTTATCGCCGAATTATTGTTTTTTTCAATACATTTTTCAATGACATGTATATTTGTTACTGAAGCTTGTGACAAAATTGAAATGAGAGGTATTTCTGAAGTTGAAAATACGCTATACAGTAAAAACAATTTTGACCTATAAATAATCGATATTGGAGGTGGTGATTAATTTTCATTTTAATGTTACAGTTAAAAAAGACAATAATGACATCAATACTTAAATACTTAATGCTTAAATATTCAATACTTAAATACTTAAATACTCAATACTTAAATACTTAAATACTCAATACTTAAATACTTAAATACTCAATAAAAACCGGTTCTGTTTACGTAACAAAAAGGTTCTTTAAATTCGCAATATTTTAAATGAATATGGAGAGAATTCATTTTCCTTATATTCTTTGTTGGAGCAAGAATATTGCAAACAATAACTTCTCACATTAATTGAATTTCCCAGTAATGATCATCACCTCCTTTTATACTTTAATTGATACAGATAAGTAGTTAATGAATGGAAGACTAGGTACAGTCTGTCTTTTATACATATTTGAACTGCAGTTGATTTATAAAATTTATATTAAATATAAAATAATAGGATTTGTATAACTTTGAAGCTGTGCATGAACATGCAACAAATTTAAATTTGATGCCAGAAATCGATTTCTTTGCAATAATTTAAAGGTAAAATTTGGAAATTTGGAGAATATTAATCGAAATCTCGTGTTAATATAACGAATGTTTAAAGGGAATAAAATATTTTTTCTAGTTTCAGTTAAATTTATAAATGAAAACTCTCATATCTCGAAACTTACATGCATGAACATTATATGTATATTAAGCAGCACGTTCAGTAAAATTATTTATTTAATAATCAACACGTATAATAATAATTATTATTATTTAGGTTGTACTTGATTTAAAAAATAAATTAAAAAAATTATTTTACAATAACTTATTCTTATCAATATATTTATTTCATTCAATTTTTCTTTATTATCATATATAATATGATTTGTCAAAATAACAAAATTGGCAATTTTGGGTATTTTGAAAGAAAACTTATTAAGATATTAAGATCTATAATAAAAATTAGTTTTAATGCCGGTTATATGAATGTAAGGGTTTTATGATACAAAATGATTTATTTTATGGCATAATTATAATTCTCGTTACAATGTATGTCTTTTAGAGCTGCTTGGGGACCCATTAAAATGTCTCATTCATTTATTATGAACAAATATGTTTTATTTATGTATATTTTGTGTGAAAGTTTTAGAATGATTTTTGAGATATATCAAACATGATAATATATATATATATATATATATTTCTATTATTAATAATGTTCCACTTTATTCTGCATTTCCACAAACTATTCTATCAAATTACACTTTAAGCAAATCAGAACTTTGTTGAAACAAGCAAACGGATCAATGTAATTGTTTTTTATTATATATTATTGGTATTTAAAAAGACGAAACCCGAAAACACATGTAGCACTTAAAATCATGTAACTATTCACGCTTGTTATTATAGTTATCCATTCAGTTATTTATTCAGAAAGCTGTTCATTTCTGTGAAAAGTAAATACCTCATTTTATACTTCAGTGCTTTATTTTCATATCTTACACTCATTTAATATTTGTTTTTAGTCTAATCTATTATCAAGCAAAAATAAATCTTTTTTAAAATGTGAACCTTTTTTTTTTCGTTTATTTATATATATTAATACTGTACGTTTTTGGCAACTGTTAATTTGATTGAATGCCTTTCATTTCAATAAAGTGTAAATGCTCCATTTTCCACTCCAATGCTTGTTTTTAATACCATATCTTTCCCTGAATTAATATTAGAGATTATCGTGCAAGCAGTCATTTTTTCATTCTCTTTCATACTTTTAAGCGATTTCGTTAATTCTTTTCAATTTTTTCAATATGATCTTTTCTTATAATATGTATTTGCACAGACGAAATATATTACAGAACCAATTCACGGATGAGTGGGGTTGGACAACAAAATACTTACAGCAATTGAGTTACAAAAATTGTAATAACAATTAAATTAATTTCACGACTAAACTCGCTTGCTAAAGTACGGAAACAGCACAAATTATACTAGATGAGAGTCAGTAAAATTGTTGAATCAAGGAAACTGAGCAATATAATTGTATATAATTGTTTTAAATTATATACCTTTGGTTTAACTTTACATTTAAAAGGATACGTCTGAAAAACAATGGAATGCATAAAAATTTGCAGTTATGTCCGAATTTGCAGCTATGTCTCGGCAAAAGACGAGAACTACCATACATAATGAAATCGCATAATGTTCCACAGTGGACAAACTAACTTTTAAATTCACTAACACGCTGACTATACAAAGCATAATAATGAACTACGTGAAATATGTGTTATTGGACTCATAAATGTTGTATGTAATAACTTTAAATATAGATTGAGTTTTTGTCAAGAGATGGCACTGCTTTCTCACAAATGACGCGG
The DNA here is from genome assembly GCA_963931845.1 of Maratus michaelseni. Taxonomy (NCBI): domain Eukaryota; kingdom Metazoa; phylum Arthropoda; class Arachnida; order Araneae; family Salticidae; genus Maratus; species Maratus michaelseni. The sequence continues at coordinate 298,730,490 of OZ007591.1, read as the reverse complement.
ATTCTCATACTAATGTTTAATCTTCTTAAAAAAATTTCACACGTGATGAAGATGAGAAGCAGGAAAAGAACGCAGAAATTGGATTCATGCAAATTCATGCAATTATTAGGTGCTAATTGCTGATCATCTTCTAAGGGAATTGAAATTTAGTTTTTCGAAGTGAGGACGAAAACTCATTCTGTAACCATTCTCCTCCTATCAACCATGCGCAAAAGTTACAGATCGGACATAAGTACAGAGTCTACTCCAAGTTCAGAATAGTGACTAAACTAGTGACTTATCAAAAATGATAGACAGATAAAATGCAATGAGAGGAAAAATCAAATTTTGTTTAAAAAATAAAACTAAACTTGTGTGAATGAATTGCAAGTTGTATATCGGTTTAAAAAAATAAAGTTGTGTGTATAAATCAACTCGTATATCTTTTTTTTTAACCTAAAGTTGTGTGCAGGAATAAAAACTTGTCTAAGGGCTTAACAACCAAAAATAATTGCTTTGCGGAAGCATATTCATAATATACTGAGTTTTAAATTCATCTATTTATTTATTGTCTGTAATTATTATTTTTTTGATAATTCTTCTTAGTATTATTTTATGTCTGGTTAAATTTTGCATGATTATTTTATGTCTAATTAAATTATGTGTCATTATCAATTTTGTGTTTCATTATTTACTGTCCAATATTAAGAACTTTACATTCAATTTCATGTAATTCAATAATATTGTTTTCACCAAATATATTGTTTATGCCAATTGTTATATTCCAATGAAATTGTTTTCACCAGTTTACCCAATGTCTATTTTATCGGACACGAGAAAAAACAATATATTCTTAATTTTATAAAATAAATAAATACATAAATGCAAATATGTACTGCTTTCTAGTCTCAAATGGAGCAATAATCTCAACTATGGTAACATCCCTCCCCCCCAATACGAGCTTGACTCTTAATATGATAATGTTCCTTATCTATGTGTTAATATTTTTTGTTACTTTTTTCCGTGGTAAAATTGTTGATAAAAATAAAGTTTTGATTTGAAATAGAAAAACTTTACAACTTTCTAAAATTAAGAAATTTAAATTAAGCTTTATAATATTTTGTATTTTATATAATATTTTTGACTAAAATGAGTTTAATTGGAAGACTTTTCATTTTAATGAGAAGTAAATTATCCCATTTATTACTTGAGTACTTTTACTTATCTTACATTCAATTAACATTTGCTTTTACTCTATTATCGTGGAAAGGAAATTTTTAAAAATGTAAAGCATTTTTGTACATTTGTTTACTGATTTTATATGCTAAGTTTTTGAAAACCGTTAATTTGATTGAAAGCTTTTCATTTCAATGAAATGTAAATTCCCGTTATTCGGTCCACAGCTTGTTTTTAATATCATTCCCTGACGTAATATTCGATTTTATCCTGTACTCGTGCAAACAACAATCTCTTTCGAAATGTGAAACTTTTACGTAGATTTGAATTTTTATTCAATATGCTCTGTCCTCATAATATTTAAATAAATTACTCTATTTTAAAATGATATTTTCTCGAAATATTTATTATAAAATATGAAGAATTAAATAAAGAATGAAATGTTTATAAGCAAATATATTATATTTTCATGTTCTGGAAAACATAATGTAATGAATATTTGTTATTGCAGCTTTGTACAAATTAACTCTTTTTTTTTCCTGACATTGGTAGAAATACAAATAATAATAATAATAATAATAATAATAATAATAATAATAATAATAATAATAATAATAATTTATGATTTATATATGTTTATATGTTTTATCTTTAAAGAAAAGTAAGTAAATGTATAATTTGAATTTCATTTTTTTTCTATCTGGAATTTTTACTGCTATTATATAACACTATTATGTTTTAGGGAAACAATTATATATAAAAACTGTTTTTTTTTTAAATTAAGAGATATATAAATAGTTAAAATTTGAAATTATTTTTTAAGTGTGCGATGAAAATAAGTTACCATTATTATATTTTAACAACTTAAGAAAAACTGAGATTTATTTATTTATAAAAATATAGAAAGTTTTGATAAAAGTTTTTTTATTCGGAAGAATGCCCTACGAATAAATACATTGAAAACTAAATGTCATAGAACAAAAAATATGTAAGCATAACACTACGTGTTAACTCTTATTATATAATAGATATAAGTAACGGAAGTCGCTTTAAATCTTATTGAATTGTAAATAAAATTTCACCCACATTTAAAACGATAAAAGATTTATAATTGAAAAAAAAATAACAATTTATAAATGTGAAATGCGATTATTAAATTGATAATTTTTCAGCTATTAAAAATTAAGGTATATTTTACAAAATCATTCCTTATTTACATTTCAACAATATGACCAGAGTCAAAAGATTCAATACGCATACATGTATTTGTTAGGTGCACAGTAAATTTGGAATCTACACATAATGTTGTTAGCTCGAAAATATTTTATGGAGACATACAAAAAATCCAACGACATTACAGAATTCAGTTTAAAGCTGAATAAAATCATGTAAACTTAACATAAGATTTTATGACGATATTTATAGGGCCCTATGCGTACGATGTAACTAACACTATCGAAAAAGAATATATTCATTAACGCGAAATGCACACTGTCTCAGGAACATGTTCGGATATATTTTTTTCAGTTAAAAATTTAAAGAAGAGACAAGCAGAAATTCAAACCCTTAATCTTTTTTATAAACTTTTTCGTGAAGTATTAAGTACGACAAAACGGCATAATATTGTCAAAATTTTATAAATTAATGAATTAAATATATCTACTTAAAAATATCGTTCAGTAGTAATACACCAATATTGTCATTTAAAAGATATTATATTAACATGATTTTAAGAAGGATAAAGAATCACTCTTACATTTCTAATTATATTTAAATATTAAATGCAATTTTCTCCAAATTAACAAAACGATATACGATGCAATTTTGAAATATACAAATATATAATTTTACTCAGATATTGACAAATATCAACTTTTAATATATTTTTTTAATAAAATTTGCTAATTCAAGACATTGCACAAAAAGACAAAAAAAAAAAAATACAGAAAACTATTTATTGTTTCTTTAGCACTATGCATTTTTTGATAATTGTCACTGAAGAAGAAAATGCTCAAGTCAGCAGAACGAAATGGGAACGTTGAAATGTCCCGTTAATTTATATTTAATCTGTCCTTGAAGCGAAATCTTTAGGTAATGATATCATTAAGCTGAATATTCAAAAAATTCTCCATCTATATTCCTGTACCATTAATTTTGCTCATCTATATAATGTTGAAATGTATTTTTTAAACTTGAAATACATCTGAAAATCTAAACCTAGTAGAAATAAAAAAGGTTTCATAATTTGAATTAGTACATTTATATTAGCGTGTTTTTTAGTAATTTCGAATTCACTATTCAGGGTGGTCAGAATTAAAACACTCCTACACCGATCTCTCTCTATACTGAACTACTCAGCGCATAAGCTTCAAATTTTGTACACATACTATTCAAGACACGGAGAAACGGCTGACGCAAACAAAAAATTAGTTCCAGAAATCACCAATAGATGGCGCTGTACAATTGGACATATGCTGAAAAGTCACAAAAACATATTTAAAACACAGTTTTTTTGAACGTACAAAACATTTATACCACAGATCTTATGGAAACAGGGAATATGCTCAATATGGTACCCTTAATGAAGATGTAAAATCCACAGACTGTGCACAGCTTGTTCAAATTCGGATCGTAACTGATCGACTGAGATGCTTCTTACATACACATTGACACTTTCTTTCAAGTCTTACAAGCTTACCACATATCCTAGATAAACAATATTTTTTAAATGTCCCCACAGCTAGAAATCATACGGTTTAAGATCCAGAGAACGAGAATGCTAGGTTGTGGAAAACGCACGCCTGAGTACTATGTCATTTGTGAAACGTTGCGGAAGAAACCGTTTTACACAGACTCCACAGTGTGGAGGAGCTCCATCTTGCATAAAGGTAACGGATTCAACAAGGTATTGCCGCTGTTGCAAATGAGGTACAACAAAAGTTTTGACCATTGTTTGTATATATGTGTGTGTGTGTGTGCGTAAAAATTTTGCAAGGAAATGTTTTAATGTACCATTATTTCTTTACCCATTCTTTACAAAAAAGTATTTTCTTTCATCTTGAAACGGTTTGAATGTTTTGTAAAAAACTTAAATGTTAATAAATAAAAATAAAGTAAATCTATTAAGCTTGCGTGCTTAACGTTTAATAAATAGATTTACAAGTATCATTTAAAAATACTAGATACATATAATTATCGGAAATAAATGAAGGATATAAAAATGTTTTTAGTTTGAAACAGAAAAAGATACAGTTAATAATAAAAACATTTATAGAGTATTTGTATTAGGTTATTGATTTTAAATGAAATTAATTTCTTTAACTGGATGGCAATTATTATTGTAAATATTAACCTCATCCGAGAAAATAATATACAAAAACCCACTTTTTCATTTCCTCTTGCAGTGGGGAAAGATAAAAAGACCTTGATCGTCTAATAAAGAGAAGATATAGCTTCAAAGTAATCAAGAATTCTTTCAACGCATAATGAACTGCAAAGTAAGATTTATGGTCACTCAACTTCAAATAAATGATCAAAAGCTTTTCTAAATTGATGAACTATTATTATATGAAATATGTTAAATACATTAGAACAATAATTATAGCAGGAAATAAACATTATTACTTCGATAACGTTCTTACGCTGAAACCTTGCAATATATGTAATTTGCACTGACGTAAGAATGATGCAATGAAAAACTCTGAACTCTATTTTATGACTTCAATTCTTTAGTGCTGTATTAAAATGTAACCGCGTAAACACGTAGAGCCAATAAGCTCAAAAATGTCAAAAAAATTTAATCTAAACTAATTGTCAATGTTAATTCTTGTAATGACCACGTGCTCTATATTACTGAATATATATTTAATCAACATCAAGAAAGATGTGTGAATTTATTTAGCCTCATACTAATATACATATTAGATTTCAGCAAAAAGATGATGTACGAAGTGCGATCGATTTCCTAATACCTTGGATTATTAAAACTGGATTACACGTAGAAGTAAGATGCACCTTCAGAAAAGGTAAGATAATTTTATCTTATCCTTTTCCAAGTATTTTAACTTTTTGAGACATTTTCACGCTGAACGAACTCCTCCTTCATTTATAATATAAATTTAATATGTTAGATCTTATAAATCAATTTACGCAGGGATAAAATTTACTTTTTAAAAATCGGTTTTAAAAAAGAAATATATCGCAATGCTAAATTGTTTTTACTTTCTTTGAATACTAATGTCAATTGTCTTTCTGCAGAGTAGAATCAATCAATTTCGGATTAAGTCATTAAATATTACTGTTTATAATTACAATAAACGTTCCATTTTATTAAATGAGTTTAAATGAGAGGTTTTCAATGAGCTGTTCTGTTCATAAGCGTACTAAGACAATTAAAATTAAAAAAGCAAACATTATCATGCTTATAAATTTCAAATGATGTTTTAGTTTTTAAATATTCCACATTAATCTGAAAAATATTTTTAATAGTTCCACACTAACAATTAATATTTTGAAGTGTATTCCATTTCTTTGAATTTAACAAGTAGTTAAAGCTATCATCATTTGAAAAATAAAAGAGTACGTGCTGCCTGTTGGGTATTTCAGACAATATTTAACCAACGTTCATATTTATATTACTGACTTCATGCAATATATATTTATATATATATATACAGTGGTGGCCAAATGTGTGGACATTTTTTGAAAGTTTCATGTTTTTCAAATTTGTGTGTTTGTAGAATATATTAATTTTCACTTAAATAGAAACGTTTATATATCAAATTGAAGGTAATTTAATGTAGAATTTAATAAAAACAGTATTACAATATCTGTATTACAAAAAAGTTATGCAACTAATAGTAAGATCTATCTTAGATTGGCACTTTTTTAAAGTGATACTTACACAATCAATACTTAGTAGGATAACCCTTATTTTTTAAGACAGCTTCACAGCGTCTTTTCATCGAGTGAACGAGTGTTTGGAGTTCATCTTTCGTAATCACGTGGTGCCAAGAATCAATTATTGCTTCAATAAGTTGTCTTTTATTGGATGGACCTTTTTTTCGTACAAGGATTTTCAAACGTCGCCACAAATTTTCAATTGGATTGAGATCAGGGCTGTTTCCTGGCCATGGTAATATATCTATGCCTTTATTTTGAAACCATGCTTTGCATACTTTTGCTGTGTGGCATGGAGCTGAATCCTGCTGAAAAATAAATGGTTCGTAGTTGGGGAAGAGATCCCTGATGGAAGGTATCATTTTTGGTTCCAGGACAGTTTCGATGTATTTTTTGGCATTCAGGATGCCATCAATCACTTGAATTCGGCCCACACCATCTGCAGACATATATACCCAAATTATGACATTTGTTGGGGTTTTTGTAGTTGCTTCAATGCAATCAGGATGAAGTGCTTCTCCTACTCTACGTCTCACGTATTTTCACCATCACTACCAAAGAGTGATATTTTACTCTCATCGCTCCAGATTACTTGCTTCCGTTGATTTTCTGACTATTTAATGTGTTCTTTTGCCCACTTAACTCGTTTTTCGCGTTTCTTTTGATTTAAATATAGTTATTTCCTTGGAATTCTAGCTTGTAGCCCAAATCCTGATAACGTTCTTCTTATTGTTCTGGAACTTATTGCAAAACCCGCTGCATTCATTTCACATTTAATGGCAGCTGATGAAATTTTTTCTATCTTGAAGGCACAGCCGTTTAATTTTTCTATCGGCAGTAGCACTTGTGCATTTGTTTCGGCCTGATTTGGCCTTATTTTCCACTGATTTTGTTTTTTCAAAACGTAAACAGAACTTTCGTACACCAGAACAAGTCACTGAACCACCAACTTGTCTTGCAATTTCAACATAAGAGAGGCCATTTTCTCTCAATATGACAATTTGGCTTCTTTTTGTAGATGTCCAATTAGTTCTTCTTGTTGATGACATTGTTTAAAATTAGCTTAATTAAAAAAAGGACTTTAAATATTCAAAAACATCAATACTCTGTTTAATTGTACTAGTATGCACCATTCCGCAAAATATTTCCACAACAATAACTCTTTTAAAATTCAAATAACCTAAACTATAGTTACAGACATTTGATTTGTCCTCATAACAGTGTTTGTGATTGGCTAGTACGCTTTTATTACAAAACACGTCCTTATTCAAAACGATTTGTGTTTGTTTGTTCAACTAAAATGAGCATAACTTTTTTGTAATACAGATATTGTAATATTGTTCTTATTATTAAATTCTACATTAAATTATCTTCAATTTGATATATAAACGTTTGCATTTAAGTGAAAATTAATATATTTTACAAGCACACAAAGTTGAAAAACATGAAACTTTCAAAAAATGTCCAAACTTTTGGCCACCACTGTATATATATTTATATATATATATATATATATATATCAAACATAAATAGAGGTATCGCAATAAATTTCATTGCAATATCCTAGCATAGTCGCGCCCCCATTTCATCAAAATTGAAATTTATTCAATAGAAGTTTTCATAAACATATTTTTTATTTAATTAGTTGGATGCAATTCCTATTGATATTTTTTTTAGAAATAACTGTCATGCTCGCACATCGCGACGACTTATCTGCGCCACCAGCTGATTAATGTAAACTAAAATATATTCAGTCTCAACTAATATCACTGTAAAATTACATGTGCAGCTTAATTTATTTATGTGCGATAACTCTTGAGATGCAGCGACTTACGAAATTTTTGTAATAGACAAACAGACGGACACTAATACGGAAATACTCTAACTATATTCAAGACATCCCAAAATGTGTCAACGCATCAAAAACCTACAGTTGAAAAATATCTAGAATTTAATATTTTCTTTTAATTAATGAAGCATATTTGTTTTTGGGTTATTGAGATGTAGAAAGAACATATGTAAAGCACGAAAAAGCACGAATTATGTTGAAATTTATACACGTTTAAATAAAGAATATTATTGCACGAAACAGCTTGTAAAAAGAAATCAATTTAATTTGAAATTAAAATAAATCAAACGCAACCTTATACCGTATATACCTATGTTTAATTCGTGCTCGAGCATAACGCGTAAACCCGATTTTGATTGGTCAAAAACAGCAAAATAATATGTTTCGATATAGCGCACCATAGGATTTGGTAATATGAAAAAAAAAATATATATATATATAGAGAGAGACACCTTGTTTCAAAGAAAAATGAGGAGGTTGTCATCAAATGTATCAGTGACAGGAAAATTAAATATGATAGATGAAAGTGCAGATAAAATGGTACATGAAGATACAAACTGTGATAGTGAAGATTCCAGAACCAGTAACAATACAGTTACTGGTAAACCGCGGTTCTTTGGACAACTTTGGCTAATTGTGAATAGTTTGTAGGGAATTTTTAAAATGTGCGTACTTTTATTTTTATACTGCTTTAGTTGTGCAACACTAACCTAATAAAGGTATATAATGTGTTTTACTTTGTAAGTTTTGAATTTATTTATTTTTTAGTTATTCTAAATAAGGATAAGATGAAATCATTGCTTTTTCCGTGAATTTGAGCAGAAAATGCGGAAAATATTAATCACTATATATTTATTCACAACAAACAACTGCACAAGTGCAAATATCTTGTTGTGTTTTTCCTATATTCGTACAATTGTATCACAATATATGCCTGTTGTACTCAAAAATCATGTATGGCTTCATCTAGATGTTGGAAATATTCCGTGTATAATGCGAACACCACTTTTTAAAGCACTAAAATTTTAGGTACAGAATGCGCATTACATATGTGCGTGAATATGGTAAAACGCCAATACACTAACTGAAACAAAATGCAACAGTTTTGAAAATTTTTAACAGTAGTATAATGAAAAGGAAAGCATTTGACGCTAATCTTCAACGTAATTTAAAGTAGCAAATATAAACTTTACCGCCACAATCGGCTTCATATTCTAGTATCTAAAGCTCCATTTATATTATTGTTCTTCTCATTAATAAACTAATACACTACAGAATTTGCGATAATGCAATTAATTAGCGACGCATTTGTCAAATTAGTAATTTAATCACTGAAATGTATTAACATAATGCCATTTATATATATACATTACAGATTATGCAATTCTACTCTGCCATTCATTATATATTTAATGTAATTCAACACGTTTTAATTTTTTGTAAATACTTTTAATAACTATTATTAATATCACCTTCCGAAAAACTTGTTTTCAAGATCAAAAGCATTCAAAATCATTAGATGTTTAATAATTTTTAATTGTTATTTTGATGTATTAAGTGTATTCTGCAAATAACATTACCAAATGATATTTAAACATTATCTTTTAGATGGAAGAAGGAGTTATGGCTATTAATTACTTGCCCCCTTCAGAGGAAAAATGTCTCTGAAGGGATAAAATATTGTATCATAATATTGTATATATAAAAAAATAAACTATTTAGGAACAGTATATTTTGATATCGTTGATATTTTTTTTATTTATCATGCAGTAACCATAAATTTGAAAATATTTTTACAGAAATTTTGTAACAGAAATTTACAATATAAACAAATCTTTCACATTTAAATTTATAAAAAACCTAACTCGAAATGTAAAAATATTCCCCTGATTAACTCAGCACGATACCAAGATTCACGGAATAATACATATCGTTTGTCACAATAAAAAAAAATAAATTAAAACTAATAAAGTTTTAGACTTTAATTTTTTTAGGAAATAAAAACTTTTATCGTTTGTTGATTGTCTTGATGAAAAAAATACGTTTAACAACGTACATTTATTTTCCCTGAAACCGCGTGATATATTTAAATATTTTAGTGTGACATTTAACTCTCCTGTATATCGATTCTCCGTAAAGAGTAAATTTTTTTAAAGTTATTAAAAGCGAATGGTGGTATTTTTTTTTTCGAAACAAAAATGTATCATGTAAGGTTTTTCTTTTCCTTTTTGACATTATTTTCCAAGGTTTCATTCTTTTTTGTTATATAACAATGCGCTATATTAATCGTGCACTTTAAAATTTGAAGAAAAATGCTATTATGACTGCGTTCTTGAAATAGAAAATAACACGATGTTATCGGTGTGTAAATCGGCTTTTTAAACAAACTAAAAGCAAACGAAATTCAGTGGTAGACTTATACACCGGAACATAAAATCAAACATTCGATGATCGCGTATTGCACTGTTAAAAAGACAGTTATGTATGATTCCGAAAAGCGCTGTTTATTATTATAAACATCAAAAACAAATATATTTTCATCAAAAACAAATATATATACTTAAGTAACTTTTTCCTATTTTACTTCGGGTTCGTGTATAACCAGAAAAAATTTGCAATCTGTCTATGCCATTGAAAACAAAATTGCTTGAAAATGTGTTTATTTAGTCTTTGAACACATTCGTGGTTATGGTGATAATAAAGAAACTATTAAATTAACTTTTACTTTGAATTCACTAATGGTGTGGTGTAATCAGTAGAAAGTTTTACTAAATATACTTCTGCTTGACTTTAACAAGAAAATTAATATCGGTTAAGTGCGAGTATAACTCACGCTTAAAAGGTTCCGTACATTAAATTTATTAATTACTATTTATTATTTAACAAACTCCTACTGTCGCTATTTTTTTATAATTTTAGTTTCAGTAGATTCAGAAATGGGAGGGGGGGGATGGGTTATATTTTTACAGTAAACTTTCGACTATATCTCGGAAAATATTATACCAAAATTAAAACAAATATCTTTTTGAGTTCGGAGTTACGAGATTTTTCGAAGGACACCATACACGCTACAAAAAATGAAGTTTCATTTCAAAGAACTTAATTAATATCTCGGCTAATTACTGACATTTTTTTTCGAAAATCACTATTAACTACACTTTGATGATTCTGCATCGATAGATATCTCGAGCGCCCGTCATCGCCAATGCTGACCTCCGTTAAGTAAATTTTGTGTGTAACGGTAAAAGCATTTTTTCAAAAACTATGTGACCTAGGAAAATCCCTATAACTTTCATGAAAGGTTAATAAATTCCTACTTTTTCATAATTTTAATTTCAGTTAAATCGGAAATAGGAAGCGGAGGAATATTTTTGCAGTGAAATTTCGACGCTATCTCTGAAAATGTATTACCTAAATGTAAAACAAATATATTTTTAAGTTCGATATTACGAGACCTTTCCTTCGATACGACCAAACGATATGCAAAAATAATTTTTTTTTTCAAGTAACAGAATTGGACTTTGTAATTTTTCCCTAAATGTGACACACATGCGCATTAGAAGATAATATTTTAATCAATTATGCACATAATCATATTTTTATTTTTATGTTGATGAAATACAAAAGATTCATATCATAACTGCAATACTAAAAATGCATATAATTTTTATTGCCTTATTTTGTCTCTTACAGATTCAACGTGATTCCATTTTCTGGTGCATAAAAAAGTGTTCTTTGAAGAATTTCTCTTTTTCAACAAATTAAAAATAATTTACTTCGCCAAGACATTTAAGTGAGAAAAAAAAATCTAACAAACTGGAACAGACTGTCGGGGATTTTTAAAATATATTAAAGTAGTATGAAATTTGTAATTCAAAACATTTAGAGATATATTTCTTTATATCCATTTAAGCGAAACGTGGTAGAAATGGAAGTCAATTGAAGCAACAAATCGTGACACATAAGATTAAAGAAAAAAACAGAGTAGCAGTTCATTGGGATTCAGTCAGGCTACATTTCTCTTTTCATTTAGCTATAGAGTAGTGAAGCGAAATCTTTTTTCGGTTGAAGAATAAAATATGTTAATTATTCTGGAATGATTTGTATGCAAGTGCATTTTAACACTTTGGATATTAATTATATTTTTTTAAGTTTTATATGTTCTTTTAAAAGTAATACTTTCAAAATTATACGGGTAAGATTTTTATTAGATATTGCACAATAGCATTTCGTTTGTTAATGTTGTCCAAACTGATATATGATAATGTTTGAATAAAAATGTTATGGTTCTTTTTTTTTTTAAATATTTGTACAGATATATAATAATACCAATTATTTAACTGTGTTTCTTAATTTATTTGATAGATTAATGCTAAAATTGTAAACTTAAAATTAATTGAGTGTGTATTACGTGATGTTTTAGGATTATTAATAAAAAAATTAAGCTCATTAATATCATTATTTGTAAAGATTTTAATAACATACACTTATGAATGATATGTAAGTAAATAAAAATAATTCAGTTCTAATAATAAATATTAAGGAAGTTTTCTCCCATTACTTACAATCTTTATTTTTTACATGCTTGTTAAAATTGAGATTTCTAAAGGTAAATATCGAGTAAGTTTATGTAAAACCACGATTATTTAACACTTTAGAGAGGAGGACATAGGATAACATATTTACTGCAATAAAACTCTGCTTGTTCCAAAAGTCTAGACAAATTTTGAGTAATGCCGAATTCGAATTGCAACTCCCGACATATCAAGGAATTTGTTCAGGTATAAATTGAATATCGAATAAATGTACATTTCCGAAATCGTAAATATTCTAAAATTACTATAAGGTTAATTTATGTAAAACATATCTAATAATTTTTTATATGTAAGTTTTCCTATGAATTCATTTATGCCTCTATAAAAAAACACAGTGCAACATATGAAATTATACACATTTTCATATTACATCGAATCCTAATCCTAATAATACAATAAATCCGACTGTGTGTAAATGTCTGGCTGCAGCCAGCGTCAAAATGGAACATTTAGTGATCCAGTATCTTTGCATATAGGTTGATTATAACCCGCAACTGAACTTAGGCTTGTTTTTGTTTATTTTATTCAAATATGTTTCTTAATAATTCAAAATTTCATTATTTTCATAGTGAATACATGGACAATTTTTGGACAATACATGGTTAATTTTACTTTACCGTTGCTAATGCTTTATCGATGCAAATACTAAATCAAAACACGGAATAATAATTTTTACTCAACAATTTACTTTCAATCGAAAAATGAAAATGAAATAAAAAAAATTAAGAAATCAAAAGAATATTAAATAACGTTATTAGAAATAAAACATGCTTTTTTTTATTTTTTGATAATAATACAATGTTTCAATATGCGTAACTATGGGAAACAGGCAAATATGACGTCATACATCGAAAATAAAAGGGATATGTTTTGATGTTGAAATAAAATGATCTTTGTTTTTTTTTCTTTACTTTTTTTCTTTTGTATGGTAACAATACTTAACGTTTTACCGTCTGCGCACGGTTAATATAACTATACCGTATTTTTATTTTAAATTTTAAAAACAGTAAAAAAAATGTTTGAAAAGAAAATAGATAACAAATGTCAGTAATATGCTATGCAAAGTTATCCATGTCGAAAATGACGCCATGGATATCGGGAAATAGTTATTTTCATTCTTAAAACTAAAAAGAATAACTCGATTACAGGGAAAAAATGACGAATGTTAATAGTTCCATTTTTTTTTTTTTTTTGATAAATATTATTTTGTTAAAGTAACACAATTTCCCCTATGCCAGTATTGAAATTAAGGCTCCAGAGCGTGACGTATATTGTTACAATCAATACACATTATAAATCGTGGTTTGGTAACTGGATTTTATTTTCGCATTTCTTTCAGCTTTAAAAGACTAAACATTTGCTATCATTTTAAAAGATACCTTTTTTGAATGTCCATCCTAATAATAATATTATAAATCTGATTGTGCTTGTGAATGTTCGGCTGACGTAAACGTCAAAACGGAGGATTTCATGACCCTGTATATTTGCATATAGATGAATTATAACCAATAAATGAACATAGGCTTGATTTTATTTTTACTTATTTTTTCAAATATTTTTCTTAATTATTAAAAATTTCATTATTTTCATAGAGAATTAATTAATATTTTTTTTTTGTAAAATTTAATTAAACAATTTACGTTGTTAAGCATTATCGTTGACAATAAATACAAAACCTGGAGTAATAATTTTTCCCCAACACTTATTTTTCAATTGAACGATTTCCACGTAAAAATAGAAAATTAAAAAAAAATTCAAGATGAATTTTCATGATATTTGAAACGGAAATATGGAGTTTTTGACATATACATGAAGTATGAATATCTGTTAGGTTGAGAAGAAATTTTCTGTCAAAGACTGTGAAGGAAAAATGAACAATAATTATTTTATTAAGAAAATATTTCGCTTGGACCATGGATCTTATGATTCAACCTGGGACTCCAGGGTTATAGAACATACTGTCCCGGTTTACAGAAGTAGGCAAAAACCATTTTTAATCGAAAACTATAACAGTTTTTTTACATTTAATATATTTGTTTAGATTTCCTAACATAAAAACCATTTTTATAATAAAAATACCAATTACTTATTAATTTTTTTTTTAAATTTATTAAAAGAGATACATTATCTACATGCCAGTCGTTATAAGGATATCGCCAAAGATGTCACTACATACAGAAGCCATTTGCATTCTAATTAGTATTTCAATGTTTAAGCAAGTAGTTTGTATGCATATTTGTTAGATTTGTCTTCATTTGTATCATTTTATTTATATCTTTAGTAATGAAGTGTTAATTTCATTATTGAGTATTAGCCGAAAACAACCTCGTTATTCAATATTAGCCGAATTTAAGTAATCATAGGTTGGGTTGGGTTGATTATAGGCCCAGGGGGAGTGCCCTTCGTGGGGGTCTTTCTAAGGGAACCTAATCCGTATTTACGCATGGAGAAATCCACGGCTCGAAGAAAACCACGAAAACTCCGAACGATTAGGCCGACGGGCGCGATTGGGATCGAACCCAGCACCTCCCGTCTACCAGCTTCGAGAGCACAACCTCTCAGCCACTGGTGGGGCTTTAAGTAATCATAGAAAATGGAGGAATAAAAGTTGCTCGAAAATCAATTTTACATGTATTTTACAAATTTGTTACTTTACACGAGGCGTATTTTTAATACGATTCGTTTTACTGAAACAATAAAAAAAATATAAATACTTTTACATGTGTAATTAAACATATACAACAAAGTCAATAGTTTTGCAGTAGTCAGTAAATACGGACTAAATATCATCCAAATATAGACATGGAAACTTAAAATTTAATTTAATTTTAGCGTGTGTTTAAATAAGAGTTTCAAGGGAAATATTTTAAAAAAATAATACATTAATTCGCATTTTAATAATATTTAATCTTTTTCTTTTAGTGTAATTTGCTAGTTCTATATATCGATCCGGATTACTGTAATTCCGATAATTCGAGTTTTAATCTACAAGAAAAAATATGGGTCACAGTAGATGGTACCGTATTTTTGTAACATTTCTTTTAAACTACACTTATTTTCTCATTGCATTATTCTTGAAAATGCAGATAAAGAGTATTATGAATAACGTAGTATTTTAATACTAAATAATTTACGTTTTGCTATAAAGATGAATATTTCAGGTTTACGGAAATTCATTCACAGTATTCAAAATCATAATTTTTTTTATCCAAGCTGTATTGCAATACTTTTATTCAATTAACGTAGACAAATGAAAAATAAAATGAATTTCATATGTCTACCTCTATAGAATTCAACATTCAAATTTGCGGTACAAAGTACAGTTTTCATACAGGCTTTACGAAAAGTTTTTCAATTTTGGATATTTTTGTAGGGCTATTGCTTCCGAGACAATTTGTTAGAAGAATATCACGAAGGAATTACTTTTGTTTCCAGCATGTCATTCAATGTCAAAATTGTTTTCTGCACTTTTGAGTTTAGAGATGTAGATAAAAAGTAAAATAAATAAGAAAATGATTCTTAAGTTTTCATTAATTTTGTTTGACTTTTACAATTTATATACTATGTTAAAACAAAAAAATAATGTAGTTAAAGAATAAAAATTATTTGAGGCGTTACTTATCTTGTTACAAATATTTGAAATTGCACTTTTTTATAATAACAAAATACCGTAATTTTTATTTACCTGAAGATAATTTAAATTGTACTAGTGATGGTAACACAGTAATGGCGGTTATAATTACCTACCCTAATATCACCAAGACTAATTTCACCAAAATGCTAAATCACTCTTGTTGCCCACATTGACTTCGCGTGTTGTGGAGCTTTTGTAATTGCGATGTACCTCTGATGTCGATAGAACTGAAATATCTTCTGTTTCGTGATGACTTGGAAGTCACGTTGTTTTGTAATGACTTATGACAAATGACTGAAAACTCAACATTATGGTGCCATATGTCACTGACTTCTCGGTAAAGTGAAGAAGTGATGGTCATCGGAGAGACACCATATGACTCTTTAAATCACATTTTATCACATTTTAGTCACATTTGTGACTGTGACAATTGTGTCGACTTCTCAAGTCACAACGTTTGACATATTTCTTTGAAACTTGGTAACCTGAAACATTAAAATATATAGACTATAATGAAAAGAAATGTGATAAAACATATTATTTTTAATTATCACAACTGGAAGATACTTTTTATTAAAAAAATGGTTAATCAAATTGAGATTTTTCTTTTTAAAATGAGTACTCCATCCCAGAAAATCATTCCTCTCAGAGCCGACAGAAAAGAAAAATCGAGCTTTACTGTCACGTTGTTTCATCAAAACGAAAACAATAGTTTAGATGCCTTACCAGAGTATCAACTTTCGATGGGATTTAAAAAAAAAAAAAAAACGAATCAGTTGTACATTAGACCATAAATAAATGAAAACTACTAGGTAAAATTAAGAGAAAATACAAAGAGAACAGAATTGTTAAAAATGCTTATGGTAAAAAAATTTTTAATTCAGCGAAAAGAAAAGAAGGGAAAAGCTTTTATCAGTGGTACAATTGTAGCAAAAGATATTGCGTCATCCTACCCATCAAACAGTAAAACAAATATCTACTCGAAGTATGATAGATTTGTAGGAAAAAAAATCTTTATTAGAAATACATTTCCCAAATATTATCAAAAATGCTTTAGATTTAAAAGCAAATACTGATTTCTGATAGACGACTAAATCTTACTTAGATGAGACGGCAGTAAAACTGTATGGATAAAGAATATTAATGCTTTAGATACGTTAGAAATACACGTCCAGATATGAAATAAATTTTATATATTTCTTAAAAAGTAAATATTGTTGAAACATGTGGCATTATTGTACTATATGTAAATATTTATTTTTATTTATTTTTTATTTTATAACTGCATTAAAATACAATATTTTTCATTCTTATATAAAAAAAAGGAATAACATCACCGTTACGTTTAAAAAATGTATTTCCCTCTGCAACAAATATAGCTTCAAGCTTGTGAGTAACAGGTATTGACACTGTACGTAATCTTCGTCCTGTTTTATATGGTGCGTCTAAGTGAATATAGCACTAACACTAGAAATCTTATTCAAAGCTTAAATTGATGTGTTGGTGTGATTTCACTTTTACTTATCTCCGTATCCAGTGTCGTTCCCGGTACACAAAAACAAAAGGATATAGGGATAATTTCTGACCTAATACTTCAACCTAATACTTCAACTGAATGAGAATATGTATTTGAAACGCTATACATGATGCCCATAGTAGAGAGGCTTTCTAAAATTTGTCACAACCCACAACCTGTAAAACTGTTGTTTTATTTGTGAAAAGTTGAAATGTTTATTTTTCTTGATAACTATTATTTATGAGAAAATGATTTTTAATTCATAGAAAAGTTAACTTATATATATATATATATATATATATATATATTTATATATATATATATATGTATATAGTTATATAGTTATATATATATATATATATATATATATATATATATATAACTATATAACTATATATATATATATATATAGATGTACAGTTCAGTTCTGGGATAAATATTTCAATCACCATCAATCTTTTGCAACCGCGAAGTTTTGTATCAGCATTTTTATGGTTAATTTTAATAATGTTTCATTATATTATTCAATTAATTTAAAAGTAAATGCATTTTAAACAATTAAGTATGTTCATATAATGTTACGTATGTTAAGTATGTAACTTCATAAATAGATTATAGGTTTTTTTTTCCTTGATATATATTGTTGGTATTAGTATTTATATTTACTTTACTATCAAATTCGACAAGCTGATATTATATATATTTTTTATAGACATTCATTTTCATGTTATATAAAGTATGTAAAGATGTAAACGGTAAAATGAATCAAAATTAATATTACTTCATTTTATTATTTCGTATAATTAATAAAATCACATAGTATGATTGAACATTTCCTTTTTCTGTGCATTTTTTTAACTTTAATTTCTAAATCTTTAGTTGTTCGGAAAAGATAAATGAAAAAAAAATAATAAGATGATCAAATACAAAAAAAAAAAAACATTCGGATATAAAAACTTTATCACATTTCGTTATCATATTTTTGGATGTATTTTAAAATTAACTGGAGCAAAATCTAAACATAACTATTAAAAGGTTTTTTTTTTCATAATCTTTTAAAAAGCCTCTTTCATAAATATATATTTCTCAAAGTTTACATATATATGATTTTTGGACTGTCAATAAAATACAGTTATACATCTTGTGCTTAATAGTCTGCCATGCATTCTTTAAATGATTTTATAATTATCCTTCATATGAATTTTACTAGAAGTGGTCCTAGTTTCCAGTTTATTAATGGGAAAATTATTTAGTTTAGACATCGCATCAACTCCTACATGCGTTTTTCTTTCTCTCAAATGTGTTAGTTTTATTTCTCAATCCTTTATGAATTGGTAAACAATTAACTATTGACAACCTACATATTTGACATTTTCACAGTAGCAATTGAAGTAATGATACATAAATTGGATTAACTTCATCTATGTTCAATTTAAGAGATCCACACAATGTGAACAAGTTTATACTAATTTTCTTATAACTAATGAATTCAGGTATACATTATAATTCCAGTGATTTTCTTAAAATGATGTGGTGTTGTTTCAATAATTACATACTAAATTTTATCTTTTGGCTTACCGAATAAAATTGTTAAGTTTTTAGAAAATAAGTACTTTTCGGATTTGTTGCAACTTGATTGATATCAAAACATGGCGATGAAAAATAGAAAAAAAGAACATTTTCACACTATGACGCTGATTTGACAAACACCATCAACGCACATTCACCACCAAGAGTTTTAAGATTTCTTTTGTCTTTGATTCTTCAATATTCCATTGATGTTGCTATTTTAATATAGCTGTAGACACTAAAACGTTATAAAACGTAGTAAAAATAAGAAAATTACTCTAGTAATCGAGTGACAAATTAGTTCCATATATTTCTTATACAAAATTCCTAGAAAATTATTGTTTGAGAAAGGACTAAGTATAATTTCGTTGATATATTTGACAGATAAAAATGTTAAAATATTCTTACACCGCTAATTTAAAGCAGTGTCATTTGTCTTAAACAAGGATCCGGATATAGCACTTTTAGCCCCAGTATAGTGTTTCGCTCATTAAGGGAATGTTTTACAGTGTATCATTAAAATCAAAAGAGAAAATTTTAAAATTAATACAGAGAAAAAAAAAGTGTAGTGAAATTAAATAAAGTGAACATTTTATATAAATTATTCTATCTTAATATTAGATAATGCATTATTTTAATAGTATGGTTTTTATAAAAAAAATAATAATTTGTAACTGCGCATTTTAGAATTCTAAATATATTTTTGTATATTTTAATATGCGGCATATTAAATCCTAAGGGTGGCATATTAAATTCACACATTGTAAATCAATTGTCTGGGTAATTTTGATAATGGGAATAATTGGAGTATAAAGTGAAATTTAATTTTACAAAACATAACATTAATATTTTTTGAATTATTTAACTTATACCATTTGTTTGTACTACATTTCGCAGATTTTCAGTGTAAAAATGTTTTAGACACCCACTGTTACTATCAGTAAAAAATATATTTTTTTTTTCTGATACTTTTTTTTTACAAATCTATCAGCAGATGTGTCAACATCAAAATCTTATTGTTACAAAATCATTCAATGTACAGCTTTCTTATTACGGTATGTTTAACATTCGTTTAGAATAACTTGAATTAGAGATTTAATGTTAAATGGAAAATACTTAATACTAAATTGTATTTTTTTAAATATGAGCTAATTTACGAATACGGAATATTTGTAGAGCAAAACTTATCAACTAATATAGTTGTTCTTTTCCAAGAATTCCCAGAACATATGGAAAAAAAAAAAAAAAAAAACGTACGGAATAATGGGAATGATGTCAAAATGTCATGGCTGTATAAGATATTAAGACAAATTTATCGGTTTATGCTGCGTATTCTAGATTTATTTTTAACAAATTTCGACTAATAAAACTGAAAATGTGTTCTTCATTTCAGAACATACAGAAATTTATCTGAATTAAAGTATATTAAATAGACAAGGTGCTTCAGAAAAATCTGTACATGTTTTGAATGATTATAATTCCAGTTTTTGTTCATATATAAATTATAAATAAATTACGAAAGAATCAACATAAAGTGCATATTTTCCCTCTTACCACAGATGTTCAAGTTTATTACCGTTCTGGTTAATACACTGCTTACAACGGTATGCTATTGATTCCCAAACTTTAACCAACATTTCGTTTGGTATTGTGGCGCATTCTGGTTCAATTGCGGTTCCAGAACGTTGTCTATGAACATTCATTCATTTCAAACTTATTTTTTATCCATTGAATTGTAAATCGCATAGGTGTATCTACTTGAAACTCTATGCGATATTGTTTTCGTGCTTCTGCTAGATTTTCATACTTACAATATATTTTATTTTTTCAAAAGTTAATCTTGGTCCACTCAATATTGCCAACTAATTATACTTTAAAAATAAAGAAAAATGAGAACGTTAAGACCTATTAAAAATGTATACATTTATCTGATGTACCCTGGTGTTACAATATAAAACAAATATATTTATTAAAACTCATTATACCCAAACTCCTTCACCCACGGGGAAATTCGCGTACAGATAAATTTTTAATTATTTTCAGGTAATAAAATGACCTTTGAAAGAGACACTTACATAGCTTCCTTCTAGGATACATAGGTGTCTTCATCCTGTAGCCCCAAACTGTCCTTATTGTATTATAGAAACTTTTGACTTAATAAAAGATTTTTTTCGATTAAATTAAGCGACAATTACATTTCAGAATTTGTGATGATTTACGATTTTCATTAAACGGGTTGAAGACCCCTATTCCAGGGGATGATATTGCTTAAGTAAAAAAAAAAAAAAAAGAAAAACTACCTTTTGTAATATTAGTTAGATCTTAAATTTATGAACATGAGGTCCAGAAACACACATTAACACGGTAGGGGATATTATACACCAAAGGTAAAATTACGATTGTATTTTTCTTCTCATTTCTACAACAATATAGAGACGTACAATATATGTATTAATCGCAAAATGATACTTCAAAATGCGTCATTTTAAAAAGTTTTTTTTTTTTTTAAACGAGACATTTTTTAGGCAAAGTTTAATATCTATACTATTAAAAACCGTGCGAGTATCTATGTAACCTCAAAAACTCGGAAACCACAGTGCGCAGGGCTACGAAATTTTGCACACGGGTAGCTGGTAGGCCCATGAACGATTGGGGCAAAAAAATCGAAAATTTTAAATAAATTTCTGATAGTTTAAATATTTATTAAAATCCATCCACAAAGAGATCTCAACAAAAATACGCTTTTTTATCTTCGGTTGGTTGGTTGTATAAAATCTCCGCAGAAGTCATTAAATAAATCAAGATAGTGATCGTTGCGAGTCGAGTGTTTAAAATCGATGGATCAGAGATTATATGACATGTATTCAATTAACTTAATTATTAACCGTTGCCAAATGCTAAAAACTTAATTTTAAAAGATTTTATCGATTTAATGAATGATAATTAGCTTGCGTTTAAGGGTTTTTTTACATGACATAAATTAGTATGATAGAGATTATTAATACAGAAAATTTTATTTAACAGATTATTTGTTAAATTTGCGGGGATGGGGAAGGGTGAGGGTAAAAGACTTTTTATTAAATATCACATTTATTTTACTTGACCGCGCGCCACCTGGCGGCGACTTTTTCATTACTTGACCCTCGTTATTAATAAATCCAAATATACTGCTCTGATTTCAACTCAACTAATTACATTTAACAAATTTAACAGTTTTAGCTTCACCCGTAACGTTTAATCACTGTTTTTTAAAGATAATACCGCTATTTTAAAATAACAGCTATGGTAAAAATTAAATTTATGTTCCTAATAAAAGTACAGAGCCCGTATTCAGTTGATGCATACCAACAGTCAAAGTTAGTGATTTGTTGTTGAGCACTTGACTGCGCTCCTTCTAGCGGGTAATTAATTAGTTGCGCTTAATTATTATTATTTTTAAAAAATAAAGAAAATGATTTTATCACAAACATCAACAAAAGTTTGTATTATATTTATTCCCTTATTCCAAAGATATCGTTTTATAGTCTGCTGCCATAGCAACATGATAATTTAAATTTCATTTTAAAAAATGCACAAAAGTAGAAAAATACTTTTCTAAATCGAATAGTTATTGAACAACTCAACACTTTAACAGGGGAATTCGTTTTTCTTATTTAGATATTTTAAAATTGTTTGTTGACATTGCGTTTTCATGCTAAGTTTCGTTTCATATTCCATTATTATTATGTCTATTTGATGTGCATTTTTTCTACTTTTCTTTACTACTTTTTAGTACGAACTTCTGGTTGTGTAAATACGGATTTTTAATTGACATAACAAATTTTTATATTCATAAACTTTAGTTTTGTTGTACTGACTTTTATTTTTAATTTTGGTTTTAGAATTAAATTCAGGAACTCCCGTGCGTAGAACGGGAACAGCTAGTACATATATATTCATTAGCCGAAGTCTTGAAAAGCTTATACCCTGAAATGTAAACCAATCGTAAAAGTAATATTTTGTATGCCTCATATATCTATGCGTTTTTATAAAATACATACAACCTTCAAGATTGAGATTGTCTACAATGAAAATGATAAAAGTTTCAACGAGCATAGGTGAGTATCAGCGCACTATATAATCTATTGAAAAAATAGGACATAGATAAAATCCTTTTCCTTTAAAGTTATATCATATCCGATCTATATATCTTAATATTTCGTCAAAATAAGATCATAAAAAATAACAGTGGAGATAACATTTACTTCTAAAAACAATGGTAACTTAAATTTTACTTATCCATTTTAAAAATAATAAATAATGTCACTTTTCCTCGTGAAATAACTGAAATAAATTGAATAACAGATGAAGATTGATTACACTTTTCATGAGAATAAATTATGGAATGTATTTTCATAAAACGATTTTAAACTGATACTAAAGAAAAGATGAAATAATTGGTTTTAGAGAAAAAAAATATTTGTATTTAATTAATGATTTTTTTAATTATCAAAAATATTACTTTTGCTTAGAAAATTACTTCAAGCTCCGCATTATTTAAGAAATGATTTTTTTCAAACTTCCTATACATAATATAACATAATTTTAAACAGTAAAAATTACTATTTACTTATTTCGTGTGTTGTTTTAAATAATAGAATGTTCGGACATGATTTCCACATGTTTTTTTTTTTTTTTTTTTTTTTTTTTTTTTTTGATATATAGAAAGCAATTGTTTTCGTAGTGAAATTTCATAAAGTTTTAATATTTAATAAATGAAAAATAAATGTTTCCTATAATATTTGAAAGAAAATATGTAACGAAAAATTATATAAATTATACCAGAGTTGAGTAATGCTTAATAAAATATTTATGATTTTATTATTAATATATTTATACATGTTATTTGAATTACTTTTAATATAATTACTTTATTTATTAATAATATAATTCAATATTAATGTAGTTTTCCTTTGACTATTTCCATCATTTTAATTATTGCATTTTTAAGTATAACTACAGCGCCTAGAATAAATAGTGCGGAAAACGGTTTTATCGTTTTTTAATTCAAAAATTTCGAATTCAAATCGGAAATTCTGAAACAAGAATTTTCACTTTAAGAAGTCACGAAATATCTGCCATTAAGTAAAGGAAAGAACATTATAGGGAATTTCTGGTATGAATGCGAAATTTCGGACTTTAAAAAAAGCCAAACTGGTAATGCTTAAAAAAGTCGTAAAAAATTGTAGCCGATAAACGTGCAACGATGCGGTACAATAATAGGGCGATCGCAGCGACACCTGCTTTAAAAATAGATTTACCTCCAGCAAAATTAACCGTTTCACTATTGACAACATGAATATAATTTCTGTTAATAAAATATTCTTATTAGTATATATTTCAGATGTAACTGATTTTGAAGTAAGTTTTTTATCATATCAGGGAATTAATCTTATCCACTCTTCTAGCAGAGATTCATCCTTTGGTATGCTAAATAGGGATATTTTCTAGTTTGCTGTCTTGTATCGAGTACTGCAACCAGGCACAAAAGAATGCGTATCACGTTTTTTTGCCATGTTCAATATCATTCATATTTTCAAAGCTTATGAAAATCACTATCCAAGTCAAAGGAAATGGGGTATAATTTAAATATTTAAAATATTTAACACCAGCTGAAACGTTTTCTCAGTTCGATTCCCATACAATGTTTGCGTTGAAAAGAGCTAGCAGACAGTGGCGTAGCCAGAGAGGTGTTCCAAATTTTCTGGAAACCAGTAATATTACAAAGTTTTCTTTAACATTCAATATTGCAGAAAATTCTCCGATTAGATAAGGAAAAATTATTTTTATAAAATTAGTGGTATCCAAACCATCTGGACCTCCACACTGTCTACGCACTGCTAGAAGATGTCGCTGCAATCGATCCATTATCTATTCAACATCGTTCTACATTTATCGGATTCAAATTTTTAGTACTATTTTTTAGCGGTTTTCCACACAATGTATTCTAGGCGCTGTAGTATAACGAACAACAGGATCTCACATTTTATTAAATCAACATAATACTAGTACAATTTAAGCATAATCATTTGTAATGTCTTGATAGAAAATATATTTAATGTAACGTATTATTCTCGTTCTATCGACATTGAAATGTCACCAAGTACGCAGTAAATTTTTGTTATAAAACAAGACTTTTATTATAGATTTTGCTATTCTGAATTCAAATACGTTATTTTTTATTTTGAAACATGTACTGTGTTCACGAGTTATTCGCGAAAATCGAAAATACGTAGTACCTTCAATGCAGAGGAAAAGTGTGTGAAAATATATAACATAAATAATAAATATTTATGCTTGTTTGTGCTGATAATGCTAGTTTATGCTTGATTGTGTTGTTGCAAGGTCCTCTGTTCAAATCCCTCATAGGAAGAAATTGTCTTGTGTTTTTAGAATTTTTGTTCATTATTATGCAGTTTGTTTTGTTTGTTTGTGTGGAGAACTTTCTTGTATACTAAATTTCTTGTATTTAAAATTTTTTATAAGAGATAACTTTTACAAATGTTCTGTAGAAGCTCTTGTCAAATGCTTGTCAACTTTTAATTATTACTGTCGAGGTAAAGTGAAAGTTCAATAAAAGTTTCCATCAACACTATTACAAGTCATTTTAACTCGAACAAAATACGAATTAAGTAAATATATATATATATATACACTGCTCAAAACAATTAAAGGATATTTGAAGTTTTATATAAAATAAAGATATAAACGAAATTTTTTTGCTGAAAATAGAAGAAGAGAATCACAAATGCAAATTTTTCTGGTTTTCAAACTGTGGAGTATGCAAATTTTGAGTTCGACGTCAAAAACGTCGCTTCAGCGGCAGCGAATGAAATTTGACTTTCAACTGGATAAAAGAGAATGAAGACAAGGATGATCGGCATTCAGTGATTGCTTTGTTTCGATGAGTACGATGTTTCAGCGAAGTCATTTGACAGATTCAGAAGCTTGGAGAATTGTTGGTAGGTTAGAAGGGGGCCAAACTTAAGCCGAAGTAGCGCAAGCCATTGGAGTGTCACAAAGTGTCATTTCCAGGATCTGGAATCGTTTTTTGGAGAGTGGATGTGCAGGCCGAAGACCAGGGCAAGGTCGTAGACGGGCAACAGCGCCCAATGAAGATCGGTATTTAGCGTTAACAGCTCGGAGACACCAAAACATGAACGCTACTCTTCTCCAACAACACCTTCGCTCGGCTACAGGCACCACGATTTCAACTCAGACTGTCCGAAACCGGCTCCATGCTGTAGGTCTGTATGCTCGCCGACCGATGGTATGTGTTAGATTAACATCAAGGCATCGTCGCGACCGCAGGGAGTGGGCAACCGAGCATGTCAACTGGAGAAGAAATGAATGGAGCAATATTCTGTTTTCTGACGAGTCCCGTTTTTCTGTGCATCCGGATAATAGGCGTATTTTCATCTGGAGGGACCGTGGCAGTAGGAATAATCCTGCGTTCGTGCACGAAAGTGTCAGATTTGGCGTTGGAGGAGTGTTGGTGTATGGTGGCATCTCCATTGACGGGCGCACTGACCTCTACATCATTCGAGATGGAGCTCTGACTGGTCGCCGATATAGGGATGAGATCCTCAGACCTATTGTAGTCCCTTACGCTGCAGCAATCGGAGATAACTTCATTTTAATGGGCGATAACTGCAGGCCACATCGTGCAAACCTGGTGGAGGATTTCCTTTTCGAGGAAAGAATCGTTCGAATGGAATGGCCAGCGTGTTCTCCAGACATGAATCCAATCGAGCACGTTTGGGACGCTCTAGGAAGACGAGTTTCAGGCCGCCAACAACCCCCACAAACTCTCCAAGAACTGGAACGAGCTCTTCTGGAAGAGTGGGGCAGAATACCCCAACTCGTCATTAATAGCCTCATTGAGTCCATGCCTCAAAGGTGTTCAACGTTGCTGGCCGCCCGTGGAAACCATAACCCCTACTGAAAATGATTTTCTTTGAAGAAAACACCTTTTCTTATTCTTTTTTTCTCATATGCACAAATTGTGTTTTTTTCCTTTTGTACACGAATGCGCAATAAAATGCATTTTTTTCTGCCAAACATGTGTAATTTATTCTCATATAACCTACTATGTCTGTCGACCATGTATCAATCAGCTAAAAAGTTTCCCAGATACAAAATCCACCTAAAACTGCAATATCCTTTAATTGTTTTGAGCAGTGTATATATATAAGGAACAAACATAATAACAAAAATACAGAAAAGGACACAAAAACTGCAAAATAATGGGCGAAAAGTCTAAAAAATGAAAATAAAATTTCTGTTTGAATGTGTTTTCAACGCGGGAATTCATAGTTCGGATTGAAACATCATTTCTCTGCACTACTAAACCTTCAAATTTCCTGCTCTGCTTTTCGCTTTTTTATGGAAAATAAACGGTTTTTTGTGAATAACTCGTGAACCGTCCCAATACCTTCAAAACAAACAGCATTTCTGAATTCAGCATCCCAAAAATCTATAATAAATACCTGGCTTAATATCAAGATTGTATGTTACATTTGGTACTTAAAATCAGAAACGCATTATTTTTGAGAATTTATATTATTTATTTAAACTCATGCAAAGCTCATCAACTTATTTTTTTTCAAATCTCAGTACATTGGTTATACACAGAGTTATCACCGCTAACTGAATTTAGTTAGTGTTGTATACTTGTTATTTCCAAAATGTCTCAAAAACCATTCTTCATCACAAATATGTTCATTTACGAAAAGAAATTTATTTTGTAAAATTTACAAAATTGTTCTTTCATACTGGTTCTGTGTACTCTCTCTGAAATTTAGAAAGTATATTAAAAAATCACTCTACTTACTTTAATTTTAAGAAACAAAATCTTTTTTTTTATCCGACGCTGCACATTCATAAAATTCATAGTATGATAACCCTGTAATTTTATTGTGGTAAATATTTGGCTATTTTTGTTACTGCGTGTAGAAATTCATTTAAAATGTTTGGACTCATTAACTATATAAAAATTTTAATTAATTTACTTTTTCGAAAATAACTTATTTGATTTAAAGTGATTCTATGATGATGAAAAAAAAAGTATTTTCAAACATTATTTGCAACTACACTCTAATCTGAATAAATAACAATTTAACACTTTGCTGTTTGTCAGCAATAGGTTTGAGACAAACTGTGTGTATTAATGTTACATTACTACAACCAATCACGATAAATGAAGTTTTATTGCGTATAATATAGATTTTTATATGGTATAATTTTCACAAATATGTAATTTAAATGAGTAAAACTATAAAAAAATATATTACTGTATTTTTAAACGATGAAATGGAAAAGAAAGGCAACTACTAAATCGCAAATTTGTAAACATTTACGTTTAAAAAATAATCCGAAAAATAAATTTACGTAGTTATTCTATTTTTTGTATTAATACGAGTATTTTTCAAATATATAGACGTAATTCAAGTTATAAATATTTTGAAGAAAAAGTTATTGGCATATGTTTCAAAGTTTAAAAAAACATGAACTCTAAATTAACTTTAAAGAGACAATCCTCCTTCGATGTTTATCCCAAAATCGATGTTGCTTTAACATCTTGTCGTAAAGGAACTGAAATCGATGTCAACGTTGTTTAATTTAGAAATGGAAATATTGATCGTCCCATGTAACATTCTAGAAAGGATCCATTCAACTCCTATTTTATCTACTATAAACAATTCGACAAAGTTTCAAACATTCTATTAGACCATAATGATTTTTGAAATTTTATGTGTGTTATCACATAAAATATCAGTATCTATACAAATTCATATCCGCTAAAAAAAGGCTAAAATCATAAATTTAATTGTTAAACATTAGCATATTATTTCTTCCTTCTGTCCTTTTGATGTCCCTTTGAATATTATTTAGACGAGTCTTATGACGTAGATCTTTTTAAAGACACGTTTTGGATATCTCTGTAGTTTAAAAATGCAATTTGGAATAATCCACACATTTTGTGGTGAACAGCATAGCAGTGTGCTGCTAAAAATGTGCGCCAAACATTCCAGTCATTCAACCATTTTTATATGTAATGGTTATTTGGTTATGTTATGAAGCGTTCTCATTGGTCAGAATAAAAATATATTACAGTTATGTAACAGTTTTTTATAAAAACGTTTGAATGACTGGACAGTGTGCTGCAAATTTTTAAAGTGTATCTTAATTTCTTTTGTGTAGTAATACAATAAATTTTATGTCTCATTTTAATGTTTCCACATTTACATTTCATATAATTTTGCATTTTACTACCCATAAGGGGACGCTGCTGTTCTTTCGTCTTATATTTCACTGATCACTGTAACTTCGTATTAAATTTTGAGAAATACACTATGTTTTTTATTCATAAGCATTGATGCTGTTATAAATAAATATATTCGATTGGTATAGAAAATAATTGCGAGGAACACAGCATACTATTTGTTTTTAATAATGAAATCTGAGACGATTAAAGCGATTGTTACTCTGGAATGTTTTTAGAAAGAATTGGTAAAGTCTAATATATACAAATGAAAATTTGTATGTCTGTCTTTCTATACAAATCAACAGCTTTGAAACAAGAGTCGTATTAATAAAGGGCCGACGCATTTAATGTAATCAGGAGTCGACATAATATCCCCAAAACGACGTAACGTTCACGAAAACTTTTAAATTTTAGTATGGAGATAAAATTGCGATTGTTTGAATTATTAATTGAAACATTCGCTCCATTGTTGCAAATGCACTTTAACCTCATTATAGTCCTCATCGTTATGACGTCTAAGTTACTGATACACACACTTGTAATTATAGATTGAATTTTAAAACTTTTACTTCTTACGTGTAAGCAACCACCACGTTTCTTTCTTTGTTTATTATTATTTTTTTAAGTTCCAACTGACAGGTAGACAAATTAGAACGACATTATTTGTATCTTCCAAATCCATGTACTTTCATTTGAATTTTATATTTAAAATAATGAAAATAAGTCTAATGCGAATACAAAGAATACGAATTTTGGTACTTTCGTATTCGCTGCATAACAACGGATAAGACTACTGCTGAAGACTATTTTCGACTTACACTCTAGATATATTCTGAAAAGAGTAGAATATAAAGTGTGAAGTCAAACTTAAAATCCACCACTTTTTCTGCTTCAAAACTTACCGGTATTTGTTAATGTTAAACGTCATTGGTTAAATTTTGAGAGGGACAGTGTTCCGTCAAAATTTAAATATCACGTTAATGTTAAAGTTATATAGAACTGGAACAACTGGTCGTGGGAGGCCGAACTAATTTATTATTGCAACTACTGTGTACTAGGCAGCTTGAACACCTCCCGGATGTTCATTTTGAAAGAGGTTAGTGTAGAACAAAATTGGTCCACTCATGTGGAATGTGTAGTTTTATTCTTTCGAGGCTCTTTTGGAAAAATAGACCAGCAAAGCGCGAGTAGCCTGCTGTTATTTAATATACAGGGTGATTTTTTAAAGTTGTGAAAGTAAAACCCTATAACAAAAGAACCACTGATCCGAATGAACTAAAATTTCACCAGTATGCTCCCAAAGCAATGGGTATTTTTTAGGCGTGGTTAAAAAAAAACTTAAAATCGCACCGACAGATGGCGCTGTATATGCAGTAAACTCGGGAGACGAACTTGCGCCCGGTACACGCAAGTTGGTGATAAAAACGTGAAGTACGCACATCTCGTGTTCATTATTCTACGGAAATCCTCGCAACGACTGCGCCATTGAGTTGTTAGTGCGTTGTTAGTGAAACTGTACTATCAGAATAATGACACCGCAGCAACTGCTCTTAGGAGATTTAGGACACTTAAGAATTTAAGAAAAGGTCCAATGACGACAGAGAGTCTACGGAAAATGGTTCCTCAAAGTACCATCTATTGTTTTCCTCCCACAGACGACATTCTTTGGTTCTGTTACCTTGCAGCGCCATCTGTCGGTGTGATTTTAATTTATTTTAACCATGCCTAAAAATTTGCATTGCTTTGGGAACATACTGGTGAAATTTTAGGTCATTTGGAACAGTCGTTCTTTTGTTATAGTGTTTTACTTTCACAACTTTAAAAAAAATCACCCTGTATGTAAGTGTTCTGTGTGTCAAATGAGTGATGCTGACAATAATGTGTCTTAAATCCATAAGGATAACAATGGAAACTCGTTCGGGTGTTTTATCGCGTTTCATAGCGATATTTTAACATATATAAAATAAATCTTTTCAATAAAACCTATCATAGGAAATTTTATCCTCCGTGATTTTTGAAGTCTTTTGGATTTTTAATGCAATTTTTAGCGTTTGTTGGCGTAACGCGGCGAATGTTTGATATTCATAAAAGGAAATCGTTTTCCAACATTTAGACTAATATAGTTCATTTTGCAATTCACAATTTTCAATGCGTTTTCTTCGAGTTCTGTTTACAATGTTTTAACCCATTGTAGTAAATTCTGTCCTCTGCGATTTTTGAATATTTGGCAATTTTTAATATAAACTTTTTTTCAGGGTTTTGTCATTCTCGTCGATTTGTCCACAGTAGTAGAAGGAATCCGGTTTCAATCTTCTATCCCAATATAGTAAACTTTGTTCTCTTTTCAATAAAATTTATTTGGAACTCGTGCAGCGATGTTTACATTTTTCGCGTTTCGTGCTATTTTTTAACGTCCCCGGGCAACACCGGGTGGGTCAGCTAGTAATAACCAAAGCCAAATCAGGATTTTTATTTCAATGATGCCTATATACAATATTCATTAAAAAGCATTGATACAAACCGTGACTGTCACAGAATGTATTGTAAGGGGAGGAAACGATTAAATATTAAAAAGGGGGAAATGTTTAAAAATATTTAAGCCGTATAGAGTTAGTACATTAATATTTTGTTTGCCGCAAAAACAACCCACCTTAAATTATATAGTATAGGAATTAATTTTCCTGAAAAAAAAATATATATACATAGAGAAAATACTTCATGCAAGGTTAAAATGAGAAATAATAAAATGTATATAAATACTCTTGATTAATTTATTTAATAGATGAAAAATATTATATTAAATCAATGCACAGATCATTATTTAAGAAAAACTCATTTTATTGAAGTATAGTATGCACACTACAAAATATTAAAAGATTAAAAATTTGATTTTGCGAAAAGTTGTACACTCCATACTACGTAGTGATGATTGTAAAACTGTTTACTACAATCTTATTACATCGGGGGATTTACGAATTTAAATCTTTAAGATTTTTACTGCTTTCATTTTGTAAATTTTCCCTTATTTACATTATGAACATATTTCATTATCATCAAAGATGAAATCTGTGTTACCACTAATATAACTTTTTGAAGAAATTGATGTCACATGTGAAGAATCACACAACACATTCTTGAAATTTGACCGAAGGCACTGATTGAAAAATTATCTTATGAAGTCTCACTCAGTTTATATAAACACATTTACAAATCTTGGAGACGAAGAAAAAAACATATTCATTTTAAAAAGTCACAGGAAACGTCGAAGCATATTCACTACGCCAGCGCCCCTCTCAGCCGAGAAAAATCTTGAATCTGAGAGAAGAAACGCCACCCTTACAAGTAGTAGTTTTTTTTTTTTTTTTTTTTTTTTGCCTGTAACTGAACCGGTTATAAAGCATACAATCATTGAACGGCGGATGCCATTCCGGGGTGAAAAAACACTGGTCGAAAACTGATGGAACTAACGCTAGTACACAGTGCCGCTAAGTAAGGAACCTGCGAGGAAAAAATTACTCATTCAGGGGCGTCGCTTGCCTCTACGAGTTTTGAAGATATTTGCGAAATGATGCTTGGTGCGTTTGCTGATTTATGAAGGGACCTGTTCTATACACTAAAAAGAGTACACTGGAAAAAGAGTTCTTTTTACATCTTGCGCTGTATTGTACAAGGAGTTTTGTAACAAGTATATTCATCATATTATACCTATAATACACATGTATGGCGCCCTCCTTCTGCACAAGAGGGTGACGGTGGGCAAAATTTCAAAAATTTTAAAAGGTTTGGTATTAAATTTTTCAGCTAGTCTCACGTGTCTTATATATTGCTTCTAGTTTTACATAATCAGGTTTCTCAGATTGATTTCCCACAAGTTTCTGCCTTTCGTACCACTGTTTTAAAATATAAAACGGTTTGGTACATTTCTTTTGAAGATGATAAAAGAATCTACAATAAAGTTTTTTTTGCTTTAAAACAGTTATAACAAATGTAGAAAAAATTAGGGATGCTTCGAGACTTTCTTAACACCAAGCGTTCTTCTACTGCAATTGTATCAAAAACTTGCAAGAATATAGTGAGTAAGCAATATATATATATATTTAATTGTCATGTTGCTGTTTTTTCCTTTTACAATTTCTTGCAAATCATTATAATATACGAAAGTACATAAAAAATATTATACCAAGTATAAAAACCTTATTTTGAATTTCTCTTAACTTTTACAGTTGTAAAAACATAACTACATAACTGACGTACTATATATAACGACAGAGAGAATTCATTATTTTTCTTTGAAAAATTAATATTTTATTAAATATTACCAAAAAGAAATCAGGATAAATTTTATTTTGTCATCTTTTGATATTTTCTAGTATTTACTACTACTGAATATGTTTTCTAAAAAAATATGTATATGAAACTTTTTTTGAAATGGTTAAATAAATAACTCTTAGAAAATATCGTTCAATTCAAACATAAATTGTGTTCGCCATTCTAATAATACTCTTAAGTTATTCAAAGAAAATGAACACTGCATTAAGGAAAGTGGTATTATTGCCAGATGTGAAAAGTGTCATTAAGAATTCTTTTCATTTGAGTCTTTAGTTACTTCCATCTGAATAACCGTATTCCTTATTGAAAAGGATTACAATAGCTGCAATAGACTGTGATGCAAACTAATTAGTCAAGAAGGTACTTTAATTGAATTGATTAATATAAAATGGGGATTTGAAACGAATTCTTCTAAAACAAATTATAAGCTAAATAAAGATGTCAAGTATAAATTATTAAAAGAAAACATTTAATTTTCACAGAAATGTTAAATTATATTAATGAAGAACACAAAATTGAGTGCATCAAACGTTAATATTTAAAGAAATAAAAAAACTTAAAACCTTTAAATAAAATAAAGAAAAACGAAATTCCGTCACTTACATAACACATGACTTACAAATATATGTACAGTAGTGGCTAAAATTACCGAAACCTTTCGGGAAAAAAATGAAGCAATGCCATAAAAATACGTATCAACGGAAAAACAATTTAATCCGGAGTGTTAAACAATAATGCATGTAGAATATTGCGAATATGATAGTATCTGCCTGTAAGATATAGCTACTATAATAGCAATTGTTTAGAAGGAAGTTGAATCCTAAGAAGAAAATTAGCTAAAGAAAAAAAAATCTCACCAAGTCAGTTATTTCTTTCTTGGGTAATCTTTCTGTAGCATATATAGCAGCTTTAAAAGGCCTGCTGATGCAGTGAAGCAAATTTTTAAGTTCTAATACGTGTTTTGGTAAAACCAAGATTCCGTTTTTTTACTTATTAATTGTGTTAAACTCTAGTGTTGCTTCCGACAAACAACTTTTTTATTTGTTACCATACAATAAAATTCGAGTCAAAGTTTGGACAATATTCAGGCCATTTTATTTGTGGGATGTGCGAATCTTGAAATAACGTTCATCACACAGTAGTAACATGACATGAAGCTAAAACTAGAAAACTTTGTGGTATATTTCTTCTGCAGAAGATAAAGGAATCTACAAAAAAGTTTCCTTTCTTTTGAAACAGTGGTAGCAAGTGTAGAAACATTTAGGAACTCTGCGATATCTTCTTAACACTAAGCGTTATTCTACTGGAATTGTATTAAAAATTATTAAAATACAGTAAGAAAGCAATATATATATATATATATATATATATTTTAATTGGCCCATTGCTGCTTTTTCTCTGTACAGTTTCTTGAAAATTACAAAATAAAATTAATATTTGTTTTCATAAAAATATTTTATTATGTATAAAAATTAACCTTGTTTTGAATATTTGCTTAGATGTTATAAATATTTTAATATCTGGAAAACATTCACGTGTGAAAATCATTCATTTCTTTGACAGTCAAGTAGTCACTTCATTTGAGTTTAAGCATTTCATTTATCTAATTAGAGCATTAGGGTGGAATGATTTTTTTTTAAAATTTCAATATGCTATAGTTTTTAAATGTTGCCTTTGATCAAAGTAAAGAAGGAAAATAAATATTACCTTAGTTGGAGTATGTTTAGAGGTGCCGCAAGAAGGGTTAAACTTTAGGTTTTTATTAAAATTTTTACAATTTTCTGAATTATGTTAATTTTTTTTTCAGTATGTTACAGTTGTCAAAAGTTACTTTTGATCAAAATAAAGTCGGAAATTAAATATCAGCGCAATTGGATTATGTTTAGAGGTGCCGCAAGAAAGGCAAACTTCAGGTTTTTATTGAAATTTTGACAAAATTCGCAATTATGGATAACTTTTTTTTACAATAGAACATAATTTTCATAAGTTGCCTTTGATCAAACTAAAGACGGAAATTAAATATCAGCGTAATTTGATTATGTTTACAGATGCCGCAAGAAGGGTTTTTATTAAAATTTCGACATATTTCGCAGTTATGTTGAAATTTACAACTGAGTACTGAATACACTTGTAGTAAAATAATAATAATAATAATAATAATAATAATAATAAAAAAAAAAAAAAAACATTTTTACATTGTATTTAATCAGAAAACATGCTAAACTGACTACGTAATACATTTTAATTAAAAAATTTTGAAACATAAATAATATACAATGAGGTAGAAACAGAACAAAGTTTTGAAGAGGACACAATATTAGATCACAATTTTGCTATTACCTCTACGTCAAGTGTCTCTGAAAGCTCAACTAATGAAAATCATAAACAAATGCGCATGAAATTGTGATGAGTGGCTTCTACTTCCAATCGAACTTGAGTTTATCAGTCAAAATTGCTACAAGAATTACTAGCGCAGGATGTTGGTCTGATTAGTGATGAAGAAAGAAGTATAGTAATTGATAGAATGAAAATTAAACGAGAACAAATAAAGAACAGAAAGAGAAATGTAGTAGAAACTGTAAAACTAGTTGCATAAATTAATTGTTCTTTTATGTAAGAAAAGACAATACTATTGTGCAAAAGAAAAAAGGAATTAATTATTACAAAGGAACTGTTATCGAAGAACATATATCACTTGTTGCAGGGCCTGGATTAAGTTTTTAGGACATGTAGGTATAGAAGGTATACATTGTAAACACAAACGTCTTAAATTCAGTTTAAAAAGTGTCTTAAATGGATGGTCACACTTTAAGTGAAAAAAATGTGCCTTACTGTTTAAGACACCTGTTTGCATCTGAAGTTAAGACATTGGAAACGTATTAAAACGCCGCCATTTTTAAAACACTTGATATGTCTTAAAAATAAGCCATTTTTAAAACACTTCA
Organism: Maratus michaelseni; assembly: GCA_963931845.1. NCBI lineage: Eukaryota > Metazoa > Arthropoda > Arachnida > Araneae > Salticidae > Maratus > Maratus michaelseni. The sequence continues at coordinate 298,693,693 of OZ007591.1, read as the reverse complement.
AATGTCTTAAAAAGCTGCCATTTTTTATACATTCAAAACATCTAAAATACTACCATTTTTAAGACATCTGAAATGTGTTAAAAAGCCGCCATTTTTTAGACATTTAAAACATCTAACATGCTGTAATTTTTACGGCACTCTAGACATTTTATATGATTTTTTTTCTCTTATTTACACTGGCTGATTGACAGCAGGCTAAAACTTAGACTTACGATCAAGCTACAAAGCAAAATAAATGGTTGCCAATTATGGAAGACTATTACAACAATTTGCATTATACTGTCATAATTTATTTTGTATTGTGCAATATTCCGAAATATATTTTTAAATACTGTTAACCTTTTATATTAATTTTTAATTATGAGAACATTACTAAATAAACAAATAATTTTTTTCAAAAATACAATTTTAAATGAATTCATTTTGATTCTTACATATGTGTAGTAGCACATTATTCTTTAGAAAGGACCCAATCTGCGAAGGGTATTCATATCCTATCCTTCTAGGAATTAAAATTATTTTTAAAAAGTTACAATCTTCTTTAAGTACTTTCAAAAAACGTTTTTACCTGATCAATATCCAAAACTAACATATTTATCGGCATTTTTACACCGAAAAAAAGTATTTTTACAGCTAAAAATGCTGGCAATATGGGTGTCCCTACCCCCCCCCCCCAACTCATCTTCACCATGTATTGTTTATCTTATTTTTTCTTCTTATTTTAACCTGGGACATATTTTAAAGAATTTGGGCACTAAGTATTATCTTTTGTTGACTTATATGACTGTTTTAACATCATTATTATACAATCAATTCTGTCATACATATGTAAGGTAAAAAATTCATTTTTTGGTTATGTATATCACGGATATAATTTTAGTCATTTGCCTACAAAAAAAAATTCAAAAAATTATAACAAAGGTAGATTTTATTTATTTTTCTAACCTTTCATCAATTTAATTTGTTATTCAGTATTTCCATACAGGACTTTTTCTATACATTTATTTGTATTTGAAAATACCTACTAATTTAAATCATGAATATATATATATTTTTTGTTTTCCAACAAGTTATTTTCTACAACATATTTTCTGCATCTATTTAAAGACTTTTGTTTATTGAATGTAATCACTAAGCTCCCCCCCCCCTCCTACAGATCTAGAAAACTTTCTGGCACTTAAACTATCAAGCATAAATAATTAATTAAAATATGAAACCATTTAAAATGGATCCCAATTTGTGGATTACTAAAATAGGTGTAAAAATAAAAAGGTTCTAAAACATTAAAACCATTTTAAGGTGTTAAAAACATTCGTCGAAATGCCGACCGCTTTCGACCAGAACCTGGCCATCATCAAAGGGTGGAAATGAGAAAAAATTCTGTAACCTCCGGAATGTAAGCTGTTTAAATGGCCGAAAGCGAAACCTTAGGGATAATGGGGGGAAGAGGGTTGGACTAGTCTATTGAGAGAGGAGGGTTATTCCAACCCAAATGTACCATTAACACCAAGTAGATTATACCAGATTTTTGGTATATTGTATGATAACATATCATTACAGGATTTACCACCACTTGTCAGGACTCCCCCAATTTACATATAGTACAGTCGTTCATTTGCGCGATAATCTTTACTTTACTAAAATATATATCAATTTATGTTTTTAAATTTAGCCGAGAAAGTGCAGTAGATGGTTTCCTTTTGCTATATCTGACTTATGCTCCCTTATGCGGTCTTGTAATTTCTTAGTTGTCATACTATGTGCATGTAAACAAAAATATGTGTATCTATGCCATGTGTATGCAAATACTTCTTTTTTATTTTTATATTTAAATGGGATGATATAAATTCCTGCTTTTTCATGCATATCTATGGGGTCAATTTTTCTGTGTAATAGTTTTGTAATTTTGTTGGAGGTTTGACAATTAATGTTATGTCATATTTCTTTAAAGCATACCCGATTCTTTCGTAAAGTTGGGGGGTATAATCTATACTACAAAACTTTGAAACTTGTGTTTTATTCTTGGCTATTATTTTTCTGTTATTAAATTCATAAATTACTTAGTTAATAAATTTCATTGAGTTCTTGGAGTTATTGAGTTAATAAGTTTCATTTAGTTCACCCATTCTGAGTTGCAATTTTCTTAATCGTGGTTAATTCTGCGTTTATATAATTTTGTGAACATACGTTAAATGCCCTTCTGACATAAAAATTATATGCTGCTTTCTTATAATTAAATGGCACTATACTGCTATTAGATATTGTATTATTGGATCGGCATTGTTTCTTATAAATATTTCTGTCTAAACATTGTGTTAAGTTATACTTAATTAGTTCAACATCCAGGAAAGGCAATGGCCCATTTTTCTCTATTTCCATTGTAAACTGTATTCTATTGTCTGAACTATTGAAATGTTTTAAATTTTTTAATTAACAGATTTGAGATTCCATGCTTCCAAATTATGAGTATGTCGTTGACATATCTGATCCATAAATCAGGTTTTAAATCCGAGGTGGAGATAATCTGTTCTCCTAAGGGTCTCAGTTTTAGTTCAGCTAATAAACCGGAGATGGGGAAGTCCATAGGGGCTTCTTCTGTTTGCTTATAATAATTTCCGTTAAAAATGAAAACATTGTTATTAGTAATTAAATTTAAACTGGATATAAGAGTATTTTTAATGTTGTCGTCATACACTGCATTATTGCTGATTTGATCTTCAATAATATTTCTGACTTCTTCTACATCAATTGAGGGGTATAATGACTTGATAACAAAACTTGCAAGTATAGTATTGTCTTCAATTTTAAAATCTTTGATTCGTTTGATGAAATCTATGGTAGAGTTGATTGAATATTTAGTGGGGGGGTAACATTACTTTTAGTAGTGGTGCAAATGCTTTCTCGATTGAATAGGTTGGTGCTGAATATATTGAAACAATAGGTCTGAGAGGAAGATCAGGTTAATGGTCAGGTTTCAAACATCCTATAAAGCAGGGGGGGGGTAGTTGTGGTTTTGTTAATCATAAGTTTAACTTTTATTTCACTAGGCCAAGTACCATGTTTTATTATTTCTTTTCTGTTAATCATTAAGTTTGGATCTTTTTTCAGTTTTAAACAATTCATTTCACTAATACAATTCTCCATTTTGGCAATGTAATCTGCAGTAGGTAATATTGCAAGTTTATTTGATTTATCCGTTTGTATAATTGTGACCTCCTGATTATTTTTAATTTGCTTGATTACACTTAGATCTTTATTGCTCGTTACCCTAGGTATTTTTAAATATTTCTGAACATTATTGAATTACAAGCTTCTAACTTCCTCTTTTGTATTAGTGGGTATAATAATAATGATCTTTTCATAGTCCGTTATCACACTTTTGATATCTATCTTTCTCTGAAACATCTGTTTAGGTCCCGTTCTTAGAAAATTATGCAGTTTTCCGTCTATTTTCTTATTGATGAGGTTAACATATGGTACTGGTTTTTGCTGTAGCCCTTTATAGGATTTCTTGTCTTTCAGTCTATTGATTTTCCCGTTTCTCACCTTTCTTTTTGTTTTTTTCTGAATTATCTGGTAAATGTTAACCAAACACGAAAATTCATCAAAATTCCTGTTATCTAAAACCCGTGACAATTCACTGTATAAGTCCCTTACTTTCCTGGTCAAAAGATTAATCAGTTTGAACTTGCTTCTAATATGTGCCTTCAGGGCAATACTGTCTAATTTATATCCGATTTTAGAATTACTTTATTACGATTCCCCAAACATGTGGGGATAACCCTGTGCTCCTTGCAGAGTTGTAAAAACCTAATATTGATTATTTACCTATCCAGCCTCATTCATTCTGTTTTGAATTTTTTCTTCAAATTGCATCGTTCCATTATGTATCCAGAATCGTCATTAAATATATAGAAGTCATTAAATATATAGAATTTATATTATATCCCCAGAAGTCATTAAATATAAAGAAAAATTATTCTAAAATTGTAACAAAATTCACCTTTGTGTATGAATTAAAATATGAAACCATTGGACAGACTAGAAAAATTGACCCTATAGATATGCATGAAAATGTAAGAATTTATATCATCCCATTTAAATGTAAAAATAAAAATGAAGTATTTACATACATAGGTATGACATCCAGGAAATTACAAGACCGCATAAGGGAGCATAAGTCAGACATAGCAAAAGGAAAATCATCTACTGCACTTTCTCGGTTAAATTTAAAAACAGAAATTGATATATATTTTAGTAAAGTAAAGAATATAGCACAAATGAATTATTATAGTACATGTATACTGAGGGAGTCAGTGGAAATCCTGACAAGTGATGGGAAATCTTGTAATGATATATTATCATACAATATACCAAAAATCTGGTATAATCTACTTGGTATTAATGGTACATTTGGGTTGGAATAGCCCTCCTCTCTCAATAGACTAGTCTATCCCCCTCCCACCCCTTCTCTATATGGAGTTTTGCCTTCGGCTATTTAAACAGCTTACATTCTGGAGGTTACAGAATTTTTTTTTCATTTCCATCCTTTGATGATGGCCAGGTGCTGGTCGAAAACGCTCGGGATTTCGACGAATGTTTTTAACATCTTAAAATGGTTTTAATGTTTTAGAACCTTTTTATTTATGCACCTGTTTTAGTAATCCACAAATTGTGACCCAGTTTAAATGGTTTCATATTTTAATTAATTATTTATGTTTGATAGTTTAAATACCAGAAAATTTTCTAGATCTGTAGGAGGGGGCGGGGGGGGGAGCGTAAGCTGCTTAGTGATTACATTCAATAAACAAAAATCTCTAAATAGATGCAGAAAGTATAACTAAACTTGTTTTACAACAAAAACAAAAGACTTGAAATCTATTTATTTTGTTGTACAGGTGGCTTTAAAACTAATCTCGTATCTTACAAATATATAATAGAAATTATGTGACGTTATTAAAACAAAAATATAAGAAAACATAAAGGTAAAACTCATTTTATTTTTTAAAATATTTTCTTTTATAATCCAAGGAGCTGTTGTATTTGTTATATTTCTGAATGCATTACGTCGTCATGTAATAGCCCCGTCCATATTTCTTATGGTCATCACTGCACCTGCTTGCCCTGCCCTCCCTCCCTTCTCAATTGAGATGTGATCAACAGCAACAACGTTATGTCTTAATTTAAGACATTTTACCATATTAAGACACTGGCCACAGAAACACTATTGGTTCATTTCTACCACCAGTCGATTAAGACACAGAAGTGTCTTAAATTAAGGTATCTATTATGTCTAAGCTCTATATTAAGACATTTACGTGTCTTAAATGCTTTTTCAGTCGTTTTTTTTGTCTTACTTTAAGACTCCTTTATTTGCAGTGTAAAAGACAGCATAATGGCATTTTTCAATGGTGCGATTGCTTTATTGAAAAAAGAATTATGAAAGTCACTGCAGTGTTTGATTTGTCTATTTCATGCAAATGACCTGCACGTACGTCATCTATTTTGTTTCATAGATGGAAAAACTAAAGATCCAAATGAATATGGAGGAAAAATAAGGAAACAACTAGAAAAGTATTATGAACTTCAGTGATTGAGTTTTCACCTGTTGAAAATAAAATTCCATTGCTAAAAATTAAGGATAATTTAAGTATGGACCAAAAATATTTGTTAGAAATATTTGTTAGACACAATCTCCGTTAGAAGTTATTCTTCTGATTTGTCCATGCAGAAACCAGAAAAACTTTGTCATTCATAATGGCTTATCTAAGCAAACATCGCTTGCATTTGGGAACAGAATATCCATCACAAAATCTCCAAATACTCACTGAGTGCATTTTGAAAGTGTATGCAACTGTTTGGTGTAACATAAATTTCACACCATCTTCCATCTATTGATCGAAACACTTGTGAAAACTTGACAGCTATTTATGTTAGCTGTATTAGTTAGACTCTTAAAAATATAATTGATCCAATCAGTCAAAGAAATGACTACTTTTCTGCACATGGAAATGACCTCCTTTGTATGCTCTCAGGTGATAGAATTCATTTTAAAGAGTTTGTATTACACCGGATTGTAAAAGCAGAGGCTGGAAATGAAGTTGGCATCAGAAAAATTTTAATTCCTGTATAAACTTTGATGTCGCGGATTACATTGATATGATTCAATGGCATGATGTCAAAGTAACAGATCCTCCTATGACGATGTATATTTCTGATGAGAAATTAAAGCAGTAAATAAAGCAAGCAAAAGAATCTGATCACGAGACTCAACGTATTCACTTCAACTTTTCTCCATGACACATACAAGCAATTGAAAAGATTGTTAAATTAGTTACCGAGTCATCCTTGTCCGTTTGTTGGACTTCTGCAAGATATTCATTGATAAAAACAAAAATACATTTCCAAAAGATAATACCAAAATTTGAAAAAAAAATCAACGCGTCAGTGTGATTTTATGGACTATATGTGATTACTATGGACTTTTGAAAAAATTAATGTTTCTTAAAAATAAGGTTGTTTTGCCTTTAAAATCATTATACACTCAAACCTCTCTTCACGGGCACCTTTATATAGGATCACCCCTCTGTGGCTGCTAAATTAAAATTTCCCAGCTAAAATTAGCCTCTTGTTATAACTAACAAGGCCTCCTCCTGTAGTCACCTCACTTTTTCAGACATTTTGTTTTGTCCTACAGGTGTCCATTAATCAGGGGTTTCACTCTTTTAATGTCTTTCTAAATAAGTGTGATTTTTTTAAACTAAGGTACGATAGTAAAAAATTGCATCTATTTCATTTCAATGCAGTACTCTAAAAATATGTCACTGTAAAATTAATAAAAATTAATATGATGAAAATGGCTAAATTCTACAAAATCACTTTTTTCTGTAATTGCATCTAAAAATTAGTAATACAAATAATGTGTAGGTTTTCTGCAAAATTTATCATATTGTGAATATTCTGTTTACAAAATATATGTAAATTACTTTAATGATAAAAAAAAATATTTTTTTAAATGCAAAATTTATCATTTTTTCATAGAAACGTCAATTTTGAAGCCCTTTGCGGCACACAGTAGGCGTTTTGATGATCTAGGTAGACAAAATTCATTTTTCCAATTATCTCGGAACTTAACAAGACCACGTATACTTATAGCTGAATGTCTCTTTCGTCGAGATCCGTACGAGTTTTGTCGAAAAAACCCGATGTGTCGATTAACTACGACAGTAAAGAAGGCAGTTGATTTGAGAGACTTTCAACAGTTGCATTATTTTTCTGTAAGTTCAAAAGCAAGTCGTGACTTTTTTGTTTTATTCGAAAGCATCAGTTTACTGGATATATATCACATGTTTGTCACACGATTTAACCTATTGTTGTTTGAAAATAAGCGCCATCTTGTTTTCAAACTTCAGCTTGACTTTTAAGATAGCATTAAGTATTATTAAGCAATAAGCATTTTTTTTAAATCAAAGTGCCATTCATAAAGTATTGAAAACTTAAGAAAGTTCCTGCGAAAGTTTGCGAATCATTAGGTTATATTAACTTGAAGTGTGTGTCTGAGTGTTTAATTCAAATCTTGCAAGTCAATTTTAACCACTTTTATTTATTCGATTGAGCTGAAACTTTGAATACATGTGTAGTTTCAATGACAATACATTATCATAATATAAATAATAATAATAATGATAATAATAATAATAATAATAATAATAATAATTAAATATGACAAATATTTATCACTGTTTGATTATTTTATTACTGATACATTCGAAAACCCAGCAAAACCTAATTATTCTTCAACGCAATAATATTGTCCACCTAGATCCTCAAAACGCCCCACTGTGCGGCACCTGAAAATATTTTAGTACAGCAACAAAATTTCATATTCTTCATTCTAATCCCAAAAGGCAACTTTTGCTGACTATAGCAAATTTCTAGCTGAAAAAAAATAATTAACCATTATTTTCGTTCCACCCTATTTTGTATTTATAGCCTCAATAATCACAGAAATTCAGTCCCAACTTTTCGAGCTTATTCAACACAAGATCATAACATTAATTGGGTGTTTCACAGATGGAATGCAATCAGAATGCAAATATTTTCCGATTCCTTTAATTGCATATTTTGTGCCATCATTATTACACATAAAAGTTTTTGTCGCATGGCGCACTAAATACTTTCGCTTATTATATCCACTTAAAAATGCCTGTTAGTCTAATTCAATATTTCTAACATTTGTTTAAGTGATACGAATATTTTTTTCGGGAAACTCGAATATTTAAACCAAGCTGCTGTTGTCGACACAAAACTGTCCATGGTTTCAACTAATGCAAACTATTCTAATGCAAATTTTCTTTTCCTATATAGCGCAGTGATTATTTTGTGTGACTTACACATAGGTTTTTTTTTACTGTTATACCAATAGTTACTGTAGTTAAAAGTCTTTCTGCTTTGTAGAGATTTAAACGTTCCTTGATTAACATTTTCCTCCAATGTTCTTTAAATTGCTTCCTAAATGTAGCCTTTTCACGTAACAGTTTTATTATACATAATTTTCTAGATAACCAAAGCAGTCAACTCTTTGCAATGTGTTCTTATTCTTTATGCTTTACTACTTCACGCATTGAAAAGACTCATACAGTTTACCAATTTGATAGCAATCATAAAACATACACATAGATATATTCCTGTCATTACGTGTTATCAATTGTTAAAACCACACCCAAGTCATTATCTATCTATTAAAAATTAAATGACATATGTTTGTCATTCTAAACATTCATAAACATTTTTTACATGCAAGAGAAATAATTTTATTTCATATCGACCTAACCAAATTTTCATGCTGTATTCTGAATATTTGTCTATAACGTATAATAAAATATCAATAATTGTGAACAAACTGTTCTGCATTGTAGTGTTGATTAAATTCTCTTTCTATTGATATGTACGTTTATGGTATATTACTAACATAAAATGTAGTGTTAGCATTCAAATCTCAAAGTTGCATTTTTCTTTTCAAAAAGACCCCATAAATTTTGCCACTAATATATATATATATATATATATATATATATATATATATATTCAAATGGCACACAGTAGAATGTATCTCCAGGAGGTAATAGTATATACCATGTACAATACTGAAAATATATTTAACTTAAAAGTGATTGAAAGTGATTTTTTAGCCTGCTTTCAACAAAGGCGAGTATACATTTAATTACTTTGTGTATAGTTTCGTCATATATTGTTCAAGCATACTTTTTAAACAGATTCTCCTATTTCGATAATTTTGTTTACGATGATGAGGATTTGTTTCGATGATCGTTCCGTTTCAATTTCGACAGGATACAATAATGTCTGTCTTTTTAGGTCTTTATTCTGACTTTTTAAGCTATAACATTTGCAATAATTTGCTTATTGCCACGAAATGTAATTACGTTTTAAAGATATTCATTACTAATTAACATTTTAAAAGTTATTCATTTTCTCGTGTATGTATTTTTACGGATACACGTGAAACAATTTTATATAAGTAAAGCTTGTAGGATCTCTGTTGCACATAAGTACAGCTTTTCGAATGATCTAGAAATCGATATCTGATACAAAAGATATAGGTTACAATTATTCATAATAAAGATTATTTGAACAAAATATCTTTTTTGAAATACTTTTCTAAACAAATATGAATTGTAAACTATAATCAGTACAAAAACCCTTAACGGGTTAAAAGTTGTGACGCAGCACTTTCTTTTGGCTCTAAGAATTTTAAATATGGGTCTTAAAAGCAATGATATCAAATTTGAGTGACGCTATGTTAATAATATTGTTTAAAAATCATCATTTTCTTTTTAGTTTTATTTATATTCACAGGTGCAATTATTATCTTAACATGAAAAAATATATAAAATTTATTCGCTGATGCTTTTTCATTCAGATCTCTCAGAAATTCAAAATATGGGTTTTAAAAGAAATGATATCAAAATTTGAGTGACACCTTGACGTGAATTTTGTAGGATTGTTTTAAAATTCAATTTAAATTATTTTTCGTTTGTCTTCTAAAGTATATTTACACATACAAACAATACTTTTAATTTTTCAATACACTGTTAAATATATTACTTTCACTGAGCCTATATTATGTATTGAAATGTATTTATTTCAATAAATTGATTTATGTTTTGTGCCACGCTATCCATAATCGTAAGTAAAATTTATGTAAAGGATTATTTTGCGTCATAGTATCCAAACAAAGGGAAATGTATGCAAGTGGTTAATATGACACAAATTAAAAATATATTTTCGTATGAAAAAATGACTCGAAATAATTCATCAGCTACATGCTAAATTTTATTCCGAGCATAACTGTATACCGAGAGCGATATTTAACCTTATGTTTGAGCAGTCAAAAGAGGTGATTCGGTTCCATGTATTCCTATGAGAAAACGCGTAAGAAAATAGTTCGAATTTAAAAGTGGATTATATACAAAATAAGAGTTTTCCTACGTTAACGCAAAATCTTATTCGCTTCATCTAAAACTGATTAATATAATATATTAATTAAAAAAAATCGTTCGTTCCATTTTCGAGATAACAGGTATGTGTCCATTACACCATTACATACCCCCATTTTACTTGAAAATGGACTTCCAGATCTCAAAATCAACTGCAAGTAGAAATGTATAAATTTCAGAATAGAGTTAGACCGGAGACATAAAACTAATGTGAAAATATCGGAACGATATGCCTCATATTTGCTGAGATATTAAATTTCCTCGTTTCGATTTTTCTTTGATGTCCTGCTAGCTGTATGTATGAGACTCTCATGATAATTATTTTAGCAAAAATCAATTTCTAGGAACTTTAAGTACATGAATACAAAATTACAGATTATTAACTAATTTCCTTTTGAGTAATTGTTAAAAAAATTGTAATAGTAATAACTACCCACATTGCAATCAGTCTTTAAACTATTGTAAATGGATTTAAGATTGGAAATTCAAAATTTCAACCAACATAATTCTTAAACTACTTGAATGAATTATTTCCCGTTTAATTGGCTAAGGTAAAACTTACAGAAAATCTAATCATGGTGTAAAAACTAGATGTTCATATAGGATGTGTCAGAGTTTGGGAAAATTGCACAATGAAGATGACTTCCTAGGCATTTCGTTTAACACAACTTGAAATATAACATAATTTCCAGTTTAATGGTTACTTTCGTTTTTTTGTAATCTAAATTTTGAAATCCAAATGTAAGGCATTTTTAAATATTTTATGGTTTTGCCGACTGTACGTCAATTACATGCGAAAATGATTGATGCTGGGATAAATGTGATCAAAATTAATTTGCAGAATAAATTATTAGCACCAAAACTCTTTTGTGCCAATTCTTTTTTGCTAAATTACGTCAATACAATAATAATATAGCAGCGTACAATAGTGAACAATAATAATATAGCAGCGTCAATAGTGTACAATAATAATATAGCAGCGTACAATAGTGTACAATAATAATATAGCAGCGTACAATAGTGTACAATAATAATATAGCAGCGTACAATAGTGTACAATAATAATATAGCAGCGTAATATGTTTTGGAATAGTCAAATATATTCGGTATTACCAGAAATTATTTATTACCGAAAATACAATAAAAAAATAAATAATTTCTTTTTTTAACTCTATATGAAATCGATAACTATTTTTAAACATAAGCAGCCGATTTCATTAACTTCTCTTTTGGATACAGTTCTTACTTTATGATTAAACACGGAATTTCCAATATTGTCCTTCTGTTGTTGCACAATGGGCAATGTTGTTGTTTCTTATATGTTTCACTACTGTAGAATATCACTAAATACCACATCTTACAGATCTCTTTTTCGTCCATCAATTTGAATGTAAAGTGACTGTTTCTACAAAGTTGAATTAAAACGTTTTTAAAATTTTATTATTCATTATTTTAAAACCCTTTCTGAGAATCTATGAGGTGCGCATGGAAGACTTTTACCACACTGAGACGCAAGTGTAAAATTCATCATTCGAGAAAATATCGTTTAATTTTCGACTCCACAGTCAAAATTGTTTATGAAATGATTCTGCGAGTTGAAGATTTTCTAAATAAACATAAATCCCATCAAAAACGTCACTTGTAAAAAATGCAGAGAAGTCTCGTGACTCTTTTCCGTAAAAAGTTCTGAGATCGCGTAAAGCCAAGTTTGGCTATCTTATCAAACCCTTGGAGACGAGCGACACGAAAACGTGAAGCATAAGACGCTCAGAATCCTCGATTATTCCCACCAGTTTTTTTTTTTTTTTTGTAAAGTTTTCCTTATCTAATCAGAGCCTTTTTGCTATTCAATTAACTGAAAATTTCTCATTTGAAAAACCGGTGGTAACAGATTAAAAATTCTGTAAAAGACGCTCGTTGCGAAGTGGTTAAGTCTGAAATTTCCATTCACAAATCACTCCTAGTCTCTACATTTTTAGTTAACTATTATTTTGTGACTTGGCAATTACGCAGCACAGGAAAGTTATTACACCTTACTATGTTGTGGGATGGGATAGGATAATTTGATTAAGGCAAATTATATACGTACAGGGAAGTTATTACTCATTAATATGTTATGGTATTATTTAATTAAGACTAATTATACGCATCACATTCTCGTGCTACGTAATTGCAAAGTCACAAAATAATAATTAACTAAAGATGTATAGACTAGCAGTGATTTGTGAATGAAAATTTCAGAGTTAATAAGATAGCTAAACTTGGCTTTACACGATCTCACAACTTTTTACGGTAAAAGAGTCACGAGACTTGGCTGCATTTTTGATAGTTGATGTTTTTGATGGGATTTCTTTTATTTTTGTAAGTAAACCTCCTTTCTTGATTTTGGGCTCCATTTGGAGATTTTCACTGATTTTTGCTAAGCCCACACCATGTTCCAATTATTTGCACTTACTGAAAAATTTAAGCTTTAGTTTCGTTTGCAATGTCCTGTACATAAAAAGAAGTTTAAGGTTTCTAGGCAAGCACTAAGTTAGAGAAGGGGGGGGGGGACTACGAGATCAAATTATTTCCAATTTCTCATTTTTTTCGTATTTTTTAATTTTTCCTTAAATAGTATCCTAAATATTACCTTTATTCCAAATTTGAAATTTCTAGCGCTATAAAATCGGATTATTTTGAAATTTTCCTTATTTTTTGATTTTATTTTCGAACTGTATTGTGTTTTTCCTTTTACCTTATTCTGAATCTAAAACACTATCTTTACGCCAAATTTTAAGTTTCTAAGTCTAAAAGAACCAATTATTTTCAAATTTTCATTTTCGACTTTTTCGAAATTTCGATTTTTTTTTCGAATTTTCCAGATTTTTAATTTTTTTCTTATTTTGTATGTAGTACTAGCTTTGTTCCGAACTCCAAGTTTCTAGCGCAACAAAATCGGATTATTTTCAGACTTTCGTTTTTTTTTCGATTTGTTTATTTTATTTTCGATTTTTATTGTGTTTTTGATGTTTTCTTTTTCTGAATTCTAAATACTACCTTCACTTCAAATTTTAAATTTCTAAGACTACAAGATCGTATTATCTTCAATTGTCCATTTTGTTGGAATTTGTTGAATTTTCAATTTTTTTTCGAATTTTGTTGATTTTATAATTTCTCCTTTTTCTGTATCCTAAACACTAGTACCTTTATTCCAAATTTCAAGTTTCTATGGCTACGGGATCTACCTAATCTTTTTGATGACGCGTGAATAAGTGAGTGATAAAAAATCGAAACTTTGAGTTCATATATCGTCTGCACTAGAAAAGACAGTAACGTGAAATTTTAATTTTTAGTCTTATTTGCCACATTCTCTATATAAACGAAGTTTCAGGTTTTTGAGATACACCTGCGCAAAGATATGGGGTGGTCAAAAGTGCCCTGAGTTGCTTCCAGAAATGGATGCTTACGGCTGTGCTTTCTTTGCTTGTGCTTTCATGTGTATCTAGTATACTTTATTTGCCGAGGAAAACTGGACACTTGTGAACAAAGGGGCACATGTACACAATTTCCGTTTAAACTAATTTTCATCCGATAATTACCTTTCAAAAATAACTAATGGTTCATACGATTAATATCAATTATTGTCAATTTTTAATTTTGGTTTCTGATGTTAGAAACCTGAAATAGATGTTGTTCATATGTGCAACGTTTTCAGCTACAGCTATGTTAATACCTTCGTATATTTAACTAAACATTTGTATAAATGTTATCGACGACAAACAAGAACATTTTACAAAGTACTTTATTTGTTTAAGTTAAAAAAAAAATCTTGTATAAAAAAATGTTTCGTGTTATTAGCCTAATTTGTAAAACTTTCCAGATTGGTTTTCGTTTTCAGGAGGTTAATAACTTACGCTGCACAATGACGTTTATGTTACAGCATTTATATTACTTGAAAAAGTTTTATAAATTCTTATTGTAAAGATATAACTCTAAATTAAAAAAAAAAAAAATGCTATGAAATCTCTTGAGATAATTTTTTTTTGGATTATTTCATATGTTCTATCATTTGTCAACATATTCATATATGCAGTGAATAACTTATCGAAATAAATCCTATAGCTAACATGTAATTTCTTTTACACCATGTATATATATAATACCATATAATTGCGTTAATTTTGTGAGAACGTAAAGCACATTTGTCCTAAAAACGTTCCATTCCGATATGAATCTTCTTCTTCTGGATAAATAAAATATATTTGGACAACACTCGACTATCTTTCATATAGCTTATCTTTCATATAGCTTATCTTTCATATAGCTTATCTTTTATATAGCTTATCTTTTATAACTTATCTTTCATAACTTATAATTTTCAGACTAGCATTCGTTTTGACCCCTTAATAAAGCGTTGGGAAGAAAAATATTTCGTTTGATAACATGAAGAAAAAGTGTTTTGCAATTGGCTTCATATATGTCTTTTATTATTATTATTATTATTATACAATAATATCAAAACTCCCAAAGTATAGGAAAAAATGTGTAGATAATAGATAAAGCTATCAATAAATATATATTTCGCATAATTTCCGTAAATAATATTTAAAGTATAGTATGTTAAAAAATCTCCTCCATATGATTCTCCCTCGTATTTTAAACTGTATGATTACATTAATAAAATGATACTAAAATTTATTATTTTATTGACATTCATACATGGTGTTCAATTACATGTTAACAATGTGCAAAATATCATATACCAACTCAGAGAAGTGAGTGACTACCAAAAACCTAAGCCTTCGAGGCTACTGGTTAAGTTATATATACATTCATGGATATATTATCTGCATTTATATCATGATGCGAAAACATGCTTAAAACTCCGCATGACTGGTTAAGTATTCGTTTTAGTAAAGTCTCATTAATTGCTCTCCACAATCAATACTAATGTCTGATGATCTTATGTATAATGTATAATTGTAAATACAGACATTAATAAACAGTTTGTTCTCTTTTTCCATTATATAAATAAATTTCAAATACTCTTTCCCAATTTTAAGATAACATTTTAACTGTATTTAATTGATTATTTTATTTAATTACGAGAACTGTTTAAGGAATCGTTAAAACTATTCAAAAAAGGAAGAGTTAACTTAAATTAATTACTATCGTTAACTATTCCGAAAATAGGTCGGTCATTTGTTAAAATGGATAGAATCTGTTTATTTCTATTTTCCATATGAATTTAAACGTTTTCTATTTATATAATTTCACACTTTTCTCCTTGTCTATGGGAAAAGAGAAACAAATGATCAAAACAGTTTCTACAGTAGAAGTTTCACTAAATACTGCTTCAAACTTTATACTAACATGTTTTAAGAAATGAATAAATTTGATTAAAATAAACTGTAAAAAAATAAAGTTGCATAATTCTATTATTGTTCGAAAGTGTCCTTATATTATTTCTTAATTGTAAGAGATATCTAGTTTGAATTTTAAGACACATACAAACAAAAAATTAGAAGTTAAAAAGAAAGTTACACGTTTTTGAAGACATTGGGCGTTTGAAAAAAGTAGAAAATAAAAGAAAATAATTGCATGGATTAATAAGATGTGTTGATAGATTCATCACAGCCGAAAACAATCTAATTGCTTTTCTTAATACCATAAAAGTAATGAATAAATTGTTTTCCGCTATGGTTCTTATAAGTTATTCTTACATGAGAACATTTGTTGGTCATTTATAAATGAAAAAAAAAGAAAATCATTTAAAACATGTGAGTTCTTTTAGATTATTTTATTATGTATACTTGTTATTCAGGAATAAATTGGCAATTTGTCTATGTCATAATATTGCTAGAACATATGTTTTTTTTCATCGTGTGTGTGTGTGGGGAGGGGTGGATAATAAAGAAAGACATTAAATTTGCATTTATTTTTAATCCATTTAGGATAACTAGTAAAAAGATTGTTAATTCTCTTCGATACAGATTTTTTTTAAATGAGTATTAGATTTTTTTTTTTTAGATTTTTGTAAAAGTATTTATTTGCTTGTAAAGTGATACCTTCATTTGAAAATTATAAAATTCTGTTACTTTTTTGACCGAGCAATTATAATCTATGGGTTGATCAACTATTATCCGGAATTCTGTTCTAACATGTAAGGTATCTTTAAGAAAGTATTCTAAAATTTTAATAATTTAAATATAATCTATATTTTAAATCAAAAATATGTACGTTCCCCGCTCACGGGAATAGTTCTGTAGCACCATCTTTCCAATAAATGTCGCTTTTATTGTATTTTTTTTATTACTTCTGTGCATCATACGATTTAATTTTTACTTCAGAGAATAGGGAAAATAATATTATTTCAAACGCAGCTCATTTAATAACTGTATACTAAATAACTGATTTTTGTGGTTTTAAAATAATTTTCAAGCATGAAATTTTAAAAATGTTTCTCTTTAGCGTACAGCCGTTTACGAAACACTAATGCGTTTGTACAAAAAACAATATAATTAGTCCAGCATTCCTTTGAGGCAAATATTCTGAAACGAACATTAAACATCATTCAATATATATATATATATATATATATATATATATATGTAAACTCGGTTTATTGCGTCAGGTGCCGCCATCAGAAAAATCTACTCCATTTCTTCCGGTCAAGGTTCCATTCCTCCACCAGACCCCTATCCCTCATGACTTTTTTATACCATCCATCCAGGTCTTTCGTGGTCTTCCTCGTTTCCTCTTTTGGTATGTTAAATAATTAGATGCGATTTTGGGTGTTCTCTCGTCACTTATTCGTTTAGTATTACCATACCAGATTAAATAATTCTTTTGGAGATCGTCCAATATGGTTCCATTTATTTTCACCATTTCTTTGATTCTTTCATTTCTTATTCTTTCTATTCTTGATATCCTGCTTGATCTTCTTAGGGCATCAATTTCCCTTGCTGCTATTTTTTTTTTCTTTCTGTCTCTATAATTCTCAATCCCTCTGCTCCATATAACAATATGCTTTTTACAATAGAGTTGTATATATTATATTATCTTTTTCTGGAGATCTTCTCACTCCACCAAATAGAATTTAATAGTTTTACAGCCTTTCTTCCTTGACAGATTCTGTATTTAATTTTCTGTGTGCCTGTGCCTTCTCTATTAATGTCTGCACCTAGGTATCTACAGCTCATATTCAAAATATTAGAATAACTGAGAAAAAGTAATAAGAAAAAATTATTTTTCATTTATTTATTTTTGATACTATGTAAATGCAAATAAATTTCTTATAAATTAAATCTGGAATGTTTAGATACGATTTTAACATTTACAAAATATAAAATACAGTACAATACGGTATACAGCTTTCTGAAACACATCAAAATATTAGAATAAAATTTAGATTGGCTCAAAATATTAGAATATTGGAATATCAGGCAATATTTATTGATATATCTGAGAGTTAACCTTTTCGTAAACGCATAACTTTCCAGGTCCTTCTGCACTCATGCAACCACAAACCATGACACTAGCAGCAAATTTTACAGAACGTTTAAGGCATTCTTTATCAAATGCTTTTTGTTTCATTCTCCAAACTCGAATACTTGGATTACCATATGAAACACAAAACATACTTGCATTACTAAATAATATATTTGTCCAATCTTCTACGGTCCATAAACGTCTTGATTTACACAAATTCAATCTTACAGGCTAATGTTTTGCAGTCATGAGAGGTTTTGTTTTCGGTACACGATATTCAAACTTAGATTTATGGAGACATCTTAATGTTGTCGATGTAGAAACTTCAACTCCTTCTTCTTTCCATTTTCGGTGCAAGAATCGCACATTTTTAAAATGGTATTTCTCAACTACACGCTTCAGTTTTCTGTCATCTCTAGCAGATGTTTTTGGTTTTCAGCCGCCATTTAGGTGATATTTTGAAATTTTCCATTTTTTAATTTTTTTGTTAGTAATTTACTAACGCTTGATTGCAAACAATGTAAATAATTCGCTATATAACACTGATTTTTCCCGTGCCGATACAAAGCAACCATACGAAGTTTAATAGACTCAGGACTATCACTCACACGACGAATTTTAAGACAAAAAAGCAAACAAATTGTGAAAAGAATACTGATTTTAAATAAAATCGTCTGAATTTAATCAATGATGCCACCAGTTATGAATTATTGATAATTAAAGGAGAACTAATGTGAAGTATTCTAATATTTTGATCCCCTTGAATAAATATTCTAATATTTTGACTTTTCAAAATAATTTTTTTTAATTAATCTTTTCAAAAATTATATGAATTTTAAGATAATAAATAAGTTTAATAAACATTAAGTTCTTAATAAAACTATCGTTTGCACAATTGCATTAAAAGACATTAAATTACCAAACGATATTTGTAAAAAAAAAGAAATTATTCTAATATTTTGAATATGAGCTGTATAATACTCGCAGCTTCCTTTTTTAAGTTATTATTTAAATTTAGTTCTGTCTCATTTCCTCCCATACATAGGTATTTGGTCTTACTAACGCGCATGTAAAGTCCCCATTTCTCATATTCTTCCTTATTTTATATCGTCCTTTTCTGTAAATCTTTTTTACATTTTGCAATTATAACTTGGTCATCTGCGAATTGCAGAGTGAAAATTGATGTTTCATTCACATTAAGTCCCATTCCTCTGCAATTTTCTTTCCAGATTTCCAATGTTTCTTCAACATAAATTTTAGAATGTGTTGAGGAGACACAACATCCCTGTCTGAGTCCTTTATCTGTTATAAAACCTTTTGACAATTTTTGTTCTATTTTAATCTTTGTTTTTGATTGTCTGTAAAGTTCTTGAATTGCTTCAATAATATATTAAATTTATATTCATTTCCTTGTATACATTCCATAATTTTGCGATTGGAACGTTATTGTGTGCCTTCGTCAGATCAATAAATTGAAGAGGAATTTCATTCCCCAACACCATTTCTTTTTCAACAATTTGTTTAAGACAAATTATATTATCCATGATATCCCTGCTCTAAATCCACTCAGCTCTTCACTTTCCTTCCTTCTAATTTCTTCCTCAATGAATTTGTTTAAGACAAATTATATTATTTATGATATCCCTGCTCTAAATCCACTCAGCTCTTCACTTTCCTTCGTTCTAATTTCTTCCTCAATGAATTTGTTTAAGACAAATTATATTATCCATGATATCCCTGCTCTAAATCCACTCATCTCTTCACTTTCCTTCGTTCTAATTTCTTCTTCAATGAATTTTTTAAGATGCGCCCATATAGTCTACTAATTGTTGCTGTTACAGTAATGCCACGATAATTTTCACATTTTTGTTGGTCTTCTTTCTTATATATAGATGCTAAGTATCCAATTATTCACTCCTCTGGTGTTTCTTCTCCATTTAAGCATTTTTCGAATAATTGTGTAACTAATCTGAGCAATTTATCGTTTCCATTATTGATCAGCTCGGCGGATATGCCTCCAGGACCACTTGCTCTTTGATTTTTTAATTTCTTAAATGCTCTTTTAAGTCTCTCACTCTCCAACAATATAGGTTGTCCCAAATATGTCTCTTCTTTTTTCTTTTCAATATCTATATAATTTACTTGAAATTTATTTCTATTTTCCTTAAGCAAAGTCTTATAATAATCTTCCCATTTCTTAACAGATATCCTCTGCCATGAATTACTACCTTCTTTCGAATATTCTTTAAAAACTATCATTCCTATATTTTTAAAACCAAATTTTAAAAATCATTTTTACTTATTTTTTGTAACCCAGAGTTAGTCAACTAAGATTGAATCCGCAATTACAGATAAAAAGAAGATATATGTAATACGTCTTTTAATTTTCATAAGGATATACAGATGTTTTGTGTTCATTTTAAGGTGTATCGTAATTTTTGGAAATGTATTCACTGAAAGAAACACGTTTTTCAACAGAGTGTAATGTTTTTGTACATTAGTTAAGGACTTACAAATTTTACACTTAACTAAATAAAACCTTCTCAGAACAAGTTCCCTGTGTGTGTTAGATATATGTATGTTTAATACAACAAATTCCTCACAGTGATTAAATTGAAAGTGATAACAGTTGAAATGCGTACAGCTGAGTCTGTATCGTGTATCTCGTTCAAAAATGTGACAAAGCATATAATACGGTGCCAGTCACATTAGATAAGATTTATACTATCTTAATGTATCTTTAAAGTAAAATCGCATTAAAATAACATCGTAGATTATCTTTACTTAAAAAGTCAGCAACATTGTGATATTTTATATATCCTTTTTATAAATAAGTATAGTGTCAATTTTCTAATGAAAATTATAAATAAAAAAAGATGAAGATTGATTATACTTCTAAGAAGAATGAATTTCTAAATATATATTGATAAAAGGGTTTTAAATTGACATTAAGAAAAGAAGAAATAAATTGTCTCAATTTAAGTGAAATTAAATGTTTTTCAATAATTAAATGAGAGTATTTAAAAATGGATAACAAACGTATTAATTTTTCCTAAAAATATCATATTAAAAAGTGCACTTTTAAGGACTTTGAGAATACAAAATATATTTTTTTACAATTTTATATTTATAGATATATATATATATATATATTTATTTTAAAATTTAGGAAAATCCTAAAATGCCTTCAAAATGTTATGTAAAATTTAGGCCATTCATTTTTTTAGAATTTTTTAGTGAGTGATTTTTAGAAATACAAGTTTTAAAAACTTAATTGAATCTATATTAGAACATTTTAAAGAAAAATGTATTGAAAATTTTGCCAGTTAAAGTAAAGATAATCAATTTATTATTGTTGGAATTTCATGCTAATATATCATTATTTTTCCATTTATTATTGTACCGTAACTAGATAATTTGGTATTTTTACTAATCTCACAAACCTGATTATTAATTCTTTCAAACATAACTAATAATATGACAACGCTTTTAAAATAATCAGATGTGGTATTAGTAACTTTTAGACAAATTTAGAATTTTAACATATTTTTATACAAAATCTACGAAAGTGTAGTTTATTTTTGTCTCTATACAAAACGAAAAATTTTCAGCATTTATATTTAATTTACCTGAAAACGTGTAATATTTATACAGTTCTATATTTTTTAACCTCAGTATAATCGATATATACAACGTGCCCCTCTTACAGGTGACAGTAAAAAGCCCACACAACACATACGTTCAGATTACATCCAGTTTTCATTTAACAAGTCCGAAATACGTTCATAGATGTCATTTGGATGTAGAGCGCCAGCGAAAATACGTCCAGATTTTGTTCAATGTCTGACATATACAAATATACGTGTGGACGATATATCTACAAAATATGGACGTAAGACTAGGACATAAATTGGATGAAAACAGAACCTGCCCTAGAAATGGACGTATTGGCGAAATATCTACAAAATATGGACGTCAGTTTAGGACGTAAATTCGATGAAAAACGAACCGACCCTCGCCATGTACGTCTACGTCCATATATGTGCAAAACACTACAAACTATAGACGCCAGTTTAGAGGCGTACTCTAGACGAAAAATGAACCAGTCATCCGCCATTTTCTGGATGGTTATGTTCGCTGATTTGTGTATTGTTTTGTTTCTGCATATTGACTTTAAAAATAAGACAAAAATATTTTCCGACTGCTTTAACTACTAACTAGTACTAGCATTTGCCTTTTTTAAGCGACGACAGTTAATAACATCAACCATTGGATATTTTTTATGGATGCGATACACATTTGTCTTAATTTTCAACACTGCCAAGCCTAACCTTTTAGGATTGATTTTAACAATTCTTATTTATATTATAAATTAAACTAGTAGCAGATCCTTCTTTATTCACGAAAATTTAAATAAACGGATTATAACTCCACATCAGGGAATCAATCAAAAAACGCTTCAACGCTTGGAATATTTGTTTTGATCGTGCAACGAAAGTATCAAAGTAATTAAGTAGATTTTAGATATTGTTTTCTTGATTTATTGTGATGGTGTGTATCATTGACATGAAACATTTCCTTAAGGACTTGTTTTTGTTACTTATTTGATTTATTATTCGTGCCCCAATTATTTTTAGAGATTCCGTAGAAACTTTGAATGAAGTCTACTCCAACTTTAGATTCTGTAGATCAGAGTGTTTATATGCGTGTTTCTATGATTTTTAACAGTCATAATGTATCTTATTAGAAAACATACAGACATTTATTCGATTAAAATGAATCTTGGGTTAAAAGTGGGGAAAAATTAAAAAAAGTTTGAAAATGATTAAAAATTTCTTGGGTTTTGATTATGATTACTGCAATTCATTTATAAAACTTCACATTTAATAACAATATTTTATTTTTTTCTTTAACCTTATTTATACCCAATAATTAATTGGACCACAAAGTTTTTATATTTTAGAAATGTATAACATTTCTCCTCTAATGAAAGATTTTATTCAAATGTTGTTTATTCATTATAATATTGTGTATATGGAATTTCCTATTTACTTAATAATAATAATTTTAACGGAAAGTCTGAATTATTCTTCTAAACAATATAAATGATTATATTATAGTGTGCATGGTTTTAAACTGTAAAGGTAATAATAGTTTATTTATAAAAATTATTAAGAAAAATCAAATTGAGAAAAACAAATGTTTGTTTACTTTTCAATACAGGGGCCAATGTAACGTTATTTTCTTGAGGCCCATTTTGTGAAATGTACTATATTGTGATAAATAAGATTTTGTAGTGAGAAAGATTAAATTCAGTTATTCAAATTCGAATTAAACATTTATTAATAATAACTTCTCTAAGTCCTTTCAACGTCTGAAAGTTTTCCGGTATTTTCATAAGTAGGCTTGTAAATCCCAGAATATATATATTTTTTAATCGCAGTTTGATGCTATAATATATTTTATATCACCCTAATTCTATATATTGTTCAAAAGAGAATTCTGTTAAAAATATTTTTATCTACAGCCATTTTAGCATGATTTCTAGAAATGGAAAAAAAGATAAAGTAGACATAGTTGTTGGACAGGTTCATTTTATATTTATGATTAAAAAGCAAAATTTAAATTCAAATACTCAATTTATTTTTATTTATTCCATGTTTTTTCTTTCCGAAACAGATGATGTTACCCTCAAATACCGTTAAAATACAATTGATAATTTTTTTTTTCATTTGCTATCTTAGGTCAGTTTTTACTGTAGCTGTGATGGAATAAATTGGCTAATATTCTGGCTTGACTAATGTCGTTTGCAGATATTTTTGCTCCTTATTTTTTTAGAAGTTTATTTAAACCTGCATCAAAAAAATGTTATATAATGCTAAAAAATATTAAACTGCAGTGATAAATCTTCGCACGGGTCCACTGGTTAAACATATTGTTAAAATATTCATGGTTTTTTTTCATTGCAGATACATTATATCAGTATTTTTAACCTTCTAAATTGTAATTATTTCATAAAATGAGCCACATATCATTGGCATTATAAATAAGAGTAGTGGCGATGTCACTACTTCTCAGTTGCTAGAGACTTTTATATTACTGAACTTCTTAAACTACTTTATACAAGCCTTTATACAATTGTTTTTTAATACTTTTCACAAAAATAGGAATATATTTTTCTAAAACTTTGAAATATTTGTTTAGAAGTAGTACGTATCACTTGTCCATCTTCATTAGAGTTCATTCAACGAAATATTCAGGTTTAAATTATTAAAATAATTCTTAACTTAATCTTGAGATTCGTTTGAGCAGTTAATTTGCTGTGTTCTGATATCCCGGGTATCGTAACACTCGATGTGCACACTTTATTTTATTGTTTTATTAAGTTGATATTTACAACTCACCAATGAGGTAATTTAGAGTATAATTTGTTTCTTTTTAATTAAAAAATGCATTTTTTACTGGTTGCGCGCCTCTGGATGCGACAGATTTGTTAGGTGGTGGTTTTCATATAGTACCACATGCTACCGCACCCGGATATCGCCAAGTTAATTGCTCGGTGAAAGTCCTAATCTTGATTTTCCACGAGACGAGATCAGAAAAAATCCACAGAATAACACGTCTACCGCCGCATTTATACCAGCTAGACGAGAACAGAGACTTAATAACCATATCATTGATCGAAGTAACCGTGAAAGTCAGATTCCAGTCGATCCGTGCAAATTTCTCGCAATTAAAAGATATGACAGAACAGGTGTCTCGTTCACGCGAAAATGTTTGAAACAATAAAACAAGTTCACACACAAAATCAACAATTCATTTAACCGTAGACTATATTCGTATGAGTGTAGGTAGGTTCACACGCTGCGTAATGTATTCGCTTATAATAATTCAGTGTAAACTTTTTTTTTAAAGTAGCAACTTTTTCAGCACAATCATATGCAAAATGTGTAATTGAGATATCGAACACTCCATGTTGTCGCAGTAACTAAAACTAAAACAATACACAAAAATATTCGAAAACATTTCATTAAGACATCCACTACTAGTAGATCTTTTTAACGATTTTAAAAATGTCAAAAGTTTTCAATTAAAAAACTTAACTAAATATGCATGTTAAAATAATTTTATTTTTAAAATATGCAGTTAAAGGAAAATTAAAATTAAACACAATAACTTTTTTTTATTAAATTTCTTTAAAAAATATTGTTGAAAAAATGTTGAAAATGTTCCGTGTGCACTTAACAAAGTTATTCTGTACATAATTCCGTATTCACCAAAATATACTAGAATGTTAAATTTGAATTTTGAAACCTTATGATGCCGCCAACATACTGTTTTTTGTTATACGTATTTTAATGCGTATGTAAGTTATTCTTGAGTTAAATATATATGCAATGGATGTCGTAGATTTTTTCTGGTACAATTTATGTCGTAGAAAGTGTCTCGTAAAAGCACATGTTAAAAAATTGCAATAAGTTACAAACTTTTTTAAAAAGTGCCCGAATCTTAAACAATATATCTTTATAAAGCAATTTTCAACATTCAAAAAACCAGTTTTCTGTTTTAACTTATATTATCCTTTATTGATTATATCTAAATACTGTGCAATAAACGTACAAAAAAAGGGAGAATTCTTGCATTTCAATATTCACAGTTTCGGCGTAATTATTCCCCTACATTTTAAATAATGAAAATTCTTCCTTAATCTAGTTCTTATCTTTCTTCAGGTTCAGGAAAACACAGTATAACCTCTTCCTAAACAACAGTTCAGAAAAACGTTCTTTCATTTTCAGAATCCTCAAAAAGGCATGTATTTCCATTGCTCCATAAGAAACATTTCTGAAACAAAACTTTAATTTGCAGGTCAAAATTTTCGAAATCGTTTCCAAGTAGTTTTTATAGCGTATTAATCAGTTAATTTAACCCGGAATTGGCTTTTTGGATGCGATCAATTCTGAATAAAAATTTTTCATGTTCAACAGACATGATAAAGAAACAGCATTGACTTATTAATTAACATTAAAATGAACATTATTTTGTTACTCTTGGATATATAAATTATTTTACGCAATCGAAAATGCTTATTTCAGAATTGACAACATCCAAAAAATAGATACTTCGGGAAGAGAAAACTTATTAATGTATGTACTGTATAAATTACTTGGAAACGTTTTCGAAAAATACCTGCAGTAAAACAAACTTTTGTTATAGAAGTTTGTGATAATAAAGGAATGATTTTCAGAATTACGGGAAAGGCATAATAAATTATATTATATTTTCGGCAACCTTATGCTTATTAAAGCTATATTAAGAAAGATTTGACTTTTTCTGTTGTGTATTGATCAAAGGCTTTGAACCATATCACTACTTAAAACTTTAATAAAATTTTCTTTCAAAATTTCGAGTCTTTTTTTTTTTGTGTAAAGTTACACTGAATTAGATCAAAGTACTTCATAACTTTATATCAGACACACTTTTTTTTTAATATTCTAGATATATAAATTGTTCTGAAAGTTGAATGAAGTCACTCTAATTAAATTGACATTTACATTTTTACTAAAGAGAAAATTTGATCTGATTGTGTCACAATGATGTATTTTCGCTGAATTTTCATTTCGTAATTGTAACGATAAGAATATTGATTACTTCATCTTCATTATTTATCTAGATTACATGCCATTCATTACTTTCTTTTGAAATAAACAATAGATTAGATGAACAAAGTTTAATATTTTAACAAAGAATTCAGAAAAATTTAAATTAATATAAATAATGTTACAGTGAAAAAAAAAGTTTAAATTAATAGTTTTTTTGGAGTTAGATTAGCCAATGTAAGACTGATATTTTATAGAAATTAATTTTTGTAGGTTTTTAAATTATTTCCTTATTAGCAGAGAAGTCATATTTCTTTCACTATGGATATTTTTCCGTTGTCAAAAAAATATAGTCCACTTCTAGTAGCACGACAAAATCTAGTTGATATTTTTTTGAGCTATAACAATCGTGGCAACAACCATTGCTATAATTTTCTCAAAAGTTAAATTTTCATGTAGTCCTATTTCTT
Organism: Maratus michaelseni; assembly: GCA_963931845.1. Taxonomy (NCBI): domain Eukaryota; kingdom Metazoa; phylum Arthropoda; class Arachnida; order Araneae; family Salticidae; genus Maratus; species Maratus michaelseni. The sequence goes on along the minus strand of OZ007591.1, from coordinate 298,666,636 downwards.
CTAAAGTGGTGTATACATTTCTTAATTTTAAACACCAATCACACATTATTCTAATTTAATTTTGAACTATATATTTCAACAATTAAAAAAGTAATAAATCTTTTCGGTAATTACTAGGACGTAATGTATTTTTTTCTACATATCAATGCCCTGTATATAATATTTCATTGTTTGTTAACTTCTTTAAAATATTTGCTACATAAAAGTATTTATCATCGTAATGTCATTATTTTAAATTATTTTTTTTAGAATAGCATGCTCGAGTACTTGTACATGTGTTAAGCCGTAAATTTGCTATGCAGAGAGATAAATCTATTTTGTTAAATATATTTAGGAATCTTTTGTAACGTAAAGATAAAAATAAATATTATAAATCGATTGCGTTCAATTGATATTTTTATTACATTTTTTTTCCCTCATAAAACAAATGTTCAATCTAATAATATAAAAAAAAACTTTCTTTGAAAACAATAGTTTTTATATTTGTTTCAGTGAGGTTTGTTACTTAGAGTACTCAATTTTGATGTATGAATCTGATATGTTTTTTATGAGACATAAAATTACTATATTTTCAAGTTTCAAGCAAACTTTAGTACTTATAGTTTTCTTCTAGTGTACTTCCAATTTTCCACATCATTTTCATTTCATGATATACCAGAAAACAAATACTCAAAGGGATGCCATAAATAATGTAATATATATATATATAAACAAAATCCTTTATTTTTTTACACCAAGACAAATTTTTGTTATATTAAGAGACAACAGAATGTAGTCAATGTTGTTTCACATTATAATAATAACTACTACGGTGCAATGCATAAAATAAAAAAAATAGTCACTATTTTATTATATAAAATATACAGTTTTAAAAAAATGAAAGCTTTGATGTTCGTTTTCATCACGATTCTATTTACACAGCTAAGTTAACGTTTTCGTTTATTTATTGAAAATGTGTAACTTAAATATTGCTTCCTTATTTTGTAGAAAATATTAGATTAAGTTAAAATGTTGTGCAACACTTTTCGGAACAGATGTGTTACACTGAAGCTAAAATGTAAACAAAAGATTGGCGACTGTTTGGTTGGCGCGATTTCCAAGACTGCGCCAAGCTACTACAGTAACTAAATACAAGCTTAATAGCCGGGTTGCCATAAAAGAAAAACAGTCCCCAAAGTTTGGCGACTTTTTTCTTTTTTTTAACCGATTAATTTTTTTTTTTTTTTTTTTTTTTTTTTTTTAGCGTCATTGTAAAGCATCTAAGCACACTTTTCATATTATTCGCTTGCTTCTAAGACTGATTCTATTTTTCTTCGTAAGGCATACAGTACATGCTATTAAATGATGTTTACATTAAAGTACGGATATCCCTTAAAATATACTTAGGAAACGTTCATTTAAAAGCGAGATGTTGAGTGGGTATAATATAAAGAGAGTTGGTGTAAAATTTGAAATTATGTAATATTTAGATTAGAATATATATGCGTTAAAAGCGAAGCAGAAGCGTATATCGTTTCCAAAAATGTAATGAAATCAGCATTAGTGACGGTCATGTTTTGGCTTTATAATATGCAGAAACAATATAAATAAATCATATCTTTAATTTTTAAATATCATGAACACAAATCAACGTTAGATTTCATTTTGCCTTACATTTGCTAACATTGGTGTTATGATAATTTTTTTAATTATTTTAAGAATAGTACTATTTCAATTGCTATGAATGGCCAAAAACCTTAGGAAATAAAGTATTATAAATATAATAAAAACAACTTAGACACATTTAATGTGTGTAATATACATAAGATGAATTTATCACATGTAAAAATGTAGCCATGTCTCGTGAATCTTTCACCGTAAAAAGTTTTGAGACCATGTGCAATCAAGTTTAGCTATCTTATTAACTCTGAACTTTTCATTCGCAAACCACTCCTAGTCTCTACATCTTTAGTTAATGATTATTTTGTGACTTGGCAATTACGCAGCACGAGGATTTTACGGCTGTACACAATTAGCCTTAATCAAATTATCCCATCCTCTCCCATAACATAGTAAGGTGTAATAACTTCTCTATGCTGCGTAATTATCAAGTAACAAAATAATCATTAACTAATAAATGTATACTTATGTTTGAAAAATAAAGATATCCATTATTTTTATGTGCAAATAATGACATATTTTGGTGTAAAAAGTTGTATTTCTTCTAAATGGAACTGAAATCCACACTTTTTTTGACTGAATTTTTTTTTATGCCATTTTAGTTTATTAACTTTAAAAGTATAAATGTTAAGTTGTGAACTTAAGAATTTTATGGTGTGTTGCAGTCTCTAGCAGATGTTTTCCTTTTCTATGAATAGTGCACTAGTGTGAATTAAAATGGTTCTTGTTTAAATAAATGAAATCTTTATGAAATATTATAACCATAAAACGTATTTGATTATAACTTTTAACTTGTGTTAAGAAATTGAATACTACACATTTAAAAAAGTTTAATACACATTTAACTAATTACGAAAAGTGATAAAATCATTTTATAAAAAAAATTATTTGTTAAATCTATGAATATTTATATGAATACAAACAAATCAATAAACATGTTATTGTTTTTTTTTAATTATTTCGGTTAGGTATTTTATATACAGTAATTCAAAAACAAAATTCCTAAAATATGTGAAAGAAGGCAGAATTTATATTATAAATATTAATAATATTAACAAAAATATTTTAAATTTATAACACATCTAAAATATATCATTACTAATTTAAAGATTCATCAATGATTTTTTAAAAATCTCAACGTTTTCTGATATAATATATCATGTAAGCTTAGAGAAAATATTTTTTCTTTTGTAAACACAGTATCTCTACAAAATGAAATTGCTATATTTTCTTGTAAGGAATAAAATATCAGATTTATTTTTATATTCGAAATTTAAGATAAAATCAGAAAACAAATTGCTAATAAATTTTACTACACAACTCGTACTTTTATTTGACGACATTTTATGAAGAAAGCTTTAACAGATCCACTAAATTTTCATTAACATCCATACACTTTCCATGTATGAGAAGCACATGCACACACATTACATTTCAGATAATAATTTTGATGATTGACATTTGATATCTGAATATTCAATAGCTATTCAGATACAGAAACTCGCATTACAAACAATTTATCAGCTTTAACTTTTTTTTTTACTTTTTTTTCATTTTTTCAGCTTTTAGAAAATAATCACTGTTTAAAATACTAATTTGCATTAGATATTTTTATTTCAATAAATTACTATGTTTTGTGTGGTTAAAATTGATTTATTTAATAATCATATGATAAAATCATTAATCATCATTAAAATATGGGTTTAAATGCTTAAGTGATAAAAGTGGAACACAAAAAGGTTTTGTGAAACCCCTTTAATACAAATATCGACATGTTTCAACGCTCAAACAGCGCCATCGTGAACGCATGACAATAAATTACCTAAAATGTTCCACGAGCTCTTGTTCAATTAAAAAAAATGAAAATATGAAAATACTAATTTCCACGTTTACAGTTGACTATTTTAAGCACATGCTTTTATTGCACATATGATCTCGTGACTTATGTTTTTCAAGTTTATTATCAAATATTTTTTGCGAGAATAGTTTACTTATCATGTAGATCTTTATAATGGCGCCGTTTGTGCGTTCGAAATATGTTGATCATTATATGAAAAGGTTTTTGTAAGCCCATTTTGTGTTCTACTTCTATCACTTACACATTTAAATCTATATTTTAATGATTTATGTCATTTTAGAATAAGTATCTAAATTTGCATTTATAAATTGTTGGTGCAATTTAAGAGTAGAATATGGTACTTATACAGACTTCGATGTTAAAATACTATTTATTTATTTATTTATTTGAAAAAAAAAACAGTGTGTAGGTTTTTGCTCGCTCAAGTAAAATTCTGATTATACAAAAATCTTTGCTGTTTAATACCTAGAGCCAAATTTGGTTTTCCCAATATTTATTTTCTAATTAAGATTGTCATTAGCACACTGAAGCGATAAAAAGCCAGGACATTACCTCTGTGACATTCTGTAAACATTATTATTCTATTGGCTGTGTGGGGATGCGACATACATGACCGTATAATTAGCGGGATGAACAAACCACTTGTTTGTCAGTAGGTGCAAGAGAACATCAAGCACGAAGACCCCTCCCCCTCCAACACACACACACCTTCAGAAATGATCAAAATTACGGTGGGGAAACATTGAGGCCTAGTCAGTCTTCCAACTCCATGGTGTATGTTAAATGGAATGTGCACCCCACTTGACCAGCCTTTTCGGAATCTGGTCAGTCAGCAGCTAGGTTTCGTTAGAAATTACAACATTTGATTGTTTTCTTTATTCAATTCATAAATAAGGATGTACTACTAATTGTAAAAAAAAAAAAAAAAAAAAAAAAAAAAAAAAAAATCAAACTTCTAAGATTTTTGTTGTTGTTTCAGCTTGAAAAAAAAAAAAAAAAAAAAAAAAAAAAAGTACAGATAAAAAATAGTATGAGATTTAAAGTCTTTTATTTTATGATATCATTCAAAGGAACAGAATGGTGGAACAATGAATGGTGTCCCTTCAACATTGTTTATCATGCTTTAGCAATGGGATGAAACACATCTGAAATTCTTTTAGATACATGGATTGCAATCGGTTGAAATTTTATGGTTGTAATCTAGAGTTTATGTTTTTAAAATATACCGGGATTTTTTTTTTCTCAAAAATATATTTTGATAAATACTTTAGAATCACGTTAAATTCCGAATACAACTTCAGAAATAACATATTTTATTTCAAAAGCAAAAATACAATATGAAGTTATTACAGATGTAGTTCTCCTATTTTGTTCCAGAAACATATATAATATAAAATATGAATACAAGCAAAGTAATGTATTTCTAAAGTCCATTTGAATCATCCGAAAAACGTATTTGATTACTCTTGAAGTAAAACTCACACTGCAAAGAACAATAGGTCAATATTGATTGTATCTAGTATAATATGACTAATATTGCTTCAATATTGGCAAACAGATTTCACGTGTTCAATATAATTTATTCTAATATATTTCTATAATATACTGTTAATCATAGCATATATCAGAAACGTCACGACACTGCAATATTGTTAGTTTACTGCATTCTGCAATAGCGAAATAGATTTACTGTTCTCAATGTAACGTATAGCCGATGTGACAAGTAGTGGTTTGATACTAGGGTATGCAGTTTCAACAGTTTTATGCCATACTGTATATTTAAAGCACATTGCTTGTGAGTTTATATATCGATATTAATAAAATAAATTTTTTGTCTGCATGTCTGTGAGTTGGTGATGGTCCGGGAAATCTATCGCACGTAGAGATCTGCAAACGGGGTACCTAATAGAGGAAGAAAGGTGTCAATGCACCTGTCTCACAGATTTTCGATTTTTTTTAATTCAAAGTTTATATATATTAGTATTATAGAAATCCAGATATATCTTGCTTTTCTAAGAAATATATCCATTATGAATTTCTGCCTAATTTTTATTTTAATTTGAAGTGAAATAAAATTCATTAATTTATTTGTCTGGATGTATGTATGAATATATGATTGATTTCTTAATGTAACTTAGAACTCTGACATGATAAATGGTAATATATTATTTAACGTGAAAACAGATATATTCGCATTTTTTATTTCTACACGTAAAAGAAAATGTATGAAATAATTCTTGATTTGAGTTTACAATATTTAATGATAATGTGTGTTTAAAAATGTAGGGTCGTAGTTATGCTAGAAAGCGGATGCATACCGGGCTGAGCAAATAAAACTATTTTGCGTGGAGCGTCGCGTATACGTGATGCTTAAGTTACGTATTAATCTTTGATAATTCCTTCCAGTAACTTTGAATGATAAATCGCTCCTTATTTAATAACTGGATTTATGCAAGGCCAGTGGTTAAAATGAAAAAAAAAATAATGTATGCTGGTCACAAATGGGTTAAAACACATTTTGCCACATTGCGTGGGTGTACAAAACATAATTGAAAATAATTTTTTATTGAAAATTCTCTACATTCAATATATTTTGCAGATAGTCAACTAACTACATCAAACGTCCTTATTAAATGAAATATATTATGTATATAATAAAATTTTGAAATTTATAAAAAAATATATTCGTAATTGCGATAAGCAGGTTGTGCCACATTCCATTGCTTCTTCCTTGTGCATTTGTATATCTATATTAATAAAATAATTTTTTGTCTGTACGTCTGTGAATTGGAGATGATCAGGGAAATCTATCGCACGTAAAGGTTGCAATAGTGGTACCTAATAGAGGAAGAAAGGTCTCAATGCACCTGTCTCACAGATTTTCGGTTTTTAATTAGATTGTATCGCGTTTTAATGCGTTTCTAAGCGTTCTAGGTTGATTTTTGAGAAATCGTAAAAATAATTTGGTCTTAAGTTTTTCCCCGAATATTATATAATTTAGCCCCTTTTCAATAAACTTTATTCGGTGTTCCTACAGGCGTTTTTGTATTTTATACATTTTTAATCAGTCAATTTATTAACAGTATGTTAATAGCATAAAATACAATATATTTTTAAAAGGCATTTTTAAATTTCAGAATTTACATAAATCTTTCAACAGGATAACTTATTATAACTAATTATCTATATGTAATGCTATTCGAAGGAAGTAAATGCCGGAATATGATAATTTCTGCAGCCGACAAATGACACTATACTCCCTATGCGTTTTCCTACCTCACTGACTGTGGAAAGCGTCATAACAAAAAAGTCCGCATCTTGAAATGTTGTCACGTGTAAACCTTGCGCTAAAGAAGTTAAAGACTATAGAAAGTCCCGCCAAATGAATGACTCGATAAGATCCATAACAACAAGAGCGGCATGTGGTCAGACAATTTCAGCAGCGAAACAAAATGACACCATCACTAATCAAGCCCCATCACTTCATTTGAAAGGAGTGTTTCACACTGGGGCAGGATACCTAAAACCTGGCAGAAAATCAAAAAATCAAAATTTCTTTACCGCATTCTATTGTAACAACAGTACACTACCTTACGCGTCATAAAATAATGAATTTCTCCATCTTATTCCCCCACTCTCGCTTCACGTAACGCTTAGTTATAGCGAGTTATTCCCAGGGACAATACATATGGTTTGTTGGCGAAATTTGAAAGTTGTCGTGCGTAATCATTATTGCAATAAATGTTACGTTTGTGATGACATCTTAACGTTAGGTATGTAAGAATTATTTATTAATAAAAATCGTGTTAAGGGGACGGTGGACGTTAAAATTGAATTATTTTATTTTTCATCATAGATATATGAAATTTTGTCCATATATAGATTTCACCATAAGTATATAGAATACCTTAAGGAAATTTCCTAATCCTAATATAATTTTAAGATTTAAAAAAAAAAATTATAAACAAAATTTTAAAATGCTCCTTGCGTCTTAATTTTTAAGATATTTCCCCGATTTAGCATTTGGATCACTTAAAACTATATTACAAACAAATCTGTGTATCAGTTTTTTAATCCCACGAATAGTTAATTTTTGAGAGATTTTTTCTAAATTCCATTCCGATTTTCATCAAAATTTAGCATTTTAATAAGTTATAAATTAAATTTAATTATCTTAACGAAGTCTAATTATAAAATACCTTCACAGTTTCTTTGTAAACAGTATCAGGATTCGTCCTTATCAATTTCATAAATTTTGAACCAAAATTAAGACGCATGGAGCATTTCAAAAATTTAAAGAACGTGTGAAATATGTATTGAAAAAAAACTTGTATAAAGTTTACTAAAGCACCGAAAAATTCACTGTGTACATAATTCAAACGCTTGTAACTATGCTAAAAATTATCGCAGCTGCATGAAGCTTTTCTCAAATGGTTCAGTACAAACTGAAGAATAATAATACACTAAAAATAAATTTAGATTTTTGGGGTGATTTTTGATCAAATAAAGATCCACGGTCCCCTTAATAACGGTAAAACGTTTATATGTTGAAATACTATATTTAATCTGTGCTCTGAAGCATCGAGACTTGTAGTTATGTTCAAAGGCTATCCAAGCTTGTGTTTATACATTTTTTACAAAGATTGTCTATTGCTCAGTTTGTGATCATGAGAATTCGTCGCCAATATTTGGCCTTTTTTCAGTAAAAAAGTTTTAGGGGCGAGGTCTAAGCACGTTTCCAGTTGGTATTCTATTTATAATTTATTTTTATTTCAGGAACGAGTTTTGACACGATGTTTATTAAAAAAAGCGTATTAGCATAATGATAAATTGTGGCAGCAGTGCAATGGAAAAATAATTCCAATACTTGTGTAACCAATTTTAAAAATGCATAGTCATGATAGTTGAAATAATTCAATGGGTATGAAATCGATGCTGAAAAATTCAGAGTTTTCACTCATCATATCACAAGGTACTTTTTCGAAAAATATACATGGTACAACATGCCACCAAATTTGCACAAATAATTCATACGTGTTCCAGAATTAATATCAGCGGCATTCTTTCATATCGGCTAAATTTGTGAGGAGACGCAAGAGGCACGCAACAAACATTTTAAAAGATAGAGGGAACATAATTCCATGAAGTGTAGCATGTTCAAGACAAACGAATTTTTTTTTAATTTGTACCTAGTCAGTAGTGATCCAGAAATATCAAGTAAGCGCAAAAAAAAAAAAAAAAATGAAAACTTAAAACAACTTCCCACTGAAGTGGTATCTATGTTGAAAGCTCCAACAGTTTCAGAATTTGATAATAGTGATATATACACTGAAGAAGAGGTAGGTACCTTGAAGTCACCACAGGATTCTAGTGATTATGATTTATCAGATTTTAGAATTTATTTTAGGATATGATTAAAATGTTGAAATGTAAAAATTACACTATTTAAAAGATTTTTCAGTATATATGTGTCTAAAACCATCTAAAATGTATTTCATTTATGTGAACAACATACCAACTATCAAATATGAAACAGGAATCTTAAAAAACACTCAGATATGTAATGCCAGTTATTTGTGTACCTTGCATCATTGTGTGTCGCAGCGTTTTCAATATTGCACCGTAAGAAGCGGCATTGGCGGTTTTGTTTCTAGGTGTGAAATCCGCCAGTAAGTCACTTTTTCTGACACAGAAGACGATGCACACGAGTTCCCGTGTGTAAATTGTCTATTTGAACTTTCGGTCGGAGAAGCGGTGTGTCTTCCAAGCATCCACAAAGCAAATTATGGAATAAATTTCTTAGTTGGCGGCCTATAAGATTATTTAAAATACAGGAAATAATGCGCAATTGACTATAGTACTTTAACATTTTTAACGGTGCAATCTGGTCTACGCTGCCAAAAGTAGCGGGGATCATACAAATTTGAGGTTTATTCAAGGTTATTATCACGGGGCCAAGAAACGCCGCGCGAATCAGTTAGTACGAAGTAAAATGTCATTTATTTTCGATTAGTTTCAGATAAAAAATATCAATTTTAACCCTTATAAAAAATTGTTTAGAAACTTCGAATTCGAGTTCTTTTCACTCGTATTTTCAATCGTGTGTCGGCTTAGCTTATCAAAACACGAAATTATGAAACAAATCCACTTTACCAGCGTACATTTTCCTTTCTGATGGTGCAATCTGTTTATTAAGAATATTAATATTATTCCTTTAAAAAAAATTGCTTTTGAACGCCGTTTTAGGTTTTTCGTATTTTTCTGTAAATTTTAAAAATTTGCATTGATTTTGGAAATTAAAATAAAAAAAAATTAATATTTGAATTGCATTGTTCAATCAAATAATTAATATTTTTCTAAAATATATTCGTTACTTTCATTTATATAAATAAATTATGCGGTAAGTTGTTTTAGATTAAGAACAGCATTATTAATGGTTATGACAATATTAAAAATATAATTCAAAAATTAAATTAATTTAATTCAGTAGTACTTTTTAATCCTTCCATCAATCCAATTATATAAGTCATTTAATTTCTGTATATTTTTAATACACTAAGACAGTAAATTATGAAAAAAGTTCATATTTCGTTAACTCTATCATATTATTTTTGTATCATCAAAGTGTCCTAGACAATAACGTAAAACAAAAGGTACGTTACCCATGAAAAAACATATAAATTTTAAACCGTTATTTTTTAACACATCACTAAAAAATGAAGAAAAAAAAACACTTTTCGAAATAATAGGTTTCTTCTTCAAATACAAAACTAATGTTATCGCGTACGGGAACAAAAACATCCCAGTAAGATGTTTAACAGAGTAATATAATTAAAATTATGACTGGATTATTGCAGCTAATAAATAACGTGTGCTGTAGGATAACCAGCCAATTATATACACTGCTCAAAACAATTAAAGGATATTTGAAGTTTTATATAAAATAAAGATATAAACGAAATTTTTTTGCCGAAAATAGAAGAAGAGAATCACAAATGCAAATTTTTCTGGTTTTCAAACTGTGGAGTGTGCAAATTTTGAGTTCGACGTCAAAAACGTCGCTTCAGCGGCAGCGAATGAAATTTGACTTTCAAGTGGATAAAAGAGAATGAAGACAAAGATGATCGGCATTCAGTGATTCCTTTGTTTCAATGAGTACGATGTCTCAGCGAAGTTATTTGACAGATTCAGAAGCTTGGAAAATTGTTGGTAGGTTATAAGGGGGCCAAACTCAAGCCAAAGTAGCGCAAGCCATTGGAGTGTCACAAAGTGTCATTTCCAGGATCTGGAACCGTTTTTTGGAGAGTGGATGTGCAGGCCGAAGACCAGGGCAAGGTCGTAGACGGGCAACAACGCCCAATGAAGATCGGTATTTAGCGTTAACAGCTCGGAGACACCGAAACATGAACGCTTCTCTTCTCCAACAACACCTTCGCTCGGCTACAGGCACCACGATTTCAACTCAGACTGTCCGAAACCGGCTCCATGCTGTAGGTCTGTATGCTCGCCGACCGATGGTATGTGTTAGATTAACATCAAGGCATCGTCTCGACCGCAGAGAGTGGGCAACCGAGCATGTCAACTGGAGGAGAAATGAATGGAGCAATATTCTGTTTTCTGACGAGTCCCGTTTTTCTGTGCATCCGTATAATAGGCGTATTTTCATCTGGAGGGACCGTGGCAGTAGGAATAATCCTGCGTTCGTGCACGAAAGTGTCAGATTTGGCGGTGGAGGAGTGTTGGTGTATGGTGGCATCTCCATTGACGGGCGCACTGACCTCTACATCATTCGAGATGGAGCTCTGACTGGTCGCCGATATAGGGATGAGACCCTCAGACCTATTGTAGTCCCTTACGCTGCAGCAATCGGAGATAACTTCATTTTAATGGACGATAACTGCAGGCCACATCGTGCAAACCTGGTGGAGGATTTCCTTTTCGAGGAAGGAATCGTTCGAATGGAATGGACAGCGTGTTCTCCAGACATGAATCCAATCGAGCACGTTTGGGACGCTCTAGGAAGACGAGTTTCTGGCCGCCAACAACTCCCACAAACTCTCCAAGAACTGGAAAGAGCTCTTCTGGAAGATTGGGGCAGAATACCCCAACTCGTCATTAATAGCCTCATTGAGTCCATGCCTCAAAGGTGTTCAACGTTGCTGGCCGCCCGTGGAAACCATACCCCCTACTGAAAATGATTTTCTTTGAAGAAAACACCTTTTCTTATTCTTTTTTTCTCATATGCACAAATTGTGTTTTTTTCCTTTTGTACACAAATGCGCAATAAAATGCCTTTTTTTCTGCCAAACATGTGTAATTTATTCTCATATAACCTACTATGTCTGTCGACCATGTATCAATCAGCTAAAAAGTTTCCCAGATACAAAATCCACCTAAAACTGCAATATCCTTTAATTGTTTTGAGCAGTGTACATTAAGATATTAATAGAATAAACAATCATTATATATAAGTTAAAACCTCGACTAAAACATTGTTCATATATTTGTATTTCCAATTTAAATTTTTTGAAAAAAATACATTTATAATATTGAATATATTTCGAAACATTATTTATTATTTTGCATTTATTCTAACGCTAGAACTATCATGAGCCATCATTTTGACGGTTACCAAATAAATATATTCAGATTCGAACCAAAAAATTCTTTTTAAAATGAATTAAATATAAAGCTCACATAAATACGTTAAATGAATAAGTTAAGTACTTTTAAATAAAATTTCTGGTGTGAAATAATTTTAACAAACTTGAGTAAAATTTCCGGTAGGTCTCGTGTTAAAACAAAATTATGGAAAATGTGTAATGTATAATTCAGTTTACTATACGAATTCTTAATTTTTTTTTTAAATTTTACAGTTTTTCATTATATTCTCAACGTATACGATTGTTTCGAAGAGGAAATTATTTACTTTTCAAACTATTACAAGAGTCATTTCTCTTTCCGTATGCCGGTAATGAATTTAGATTTTCTGTCATCCTCCTGATCATCTTTTCAAATGCTTATTAAAATATCATTTATCTGACTAGTCAAAAATTACTCGTTTTTGGCACAAGCGATGCATAATGTTACATCTCCTTATTGTTCGTGAAACGGAATGTGAATTATTTATCTTCCTCATATAACATTATTACCAATAAAGTAATCTTACCCTATCTATATTCTGTAATTTTCTATATGTTGGTGAAATTCTTTTAATCTTTCGTCACTATAATTACTTTAAGTAATTGAATTAGTTTAAGTAGTTCACGTGTGTCTATAATACGACTATACTAAGTATGCTAGAAAGAGCTAAGTATCATTAGAATCTGTAGCTTTAATTAAGCTCAGTAGTTATCAGAAATCCATATTATGACGCGATGTAATGTCATGCGTAAAGGAATCAATAGTGATTACATCAATGAATTCTGTTTTAATGTACGACGTTAATTCTTAAGTATGTAAATTCTCAATGATAATTTGCGTTACTGTTAAGTAACATAGAATATTGTAAAATATATTAGCATATCAAAGCATGACCTTTTAATAATATTTTCTTGCTTGATATATATATATATATATATATGGATTGTTATTTTCAATTACACAAATTTTGCAATATTTATATTTTCAGTTATAATATGTCTTTGATATTCGTCAACATATTTTCTCTAATTTTCTTCATTACATTTACACATGTCAATATTTTCGTTTCTATTAATATTTCTAGCATTGCAATTATAATTAAAGATCATTCTACCTACAGGTTTGACATATTTAACAGCTTTAACTATATTTAATTTATTTTATTTTTTACGGATCTTGATATTTAGTGAAAATCCCTTCAAAATTTACGCTACTATAGCAACCTCCGATGTAATTTAAAAAGACATTTATTTTATCTATATTTTCTTTACCTTTATATTTTGGCATTCAAGAACTTCGCCAATTGTTTAATTTTATTCTATGTTTTAATAGATCTATACCAAATTATGAAATGTAACATTTTTTAAACAAATTTAAAACCTCGAGTATCAACTTCTTGTTGACATTACATATGCAACGTTTTATAATTATATTTTATGCCCATACGTTTACGTATGATATGTTTTATCGTGCCCATAACTTTACAGTTCATTACAGCTGTTACGATAATTTCACCATAAATTAGTTTAAACAAGTTTTCTCCAGATAGATTTGTGACACAATTACATATATTACTGCATTATCGTTGTATAAATATCATGCTTTATCTTTGCATAGATGGAATCATCCATACTACGATTTGTAGAGGTTTGTACAACATTACAAGTAACAAACGTAATGTTCAGCCCATAGAGATAAACTGCACCGTGAGTAACCATCATTCCCTTTTCATAACTCTTTCTGTTAATATTCTTTCCGACAATTTGTAAAATTATGTATATATATATATATATATATATATATATATATATATATATAAATGGGGAGTGTTGCATGCGTAAAACTAGTTAAACCCAGCAGTGCATGTCTCAAGCCATGCCACTTGACACAGATCGTTTTAATATTTCTCTGTAGTTTTTTGGTTTTTTTCATTATTGCTATTATTTGTTGTGTTCTATTGTTCTGTTGTTAGTTGTGACTTCTACTTCTGTGTTTAAGTAGTTTTTTTTGTTTTTTGTTTTCTTGTTTTTTATTTATGCGGTTTAAAGATTTTAGTTGAATTTTATGATAACATATATATATATATATATATATATATATATACAAAGGGCGTTCCATAAAACTGAGAGTAAAATCATAAAAAATCAAGAAATATATATATATATACAGCAAAAGTACATCATTCATTTTTCAAAGTACATTTCCTCAGATGGTATGCAACGGTGCATCATTCATCATTCAAGAGAAGACTTTTTTAAAAATAATTTCAGAATGTGTATTAAATTTTCTACCACGGAGCTTCTCCTCCAACGTCGGAAACAACCAGCAATTGCATGGTGCGAGATCTGGACTGTAAGGGGATGTATCATGATTTTAATATTGTATTTACTAAGATATTGATGAACAGAAGTAGCGACATGCAGGCGTGCATTATTGTGCTGCGCAGATGCGAAATGCAGTCGTTTTCGAAATGTTAGTTGATGCCGCTATCTACTTACATGTCATTCGCTAACTTTCTTGCAAGCTTGCCCACACACTGATAACATTTCAATCACTGACAACACTTTCTGGTCAGCCAGGCTCAGTTCTGCAGACAAGCGTCCATTTATGAAATCACCCATCTAAAAATCGCCTTCTAGGAATCGTAGACTCACCAAAACATTTGTCTTTGTAAGCTTCTTTTATTAACTTAACTGTTTCTGGTTCTGTTTTGTTCAAACGATAGCAAAATTTTATGGCACAACGCATTTCGTTTTTTAAATCTGAATCACTCACCTCCATGCTTTTCTGTAGAGCAATTAAAAACAGTTCTTTAAACAAGGACGAAACCACGAAAATAAAATCAGCTGCTTCATTTAGAATATTTATAAACGTACGGTTAACAGTGTGAAAAAATCGCCGGCAGTTTTATTTTTTAGTTTCGTGGTGTTGCCATAGCGTAAAAAGATAGTTCCCATTTTTTATGTAATGCCCTTTTTATATATGTATAAATATAATATGAAATTGTACATTCCTTTACATTAATTCACATCGAAACGCATACTTGAGACCTGACAAAAAAGGTATATATATATATATATATTGGTAAAATCAAGAAAAAATGAATTCTAATACATATTTCAAATGTTTAGTTATAAAAATCATTACATGTTAGGCGCAATAGCAGCTCACATAAATGCAACAACTATATTTTATTAAAATATGAATTCCCAAATACATATACTTAAAAGTAGATGTATACTTAAAAAAACACACAGCATTAAACTATTAATTAGAAACAATTGAATTTTAAACTTAAATATTGAAACATTAACATAAACATACCTTGTTAAAATAATAGCCTTTTTTTCATCAGTTGGGTGGGAAGGCGTTAAAAACAAACAAACTCCACCCCCACTACAAAAATAATTATCTACTGTAGGTTTCTAAAGGCGTATGAATCTTACATTCCGTTTATAATTTAAAACATAATAAACATATTACATTAAAAATAAACAAAGTTCTGCTAATTATAGTTTGAAACCAGAGATACAAAATTTAAATTTAATTAATAAACAACATAATTTAAATAAATTTAAATAATATTTTAATAGAATTATTAAACTCTAGTTTATAGAATGCTAGCTGAATATATCTTTACCCAGACTCGCTAGCAGAAAAATGCAAAAATATTTGTAAAAAATCTCTTATATAGTAGTCCGATCTTCGGCCTGTTACATTTACTTTTCCATATCAAAAACACTAGCCTTCCATTTCAATTTATTTTCTCTTCTTTTGTTTCGAATCTCCACAACAACTGTTTCCTTTTTAAGACTTTCAAGCTGGTGTATCATTTAATTTGTTCTCGAAGAAAGCATCCAAATGTAATCATTCCGCCAATCCGCACTGTTGCCAACTATTTTTTTAAAGCATCTTTAAATAATATTTCCAACATTCATGTGAATAGTTATTATTTTAAAACAAATTAGCTAAAAACATAAAAATCTGTTCATCAAAATTGAAATTGTTGCTGCAGATTTTTCTGAATCTAATTATTTGATTGATCATAATATTAGTATATTTTCTGATGTAAATTGGTGAACCAGTGAGGCAATCCAGTGAGGCAATGGTGAATCAGTGAGAATCGTTTCCATTGAAAAGTTTGAAAACGATTTAAGAGCTCAGAGAAATATACAACGAATTGAAAAACGAAAAAATAATTGTTAAATATTTTAGAAAAATCTATTTAGGAATATCAAAATTGTAATCAAATGAAAGATATTTACAAGTACTACAAAAACTTACATTGATTGCTTTTCTTTTATCTGTCAACTTTCATTATCAGCATCTCTGTCGTCTCTCGTCATGATGTTTCCCTTGACCAGAATGTTGTCAGAAGTAAATAACAGCATTGATATTATTTCGAAGTTGAAACAGGGCATTAGTACAGGTGAAATCGACCAAAACTTGACCAAAAGACGACAATTGGTGAAAAGAACTAAATAATCAAAAAGGGAAAAACACGAAATCACCAACTCATTTCCTTATTGCGCAGTGAAAAACAATTATAAAGATTTATAACCACTCAACGTCAGACAAATGATGGGAAACCATTTTAAGATGATTAACTGTTGTTTATGAAATATGCGGAAGATTAGAAGTATAATTATAACAAGTAATAAATAACTTAATTGACTGATTACATTCTTACGGAAGAACCTTTCAATGTGTAATTCCACTGATGTAAGAATCGTGAAAGTAAAAAACTCTCAATATCGAACTAATAGCTTTATACTTCAGTCCCAAATAAAAAATGTAACGGAGAACATATGGGAGCTTCAGAGCTCTGATAAAATTATGTTATCATGCGTTATACATTAAATCTAAAGATCAATCATTGTTACGTTTAATAATCAAGAATATGTAATCTAGATAAGAAAATGTCTATGATTATTTAGCCTCCAATAATCTAATTATTTAGTTTTCAGCAGAAAGTGAATTGTGCACCATCAACGAGATCATGAATGTATACTTCAATAATTAATATATCGATCTTTGGATTACAACACACAATGGATTTCCAAGTGAAAGCACCTTCAGAAAAAGGTTAGAAAATTTTCTTATCCTTATTCAACAAACTGTGAACCTTTTACGTTGAACGGAAAATAAACTTTAAAAACTTTTGAGACAATTTAATCGCGCTGCCACGAATTCCTCTTTCAAAAAGTTACACTTTATGAGAGAGCACAGCTTTTTACATTTACTTACTTGTTATACAGGGTGTCCCTGGAATATTGGGACAAACTTTAAGAAGAGGTAGGGAACATCACAAGGATTCAGATTTGCATAGGAACCCATGGTCGAAATCGGCTTCGTTCGCCGTTAAGTGGTGTTGCTCACAAGAGCAATGGAGGATTAGCATCGGCAGATTATCGCATCTTTTTGTAAGAGGTACTACCAAGCTTACTTGACACTTTGCCACAACATGTCGGACGCCATATGTGGTTTCAACATGGCACCTACCCATTATGACAGATGTGTTCGGGAACATTTGAATCAGGTGTTTGATCACCGATGGATTGGACGTGGTGGACCGTTTACCTGGCCACCACGCTCTCCTGATTTAAGCAGCATAGATTTCTTTCTTTGGGGTGCACTGAAAAGTTATGTGTACTTTTCTCTGAAAAGCCTGTGGAATTCGATATGGATCTGGTTGCAAGACTCGTCTGTAGTGCTGCGGATATCTAACAAAATCCAGGTGTATTTGAGCGAGTCCGCCAATCCATGGTCCGTTGGTGTAATGCATGCATCGCTAGCAATGGAGGAAACTTTGAACATATTTTGTGACATTTTCACATATCATCTACCACAGCACATGTAATATCTTTGACCAATAAATTATTTCAGATGATCTCAGTCTTGTGTCTCTTCGTTTCTTGTACCTGTCATGCTACTTTCCCATGACGTTTCCGACCATGAGTTGCTATGCAAATCTGAATCCCTGTGATGTTCCCTACCTCACCTTAAAGTTTGTCCCAATAATCCTGGGACACCCTGTATATTCACATAATACATCACTCAACTAAATTTTTTAGATTGCGACTTGAACTTTTATTAATTAACGATCCACACCAGTAACATAAAAAAAATTGGGAAGAGCCCCAAAAATTTATTTTGGTGTTACTTAAATCAGTTAAGTGAACAAATTCCATTCTGCCTTTATCCAAGGGCTTACGTTATTCCTCGATAGTTGTGGTCCCTCAGCCGAATAATAATGTAGAGGATGGTTGGAGTGTTGTGGGGTTTGAGGACGCATTAAAAGATCAAGCAGGTGTTTCTGCGAAGTTGCTGGCAAAGTTTCTTCCGGAAACATATCTTCTACACTGCAGTGGGAGTGAAATTTCTAAAACGTTTTGCCGGTAGTTATGCGGGTAGTTTTATCGTCGTGGTAATAAATAAATAGAATTACAAGTGGCTTTTATTATTCATTTTTTTTACAATTTATATATACATATTTTTCTTTTTTTCTAAATATCTAAAACAGGCTTTCTTCAATGTTTGACTTTCTTATTCTTATCTACCTCCTTATTGTACACTTTGTTCTGTTTACAGTTTCTGAACCACAGAAACTCGTGAAGTCTGTACAGTATGATGAATTCACCACTGTCCATGAACACGAATTGAGTGGCACTGTAGGTGTCGTTGTTTATGGGGTTTACTTGCTGCAAGCTGCAAGGTGTAACAAGGACACTTGCAAAACTTACTACGACGTTTGCATTTAGAATGGAAATAACTCCAAAAATAAGTTCAGGCCATCAAAAACACACGTAGTAGTATTTCATGTTTATGATGTTTCAGATAGTACGAAAATGAGTAATAAGTTACGCAGGTGCTGGTATATTACCTCATAGTTTCAGACTTCAGAAATTACTCCTGTTTGTGAGCGGTATGTGCTGTAAACCGGGAATCTCGGATTGGATTTCTTGATACTAAGAACATATGATATATTGTACAGTGATCTTTCACTTATACGCGATACACGGAAATCATTTTTCCGCGCCAGTTTTTTTATAAGGCAATTTACATCTTCTTAAATCGCAGAATTATAAATCAAATTTTACTGTTTTAAAATAGTGGTCTGAGAAACTAATTGCTGAACATCGCGTATGAGTGAGAGATCACTATAATTTACCTTCTCTATTGTTTCTTATAATTGTTATGTCTTTCAAGATGTTTTCTGAATCATATGTTGTATATCTAAAATTCACAAAAAATATTTTTTTGGAAAAAAAAATAAGTGACACTATTACGTACACTTATTTATGGAAAAGGACATTTGCATGTCTTAAATGTACTAATTTCATATGGTTACAAATAGAATATACTAGGTTTTTTTAACTCTTAAAGTGTGTCCATATAGAGATATATGATATATTTATGCATTTTACTAAGTTTTTATGAAATATTTGTCGCTCGAATCTTTATTTTTATGAAACTCATAAATTTATTTGCCCGTAGAATTTTTATAAGTATTAAATGATGTCCGAATATTCATCTTTGAAATTCAATCTAAATGTTTCGATTTTTATTGATTATAATTATAATTTATTAAAATATGTATAATGTATACCTTTTACAAAATAAAGTACGTTTAACTTAAGTCATCATAATCATAATGACATAAAATAATAATTAATTAAACATTCAAATTTATCTAATGTAATTTCCATTTAAAGCAATTAAGGCTATTCAAAGGAAACCTGAGAATTCGTTACAATTTAATATATCGTTAAAAATGTTTCTACTTTGCATGCCGTTCTTTGTATATAAAAAAAAGTTTGGCTAGCAAAAGAAATGTGCTTTTAATAATATGAAACAAAATAGAAGCAAAATGAAAACATCAAATCATTTCTTTTCCAAATACGTTACAGAAAAAAATCTTTCATTTCTTTTCAAAATATCTCAAAATATTTCGAATTTGAAGACCATTTTTAAAGAAAAGAGACAATATATACAGATTATTTTTTTAAAGACTTTTTCAAGCATTTATCTTCATTGAAATAGAATACGTGAACGGCAGTGTATGAAAGAAATAGTTATAATTCTACGATTTTCTGAAAAAAGATTTATAATATTTTATTAAAGTAAGATATTACATTCAGATATTGTTTTTGAAATTTGAATATTTTCCTTTTTATTTTTGTTATATTTTTAATTGAATCAAATACATGCAGCATATTCTACTTGCTTTAATTATTTTTACCCTTAAAAAATATTTTTAAACGAAAAACTTCATTTACGTTAAAATTCTAATAATGATAATTTAAATGATCTTTGAAAAAAATATATTTTACTTATTTGCTATAAATAGATTAGAAAACTCTTGTAATCTTATAAAGAGATTGAAAATTTTTTCATTTTTTTTTTTTAACTAGTAAGTGTCTTTTAAAACTTCTAATTTTAATTTTTCTATGAAATTGTAAATGTTTGATTTGAATATTATCTGCGTATGTGTTACGAAACGATTTGTGTCACTTACTAGAACTATGTATTTTAAGGGGGATTAGAATGTTTTGAAATGACGAAAACATGTATTTAATATTTTTAACGTAATGTTTCAAACTTTAAGGATGTCGCACAGTTGCACAGTGGAGTATTTGTTACAAAATTCTGACCAAAGAGATAAAAATTAAAATTTGCCCAACAATTGTAAACAAGTTGTAAATTGTACGTCAAACGTGACAAATGAGGTGCGTTCGTACTATATCTAGTTATATAAATATTCAGATCTTGCTGATTTTTAATTCTGTGAAATGAATTATATCGTCTGCAGATTAATTTCAGTAATAAAATAAGTATCTCGGTCGCTTGACTATTAAACTTTGAAAGCTCCTATAACAAGAAAGCACCGATTAAAAAAAATAATAAAATTTCTTAATAAATGTTTTTATTAATATTTTCTATGGTTTGGATTCGATTTTTATAAAATTTGAAATGTCTCTACAAAATTCTGTAAAGATAATATATTTTAAATTTCAAACCATTCGGTTGGGTAGTTTTTGCGTTGTTATATGCGGACGGAAGGACAGACAGACGGACGGACGGAGAGACAGACGGACGGACCAGACGACGACAATATGTGCTACGTATTTATATAATTAAGAACGCATCTAAAAAGCATATATTTATGATAGCTGACTAACTAGTGTATTTCAGGAGTATTATGCATGTCCAGCGGCTCCTAACCTCAGTTGAAATGAAAGTTTATTTGTGAGAAGACGTATTTTTTGTTATGTTTCAGCTTTTCTACTTTGTTGAAATGTATACGTACTCTGACATGTGCATTTAAATAATTTTACTTTTCACATAATAAAAAATAATTAAAATTGAAACTAGGTTAATATTAAGGTTTTTTATATCTAATTTATTGAAATATATTATCTAATGTATTCAAAACTTTTTAAAGTTGGGTAGGGGTTTGTCGGACCATTTTTAAATTATAATCGTATTGGTTATAGGTCTGAAGTGAATTAAAAAAAAATCTGCATATTGTTGCCATTTTTAGATATCAATGTATTTTGGGAGGACTGCAAATCTATTAACATCACTCAAAAACCAGCATCTCTATAATATAGAGACTCAACATTGGTAAATACTATATGCAAGTAATATATTATATGCATTGGTTTTTATAAATAATTAAACATTTATGTGTAGTAAGATTAGACACATTTAATTGAACATTTACTTCTAAATAAAGCAAACCTATAATTAATTAATCAGTTATAAACACTAAAGAATTAACTAAAGACTGCATTGTATGTTTATTTATTTAAATAAATACATACATTTATGCATATATAACATTAATTAAGTGTATTTACTAATAGTAAGTCAGCAACACTGATTTTAAATTTAAAATACATGAAAAATAATTTGGGCCAGTATTTTGCCGCAAATACGCCACTGTGCGTTGCTCCGATGGGAAAATTCCTAAATTCATGTTGATTTAAATCATGTATTAGTACAATTAAATTATGTATTAGTTTGTAAACCATTTCTCTCACTTACTAAATATATGTATTTTAAAGGGAATAGAATGTTTTGAAATGATGCAAACATGTATTTAATATTTTTTACATAATGTTTGAACCATAAAAGATGTCGCATCGTTGATCCGATATGAAAATTTCTAAATTTACGTTCATAAAAATTACGTATTAGTACAATTAAATTATGTTTTATTACTTAAACTATTTGTATCACTTACTGGAAATATGTATTTTAAAGGGGTTAAAATGTTTTGAAATGACGAAAATATGTATGTAATATTTGTTTACATAATGTTTGAGACTTTAAGGATGCCGCACAGCTGGTTCGATGGGAAAATTCCTAAATTTACATTCATATAAATTATGTATTAGTACAATTAAAGTATGTATTAGTAAGTAACCTATTTGTGTCACTTACTAGAAATATATATTTTAAGAAGATTATAATGTTTTGAAATTACGAAAACATGTATTTAATATTTCTTTACATAAAGTTTGAACATTTAAAGATATATCACCGTTTGTCCGATGGGAAAATTCCTAAGTTTACGTTAATATAAATTATGAAGTATTACAATTAAATTATGTGTTATTACGTAAACCATTTGTGTCACTTACTAGAAATATGTATTTTAAGGGGGAATGATTGGATGTTTTAAAATGGCGAAATCATGTATTTAGTATTTTTTTACATAATGTTTGAACATTTGCGGATGCCGCACCATTGTTCCGATTAGAAAATTTCTAAAATTACGTTCATATAAATTATGCATTAACACAATTAAATAATGTATTAGTACGTAAACCATTTGTGTCACTTACTAGAAATATGTATTTTAAGGGGGAATGATTGGATGTTTTGAAATGGCGAAATCATGTATTTAGTATTTTTTTACATAATGTTTGAACATTTACGGATGCCGCACCATTGTTCCGATTGGAAAATTTCTAAAATTACGTTCATATAAATTATTCATTAATACAATTAAATAATGTATTAGTACGTAAACCATTTGTGTCACTTACTAGAAATATGTATTTTAAGGGGGAATGATGGGATGTTTTGAAATGGCGAAATCATGTATTTAGTATTTTTTTACATAATGTTTGAACATTAATGGATGCCGCACCATTGTTCCGATTGGTAAATTTCTAAAATTACGTTCATATAAATTATGTATTAATACAATTAAATAATGTATTAGTACGTAAACCATTTGTGTCACTTACTAGAAATATGTATTTTAATGGAATTAGAATGTTGTGAAATAACGAAAACATGTATTTATTATTTTTTACATAATGTTTGAAACTTTAAGGATGTCGCACTTTTGGTTCGATTTGGAAAATTCCTAAATTTATGTTCATATAAAACGTTGCGTAGCACATACCGGTGAACATGCGAATGCAAAATTTTAAACTCAATTATTTCGAAACATTTTTGTTCAGCGGTTTTTCTGCGATATTTTTTGAACAAGTTAACGGATTTAAAAACTTCTTTTTTTTTAAAAAAAAGTACAGTATATTGGGTACAAACTATACTTTAAAAAAAAAATCAATAATTCATATTATAACAAAATATATAGTCTAAAAACAGAACATGCTGTCGTATTACATTTAAATCGTATTTAGGCATACCAATCATTAGGCATTAGTATTGATTTTGGAGAGCAATAGACGCAAGGCTGCCACTGGCGACTATTTTTTAATTCTACCTCGCTCCACATTCTCAAAACAAAAATTTTTCACGTGTTCAAGAGAAATATACTACAAAAATATTATTTTTAAATAGTAGTGCTAATAGAATAAAAAAAATAGTCGCCAATTGCAGCCCTGTACTAGCATAGATGTGTCATTTCATATTACTATTATCCTTAATAGTTGTAAGCAGGAAATAAAAAGTAGGGAGGTCAGAATAAGAATTGTTAAAAAAAAATCGTAAAAGAAATTGGGTGTGTAAAAAAACATTTGAGATGTCAAACTGTATTTGTATGTGTTTTTAAAGAAAGTAACTAAATATGTTTTTAATTATTACTGTTATGTATGTTTTTTTCTGACAATATAAAAAAAATTATAAAATAATCTAATTCTTTTTAAGGATAATAGTAATATGAAATCACACACCTATCCTACTATTGCTCTCCAATATCAATACAAATGACTGATGTGACTGGTATGCTAAAATAATATTTAAATATAACAAAATACATGATTAATTTCTATAGATTTCGAATTTCTTATAATATATATATATATATATATATATATATATATATATATATATATATATATATTTATATATATATATATATATTTTTTCAAATAAAGTGGAGAGTCAAAATACGTCCATTAGAATTAACTTTTAAATATACATTAAAACACTTTTTATTTTTCTTAAAAGACGTCAACATAAACCTTAAAGATGTTAAAATTTAAAATTTACTTGTTTCGATTTGTTCATCAAATCGTCATCATAATAGAATATACACAAACCACAAATACAATGTACATAAAAACCAGATATTAAATTAACCAGAGAGTCTGAACAGTCACTATGTGAAAGAAGGTACAACGCCATCTATACTTTGAATTTTTACACCGCTCTTAGATTCATCTACAGACCGCTACCCACTATTATCCAACCACTCAACCCAAATCTTCGGAATATTAAATGACAACGTATCATTGCATGATTTCGAGCTTCTTAAATAAATTTCAATAGATTCCTTCACAAAAAGTTGAAAATAAAAACTGGAGCAATAAATCAATTTAGCTTCATTAAAGTTGATGCTCTCTCTATTATTTAACCTTGATAAGGCAGTATTCCCTCTCCCATACTTAATATCTGCAATATGCTCCTTACATCTAACATTGTATTTCCTCTGTGTCATACGAACCTAGTAATTTCTAACACCCCCCCCCTCATTAATAAATGGAATAACATAAACACCCGAAAGGTCACCCTTACTGACAAGATTAATTCTCGTGCTCAAAACCGTCTTTAACTTCGGGGGATCCCACGCGACTAAACTAAAACCAAATGCTTTTAAAGGAAATTTTACAAACTCAAATAAACCCGGATAATAACTCATAACCATTCTCTTCAACTTAACATCACTATCCCGTTTATTTTCCCCAATACATTTGTTCCTTTTAGTGATAAAGGTCTGAATTAGTTTATTAACTGAATTCACGCGATATCCATTGTCAATAGCGATAAGTCTAATTTTATCTAATTCATCCCACAAACTTTCTGCAGAAGAAACCCTGAATGTTCTATTAATTAGGAACTTGAAGATAGATAACTTGCAAGAATATGGAGTGCACGCATAAAAAGGTATGATATTTAAATTAGCAATTGGTTTCCTGTAAACAGAACGAACCAACACATTTCACTCTCTCTTTAACTCTACATCTAAAAAAGGCAATCTCCCATCTTTCTCAAGTTCAAACGTAAATTTAATATTATAATCAATAGCATTTAACTTCTGAACAAATGCCGATAAACTAACACCTCCTCCTCTCCAAACAATAAAAATATCATCTATATATCGAAGCCATATTAAAGGTAGTAATTCAAATGTTCTAAAATTCTTAGATTCAAGGGGGCGTAATTTGAACTCGGCAAGAAGGCGCGACACTGGGAGACTCCATTGGCGCACCACATGACTGTTCATAAATAATATTGTCAAAAATAAAAAAGTTTAATATTAAAAGTATAGAGGGCGTTGTACCTTCTTTCACATAGTGTCTGTTCAGACTCTCTGGTTTTTAATTAATTTAATCTCTCGTTTTTTATGTACATTGTATTTGTGGTTTGTATATATTCTAATGATGATTTGATGAACAAATCGAAACATGTATATTTTAGTTTAACATCTTTAAGGTTTATGTTGACGTCTTTTAAGCAAAATAAAAAGTGTTTTTTGTGTATATTTAAAAGAAATAATAAGTCAAAAATATTGAATCTGAGCAACAAAATCGTAGCAAAGCTAGATTTGTAAGATTATTTTTTATCAACAATATTCTTATTATTATTATTATTATTATTATTTTACAATTGAATAAATATTTTATATAGGCATAATAAACTAATATAATAAACATAAATAATAAATACATAATAAACATAAATAAACTAATACAAAATAAATAATAGCGTAGATTAATTACAGGTTTCTTAATCCATAATCAAGCTTCTGTTAAATTTTGTCATTTCAAACTAAAAAAAAATAACTATTTTTAGTAAAAAAAAAATTATAATTTCAAAATAAATATTCTTGTTCTATAACATAAGGATATACGGTTAGTCATTTTAAATAACTTTAAATCGTTTCAAATCACTTTAAATCATTTCAAATTACTTTAAATTATTACTTTGAATTTTGATATAATTTTGATCTATTTAAAATTTTTTGAACATAAATGGATGCTTTCTAACTTTTTAGCAAAATATCTCGTAGTAATTTCTTTCCAAGAAAAAGCTTGAACCATTTTTTTATTATTAATCCGTTAATTTATTTTAGCTATATATTATAGCGAGATACAATTTCGAATTAAACAAAAATATTTGACATTACAGTGAGTCAAAATGTGTATAAATGCAAAACATGCTGTAAAGTACACAGTGTAATTCAAAATAGATCTAATGCCGATAATTTTTTAATCGCTCATTATCCAAACATAATCCAAATTACAAAATGTAAAAAGACCAAGTAGAGCTTTTAGGTATGATTTTTACAATTCAAGGAGCTGTTTACATGTTCATATTAGAAGTTTAACTTTCTATACGGTTACAAGGCACCAAATAGTCATGTAACTAAGTAATCATCTTTCAGTGCCGTTCATAGATATTAGCTCGCAGAGTAGGATAATAACTAAAATAAACAGTTTAAATAACGATACATAATCTATGTTGAAAGATATTTTTGTATATACACTTTAAAATATACTCAATGTGAACAAACAAAAATATACATTTAATTTCGTATATTTCAGAAAGTATTTAAATAATCCCAATTATTCTATTCTTGATAAAGTTATGAATAAATCGTTTATATATGATCTTTTCGAAAGAACATGCTTTTGTTATTTAAAAGCTAAAGTGCAAGCGAAAATAATAGACAATTTATTAGATAGACGTTTTGATAACGGTCTTCCCACTAAGCTATCCTGCACAAATCAGGCGAACACATTTCACTCAGACATGCTTTTTAGCAATTATATATGGTCTTTTATCTAAAATCCATTTAAAAATAACATGTAAAGGAACTCCAATAAACGTTTAAACTCAGTTACACTTAATTATTTTAACACAATTTTTCTGTAAGGTAAATAAATGATATGATTTGTAATTCTTCCAACTGAGCAAAAAAGCGTACAGTCCAGTATTCTAACCCATGGCAATGGATTAAGCTGCAAACTCTCTTCAAACTAAACTACCCTAATCAATTCCAGCGTTTGAAGTTCCATCATACAATTTTTTTGGAAATGACACCTCATATATTATCCAAAACAGTTACACAGAATCAGCCGGAAGTAAAATGAACTCCAAAAAACGTTGATATGCAATTACACTTAATTATTTTAACACAATTTTACTGTAAGGTAAAGAAATGATATGATTTGTAATTTTTCCAACTGAGCAAAAAAGCGTACAGTTCAGTATTCTAACCCATGACAATGGATTAAGCTGCAAACTCTCTTCAAACTAAACTATCTTAATCGATTCCGGCGTTTACAGCTCCATAATACAAAGTTTTGGGGGATGACACCTCGTATATTATCTAAAACACTTACACAGAATCAGCCGGAAGTTAAATTAACTCCAACAAACGTTGATATGGAATTAAACTTAATTATTTTAACACAATAATGCTAAATGGAAAATAAATCACACGATTTGGACAATTGATTGTTAGCATGATTGTGTTAAAATAATTATGTGTTATTGTATATCCACCGTTTATATGATTTTGTTTACCTGAGGTATATTCAGTTGTATTTTTTGAGATAACAGACGTTATTGCTTAAAGTTTGTCCGAGTGAAATGTCTTTGTCCAGAATAGCTTAGTTTGAAGAGCATGATCAGCTAAGTCGAATGAGAGTTGTCAGCATCTTGTATTCGAATTACGGACTGCATAATTTTTTGTTCAGTTTGAAAAATTACGATTGGTGTGTTTTCGTTACCAATATGATTGTGTTAAAATAAATATGTGTAAATACGTATCCAAAGTTTATTGGTGTTCCTTTAACGGCGGTATAATCTGTTGATATTTTTTTGAAAACAGACCTGAAGTCATTGCCAACAGATTGTCTGAGACAAATGTGTGTATCAAATTTGTCCACGATAGCTGAGTTGGAAGACCCTTGGCTGCTTTTAGTTCTCGATACACTATCTCGGCACTTTTTGGCTCCGTTGGAAAAATTACAACTCGTGTGCCAACTTCAGATTAAGGCTTTTGAACTAAAATCTTGAAAAAAATATTCCGGATGAATAATAAGGCATTATTTATAATATACACTTTATTATTATAAATCACGGTTTCGTTTGTTAAAAGAAAATATATTTTTAGAGGTGAATTGTTGCTCTTTAAACAATTTTATATGTATTTTATTTCAAACTGAAGGATCATTGACAGAAATTTTAATTATTTACTTTTTCTTGTGAAACTTTAGACGACAGTGCTATCTGTTTTATCCACAGGCATACTATCGTTTAGCCACTTTAAAACGAGTCAAAACTGAAGATTTGAAAGAAATATCTGATAATAGCTATAAAGTTGTAATAACTATGAAACTAATTTAAAAAAAAATCTCAGTCGAAAATTTATATAACGGAGTAATAACGACGGATGATATCGCTCGTAAAATGAAATCAAGAGTCATCTAACCTTTATTTTATCTAATAATCTGTGATATCTGTGTGATCTTGATCCTATGTGGTTACATCGTTATGATCCCTGATCATATTAATGATAATTTAATTCTATTAGAAATAATTGATTGTAAATGACATCTGAGATAAAACAGCACAATGAATGCATTTTCAATCAATATTTGTAAATACTACTATCGCAAAGTTTGTATACAAAACATACATTATTATATCAAAGGAAAATATTCAAATTTCTTTTAAATCATTGATAACAGTACTCTATACAACCGATCTAAGAGTAGAAAGTACACCGAAAGTTATAGTCTTTCGTCAAAATATAAAAATTCTGTCTTCTTTCCAGTAGTCTTGTTCTGTGGGCTGCTTAAATATATCCCAAAGTATTGAAAAGCGCTTTACGATTTCTGAAAAAACGATATTTTTGAGTTACAAGAGGATCAATTTCTCTCCAAAGCATTTAAATCTTCCTTCTTTTTTCACTCTCCTGTTATATGAAACTCTTAGCAAATAGTGAAATGTATTTTAAAACTAATATTAAATAATATATATCATGCCAATATTTCAGTTCTTGAAAGGTTTATTTCGTCAAATATATCTGTAAAAAAATCTTAAAAGTATTAATGCGGATGTTATATTCAACAATGTATTACATATTCATTATATATAGCTATATAAATGTATACATATATGAGAAAAGAATTGGTTATTTTATTTATAAAACCATCTCACTGGTTTATAGCACGCAGATAGATGTGTATGGGTCAAGTTTATTGTTAAAGTTATGATTATATTTTTGGATTTGGTCAACAGCAAGTAAATAAAACGAGATATCTAGTAACTTTATCCAATAATTTCAAAATGTTGCTTTTATGACATACAAATTTTCAGAATTATCTAGATCTAGAATTGTGGAAAAGTTGTATTTCGATATCATTTTACTCCTCGTTAACTTGTTCATTCCGGCTGGATCAATAGTTGTACCCAAAATATTCATTTGACCAGGGTACGGCTATTTTACAACTACCCTAGCTCTTTCTCCCCTTCCTGAAAACAACAGACGTTATTGCTAAAAGTTTGTCCGATTGAAATGTCTCCGCCTAATTTGTCCAAATTAGCTTAGTTTGAAGAGCATGGTCAGCTTAGTTGGACGAGCGTTTTTAAAAATTACAATTAGTGTATTTTCTATATAAATCAGTATGATTGGGCTAAAATAATTATACGTAAATGCGTAACTAAAGTTTATTGGTGTTCCTTTAACTGCGGTAAAATATGTTGAGCTGTTTTAAATAACAGACCAGAAGTCATTGCCAACAGCTTGTCTGAGAAAAATGTGTGCAACAAATTTGTCTATCATTTTAATTTCATTTTATTCATGTTTTGTTCCATTAAAAATAGCCACAAAAACATTTTTTTTTTGCATGTACTCTTTTTCATATAGTATATATCAGAACTGTTCCTTATATAATAAAATTAGGCACTTTCATAATAGTTCATACACTTATTTATCTTAAGTTATCTTTATTTCGAATTTTACTTTTCGATGAATATTATTTGTTGGAATATCTGTAAAATCATACAAAACATAAAAACTGGAAAATATAACCCCTACTAACTAATAAGAAACTAAGGATTGCAAAAACAAACAGTGAAATTGAATAAAATGAGGAAACATTCATAAATAAATACATTTCTGTCTTAGTGAATCAGAAATGAATTTATCTAAAATGAGAAAATATTCCTCAAGAAATACATATTTGATTTTTTAAATGAGAAT
This sequence comes from Maratus michaelseni, assembly GCA_963931845.1. Lineage (NCBI taxonomy): Eukaryota > Metazoa > Arthropoda > Arachnida > Araneae > Salticidae > Maratus > Maratus michaelseni. The sequence goes on along the minus strand of OZ007591.1, from coordinate 298,635,776 downwards.
ATTTATAAGATATAAGGAATGAAAAATATATGATTGGTTTTACAATAAGTGGTTTTACAAAAACCCTTTCACTTCCTAGAATTTTAAGAACTCCTGTGCCTTTTAATAGGAATGGAAGTTCCACACGAAAAAACGATCTCCGCAAGAGGGGGTCGGGAATTCTGAAATAGCGCAATATTTTGGGTTCAAGCACGTTCAAAACATTGCCGGACGGAAAAGGTTACGACTGATTGCTTTAACCCTTTCAGGGGCAAGCAATTTTGTTCCTGTAACGTCGAACTCACACCGCTATTTACGAAAGAATTTAGTTCAAAATAAAAAAAAGCAATTTTTCCAACTTTTCCCGTCAAAGTTAAAAAAGTAAAATTTAACTAAAAGTTTCTGGTTCGAATCGGATTAAAATTAGGTGGTATATAATATATACCACCGCCCCTCAAAGGGTTAAAATCTACTCAATAAAAAATATTCTAATCCGCAGTACCTTGGTAAAAGTTATTTTTCAATTTAAAATATTTTAAAAAAATGTTTTTAAGCATCTCGGGCTTATTTTAAGCTGTATGACTGTATTGTAGAAAAATTGTTTTAGGTGAAAAGGATTATAAAAGCATTTTTGATGTGACAAAAAATATCTGACATTAAGGAAAGATTTAGAAAAGATATTTAAATAACATTGGAAATCGAATACTATGATTGGCCATTAAAGTGTCTGGAAATTACTTAATATAATACACACACTGCTGGTTCTTAACTAAAAACACAAATAGACTGTAAAAGCGGTTTATTCAAAAAACAAATAAATGCGAGCCATCACACGGCTTATTCTATAACAACATTTATCACATTCCAAAAAACAAGAAGCAAAACAGAACACTGAGTTTTGCCAAACGCGGAAAGTAAGAAAAAGAAACTTACATGAATTCGGAGGACATAAAACCAAGGAACATGCAGCTTTAGCTCGCTGCAGACGATACTTACATAAACATTCTGGCCCCCGTTGAAATCTCCTGCGATTTCAACAAGTGGTTAGTTGCTTTCAATTCCTTACTATAATGAAAAACAATTAATAACACAAACAAATTAATGCAAAAAAATAGAAAAATGTTAAACAGTCCGCAGTTCATAGTTTTTAGTTTCTATAGGAAGTGGACACAGTTTCACTACTGGACGATTGATTACACCACTACTAGTCTTGATCGTAACAACTCTGTCCTTATTATCTGAACCTGGATGAACAGTTATTATTCTCCCTAATTTCCATTTAAGTTGTGGAAGATTATCATCTTTGATGAGGACTGAGTCAAAGACTTCTAAATTTCGCTGACTTTTCTGCCATTTAGGTGTTTGCTGAAGTTGAGACAAACATTCCCGGCTCCATCATTTCCAAAATTGCTGTAGGATGAACTGTCTCACATGCCATCTATCGAGGTGACTCAAGGGACTGTGATTTAGATCTTGTTTAGGTATGGAGGTTAGCGAAGTTCCAACTAGGAAGTGACCTGGCGTTAGAGCAGTCAAGTCTGTTGGGTCAGATGATATGGGACACAGATGATATAACATCAAGTTCTTTTACAGTTTCAGAAGCTACAAATGATAAGGTTTTACGTACTTTCGGACTCTCGAAATATTCGTTCTGATAAAAAGTATATAAAAATTTTCTAAATTGTTTATTTTAAAGCGTGAATATAAAAAACAACAAAAAAACATAAATTTTGCATAAACAATAAAGTCGATCGGATAATGAGTTGCCGAGATATTTGTAATCTTATTTTCCACACTATTAGACTTTTCATGACCCTGTATTTCATTCAAATTTCAATTCAAAGATATATTTTAATTGACGTCATCAAGCCACGATTTTATTTGAATTGCAATGCATTTTACAAGTAGTTTACACATTTTTATTTTAATATTTTATATTATGCATATCTATGATGGGTAAGTATTACGGTGGCCCCCAACGACTAGTTTTTTTAGTCATCGTTGATGGCGAATGCTCTATTCATGCGAAAGATTGAATGTTCAATAAATATACTTTCGTGATGGATATTTAGTTCGAATATGTTAAATGGAGAAACACCCATCACATACGATCCGTTGCTTAATTTAAATTGGTGGCCACTGCAACAAGGCTATGAAATCATATTCTAGTAAATATTCAACAGCAAAGCTTTTGATCTAGGAAGTGTTTTCAGTGTGATAACTGTCATGAATACGTGACAGGGTCCATCACCAACTAACTAAAAAGCATGTGACAGAATGATGTATGATTTTAACTGAGATATAATTCCAGTGGTTATATACAGAATATACCATCTACAGTCGACAATGTAACATTTATTTAGTGACGTATTTAGGCATGTGCAACATTTGCAGATTATCGGAGTGGAAACATTTTGAGGGCGGCAAAATTTTAAAGGTGACAAAATTATTGAAGACGGCAAAATAGAGCTAGAAGTTAAAGATTTTTTTATTTTTTTATTATTTGTTTTTCATTTTGAAATATTTTTATAGTTAGACTATTTTATGAAGATATTGCCTTTTACAAGTATTTCGTAAAAAAAAATAAAAATAAAAAAAAATAAAAAAAATAAAATTAAACCGTCCTATTCGGAAATATAAATAAAACAAGTCTTCAGAATCAAAAGTATGTAATCCTTTTAAGAAAAAAAAATCGATAACCAATTTAAAAAGAAGCGTTTTTGGAATCTACAACTCATTTATTTTGTAGAAGATTTCTGTTTCATCTGATGTTTTCTTGTGTTACAAGAGAAGAAAAATAAATTTTCAAGCATCTGAACAATGGAACAATGCTTTATGTATCACCTAAAATACATTATTTTCCATTTTAAAAGAAAATGGAATATGTGTTTTATTTATTTTTAATAATCAAATTTCGGAATATAAAATACTTAAAAAAAACAAATGGAAATATCTGCGATACAATCTGTTATAAAATATTGGATATAAGAAAACTAGGGAAAATATTTTTTTCCTGTTATATTTTCACATACTAATCATGGACAATCAAGAGCATGTTGTAATAAATTTGCCACTTTTCCCTTAGTTAATTTATATTATTGCAAGAAGTCCATGTTCATTGTTGATATAGATTTTAACAAAAACTTCATGCTTGTATATTATTAAAAAAAACAGTACATGCTAGACTTTTCAAAATAAATTTAATTAGAAATAACATTTATCTTTGATCCTATTTCTCCATCTCCCATTCTCTCAACACTTAAAGCACTCTCTGAATTATTCTGATTTCCTTTTTTGTAACATTTAGTGCGAAATCCTTGCATTTATTACTTCTTTAATTGAAAATCTATTCAGAAAAATGATATAAATAATTGAAATTTTGCAATATTAAAAAGAGGATGCGTGTACGATTGAATCGAAAACGATAGCATATGCCGTTGCCACCGTCATTATTAAATCGGCCTACCCTGCTATTCGGTTAGTTGTTAAAGGCATTTTTATTATAATTAAAGCACTCCCTGAATTATTCCGATTTTCGTTTTTTTGTGACATTTATTGCAAACTAAATAATTTCTTAAAGGAATCTCTATTCAGAAAATTTCAACAAACATGGCAGTTAACCGGCTTTTACAGATTCCTCAGCCGTGGTATATGAAATACGTCTTTAGTTTTCTTCCTCCTAAATTTAAGTGCTGAATAAATTACACACAATCGCCTTTCAGAGGGTTAAAGATGGAGCATGGGACCCAGATTGCTATTGTGCGATGAAAAATAATAAATCGCACTTTATTTTCATGACATCCTCTACAAATTGTGTGAAGGTCACCTAGTAAATATTACTATCCAAACTCTTTTATTGAATGATAAACATTTGATGGCCCACCCAATATTGTTATTCTACACGTAGATTTATGGTAAATAATTGTCATCAAGCGTTCTTTTCTTTCTTGTGATATTTCATTTGATGTTATTTCAGGAGTAATATTAAAATAGGACCATGTTTAAACTAATTTGGCCTAATTGCACAGAGTGTATAATGTGTGGCTACAGAGCTGTTTGTGTACTTAATACATCAATATAAAAAGGCTGCTTATATTATATGATGTCGTAGTTTTAGTAATTATATTTTATTGTCAAATATATACACAGTTTATCAAGATATTTTATTGTTTTAAAAATTTTAATATGTTAAAATTTATTTTACTATAAATGTTTGATTTTAGATACTGTAATTGAATGAGAAACTTACAAATAACAAATAAAGAAACGAATATCTTTTCACAAGTTCATAAAAGTGTATCATTTGTAATGATTTAAGACTATAAAACGAAAAATTATATATTATTTTACAAATAACTCTAGCAGCAAATAAAAACACGTAAATCTTAAAATTGTATTTCCCCTCAAGTGCAATCCTATGTCAATTTTAATTTCCTTCGAATTGACATTTTGATAAGTGGTTTTTGAGGATTTTTCAAAACAGTGTAAATTTTCACCGATTTTATTTTTATTTATTTATTTATTTATTTTTTTTATTAGGAATATGATTGGTAGATTAAGGCTCTGTTCGAAAAACTCTCAAAAACAGTTTTTTAAATATTGATGTAAATATAAAGTTAGTATTAAAGAACATCATTCAAATAAAATTTTTGGCATAAAATATTTATAAAGTGAAAATAACTTTTTTTCTTTTAAATATAGAACAAATAATAGTAAATATCGTATTTTTGTTTAATTTATTGTATTTTTGTTTTAAAATATCTTAACGGAATCTATGCTAGGTTGGTAAATTGTAGTCACAATCATATTAAATATATGTCATCATGAATTTATGGAATTTCAGATGCTTCATTTCTTGTTTCCTATGGACTATATATTTATTGTAATATTATGTAAACATCGTAATATATCAGTTTGAATAAAATATAAATATAAATATAAGAAAGAAGGTAACGATATGTAACTTTTTAAAAATATCTTCAGAAGGAAAAAAAATAAACTGAAGTTTATTTTGCAATTAATAATAATAGTACGGGGATAAAAATAACAATGTTCGTGTGCAGTAAAATAAACAAATATGCAATGTTTCATGTGTCTATTTTCCGTTAGAAAATCTACACGTTTTCAATCATTATATGTCAAGATGACAACTAATTTTCCGTTATGTAAAATGTATGCAATTACATCTATGTTCTGGTGTATTAGAAAGCTAAAAACATTATTAATTGTAAATTGTGTATTATGTATGTTTAATTAGTTGAGCAAGCAAAAATTCTAGATGCAGGATGGCCCTAGAAATTACTGTACTGAACAACCGCGATTTCATATATTTCGCTGATACGATTTGAAAATCCGGAAATCATTTTAATTTATCCTGTTTGTTGTTCAGTTATTTTATTTCCCTTGTAGTTTTGAAATTAATATAAAAATCTTATATTAAAAACCAACAAATCAATATATATATATTGATATTAATGAAATATTGAAAAGTGTTTTTTATAGAAATATAACAAATTATAACACCTTGTAATAATATAAATATTTTAATTGCTAAAATGCGTAAAATAAAAACATTATAAATAGTAAAATATGTTTTATTAGACTGTTGACATGTTTCGGTCCATCCGAGTACGAATGAGACTATTCTATAATTACACGGACTACGAAATTATTATACGTGAAATATTAAATGATAGCGTTACAAAGAAAAACTTCATAAATCGTTAAATTATACAATATTCTTATTTATTTTCATAATGGATCGAATGGAACCAAAACATGTCAACAGTCTAGTAAAACATATTTCAATGTTTATATATTAAGTTTTCCATTTTAAGAATTTATATTATTTATATTTGTAAGAAAATTATTATTTTAAGAATTTTTATTATTTATATTTGTAAGAAAATAATTATTTTAAGAATTTTTATTATTTATATTTGTTTAACATATAACTTATTCAAAAAAGTTTAAATATAATATACCGTGCCTGGTAACACAGAAAAACATATTTTACTGTATATGGCCATATGTCACAGAATGCATCATTTTTAAACAAATTGTAGAATATCTAGGCCTAGTGAAGCACTTGGCAGATTCTTCTGGAACTTCAAAGATGGCGCATGTTTGACTTAACAATTTTCCGTGAAAGTTTCGTCACGAAGGCAGTTAGGTAGATAACTATATATTGAATAAAAATATTAGGTACTTTTTGATTAGCCGGCGCCAGTGATATGTATACATGTATATATTATACATGTATATATACATGTATAAATACACACACATATATATACACATATATCCACATATACAGGGTATTTCACAAAGGACCCATAATTTAAAAAATCAATAACCCGAAAACGGTGATAGATAGAAACATGAAACCAGCGGTATGTTTATTAAACAAATCGCAAGAATCTTATTCATAATTCTCAAAATTTAGTTAAAACTTTATAAACACCCTGTATATTGGAGATATAGTGAGCGTAATTGCAGTGGCTTTCTAAAGTTTATATGTTTCAAAAGAATAAAGTTCATATGAATTATTTAGTGTGTGTCGGTAAAACTAGAAACATTGTAGGGACCCTATTATAGGAACAATGAAGTATTTATCTCATTATTTTATTTCAACTCCATTCTGTTTTATGTAGTATAACTCCTTTAATAAGTACCTTGAACGGTTACGCTTCTTCGTCATAATATACAGTAATGGCATTTTAATAAAATAATAAATATATTATTCAATGTAAGTTTTAAAACTTAAGAATAAATATATATTTTTTAATTATTTGATTAAGATAACGTAATTAAACCGCACTTTAAAGTAAAATATGAACAATAATATAAATGATGATTTTTGTTAGAACTTTAAAATTTAGTTAAAACTTTATAAACACCCTGTATATTGGAGATATAGTGAGCGTAATTGCAGTGGCTTTCTAAAGTTTATATGTTTCAAAAGAATAAAATTCATATGAATTATTTAGTGTGTGTCGGTAAAACTAGAAACATTGTATGGACCCTATTATAGGAACAATGAAGTATTTATCTCATTATTTTATTTCAACTCCATTCTGTTTTATGTAGTATAACTCCTTTAATAAGTACCTTGAACGGTTACGCTTCTTCGTCATAATATACAGTAATGGCATTTTAATAAAATAATAAATATATTATTCAATGGAAGTTTTAAAACTTAAGAATAAATATATATTTTTTAATTATTTGATTAAGATAACGTAATTAAACCGCACTTTAAAGTAAAATATGAACAATAATATAAATGATGATTTTTGTTAGAACTTTAAAATTTAGTTAAAACTTTATAAACACCCTGTATATTGGAGATATAGTGAGCGTAATTGCAGTGGCTTTCTAAAGTTTATATGTTTCAAAAGAATAAAATTCATATGAATTATTTAGTGTGTGTCGGTAAAACTAGAAACATTGTATGGACCCTATTATAGGAACAATGAAGTATTTATCTCATTATTTTATTTCAACTCCATTCTGTTTTATGTAGTATAACTCCTTTAATAAGTACCTTGAACGGTTACGCTTCTTCGTCATAATATACAGTAATGGCATTTTAATAAAATAATAAATATATTATTCAATGTAAGTTTTAAAACTTAAGAATAAATATATATTTTTTAATTATTTGATTAAGATAACGTAATTAAACCGCACTTTAAAGTAAAATATGAACAATAATATAAATGATGATTTTTGTTAGAACTTTAAAATTTAGTTAAAACTTTATAAACACCCTGTATATTGGAGATATAGTGAGCGTAATTGCAGTGGCTTTCTAAATTTTATATGTTTCAAAAGAATAAAATTCATATGAATTATTTAGTGTGTGTCGGTAAAACTAGAAACATTGTATGGACCCTATTATAGGAACAATGAAGTATTTATCTCATTATTTTATTTCAACTCCATTCTGTTTTATGTAGTATAACTCCTTTAATAAGTACCTTGAACGGTTACGCTTCTTCGTCATAATATACAGTAATGGCATTTTAATAAAATAATAAATATATTATTCAATGGAAGTTTTAAAACTTAAGAATAAATATATATTTTTTAATTATTTGATTAAGATAACGTAATTAAACCGCACTTTAAAGTAAAATATGAACAATAATATAAATGATGATTTTTGTTAGAACTTTAAAATTTAGTTAAAACTTTATAAACACCCTGTATATTGGAGATATAGTGAGCGTAATTGCAGTGGCTTTCTAAAGTTTATATGTTTCAAAAGAATAAAATTCATATGAATTATTTAGTGTGTGTCGGTAAAACTAGAAACATTGTATGGACCCTATTATAGGAACAATGAAGTATTTATCTCATTATTTTATTTCAACTCCATTCTGTTTTATGTAGTATAACTCCTTTAATAAGTACCTTGAACGGTTACGCTTCTTCGTCATAATATACAGTAATGGCATTTTAATAAAATAATAAATATATTATTCAATGGAAGTTTTAAAACTTAAGAATAAATATATATTTTTTAATTATTTGATTAAGATAACGTAATTAAACCGCACTTTAAAGTAAAATATGAACAATAATATAAATGATGATTTTTGTTAGAACTTTAAAATTTAGTTAAAACTTTATAAACACCCTGTATATTGGAGATATAGTGAGCGTAATTGCAGTGGCTTTCTAAAGTTTATATGTTTCAAAAGAATAAAATTCATATGAATTATTTAGTGTGTGTCGGTAAAACTAGAAACATTGTATGGACCCTATTATAGGAACAATGAAGTATTTATCTCATTATTTTATTTCAACTCCATTCTGTTTTATGTAGTATAACTCCTTTAATAAGTACCTTGAACGGTTACGCTTCTTCGTCATAATATACAGTAATGGCATTTTAATAAAATAATAAATATATTATTCAATGGAAGTTTTAAAACTTAAGAATAAATATATATTTTTTAATTATTTGATTAAGATAACGTAATTAAACCGCACTTTAAAGTAAAATATGAACAATAATATAAATGATGATTTTTGTTAGAACTTTAAAATTTAGTTAAAACTTTATAAACACCCTGTATATTGGAGATATAGTGAGCGTAATTGCAGTGGCTTTCTAAAGTTTATATGTTTCAAAAGAATAAAATTCATATGAATTATTTAGTGTGTGTCGGTAAAACTAGAAACATTGTATGGACCCTATTATAGGAACAATGAAGTATTTATCTCATTATTTTATTTCAACTCCATTCTGTTTTATGTAGTATAACTCCTTTAATAAGTACCTTGAACGGTTACGCTTCTTCGTCATAATATACAGTAATGGCATTTTAATAAAATAATAAATATATTATTCAATGTAAGTTTTAAAACTTAAGAATAAATATATATTTTTTAATTATTTGATTAAGATAACGTAATTAAACCGCACTTTAAAGTAAAATATGAACAATAATATAAATGATGATTTTTGTTAGAACTTTAAAATTTAGTTAAAACTTTATAAACATCCTGTATATTGGAGATATTGTGAGCGTAATTGCAGTGGCTTTCTAAAGTTTATATGTTTCAAAAGAATAAAATTCATATGAATTATTTAGTGTGTGTCGGTAAAACTAGAAACATTGTATGGACCCTATTATAGGAACAATGAAGTATTTATCTCATTATTTTATTTCAACTCCATTCTGTTTTATGTAGTATAACTCCTTTAATAAGTACCTTGAACGGTTACGCTTCTTCGTCATAATATACAGTAATGGCATTTTAATAAAATAATAAATATATTATTCAATGGAAGTTTTAAAACTTAAGAATAAATATATATTTTTTAATTATTTGATTAAGATAACGTAATTAAACCGCACTTTAAAGTAAAATATGAACAATAATATAAATGATGATTTTTGTTAGAACTTTAAAATTTAGTTAAAACTTTATAAACACCCTGTATATTGGAGATATAGTGAGCGTAATTGCAGTGGCTTTCTAAAGTTTATATGTTTCAAAAGAATAAAATTCATATGAATTATTTAGTGTGTGTCGGTAAAACTAGAAACATTGTATGGACCCTATTATAGGAACAATGAAGTATTTATCTCATTATTTTATTTCAACTCCATTCTGTTTTATGTAGTATAACTCCTTTAATAAGTACCTTGAACGGTTACGCTTCTTCGTCATAATATACAGTAATGGCATTTTAATAAAATAATAAATATATTATTCAATGTAAGTTTTAAAACTTAAGAATAAATATATATTTTTTAATTATTTGATTAAGATAACGTAATTAAACCGCACTTTAAAGTAAAATATGAACAATAATATAAATGATGATTTTTGTTAGAACTTTAAAATTTAGTTAAAACTTTATAAACACCCTGTATATTGGAGATATAGTGAGCGTAATTGCAGTGGCTTTCTAAAGTTTATATGTTTCAAAAGAATAAAATTCATATGAATTATTTAGTGTGTGTCGGTAAAACTAGAAACATTGTATGGACCCTATTATAGGAACAATGAAGTATTTATCTCATTATTTTATTTCAACTCCATTCTGTTTTATGTAGTATAACTCCTTTAATAAGTACCTTGAACGGTTACGCTTCTTCGTCATAATATACAGTAATGGCATTTTAATAAAATAATAAATATATTATTCAATGGAAGTTTTAAAACTTAAGAATAAATATATATTTTTTAATTATTTGATTAAGATAACGTAATTAAACCGCACTTTAAAGTAAAATATGAACAATAATATAAATGATGATTTTTGTTAGAACTTTAAAATTTAGTTAAAACTTTATAAACACCCTGTATATTGGAGATATAGTGAGCGTAATTGCAGTGGCTTTCTAAAGTTTATATGTTTCAAAAGAATAAAATTCATATGAATTATTTAGTGTGTGTCGGTAAAACTAGAAACATTGTATGGACCCTATTATAGGAACAATGAAGTATTTATCTCATTATTTTATTTCAACTCCATTCTGTTTTATGTAGTATAACTCCTTTAATAAGTACCTTGAACGGTTACGCTTCTTCGTCATAATATACAGTAATGGCATTTTAATAAAATAATAAATATATTATTCAATGGATGTTTTAAAACTTAAGAATAAATATATATTTTTTAATTATTTGATTAAGATAACGTAATTAAACCGCACTTTAAAGTAAAATATGAACAATAATATAAATGATGATTTTTGTTAGAACTTTAAAATTTAGTTAAAACTTTATAAACACCCTGTATATTGGAGATATAGTGAGCGTAATTGCAGTGGCTTTCTAAAGTTTATATGTTTCAAAAGAATAAAATTCATATGAATTATTTAGTGTGTGTCGGTAAAACTAGAAACATTGTATGGACCCTATTATAGGAACAATGAAGTATTTATCTCATTATTTTATTTCAACTCCGTTCTGTTTTATGTAGTATATCTCCTTTAATAAGTACCTTGAACGGTTACGCTTCTTCGTCATAATATACAGTAATGGCATTTTAATAAAATAATAAATATATTATTCAATGGAAGTTTTAAAACTTAAGAATAAATATATATTTTTTAATTATTTGATTAAGATAACGTAATTAAACCGCACTTTAAAGTAAAATATGAACAATAATATAAATGATGATTTTTGTGGTCAAGTGAAGGTATAACAAAATTAGAAATAATGTTTTTTAGAAAACGGAATAAAGGTCAAATGCATGTGAAAATGTAATTAGTTTACAAGTAAATTTGTAAATATTTGAGAGCGGATCGGTAACCATTACATCTTCATAAATCTTATTTCACTATGTTGTTCAGATTTAAAACCATAATTGAAAGAAAACAGAGTAACAATTTACAAAAGAAAAATATATATTTTGAAAAGGCAATTAAAAATACGTATATAAATATATAAACAACTAAACTAAGTATGACAATTTTTAAATGTTTAAATGTGCTAAAAATATTTCATGTCTAGGATCTTTGACTTAGATCTTAAAAAAGCATTGCACTTTCAATTAGCATAGACAAACTGATAAAGAAAAAATTCGAATCAGTTAAATACACATTTAAAATAGTTTTTAGGACCAATTTTGTTAAAATAAATAATGAATAAAACAATTTTTTACTTTTATCGCACGAAGAGCATCCTCTTTTACAAAGGAGATTTAATTTAAAGTACAGTATTTGTTGCTGTTTTTGTTGTTTAGATCATGACGCCAATTTTGTAATCAAAAATACATTTACTTCAAAATACCTCCTCTAGGAAATTGGACATTAACGAGGACCAAACTGCTTTCTCAATAAAGCTTATCGACTGAAACCTATAGAAGGTTTCTTTATAAAGCGTCAGTAGCCATTACCCATGTCAATAGTACAATGACATAAAAGAAATTTCATCAATGAAATTGAGTCGTAAAAACACTATAGATAACATTAAAAAGCACCGATAAGAGAAATAATCTCTTGCATTGTTCCGTACCTTCTATGCCAGTCAGATACAAGAAAAATGAACATACTATTTTATTCATGCAATTGAACTGGAAAAATATTACAAAACTGATAGATAAAAATATTTGTTACATCGGAAAGAATTATTTTTCACGAATACCATGGTATTCGATAAAAACATTTAATGTAAGAACCTATGATAAAATGTTTAAGAATAGAAATCATTTTAAAAATAACTTTCATTAATCCATGTTTCAGTAACATACTGAAAAATCTTTTTTCCATAGGTTTACGTATGATCGCATGCACAAAAATATGCAAAAATACACTTAATATTAAATATTTTTCTTTTTAGGAAAAGGCGATCGATTTATATGATTTTCAAAATGATTTTTGAATATGTAACGATCTGTTTTTGATATAAAAATTATATTGAATAAAAATCTGCAATATATTTGAATTAAAAATAATAAATTTGAGTGAAATTACTGCGATTGTATCCTGAGTGTGCTAAAAACCTGATTTTATTTTTCTTGCATTAAAATAATTTAATTTACATGGGTGTAACAAATGAATGCAAAATAATGTTGTATCTAATAATATAAAATGCTTATATGGAAATAATAGAAAATTGAAAAAGAATTTAAATGATTACAAGAAAAAAATGTGGACAGTTTTATGATTTTAAAAAAAAGTTTTATAAAAGTACTAATTGAAGTAAAACATCATTCTTTCACTACTCCTATATTAAATAAGTTTATAAAGCATGTAATATTAATCTAAATTATCCATAATTAATACTCGTGTCTACAAATTTTTTACTTCATGAAAATTATAAACATTATATGAAATTTATAAATTATGATACAAATTTTGTTAGCATTGTTTAATAAGTCATACTTTAACCGAATACTTGAATTAAATAATAAACATGTATTATAAATAAATAAAATAAAAATTTCCATAGATACATGTATACAGGTGAATCAATATCTCTATGTAAAAAGTTTTACATTTGCTCTGATGAGGATATCTAGTATGGTACTGAAAGTATCCTGCAATTATGCGATTGATTAAAACGCGATTTTGATGATTAACACAATATGAAATATACGACAAAAAATTATTGTTAAATTTGAATTAGCATTTAGTTGTAAACACTTTAACAATGTCTAAAATTTTTCTTGTCAACAATACTATATTGTGAAGAGTTTGTATGTTAGGTGTCCGAAAACCTTTTTTTAAAATTGTAATATTCTCAAAAAATAAAAATGCTTATCTTACATCATGGCTGATCACTGAACCACGGAAAGCTCTATCTGGGTGTAAAACGTAGCCTAACACTGTTCCCAACATGTGACTGTCAATCGAGTTTTTACATTTTTCATATTTACAGAGAATCTGACTACGACACTTCATTTGTGTGGTTTTACCGAGATCTGGAAATTATCTATTAAATTCCAACTTAAAAAATATATATATATGAATATCCTAATCTGTTGACAGCTAAATATAGTATTACTCCGGAAAAAAAGGATGAGATCTAAACATCACAAACATCACCGCTGCAACTTCGATATTGTGTTAAATGATCATTTGTCTTGCATAACATTTTTTAGACTATCTATAAATGTATGTTGTATAAAAATGTAGTATTCGTATTTACATATGAATAGGTATCTTATCTATATACAAAATTATCTTCAAATTTATTAAGTTTTTAAAATAAATTACACTATCACAAGACAGTTATCCAAGCTAGGGTTAGCATTTTCAACGCCCTGCCTCGGTCTACATCTCAGAATAAATAAATTGATACTATGAATCAAAGAAGGGGAAAGAAAATGATGTAAGCATCACAAAAGTGATTGAAAAGTGAGAGGTTATGATGTCACTAATAAAGGTATTTGAGTCATTAATCTAAAAAACAAATAAAGTAATATTATTATATAGATTATTAAAGAATAACAGATATCGCCGATTATTTTCCATGGCTTGAAATAAAATAAATTAAAATATGTAAAGATTAAAAATAAGTAAGTAATGATTACAAAATAGAAATTTTTCGAAAAAAAGGAATAATCGGTAAGGCGATAAAAATAAGTATTAAACGGTTTTGTTACAAAAAGAATGTTTCTAAACATAGATAACTATGTAATTGAAAAATTTTATAACAACGCTTTTATCATTTCTTTCATGATTTAATTACATATAATATGTATCTGTATATAGGGATACATGCATACATAAGAATGAAGTACATCCTGATTTAAAATTCTTGCATGAATCTACAAACATATCAGAACATTTTGAAATCGAATAGATATATCCCTTAAGAAATATGTACTGATGCTTTTCAGTAATAATTTATTATAAAAGAAAAATATTTATTATGATTTTTTTTTTATTCCTTTTGAGATCCATTTTACTTTTTGCTATGAGGATCCCATATCATGAGATTGGAAGAAGAAGAAAACTTTAAGTGCACTAGAAGAAAGAAATATAAAAAAATTGATCTTTGAAACTCAAAAATATCGTTTTTCCAGTCATCGTAAAGAGTTTTACAATACTTGGATATCTATTTAAGCACTTCGCAAAACAAATACTAGTAGGAGAAACACAAAAGTTTTATATTTGTTGAAAGAATATAATTTTCTACTTCTGTATTATGTTTATAGAGAAATATTGTATTAAAAGTATTTGCATATCTATATTATACATTATCAATTTTATTTACGTTTTAATAGTTATAATAATTGTTTTTAATGAAAAAATAAATCTTTTACACTAATTAAGAATTTTTTTTTATTTTTTTAAATTACATTATTCAAGTAAGTAATGCAGAATGCGAAAAAAAATTTTTTAATTAATTTCAATAGGCTTTATCTAAAAATTTGCAATTAGTAGCCTATTTTACTGCATAAGTGTCACAATGACTCAAATTATGCCTTAGATTAACGATGGTACCTTGAATTATGGAAAAAAAAGTAATAACGTACATATTTTATTTTTTATTATATTTCAGCTTTAGGTACTATATTATACTGGCAAAAATGATAACTACATATTTCAAATATATAGAGAGCACCGTAATTTTGAATGTCTAAGGGTTTTTTTCTTTTTCTATGAAAGTATTGTGTCCATTTAACACATTTTTTCAATTTACTATACAACTTTTAGCGTTGTGAGGAAATAGGTTTTTTTTTTAAATTTTGTATGGTTTTAATGGAATGTTGAAACTTTTTTTTTTTTTTTTTTTTTTTTTTTTTTTTTTTTTACATTGAGGCAAAAAAAAAATCGTAATAAGATTACATAATATATGCAGTTGTGTTTTACAAATATACAAATTTTGGTTTATAGTATTTAATTCGTATATGTTTTTAGTCAATGCATTTTACATATTTATTTGATTCATATGGGTGTCTAAATTTCTGCATTCATGTATGAAAATTTTCTCCGTAGATATTGAAAGTATTTTTATTTTTACATTGAGACAACAAGAAATCATAATAAGATTACTTTAAACATGCAGCTGTATTTTACAAATATCCAAATTTTCGTTTATACCATATAATTCGTATATGTTTTTAGTCAATGCATTTTACATATTTATTTGATTAATATGGATATCTAAGTTTCTGCATTCATATATGAAAATTTTCTCCGTAGATACAATATCTGCACTAACAGTTTTTGGTGCAATATAAATTAACAGTTTTGGTGCAATATAAATTGTATTTATTTATAAAGTTTAGATAAATTTATTACTTGTACTTTATCATCCATAAAATGTAGATTTCTAAGAAAGATTTTTTTAAAAGATCAGTTATTGTTAAATGTATTCAATAATGGAAACTATAATTTAAAATAAAATGCTGGTAAAAACTTCAAAACCTCCCATTACATATTGTTAAAAAATAAAAAAAGAAGACAGAAAAATCATGTGGCAATCATTCATTATCAAATGCTTTCCAACACACTCACAATACTGTAATAGAACTTAAGATGAAAGACGACGTCTAAGTAAACAATATTGAAAAAACCTATAACTTATACGAAAACATAATTTTAGCATTTACAATCTATAACCCGAAAAAACATCCGAATTCTTTCTGCAGTCCTGCATATGATCTATAGATTTGTATGTATACTATATAGTATTCAAAAATTTAGTCCGGTTAGGAAGCGCGTAACACATTTCAAAGTTCGCGTGCAGCAATAGCCGCCAGTAAGCGGAAATGTACTCAAATTCTCTTGTTATGATCTACATAGATTATACACACCAATAAATATACAAAAACTAGTAAAATTAAAAAACGCATACAAAAATTGAAAAAGCACTTCCAGAAATTATTGTTCACAGAGAGTACTGTGTAATATAATTCTTTTGTACGTCCCTAAAAATTAACGATAATTGTTATTCACAGCGCTGTAGTAAGTATAATGTAGTACACATCAATGATGTAAATAAATTTCAATATGTTTGATATGCTAGTTTATTATCATTACATGCACTGCAGACGATTCTGCTCCAAATACCATAAATTAACGGCATTATTTTGAGTGCCCTGTAAACGAACTATAAATATTACACTCTCCATTTACAATACCAAAATGCCACGGTAATCCTGAATAACATATATCAATTACAGGATAATACGAGTATATTTATGCGAGTTAGAGAGCAGCAAGGCAGACGAACATACAGATAGAAGAGTGATAGTCAAACCGAATTTATAATCATTTTTCAACAATGTTGAAAAGTGTTAAAAAAGGACATTTCAGGTATAGGTGGTATTTATTGTGTGTTGTATTTTAAATATAACCTATACCCCATAACTTTAAACTATCTCCAACGTAGTAACTGCCGTACAAACGATCACACAGTTTTATTTTTGAACAAATAATTTACCCTCTTTTTTATGTATGATTCAGTTTTATTTTTTCTTTTGTATCTCTTTAGTAGGAATGTAAAGAGTAAAGTAATTGCAAAAAATGGAGAAAAGAATAAAACGAAATTTTATGGGGAATGATCTAGTAGAATATGACATAATCCCACATGTTAGACACTTTTATTTCCGCGCATTATAAAATGCATTTTTTATAATAATGAAATTTTTAAGATGAATAAGTTGTGTGTACTTTCAGTATCTAGAAATACAATTCACCGTATACCACTAAGTTGCACATATTTCAGCCTGATTGTAAACATAGACTACATTATCTTCATCAAACAAAATTTATCGATAAACCATAGTGAAATTACGATCCTCTCATTGATACTTTCTGACAACAAACGCAAACGAGAAGCATTCAGATTTTTTTTATTAAATAGGTATTCTTTTCGTAAACAAACAAGTACATTTTGAAAACCAGGCGGGTGTTTTCTTCTAACCAAAGACAATGCTAATTTATTCCTGTTGAATGTAATAGCTTTTATCCCACCCAGTAAAGCTCTTTTAACGCGACCTTCAATATCAAGTTTATTTTTTATTATCATCTTGAGCTAATTGCCCACCAGACAAATTTTATTCATTTGGGGAATATTATGGAATATTCAAAAAGACAACGAAGGCATGTTATAATATTCAAACAAAACTAACCATTCATTCATATAATGCACGTCAAAAATGTTTGTTTATACAATAGGACACAATTTCGAGAAATACCATGGACATTTATAATATAACAATTCTTTTAACGCAGCCAGGAGTTTAAATTTAGGCTTATTTAGATTAAAATCTAAATAATTAGATGACAATGTTTGATGTCACATTTTTATGGTTATGTGGGTTTTAAGCTTTTATAGGAGCAGCAATTAGGGCGTATCGAAAAAAATCTAATTTTGTTAGATCTTTTTGCGGTAGTGCGTAAAAGTTGCGAACTTCCTTTATTAAAAAGTATGCGGAATCTTAAAATTGTGGGTTGATATCGTCTGTTACCTCAATGGGCCGAAAGTTCCAAAAATTGGACAAAAAATGGTTAAAATGCAAAAATTAATAAATAATAACAGATTTCTTTCATCGGTTTGGGGTAGTGTTTACAAGTTACAATTTTTTAACAACAACAGCCAACAAAATTTTAGAATTATAGGTTAATATCTTCTGCCGCCTCATCGACTCCAAATTTTGGAAAATGAAGGCAAAATTTTAAATAAATGCACGTCACACTGACCTCATTTTAATACAACACAAGCTTTATTTTATCTTTCGAACATACAAATGACAAAATCATTACTGCTTGTAATCATTTTCGTTCTCAAATTATGACGTGACGTTTCTGTATTTTAGTGTCGCGCTTATAAATTTATCCCTTTTCTGTGCCCAACCGTTTTCCAGAGGTTGCAGTGACTAGTTTCACAATCCGTTCAGCCGCTTGTGCATGTGAAGGAAAATTAACAAAGTCCCAGCAGTCCATTGGCATACCATCCTGTATCATCTTCAGAAGTTATTAAAAACTGATCTCTCTGAAAACTGGAGGCGTTGTCACGTAACAAGCTTGCCAGTCAATGATATCTACATAGTCTTTAGCTACAACGTTAACAGCAGGAATATCGAATTTGCGGCCACAATTTCCACCTGGGCTAATTTCCCTTGCCTTGATAATCCTTCGAGTTGCAAGGGTCCTAGTATTGCACCTCTCATCAGTTAACATGGCTAAAAGCATGTTTTCTGGAGCCACAAAGTAAGCGTTTCGAGTAAAAACTGTTTCGATAACGTCACGATACTCCTTAGGCAAGTACCGTGATGAGCTTACGAAATGCTCTGAAGACACGCGGTGTACGACGCGTGTTTGGTGTCCACCACCTTGTCTTCCTCCGTTTCTACCTCCATCACATCTTCTATTTCATTTTCCCTTTTATTCTCTACTGAATGGCTAGAAGCAGAAGCAGGAGACGCCTGTTCTCCAGATCAAATAGTATCCTGTTCATTTCGCATTTGACGTTTCTAGAGCCGCTTTTTTTTCTGGAACATCAACACTTGCAATGAGCATTTGTTTTCCGTTGTTTTATCATTGAGAAACTGCTCTTTTGCCCATCGTGCTCAATACCGATGGAAAGCCATGCCCTTTGGATTGTGCAATGCGGCTGCCACATTCCAGAAATCGATCAATAATGCTCTGGATGAACATCGTGAGTACAGTCGAGCATATTTAGATGATATTACTATTTTTCAAATGACTGGGAAAATCATCTGAAACATCTTGACGCTGTTTTATCCAAATTAACTGAACTGAAATTCACGGTGAATGTTAAAAAATGTGTTTTTGCGAAGGCACAGATCAAGTATCTAGGTCATGTCAGAGGAGGAGGTAGACATGAGCCCGATCCGGAGAAGTTACGTGCCATTGAGACAATAGAATCACCTAAACAAATCACAAAGTTCCCGTGCAGCAATAGCCGCCAGTAAGCGGAAATGTGCTCAAATTCTCTTGTTATGATCTACATAGATTATACACACCAATAAATATACAAAAACTAGTAAAATTAAAAAACGCATAAAATAATTGAAAAAGCACTTCCAGAAATTATTGTTCACAGAGAGTACTGTGTAATATAATTCTTTTGTACGTCCCTAAAAATTAACGATAATTGTTATTCACAGCGCTGTAGTAAGTATAATGTAGTACACATCAATGATGTAAATAAATTTCAATATGTTTGATATGCTAGTTTATTATCATTTACATGCACTTCAGACGATTCTGCTCCAAAAAACCATAAATTAACGGCATTATTTTGAGTGCCCTGTAAACGAACTATAAATATTACACTCTCCATTTACAATACCAAAATGCCACGGTAATCCTGAATAACATATATCAATTACAGGACAATACGAGTATATTTATGCGAGTTAGAGAGCAGCAAGGCATACGAACATACAGATAGAAGAGTGATAGTCAAACCGAATTTATAATCATTTTTCAACAATGTTGAAAAGTGTTAAAAAGGGACATTTCAGGTATAGGTGGTATTTAATGTGTGTTGTATTTTAAATATAACCTATACCCCATAACTTTAAACTATCTCCAACGTAGTAACTGCCGTACAAACGATCACACAGTTTTATTTTTGAACAAATAATTTACCCTCTTTTTTATGTATGATTCAGTTTTATTTTTTCTTTTGTATCTCTTTAGTAGGAATGTAAAGAGTAAAGTAATTGCAAAAAATGGAGAAAAGAATAAAACGAAATTTTATGGGGAATGATCTAGTAGAATATGACATAATCCCACATGTTAGACACTTTTATTTCCGCGCATTATAAAATGCATTTTTTATAATAATGAAATTTTTAAGATGAATAAGTTGTGTGTACTTTCAGTATCTAGAAATACAATTCACCGTATACCACTAAGTTGCACATATTTCAGCCTGATTGTAAACATAGACTACATTATCTTCACAAAACAAAATTTATCGATAAACCATAGTGAAATTACGATCCTCTCATTGATACTTTCTGACAACAAACGCAAACGAGAAGCATTCAGATTTTTTTTATTAAATAGGTATTCTTTTCGTAAACAAACAAGTATATTTTGAAAACCAGGCGGGTGTTTTCTTCTAACCAAAGACAATGCTAATTTATTCTTGTTGAATGTAATAGCTTTTATCCCACCCAGTACAGCTCTTTTAACGCGACCTTCAATATCAAGTTTATTTTTTATTATCATCTTGAGCTAATTGCCCACCAGACAAATTTTATTCATTTGGGGAATATTATGGAATATTCAAAAAGACAACGAAGGCATGTTATAATATTCAAACAAAACTAACCATTCATTCATATAATGCACGTCAAAAATGTTTGTTTATACAATAGGACACAATTTCGAGAAATACCATGGACATTTATAATATAACAATTCTTTTAACGCAGCCAGGAGTTTAAATTTAGGCTTATTTAGATTAAAATCTAAATAAGTAGATGACAATGTTTGATGTCACATTTTTATGGTTATGTGGGTTTTAAGCTTTTATAGGAGCAGCAATTAGGGCGTATCGAAAAAAATCTAATTTTGTTAGATCTTTTTGCGGTAGTGCGTAAAATTTGCGAACTTCCTTTATTAAAAAGTATGCGGAATCTTAAAATTGTGGGTTGATATCGTCTGTTACCTCAATGGGCCGAAAGTTCCAAAAATTGGACAAAAAATGGTTAAAATGCAAAAATTAATAAATAATAACATATTTCTTTCATCGGTTTGGGGTAGTGTTTACAAGTTACAATTTTTTAACAACAACAGCCAACAAAATTTTAGAATTATAGGTTAATATCTTCTGCCGCCTCATCGACTCCAAATTTTGGAAAATGAAGGCAAAATTTTAAATAAATGCACGTCACACTGACCTCATTTTAATACTAGCACAAGCTTTATTTTATCTTTCGAACATACAAATGACAAAGTCATTACTGCTTGTAATCATTTTCGTTCTCAAATTATGACGTGACGTTTCTGTATTTTAGTGTCGCGCTTATAAATTTATCCCTTTTCTGTGCCCAACCGTTTTCCAGAGGTTGCAGTGACTAGTTTCACAATCCGTTCAGCCGCTTGTGCATGTGAAGGAAAATTAACAAAGTCCCAGCAGTCCATTGGCATACCATCCTGTATCATCTTCAGAAGTTATTAAAAACTGATCTCTCTGAAAACTGGAGGCGTTGTCACGTAACAAGCTTGCTAGTCAATGATATCTACATAGTCTTTAGCTACAACGTTAACAGCAGGAATATCGAATTTGCGGCCACAATTTCCACCTGGGCTAATTTCCCTTGCCTTGATAATCCTTCGAGTTGCAAGGGTCCTAGTATTGCACCTCTCATCAGTTAACATGGCTAAAAGCATGTTTTCTGGAGCCACAAAGTAAGCGTTTCGAGTAACAACTGTTTCGATAACGTCACGATACTCCTTACGCAAGTACAGTGATGAGCTTACGAAATGCTCTGAAGACACGCGGTGTACGACGCGTGTTTGGTGTCCACCACCTTGTCTTCCTCCGTTTCTACCTCCATCACATCTTCTATTTCATTTTCCCTTTTATTCTCTACTGAATAGCTAGAAGCAGAAGCAGGAGACGCCTGTTCTCCAGATCGAATAGTATCCTGTTCATTTCGCATTTGACGTTTCTAGAGCCGCTTTTTTTTCTGGAACATCAACACTTGCAATGAGCATTTGTTTTCCGTTGTTTTATCATTGAGAAACTGCTCTTTTGCCCATCGTGCTCAATACCGATGGAAAGCCATGCCCTTTGGATTGTGCAATGCGGTTGCCACATTCCAGAAATCGATCAATAATGCTCTGGATGAACATCGTGAGTACAGTCGAGCATATTTAGATGATATTGCTATTTTTCAAATGACTGGGAAAATCATCTGAAACATCTTGACGCTGTTTTATCCAAATTAACTGAACTGAAATTCACGGTGAATGTTAAAAATGTGTTTTTGCTAAGGCACAGATCAAGTATCTAGGTCATGTCATAGGAGGAGGTAGACATGAGCCCGATCCGGAGAAGTTACGTGCCATTGAGACAATAGAATCACCTAAACAAATCACAAAGTTCCCGTGCAGCAATAGCCGCCAGTAAGCGGAAATGTACTCAAATTCTCTTGTTATGATCTACATAGATTATACACACCAATAAATATACAAAAACTAGTAAAATTAAAAAACGCATAAAATAATTGAAAAAGCACTTCCAGAAATTATTGTTCACAGAGAGTACTGTGTAATATAATTCTTTTGTACGTCCCTTAAAAGTAACGATAATTGTTATTCACAGCGCTGTAGTAAGTATAATGTAGTACACATCAATGATGTAAATAAATTTCAATATGTTTGATATGCTAGTTTATTATCATTTACATGCACTTCAGACGATTCTGCTCCAAAAAACCATAAATTAACGGCATTATTTTGAGTGCCCTGTAAACGAACTATAAATATTACACTCTCCATTTACAATACCAAAATGCCATGGTAATCCTGCATAACATATATCAATTACAGGGCAATACGATTATATTTATGCGAGTTAGAGAGCAGCAAGGCAGACGAACATACAGATAGAAGAGTGATAGTCAAACCGAATTTATAATCATTTTTCAACAATGTTGAAAAGTGTTAAAAAGGGAAATTTCAGGTATAGGTGGTATTTATTGTGTGTTGTATTTTAAATATAACCTATACCCCATAACTTTAAACTATCTCCAACGCAGTAACTACCGTACAAACGATCACACAGTTTTATTTTTGAACAAATAATTTACCCTCTTTTTACTTACCCATCATACGTAGTATAGGGTAAGTCTTGTATTACTTACCCATCATACGTAGTATAGGGTAAGTCTTGTAATCGTTTTGAAAATCGAAAATTTTTTTTTACGGATTTACACGTTTCAGACACTGGAGATTCCGAAAAACATATTTTTAGAAAAAAAATTTTGCCGTCCGTCTGTGTGTCTGTGTGTGTGTCTGTGTGTGTGTCTGTGTGTGTGTCTGTGTGTCTGTAAACGCTCTATCTCCCGAAAAAAATGAGATAGAGACTTGCAATTTTGTATGTACTTAGTATGTAATAATGGGAAGAAGCCTATTTCATTTCAATAACCTCGATTAACCGGAACTATTTTTTTCGGACTCTCGAAATATTCGTTCTGATAAAAGGTATATAAAAATTTTCGAAATTGTTTATTTTAAGAAATGAATATGAAAGTCAATAAAAAAACATAAATTTTGCATAAAGCATGAAGTCGATCGGATAATGAGTTGCCGAGATATTTGGAATCCTATTTTCTACACTCTTCGATTTTTCATGACCCTGTATTTCATCCAAATTTCACTTTAAAGATATATTTTAATTGGAAATTTGACGCTTAATCAGATGCAATAAACCGCTAGTTAATAGGATTATTATTTTTGGAGTTATAAGGAAAAACCTCTTTCAAGCAATTCAGTAATCGAGCCTTTAAAGTTTATGACGTCATCAAGCCACGATTTTATTTGAATTGCAATGCATTTTATAAGTAGTTTACACATTTTTATTTTAATATTTTACATTATGCATATCCATGATGGGTAAGTATTACGGTGGTCCCCAACGACTAGTTTATGTATGATTCAGTTTTATTTTTTCTTTTGTATCTCTTTAGTAGGAATGTAAAGAGTAAAGTAATTGCAAAAAATGGAGAAAAGAATAAAACGAAATTTTATGGGGAATGATCTAGTAGCATATGACATAATCCCACATGTTAGACACTTTTATTTCCGCGCATTATAAAATGCATTTTTTATAATAATGAAATTTTTAAGATGAATAAGTTGTGTGTACTTTCAGTATCTAGAAATACAATTCACCGTATACCACTAAGTTGCACATATTTCAGCCTGATTGTAAACATAGACTACATTATCTTCACCAAACAAAATTTATCGATAAACCATAGTGAAATTACGATCCTCTCATTGATACTTTCTGACAACAAACGCAAACGAGAAGCATTCAGATTTTTTTTATTAAATAGGTATTCTTTTCGTAAACAAACAAGTATATTTTGAAAACCAGGCGGGTGTTTTCTTCTAACCAAAGACAATGCTAATTTATTCCTGTTGAATGTAATAGCTTTTATCCCACCCAGTAAAGCTCTTTTAACGCGACCTTCAATATCAAGTTTATTTTTTATTATCATCTTGAGCTAATTGCCCACCAGACAAATTTTATTCATTTGGGGAATATTATGGAATATTCAAAAAGACAACGAAGGCATGTTATAATATTCAAACAAAACTAACCATTCATTCATATAATGCACGTCAAAAATGTTTGTTTATACAATAGGACACAATTTCGAGAAATACCATGGACATTTATAATATAACAATTCTTTTAACGCAGCCAGGAGTTTAAATTTAGGCTTATTTATATTAAAATCTAAATAAGTAGATGACAATGTTTGATGTCACATTTTTATGGTTATGTGGGTTTTAAGCTTTTATAGGAGCAGCAATTAGGGCGTATCGAAAAAAATCTAAATTTGTTAGATCTTTTTGCGGTAGTGCGTACAAGTTGCGAACTTCCTTTATTAAAAAGTATGCGGAATCTTAAAATTGTGGGTTGATATCGTCTGTTACCTCAATGGGCCGAAAGTTCCAAAAATTGGACAAAAAATGGTTAAAATTCAAAAATTAATAAATAATAACAGATTTCTTTCATCGGTTTGGGGTAGTGTTTACTAGTTACAATTTTTTAACAACAACAGCCAAAAAAATTTTAGAATTATAGGTTAATATCTTCTGCCGCCTCATCGACTCCAAATTTTGGAAAATGAAGGCAAAATTTTAAATAAATGCACGTCACACTGACCTCACTTTTAATGCGAACACAAACTTTATTTTATCTTTCGAACATAAAAATGACAAAAGCATTACTGCTTGTAATCATTTTTGGTCTCAAATTATGACGTGACGTTTCTGTATTTTAGTGTCGCTCTTATAAATTTATCCCTTTTCTGTGCCCAACCGTTTTCCGGAGGTTGCAGTGACTAGTTTTACAATCCGTTCAACCGCTTGTGCATGTGAAGGAAAATTAACAAAGTCCCAGCAGTCCATTGGCATACCATCCTGTATCATCTTCAGAAGTTATTGAAAACTAATCTCTCTGAAAACTGGAGGCGTTGTCACGTAACAAGCTTGCTAGTCAATGATATCTACGTAGTCTTTAGCTACAACGTTAAAAGCAGGAATAGCGAATTTGCGGCCACAATTTCCACCTGGGCTAATTTCCCTTGCCTTGATAATCCTTCGAGTTGCAAGGGTCCTAGTATTGCACCTCTCATCAGTTAACATGGCCAAAAGCATGTTTTCTGGAGCCACAAAGTAAGCGTTTCGAGTAACAAGTGTTTCGATAACGTCACGATACTCCTTAGGCAAGTACCGTGATGAGCTTATGAAATGCTCTGAAGACACGCGGTGTACGACGTGTGTTTGGTGTCCACCTTGTCTTCCTCCGTTTCTACCTCCATCACATCTTCTATTTCATTTTCCCTATTGTTATCTACTAAATAGCTAGAAGCAGAAGCAGGAGACGCCTGTTTTCCCGATCGAATAGTATCCTGTTCATTTCGCATTTGACGTTTCTAGAGCCGCTTTTTTTTCTGGAACATCAACACTTCCAATGAGCATTTGTTTTCCGTTGTTTTATCAATGAAAAACTGCTCTTTTGCCGAACTTTGCTCTCTTTCGGACCGATACACTCCTTAAAAATCGCGCATTTACAGGCAGACATGTCAGTTTTTTTTGGCATCCATTTTAAAGTTATCAACATTTTTTAAGAGTAGTCTTGCTTTTCCCACATGTTTTATATTTTTCATTATTGATTGATATTTTCCATGGTATGCGTGTATCATATCACAAACACGTTTATGTGAAACTGAAGGAATAGATACTTCGAAGTATAATATTTCAATCTTCAAACGAACAGTTTCTGCAACAAGTGAAAAACATGGTTCTTTAATTCCACTAGTTTCGCAAGCAATACGCAATCTCTCGTGAGCTCAACATCTTATGATGCCCTCATGAGTAAAAATTCCTCGGTGTTCGAAAACTAGGACATTGCAATATTTGTCGGCTGGAAAACTTTGACTGCGATGATTTTGGCATTTCTAATATTTACCAATATCTCTCATTGCAAAATGATGGCGAAAACCACAAAACCACAAGACAGATTCCTTATAAAACAACTGCAGTGCAAGCAAGTGTAAAGACCGCACACTAATTGAAAGGATACTGTTTTTACGAATTAAAACCGGTTGCGAATCTCATATGCTGACGCATCTTGTGACACAGGTCTACTGCACTTAGCCAGACGAAAGAAAGTGCTCATGCGATTTACTGATCGCTCCGATTTTTTTCCCGGTGTAAAAATAGGAGTGTTTCACTGTTTTGGTAGAGTGACAAACGCAGTCTGTTGCGATTGTGCATTGTTCAAAGTGCAAGCAGTAAACATGTATACAGAAAAGTACCAATGCGTCAAAATTTCCAAAACTCGATGCCGATGAGGCAGCAGAAGATATTAACCAATAATTCTAAAACTTGTTATGGTTGTTGTTATTACAAAATAGCAACTTGTAAGCACTACCACAAACCGATCAACGAAATATATGACTAACTATTAATATTTGTAATTTAATCATTTTTAGTCCAATTTTTGGAAATTTCGGCCCACTGAGGCGACAGAAGATATCACCCCTTGTTTTAAGATTCTGCACACTTTTTAATAAAGGGAATTTGCAACTTTTCCGCACTACCACAGAAAGATCTAAGGAATTTAGATTTTTTCGATACGCCCTAAGCAGCATGCTTAGCTACTATTTTATAAGGGTACTCTAGTGGACAAGGGGGTTTTTGTGATTTTGTGCAGGATCGTAGGTTCCTGAATCATATCATTTATGCGGGAATGAGAGATCTCTTCTGCCTCTCTTTAAATTTTTAAAAGTGCATTTGAAGGTCCCGGAAACTGGTTTCCAGGGTTATTTTTAAAATTATATCTTAATTAGATATATATTTAGATTAGATTATATATTTTTTTATACTTATTAATATATATATACATATATATATATATATATATATATATATATATACACTGCTCAAAACAATTAAAGGATATTTGAAGTTTTATATAAAATAAAGATATAAACGAAATTTTTTTTTGCCGAAAATAGAAGAAGAGAAGCACAAATGCAAATTTTTCTGGTTTTCAAACTGTGGAGTATGGAAATTTTGAGTTCGACGTCAAAAACGTCGCTTCAGCGGCAGCGAATGAAATTTGACTTTCAACTGGATAAAAGAAAATGAAGACAAGGATGATCGGCATTCAGTGATTGCTTTGTTTCGATGAGTACGATGTCTCAGCGAAGTCATTTGACAGATTCAGAAGCTTGGAGAATTGTTGGTAGGTTAGAAGGGGGCCAAACTCAAGCCGAAGTAGCGTAAGCCATTGGAGTGTCACAAAGTGTCATTTCCAGGATCTGGAACCGTTTTTTGGAGAGTGGATGTGCAGGCCGAAGACCAGGGCAAGGTCGTAGACGGGCAACAACGCCCAATGAAGATCGGTATTTAGCGTTAACAGCTCGGAGACACCGAAACATGAACGCTACTCTTCTCCAACAACACCTTCGCTCGGCTACAGGCACAACGATTTCAACTCAGACTGTCCGAAACCGACTCCATGCTGTAGGTCTGTATGCTCGCCGACCGATGGTATGTGTTAGATTAACATCAAGGCATCGTCGCGACCACAGGGAGTGGGCAATCGAGCATGTCAACTGGAGGAGAATGGAGCAATAATCTGTTTTCTGACGAGTCCCGTTTTTCTGTGCATCCGGATAATAGGCGTATTTTCATCTGGAGGGACCGTGGCAGTAGGAATAATCCTGCGTTCGTTCACGAAAGTGTCAGATTTGGCGGTGGAGGAGTGTTGGTGTATGGTGGCATCTTCATTGACGGGCGCACTGACCTCTACATCATTCGAGATGGAGCTCTGACTGGTCGCCGATATAGGGATGAGATCCTCAGACCTATTGTAGTCCCTTACGCTGCAGCAATCGGAGATAACTTCATTTTAATGGACGATAACTGCAGGCCACATCGTGCAAACCTAGTGGAGGATTTCCTTTTCGAGGAAGGAATCGTTCGAATGGAATGGCCAGCGTGTTCTCCAGACATGAATCCAATCGAGCACGTTTGGGACGCTCTAGGAAGACGTGTTTCTGGCCGCCAACAACCCCCACAAACTCTCCAAGAACTGGAAAGAGCTCTTTTGGAAGAGTGGGGCAGAATACCCCAACTCGTCATTAATAGCCTCATTGAGTCCATGCCTCAAAGGTGTTCAACGTTGCTTGTCGCCCGTGGAAACCATACCCCCTACTGAAAATGATTTTCTTTGAAGAAAACACATTTTCTTATTCTTTTTTTCTCATATGCACAAATTGTGTTTTTTTTTTTCTTTTGTACACAAATGCGCAATAAAATGCATTTTTTTCTGTCAAATATGTGTAATTTATTCTCATATAACCTACTATGTCTGTCGACCATGTATCAATCAGCTAAAAAGTTTCCCAGATACAAAATCCACCTAAAACTGCAATATCCTTTAATTGTTTTGAGCAGTGTATATATATATATATTGTACTTATATTTATATCTTAATTAGGGACCTACAGTAGTGTAAAAGCAATTATAGTGAGGTTTTAGCTAGATGAAGGGGATTTAGAGTCGATCTTGCATAGCTATTTATAGTGGCGATCAGAAAGTTCATTATATCCTTTCCTATCTACGCCACGTAGATTTATAAGTAAGTAGAAAGGCTTATTTCATGTCAGACTATGAGCGTTAGGTAAGAACTTGATTTTTATACTCCAAATAAAGAATTATTGAGACTCATGGAGTCTATTTAGTGATTACCATTTAGTGAAGATTGCGCTTTCTGGTAAAGAGAAATATTTAAGTAATTGTAAAATTAAGTACAGAGCTTGCAGTTTAATGCTCTTACAGTTTAGGACATAAACTCGTTCTTACACTGAACTTTTGTCCTTATGAAGTGCTTTTATAAACTGTTTATATTGTTAAATTGTCTCCATAATCTCATTTCAAGCAAACGGCTCCGAAGGGTACGAAGGACGTCAATTGATAGCACCATCTTTTGTCATATTTATTGACTCTTGAAAGACAGGAGTTACAGCGTATTTTTATTAACATGTTACCACAATTTACATGGTAATATCTATCGTGGAAGATTTCTCTGAAACAATGAAACAGTTTATCATTTCAAGGAGATACCCAGTTGCAAACAATTCCACTCCTTGTATATGAGAATTTGTATATCACATCTTAAAGGATCTATGTAACAAAAAAGTGTACAAATAGCAGAAATACACTGAAAACAGAAAAAGAAACTATGGAGCACCATCAACTTCAACATACAATCCGAAATTAGTAAGCTAACCAAACAAGATTTAGGTTGCGTAGATAAGCGCAAATCAAGAATTACTTGTGATTTAAGATAGCAAGAAAATAATAAATATGATTATGTCCAATGGGAAAATACCACGCAGAATTTATATTAAAAATAGTGGTGGCGAATATATATAATGAAATAGGACGCTGCGCTCCTTGCTTAACTTCCCTACCCTGTTAAAATTTTACTCCGCCTTGATAAAAACATATTACATCAGAATTTTTATTAAAGACTATTTGACATATTTATTTTACTTAATTATCTGCGTCTTTTACTATTTTTATTGTAGTAAATGTTTATGTACTAAATTGTCCTACCTTAAGACACTTTTTTCAAGGTTTCCCTAAGATGTGTCACACAAATACTCATATACAAATAATTGAATTGCTTTGCAACTTGGTATCATTTGAAAGCATCATATGCTTATCTATTATTTGTTTTGTGTCTTTTATTTAACTTACTTTATGTAAAAAAAATCTGGTTCGAATCATATTAATCCAGTTATAAAAACGGATCGTTTGACCCAGATATTTTCAAATAGTACTTTTTCTTCCTTTTACACTTGCTAGTTCTTAGCATTTTATAGTGTAAAAAATTGCATATTTTTGTTGTAATTCTACTTATTATTATGATATACCGCAGTTACAGATGCATTAGAAAATTTTCCATGAACGAATCAATTGCTTTTTATACATCCAACAACAAATTTAATCTTAAATGGAAATTTACGTTTGAAATAATGAATATTTTAATCTTACTGAAATGCTACAAATTCTTGTCGCATACATAAATGCATGGGGCTTGAAAATTTTTTTAAATAATACAGTTATTTTTATAAGGCAGAACTTCTGTAGCATATGTTTCTCAGATATACAAAGAAGTTCCGAAACATTAAATCCAGATTCCTTGTCAAGAACAGAGAAAATCTGTATCAGAAAAGATTTAAAATATTCCTAATGATACGAAATTATTGCTGTAATTATTTATCTACAAATAATGGGATTTGAAATTTTTGGACATAGCATGTTAGATGAAACACTTTAATCAGAATTCCCATTTAATTCGGTACGAGCAGGGAAGACCGAGCTATGCTCGGTCAAAATTAAGTTTGAGTTCAAATATCATGACCCATGACCAAAATGACCCACTAATAGAATTTTCTGGAACATGTGACTTAGACCAACAGTCTTCTCGTGCCCGAAAACAATATGATGCAAAATTTAGTGTAAATAGTCTGAGCCGTTTTTAAGATAAAATAGCTTGACCCATAATGACCCATGACCAAAATCACCCACTAATCGAAATTTCTAGAACATGTGACCTAGCCTAATAGTCTTCTTGTTCCCTAAACCTGTAGGGTGCTAAATTTATTTCAAATCCTCTGAATCTTTTTTAAGATAAAATAGCTTGACCCATAATGACCCATGACCGAAATGACCCGCTAATTGAATTTTCTCGAACATGTGACCTAGCCCAACAGTCTTCTTGTGCTCGAAAACCATTGGATGCAAAATTTAGTGTAAATTGAGCCGCTTTTTAGATCTTGACCCACAATGACCCAGAAATGACCCACTAATCGAATTTTCTCAAACATGTGAACTAGCCCAATGATTTTCGCGTGCCCGAAACATGTAGGATACAAAATTTAATCAAAATCGTTAGAGCCGTTTTTAGATAAAATTAATTTGACCCGCTATGACCCAAAAATGACCCAGTAATCGAAAGTTGTCGAACATGTGACCCGGCCCAATAGTCTTATCGTGCCCGAAAATAGTCGGATACAAAATTTCGTCAAAATCGTTTGAACCGTTTTTTTAGATACAATTAGCTTAACCATGACCCAAAATGACCCAAAATGACCCACTAATTGAATTTTCTCCAACATATGACCTAGCCCAACAGTCTTCTCGTGCCTGAAAACCTTTGGTTGCAAAATTTAGTGTAAATTGAGCCGCTTTTTAGATCTTGACCCACAATGACCCAAAAATGACCCACTAATCGAATTTTCTCGGACATGTGAGCTAGTCCAATGATTTTATCGTGCTCGAAACTCGTAGGACACAAACTTTAATCAAAATCGTTAGAGCCTTTTTTTAGATACAATTCATTTGACCCGCGTTGACCCAAAAATGATCCACTAATCGAAAGTTCTCTAACATGTAACCCAGCCCAATAATCTTCTCGTGACCGAAAATGGTCGGATACAAAATTTCGTCAAAATCGTTTGAACCGTTGTTTAGATACAATTAGCTAGACCATGACCCAAAATGACCCAAAATGACCCACTAATCGAATTTTCTCGAACATGTGACCTAGCCCAATGGTTTTCTGGTGCCCCAAAACGGTAGGATACGAAATTTCGTCAAAATCGTTAGAGCCATTTTTAAGATAAAATTTGCATATATATATTTATATAACCACACACGAGATTTGCTCGTATTAGAATATATGATATTTTCATGCAAAATATGTTTATCTGTTAATAAAAAAAGATTACTAAAAATGCCTGAAAAAATACACTTATTGAACCATTAAATGAATAATTTATCAGACAATTTATGATTAAATAGAAAAGAACATTTAAGATAAATAGATGTAATTTTTAAATGACTTTTTAGTGACTTAAATGACTTTTAAATGTCTGTGAAAGGAAAATTATACACTTTCATATTTTTAAGCTAAAGTTTAATAAAAAGTAATTTGTTATGCTTTAAAAAAATTATCCACATAGCAATATGTGTTGCAATGATTAGAAAATGAGTGTTTAGAGTGATTAGAAAATGAGACGACCTCAAAATTTAAATGTTCGTATTTCCTAAATTACGTGACCTGCCTATTTGGTATCCTAACGTAAAATTTACCGAAGTGTGAAATATGATATAAAAAGTAGGTGTTCATATTGAAATTTTGAGAGTTTGGTACAATTTCAGAATGAAGAAGACAAAATAAGCATATTGTTTTTTAATAAAATGAAAATAGACATGATATCTAGTCAAATTACGACAATAGTTACTATTTGCAATTTTTTGGGGTACAATTTAAAAATTATAATGTATGGAATTTTATTTTTTCGCCGACGCATCAAATTTTTATCGTTTTCTAAAATTCATAAATAACAATTAATTTAGTTAGAAATAGAGCTAGTCTTTCTAGAAATTGTGATTTCGATAAGAATGTAAAATAAATGAACTATTCAAAATCATGTGCTTAGTCTTTCATTAAGATTTTAAAACGCCTTTTGTACGATATGATCAATTTTGTAATGTTTCCGTTTGTTACATTACACCGAATATCATTTTAATTAAAATAACTCTTTATACGTGTTTTCTGAAAAAGGATTTTCTCATTGTGAAATATGAAATTTCTAATACGGAAGACATATCAATATAGTCTTGCAGTTCTTCTATGCATTTCTCTAGAATTATATAGAAATAGAATTTTATTGCATTTTGAAATGCGAGTTTCAAATTTCAAGTGCATCATTAGGGAATATATTTCGATTTCGATTCATTTTATATCTATTATCAATAAATGTAAACTACACGAATATATTCTTAACGTATTTTCATAACTATATACAACATAAGATAGCTTTCTGGAATTAATTTAGTTTTGATTTTCTTACGTTTACTTTGCTTACATTAACTGTTGAGAACACGCGCCTCTTTTTGCTACACAGAAGCGCGCGCCGGGTCTTTCAGACCCCTGACATGCTCTATTTAAGTAATATTTACTTTTTTTGCTAAAATATTATGTGCGAGAGATAGCAAATAAAATCTCGGTCCGTTTTTGTTTCCATTTAGTAATTCCGTTGTACTAAGAAAGGGGAATTTTCCGGCTGTATTCCATTTATTCGTGAACTTTTTCATTGAGATTTTCCTCATTAATTCATACGTCAGTTAATAAGATCTACGTATACTCACTTAATTTTATTTTTATAAATCAGATTACGGTGTATTTTCAAATAATGTACTCTCTCTATGTTAATAAAAGGGAGACGTTTGTCAGTCTCTGTGTGTGTGTTGGCTATGGCTTCCAAAATCTACCACACTCTGAAATTTTTGATGATGATAGACGAAGACAGGTGAGAATGCACCTACAGTACCCATTTATCCTTTTTTATAATTAGATGATATACTAATTAAAAACCATAATAAACATCACAAAAGGGCTAGATCCTTCCTTTCTTCAAACGGATTTTGGTTCTGCATGTCATGGCTTTCCGTGGTACTTCTCGGAAACGAAAGGTAAAGATTTGTTTTTTTTCTGCATTTTGAAATAGTAATACCCAAGCGTTACCTTTTGTTAAAAAATAATAGTTACTATTTAAAAAATAATCTAAGATTTTACTGAACACGATTCATTTCAGTTTTTTAGTTTCTCGATTTTCTGCAATTCTAAAATGTCTCATAAGCTTCTAGGATGAAAGTACAAACAAAGAGAAAAAACACCCGTACATTCAGGATACCTTATGTATGTATGTGTATATATATATATATATATATATATACATATTAATAATTACTATTTAAAATAATTATTTTCCTAATTTTGAATCCATGCTTTTCCGAATATTTTTAAAATTTTTAATGTATATGGATTTTAAAATTGCCACTTGTCAAAGCAACAAAAAAAAAAAAAAAAAAAAAATGGACATACTTTTTTGATACTGGCGTTATGTTTGGTTTCTAAAAATGTTAACCTTTAATATTTGAAACAAATTATTTATCTGCGGACGATACGTGTTCTTCTTCAACTTTTCCATTTTTTCGCCACTTCTACAATATCATCTCCTTTTTTTGCCGATCAGAAAAGAGATAAAATTAAGAAAACAACTTCCGTCCGGTATATTTCTGGTTCCAGTGTTATTTTTGGTTAAAAATATTCATATTTACTAATTCCAAAAAATATTTTCTTTAATTCGTTTCATTGACTCGTGAGAGATTTTTTTTAATCGCTCCGTGTCATTGAAAATATCGTTTCCTGATTACGAGAATTATGCTTTAGAAATTACTTCGGGATTAAAAGAGTAGGAAGTTGGTGCGCGTTTTATATTATTTAGGATTTCTCTTCACTTTTGGTCAGAATAGAATGTTTAATTTATCTATATGTGAGAAAACTAATCGGCAATAACAATAACGGAACCTTCTTAGTTCGTTTAAGAAAGGTTTTCGTTTAATAAATATAAAATCACACAAATTCAAGGTTCGCTTGCAAAAATAAACCGGAGCGGGCTTATCACACCCTGCGTGTGTTGCCGAAAGAAGCTGGATCCTTAACTACAGGTTCGTATGTATATATCAATTAAGAAACAGAAATAGTATAATATACTACTTACGAAATAACACAAAAACGTCTTACGCGTAACAGCAGAGTTCCACTTTATTCCAAAAACAGTTTTTTATCTTTAGAAACCTTAGAAATAAATATATTTTCGAGATTTAAAGAAGAACTAGATGAAACCCGTCAAAACTTGACGGAAAAAAAATCAGTAAAATAAGCTTATTTATTATTTAAAAGGGGGAGAGTATGAAACAGTGATTCAAAACTTTCAGTTAAAAAGCTTTTCCCCCCTATGAAATACAGTACTTGCTATTTTCGATGCAAATTCCAAACCCACAATTCGTAAATAACAGTGTAATGCAAATCAGTTCGACATTCCGCCATGTTCTCCAATGCAAGAAATAAAATTTCATGGACCTATGAAATAAAATACAAAAAGTATATCCCTACATCCATATAATATTCAGTAAATAAAAGATCATACTAAATAAAGCACACATCTCCCCCCTTGTGATAATGTAACCGAGTGAGCACCAATGTGTCTATGCAGTACATCTGCCCAAAGTCACCGTCGACATTCGACGTTAGAAAAGTTTTAAAATGAAAATAAAATGTCTTATTTTTTCATTGTTCGTTGCAAATCCATATCTTCTAAAACGCAAAAATTGTTTTACAGTTTTATGTAATTTTTTTTTTACAATAATAATACACAATCTGCAGATGAGGCAGATTTTTAAAGTTTTCCAGTGTAATTTATTTATATGGTTTCTTCGGTCCTTTTTCATAATCTGGATGATTATCCCATTTTCACAATTGGGGATCTTTTCCGTCTTATACAGTGAAATACCCAATGGATCTTAAAAACTAAAATAAAATACAATTCCTGGAATATTCTGATGCAACACGTATGTGTTGCAACGAATTTAATGAATCAGTTTTATGTTCACCATAAACAGAAGAATGTTTTTTTTTATTGACAGATTTCAGTTTAGCTCAAAAATGCTCTTATGGATAATCATATGTTACGAATCAGGAGTTTTTTTTTAAGTTTTTGGTTAGCGAAATGAATTTCCGATTGTGGCAGCTTTCCCAGGGGCTATTTCACATTATTAAAGCTAACTGATGGCGATTGTTGCGATAAATTAAAAAAAAATTCATGCTTGAAAAATATTTGATTATCGTTAAATTAAACGGCAGTTTTCAAATTAATTTTATTCGAAAGTTATTTTTTTTCTGATTCATGATGTAAGAATTGAAGTTGTACCGTATTTAGAAGTGATGTAAGCACGATAAAAGCGAAAGTGATAGCCCCGTTTGTTGTCACAATCGTTAAACAATTGTAAAAAATGCCACTTGGTTTTGGCTGGCATCCAAAAGTAGACTACCATTTTTTGACGTCGAAAAAGAAATCCACAGTGAAAAAAAAATAGGACTTTGCCGCTAATCAGGAACTGGTAAATGGACTTATAATGAACCTACAAAAATAATAACTATATAATATTAGACTTGCATTTTTTATTCTTACTCGAAAACAATCGGGGAAACCGTATACGGGTTTCTGAACGTAATCTGAACCAAGACACCAGCGCAACGGTTTAATAGACCAGAGAAGTTAATGTTCTCTGATTATAACAGGAACAAAATTTGAAAAGATACAATTTTCAACACAGTAATTTTTTTTTTTAATACAGAATATAATTTTTAAAAGAGTTTTTAAACAAGTTTTATTGATTGAAAGAGTGGATTAATGTGGCATATTTTGTAACATCCGGACATGAAAGTACAAAACGTGTACGTGCGGGTTAAAATTTCTGCATTTTATTTTTTTAAAAAGAAAAATTATTTCTCTTCTAGCAAGAAAGCTTT
Source organism: Maratus michaelseni (assembly GCA_963931845.1). NCBI lineage: Eukaryota > Metazoa > Arthropoda > Arachnida > Araneae > Salticidae > Maratus > Maratus michaelseni. The sequence continues at coordinate 298,598,177 of OZ007591.1, read as the reverse complement.
AAAAAATATAATATAGTCTCTTTTAAGTCCGTTATCTTCATAATTCTCTTTAATCCTTTATCTTCATAAAGCAAAAGATTTCCCATTTTTAATGACACAATTCTGAAAAATATTGTTTATTTTGCTAATAACAAATTTTTAACACGTTTTGAGTAACTTATAAAGTTTATAACTCAGTGTTTTCAATAGGATATCATTACGAAATATCTATTTTTCGAATTCTATCAATTTTCATGTAATCATTTTCATGTTCATGAAAAATTTTCAACACACAAACGTGTAAAATTAACTCAATTTTGTGAAACTGAAACTTGATCGTATAAATTCTGTTACTCATCTGAAAATATTTAGTTGAGAATTTATAGCATCCGAAAAAACGATATTTGGTTTTAATATAAAACTACTCGGAAACGTTTCCAAAAATCACAGGCAGCAGAAGGAACCCCTGTTTATGAAATGATTCTTTAAATCATGGAAATCTATTGTTTTCTGAAATTTCTGCAGGCAAAGCAACGCTTTTCGAAATTGTAGGTAATTTGGTAGAGGCCATATTACGTTTTAGTAAATCGTTTTTGGTAGATCATGAAATATTATTATTATTTTTAGTTTTTTACTGTGTTAAATTATTTACCTTATTTAAAAAAATATATATATAAACTTATTTGGAGAGTTTAACAAATAAATATTTATCATAGTGCAAGAAGTATTTATAAATAGTAATATAGATTGAAGGCTTTATATCTGGTTGCTTTAGATTCCTTATATAACCTTATAAGCTGTGTGCCAAACATGCTTGACATTTACGGTAATTCCATGCAAGCTCCTACCGATATTTAATTTTCAATAAAGGAAAGTCAGGATACCAATAAAAGATTTGTAATTGTAAATGTAAAAAAATACACCAGTTTCTAGGATTATTGAAAAAATATTCTTAAGAATAAATGTAAGTTTCATCTTTATGTTTTCTTATATTATTGTTTAATAACATCATTTAATTTCTACTATATATTTATAGGAAAGGAATTTATTTTTTTAGCTACGTGTATATCACGGCTGTAACTTTCAAGTCATTTGATTAGAATAAGTATTTTGTCTTAAACCATAAAAAAGCGAACCTTTAAGAAAAAAAAGTGATTTTGTTTGGTTAAGGTAGTTTATTTTCAGTATTTTCTGACAGGAATTTACTATTATTTACGTACCATATGTGTCTAAGTATAGCAGATGTACTTTCTGCATGCAGGGTGTTTTAAAAAGAAGATTCTCGTTGTTGAGATAAGGTTTAGGTTGTTGTGCCTTATTATTATATATTTTTTAAAACTTCAATTTATTCGTTAGTCTTCGATTATAATTTCTAAATATATAGAAATATTTTACCCGCTAACAGTTTTTGGTCCACTTTCGGCGTTAATTTAATTAATTTCATTTATTTGATATATTATTATTGTTACTAAATTTTCGAATCTGATTTCTACTGAGCTGCATTTCGGCCCGAGATTTTTTTCAATTTTCAAATAATTTATGATGAGTAATCTGGATGCACTGTTTCACCAATTTCTAAAATGTTCCAAGAGTTTCGCAGCATTGAGTAGCAGAAATTCTTATATTGCCTTTATCCATTTTTTTAGCCACACACAGGGTGGCTTATTCTTTCAATCTCTATCATTTTTCATGTTTATGAAAAGTCACAGCAATCCATCGTTGCCACAGATTAATCTCGGAAAATGAAACATTTGAAGTTACTTAAAAAATTAATAACTCGAAAAGTATTTGTCACAAAATTGTTTTACAAACTGCGTTAGAATGGTAACAAATTGTATTTTTCTTGATATAAATTTCAAATCTAATGATTATGTCGTTTTTCAAATATTAGATTTCAAAAATTACAAAACTTCACAATGGAGTACCGTATAGCGAAACTTTTACGCGTAAAAAGATAATGATAAAGGCATTGTGGCTCGACGTGTATCGTGTATACTGGCCATAGCATGAGTAACGAATTATAGTAAACTTATTATTCTGTTAAAATATAAAAGTGAATTAAGTATATACATTTTTAAAAAATAAAGAAAAACATTTTATCACAAACAACAACAAAATTGTTTCTTCTATTTATTCCCTTATTCCAAAGATATCGTTTTATCGTCTGCTGCCATAGCAACATGAATTAAATTTCATTAAAAAAAAAAAAATGCTCAGTGGTAGAAAAATATTTTTCTAAATCGAATGGTTATTTAACAACTCAACACTTTAACAGGGGAATTTTTATTTGTTATTTAGATATTTTAAAATTGTTTGTTGTCATTGCGTTTTTATTCTGAGTTACAGCTAGTTTATTTATTTTTTAAATAAAAGCCCTGTGTGGCAATCTATATTCGGCCTTATAGCAGAATTTTCCCCTCCCCCTCTTGTTTCTTATTTACTCTTAATTTTAAGGTTTTTATGAGAACAGATTTTTTTTAAAATTATTATTTAATCTCTTTAATTATAATTACAGAATTGTAAAACTTACTTGATCTTGTAAGCGTTTGTTTTCTCTCCCTGTGTTCATTTTTCAATGGTACCTGAGATTTTTATAGAATTAAATGAAGAGGTTAGAGTGACAGTGGAGTAAGTCAATATTTAGTAATTTGAGAAATGAGGGGATTTGTGAAACCTGTTGTATGGCCGTTGCATTAAGTGCTCCAAATTGTTTTGCCCTCTTGCGACTCCCTCAGTGAAGTATGATTTATTTGACTGTCACACTGAACATAAATTAATATACGTTCAATGAAAATATAGTTATCCAGATTTTTCAAAATTTTGACTTACTTCACTGTCATTCTAACCCCCTCAAATGTGGACTTATAAAATTATCTTGGCTTAAGAAAGTTTCTTGTCAAAAGTGTTTCCTTATCAGCATGTTGCGTACAGTAAGGTCCTGTTATTAATTATTTATGTTTGACGATTAAAATATAAGAACATTCTTGTACATCCGTGAGGTTTGTGTGGATAGAAATAATGACTACTTTGAATAAACAAAACTCTTCAAATAGATATAGAAAATAAATCTAAAATTGTTGGAGAAAAAATATATATATGGTTTCGATTACTACGTATTTTTTATATTTAAAAAATAAAAAGAGTAAACAAAGTCTGTAGGGAAATCATGAATAATAAATTCAATTAATTAAAAGGTAAATAATCAAGTAAAATGTACCTTTGTTATGATTTATTGAAAAACATTTTATCTCTAGGAAATGACTAAATTTTTGCCGGTGATATACATGACAAAAAACAGAAATTTGTATCTTACACATGCATAAAAGTATCGATTGTATAATAATGATTAAAGCCAGGAGAGATGGCGCGGTCGGAGAGATTGCGCACATAGAGATTCAGGGGGAAGGAGCGCGCAGCGACTCCAAGTAGTTGTACAACAGCAGTAGTGGAGTGTCTACTTGAAAGTGCACGTTGATTGTTTTGATCGTCTAAGGTAAAGCATTGCTGTTTTGTTTTGTTTTCCTAAAGTAAGTGCTTGAATTTTCATAGCTAGTCGTCAGAATTTTATACAATGTCAGTAGTACAAAATATTTTTAACTTAAACGATTTCTCATAATCTACTAATCCAGACTAACAGTGTGAACATCAACGGTTTGTTTTAGTAGCGGCCATGTTTAAGTAAAAGACCGCGCAATCTCTCCTATCGAAATTGGAGAGTTTGCGCATCTGCTATTTAGGAGAGATGGAGCAGTGTTCCCTTTAGTTTCCTTGCTAGGAGAGATTACGCAGCTTATTGGTAAATTTCCATAAAAAATGAAAAATAAAAATGGACTAATTTTAAGTAAAACGTCTTATTAAGTAACATAATTTTATTTTGTAATCTTATCTGGACTTGCTTTTTTTGATTCTTTATTTTTTTTTCCTTTAATTAAAATTTTGTTATCGTTTTTTAAAATTATTTCCTTTTTCTGATTCTTTAATCATTAGGTTGAAATATTCACTCCTAATACAGTAATATTTGTTCACAAAAACCTTACAAGAATGTCATTTAAGTGTAATTATTATTGTTAACAATTTAATTGTAATTATTATTAGTAACAATTTCCCCTACCCATGTGCGCAATCACACCACCCCTGTAAGGAGAGATTGCGTAAAATAACTTTATTGGTTTTATTACAACTCTTCTATTAAATTACAACATAACAACAAAATAGCAATGGAAATGTATAAAAAACAAATGAGGTAAAAATTATTCATGGATAGTTTTGCAAAAAAGTAATATTTAGATTTTTTTATTGTTATTCTTTTGAATTGTGCGCAGAATCTCCTAGCTTGCGCATTTCTACTTTCCTATTGGCTGTTGTTTCAGGTTGTTTCCTCTCCCTTATCTCTCATTTCAGTCTTGCTGCTGCTTTCATAGTAGAAGCACGTCTTTTTGCGCCTGACGAAGAAAGACTCCGATCTTTCGAAAGGCCTAGTGCATTTTAAAGATTTTGATGGTGTTTTAAGAAGATATTTTTGTTCTTATTGTTTCACACCAGTTTCAACTTATTTTATTTTATTCTCCTAGCTTTACCTTAGTAAAGAAAATGATAATACATAGTGGCCAAAGTCTTTAAAATATGACTCAAGTTAAAATAAAAATGCAAAGAATAATATAAATAATACATGGAGGGGGGGGGGGTAAAAGTTTAACAGTTATGCTGTTAACATTGCTGGTAAATAAACAGAAAAAACTGCTGTAAAACTAACAAATTTGTTGTAAAGTAATAAAGAATAGAACTGTAGTAAAATTAATTGAAAAAATGCTGTAAAATGTCCAAATGTGCTATTTTCCCAATAAGAACAAAATTGGTTTAAATTGACAGTAAAATGTATTGGTACTCATATTGCCAGCAATTTTTGTTCTAAAAATAGTGTGGTTCTTTTTTTAGTGTTATTTTGTAATAGAAGAAAATGAATCAACATAATAGTTTATTATTTAAGTAAAAGTTTCCTTTTTTTGTCAATGAAATAAATAATAGAAAACGCACTTTATCGGTGCAGTTTTTTTTAAAGCTTTAAAATACAATTTTATGCTATCTGACTTCTAAATTGATAGATTGCATATATCATGAAAATATTGAAATAGGTATGCCTAATATAAAAATAATAACACTGCTAGTAAAAGGAATTGCATTAATGTTTTTTGTTAAAATAAGTTGAAAATGTTACAAAATGTACAAATCAAGAAATTACATTTATTGTTATTTACTTTCACCTATTACTTTATATTTCATCTCACATTCCGTTTACTTAAAAAAAAATTATATAAAGAAACAGTATAAAAATAATAATGAAAAACATGTATAGTATTTATAAAAACAAAACATACTTTCCATTGTGAATATCAAACTGTTTATATTTAGAAACTTAATTACAAGTATTCGGCTATTAAGATTTTTTTGGAAATCATAACTAAATTCATAAAAAGTGTAAGAAATTTAATATTTTATTCTGATTTTACAATTTATTCTAAGATATAATGTTTTATTCTGTTAACAACATAATCCCAATTAATTTTATTCATTTAATCACTCTAAAGTAAAATGTTAATATACTCTTGAAAAGAAAAAAAAAATTCAGCTATGTTCAGATTACATTGTTTTCAGAACTTTACTTTTTCTTCTCGTAATAAATCTCACGTTTAATACAGTATGCTAATTATCTTACCAAAAAAAATGCTAAAGAAAATTAATCTTGCAAACAAAGGACAAAACCCTAAAACAGTGGTCAGGCTATATTTTTATTCTAGTGAATATCGACAATTTTATTTTTTTCATTATGTTATATTTTCGTTATGTTAATAATCTTATAGTTAGGGTACGATAACTTAGGTTGCTTAGCTTTTCTCCTTCTGCTTCAGTCTGCTAATACAGGGTGAGGCACAGAAACTTTTCTTTCTTTTGAAGGAACATTTTGATATGATAGAAGTCGTAGAAAAGTAAAAATGGGCTTGGCAAAGCACGAACTGTGGAATTTATTTTTCTGTACCCCTTAGTACAAAACATGAGGTAAACGAGGGAGCTGCTTTTGCGATCGAAGCCTCGATTGGTTACATCCCGTGGATTATATATATATATATATATATATATATATAATTATGAGGATACCGGAAGTCAGAGATTTTTAAATTTATCCTCATAAATATTATTATTCGGCAGGAAATTGCCTAAATTCCAGCGCACATATTTGAATGGGTACAATCTGGACTTCAGAAATCGGTTGCATCATTGAACGGTGGCCAACGGCTTTTGGATAGTTTGTTAAATACACAATTACATGGTTTAAATTTGAATGATGTACGTTTTTTAGAAAACTAAAATGTTTATCATCAATATTTTTGTATTCACCTTAAAATAAACATGACGTTTCTGTACACTACTATGTGCATCAGAAGTTAACGCCTGCATTTGTTTTTCATTTAACACTATTTAGTTTTATGTATCGTTTTCGTAACACTCCAATTCACTGCAGTTTTTCAGTTTTTTTAAACTTTTTTATATACATAAGAAGAAAGTCCACTAGTGTGCAAAACTTAAGCAACAAACACAAATTGCTAATTTCTGAAAACGTGAGTACTCAAAAGGAAATTCTATAAACAGCAAATATAGAAAATAGGTACTACCCTAACAGAACATACAGTCGATGTGAAGTCTTCGCTGACATTATTCGCTGACATATTTCGCATATATTCCCTGACATTGTGACCATTTGAAATGTCTTCTTGACATTTCAAATGGTCACAATTGTCACAGTCACTAAAATGAACAGAAAATGTAATATCTTTCATTCGTCTCATTTTTACTCTCATTTATTCACTCCACTGAACAGTCACCATGACTGCTGCTTTTTGACGAGTCACCAGGTGACTTTGCAATAATGTCATCCTGTGACTCTCATGTGACTGTCATTTTGACACTCCATTGTAAAGTCATCATGATAGCTGTTCTGTGACGAGTTCCCAAGTGACAGAAAATGAAATCATCTGGTGACTTTCTCAAGGGAGTGCAATGATGACTTCACAATAGAGTGTCGATCACCGGAAAGTCACCATGCGACTTCATTGTGACATTATTTGGCGACTCATCACAATGCAATGCTCACAATGACTTCAATGTTCAGTCTTGAACTGACAGTGACTTGAGAATTACAAGGTGACTTCATTGTATTGTCACAAAGTGAACCATCACAAAGCGACAGTCACAGTGACTTTTCAGTGTCAAAAATCATTTGAGGGTAGTAATGAGACAGTGACATATCCCATATTTTGATTAACCATGGCGATTGTGACACTTCTAATCATGTGTGACGTCAAGGGGACATCACTTTGACTGGCCGTGCAGTTAGGGTACTTCCTTTTTTCTACACTTGCTCTGTATAGAATTTCCTTTTGAGTACTCACGTGTTCAGAAATTTGCATTTTGTGTTTGTTGCTAAAGTTCTGCACACCAGTGTATATACGTAAGAATAAAGTACAACAGAAGAATGTATTGGGACAAAGAAATTTTTTTAGTTTTGTTTCTTGATGGATTTATACATTTCGTTATGTTCAGAACACGATATAACGATTTTTGAAAAGTGTCTGTCTATCTGTTAAAGTGTCCGATAGACTGACTGTCCATCTGTTTGTCAATATGTCTTTTTGTCTGTTAAGATATCCGTATGCCTGTATGTCTGTTAATATGTCTGTTAGTACAAGGTACTAAACAATTATTATAACCGCTTTATCTCAATAACTAACGCACGGAATTTCATGAAATTTATATTGTGTTACACCATGACATGAACGTGTGCCGATTAAGTTTGGGCGTATATCGCCGCACAGATAGATCTGCTATGCTGCATCATTCACGATTTCACAGATAACTATATCTCAAGAATTTGCACAGACTTATATTACACTGCATATTTACTTGGACCTTCACATGAATAACGATGATTAGGTTTAGTTGTTTTTAAAAATAGATGGCGTTCGTATGCTGTGTTTGAAATGATATTCCAACATATCTATATTTCAGCATCTATAAAATGGAATTTCTTCAAACTTCATATTCAGTTGGATTTTTACTTAAGTAGATACAGAAGGCGCTTCTTATTGTATTTTTTCCTGTTTGCATGATTGCTATATTTCAGCGCCTATTGATGAAATTTTCATTAAACATGGTATTATTCAGTTAGACTTTAACAAACTTTTGTACAGATTAAGTTTAGGGCACCTTTCTCAAAAGAAAGGTTTTCTGTGCTCATGCATGAGGAAATGTTGGAGCAGCGCAGAGAACTTTCCAAAACATTTCAAAGTAGCAATAAATGCAAGATATCAACATTTTGCAGTGAAACAGAAACACTACGACTTTATATCACCTAAATGACGTTATCAGCCAGAGCTGCTATATTATATAGTTGGATATTTAATCAGTAACCTGAAAACGTAACTCAGTTTAATTACAGAATAATAATAAAAACGATTGTGTAAAACAGCCTATATTTTTATAAGCATCAAGCATTTTTTTTTAAATAAATATATTTAACAAGCAGAATACAAGATTACAAAATATGTTTTTGTTTATTTTCTTCAAATTTGCTTTTATGGTACTAAAATCAAATCGTTACATAAAAACCTTCTGAGTTATTATTATTATTATTATTATTATTATTATTATTATATAAAAAATTTATTTCAATTCATAGTTAAATAAAAAAAAAGAAAGAAAGAAACATAGTAACCTTTTATGTGAATATTTGATTAATTATTCTCTTATAAACATTGTCTTAATTAATTATATCCATTTAATTACAGTAAAATAAAATGTTAAACGACACATGGTAAATAAAAAATATTCAGCTAAATTCAGATTACATTTTTTTTTACCTTTAAAACATTAATATGTTAATTATCATATAAAAAAATGTACATTTTTTTAAAAAACAAATGTATCTTTGAGTTAAAAAAATAATGAGGGAAGAATTAAAAGTTTTTATCGATTTTTTCATAATGGAATTTAAAATCTCATTTTTTATTTAAATTAAAGAAGATTCCACTTTGTCCTAGTTATAAGTGAAAAAAATAGATTTTGTTTTACTGAAATTTATTTAAGAGCCTTTAAAGTATTTTTCATTGACTCTCAATGGTACAGTTATTGAACGTAACCATATTTCTTGTGAGATAATAATACATTATTTGCATGATATATACATAAATTTTATTCATAAACTTTTATGAAAAAGGGCAGTTTTGTGAAAAAAAAAGAATAAATCCTTATATTGAAAAAAAAGAATAAATCCTTATATTGAAAAAAAAGAATAAATCCTTATATTGAAAAAAAAAGAATAAATCCTTATATTGAAAAAAAAAGGAGAAGAAGAAAAAGAAACTCCATTCACATGTTTTATTTATTTTTCCATATTAAACACAAGCATTTTTTTTAAATTCCAGTAAACCAAAAGTGAAAAAATTAAGTACTATTCAATCAAAGTAACAATCAATATGATACAAATCTGTTTAAGGGAAAATGTATATTGTTTAGTTTTCATTTCAATAATTTTAATTATTTTTTTGTGTTATACAGTGATACTTAAACATTACAAATTACAAAACGTATTCATTATAAAGTTACAAATTTTAAAATGCAAAGCAAATCATAAACATTTAGCAAATGTATTTTTACATGTAATTGCAATAATATAAATCTTTTTTATTTTCAATTAAGTCACGTGAAAACACCCGCTCGCTAATCTTAATCCTATGAGACAGTTATTTAACAATATCTAGCTTGCATTTCTATATTTTAAAACTATTTTATTTGCATTGAATAGCTGAGACCAAAGTCTACAGCGAGACTACACTACTCGAGACTACAGCAAGATACTTTTCTATCGGAACCGGTTTCGAAAATAAAAGTATCCTGATAAAAAAAGTATGATTAAACAATACAAGTGTCTCAAAATTTTATTTATTTTAATACTATCGTTTCAAAAAGAAAACTTTATCGAAACGCTAAACTTTCTGTTATTTATGTAATAAATATTACAATAAAACATTTTGCAGAAATTCATTTTGCAGAAAAACCTACTATGTTACTTTTTGGTATTAAATTAGAAATGCAGTGAATCCAAATAATTCCAACTAGGAATTTAATAATATTAAAATAGTTTGGATCGAATTATCTTTGAATTTGCTACAGCTTTTTATTTTTCAATATTTGTTCTTTTTCTCAATTTTCTGTATATTTATATAAAGGAAAGGAACTGTTTTTTTATTCATTTTGATGACTGTTTTATTTAGGTTTTGTTTAACGGAGTTTGGGTTTGGTGTGATTTAATTAGGTAATTTGCCAACTGGTAATTCCTAGGCGGAAATTTCGTTAAAATCACACAACGTGTAATTAAAAATACTAATAATTATTAATCTTAGAGTACTTATTAGACATTAATTCCAGCTAGAATTTACAATCTCAAAATAATTAATTGGGTGCCCAAACTAACTGCCAAATGCAAAAAATCACAGCGGGGGCGAAATTGTCTTTCTGAACACATTTTGTTTCACAGAACTGTTAATCCTATCTATTGATGATAGAGTAAAACATTGCACAATGATCCTGAAATGTACCGTAGGAAAATTCAATAATTAAATATTTATTTGTACATGTTTGAGATTATTAATAAAAAAATTAAATCTACTCAAAAGCTATAGTTGTCATTGAGTTAAATATTATTATAATGGATTTTTTTATAGTTTTCAAGAAAGATATTCCTCTTTTTTGACTTGTGCACTGTTTGCAGTTGTTTCCTATACAGAAACTATTATTAGGTTGCTATCATGATTATTAATCTTTGATTTAAACTAAATTTATTATTTTCGAGTTGGTAATTTCGATGTTTTTATGACTAAATTTATAACTTACCAAACAGACAGAAAGTCTCGACCTGTATCCAAACTGTATGGGAAGGAAATTGCTGTGTGTTTTGTCAGAAATGAGCATACGAATTGCATAAAAAAATCTTAATTTGAATGAAAACAAAATTATCTGAGGATATGTTATTCTTATATTCTTAAGCTAAAAGAAAATACATTAACGAATGCGTCTTGCTTACTTATCCAGTAAGTACAACTACAAAAACCCCTTTAAAATATGTAAAAATAGTTATATTTTATTTAAACAGATAATAATATTTCCTAGATTTAAAAAATAAAACAAATATAATAACATAAACAATGATTACCTAAATGATGCGATATTTCACAGCAGAAGCTTAATTTCGCACATCACACAACAATATGGGTGCTAGAATGAGCTACAGAGGGAGGGGGGATTGTCTTTCTAAAAGACTTTTTGTTTCAGAGAACTTGTAATCCTATCTATTTAGAGTAAAATATTGAACAATTATCCTAAAATGTACCGTAGGTAAATGCTTTAATCAAATATTTCTTTTACAGCTCACCTCCCACAAGCAAAGAATTCGGATAAACCGAATTTACACAAATCGTCACTTGAGGAATTAAAATGTAAATTTACACATTTTTTTTATGTTACTACGTACAGTTCTTATTATGTAAAGTTGTGGAAAAAAACGAACCCCCGTGCAACCGAACTCTGCAACAAATTATCGTAGAAGAAAGTTAATGTTACCAAACTATTGGAAATAAAGTCTAAATAATGCTAATCAGCTAGATGCAAACATCCAATCACAGAAGAAATTAACATCCATATTCTAGCCACCTATCAAACTGTTTATCATTTTATAATTGACGTAAAACGACATACGTTCTTTGCAATGAGCCCCCCAAAAAATCAGGCTAACTGGAAAACAATTCGTCATTTACAAATTAATCTAAAACTCTATATCTCCGCAATCAGCCTGAAAATGAAAGATGGTTCTCAAATTAGAATGACTAGTTGGAAAGAGCTTGATTTCTCCATTAGCCTATGACGTATAAATATATTTTACATTTCGAATTTAAATAAGAACATGCATGAAAAAATGAAAAAATGAGAATCAAACATTTTATTCGCATTTCACTACATGAAAAGAAGTAGATTAAATACGCATTTCAAAATCTGAAAAAATCATTACTATTTTTTCGTTTAACATCTAGTGTTTTAAACTCTAATATTTCTAAAATCTTATTGCCCAATTTATGTATTTAAAAATATTTAAAAATGAGATTAGCATTCTCTTACGGTGTAGTAACCTCGTTACACAGTGAGAAGAATGCTAATCTAAATTTAAGACATATGCATTATCATATGAACATTTTATTGAAAATGTGTCTCAATATGAACAACCTAACCCAACAAGCAATAACTACATGATTTTTTTCTGAAAATATTTAATTAACTTAAATTTGTTCATATTATTAAATTTTTATTAAGTATTTTAAGACATAATTTCTAGCTGAATCTTTATCATTTTCTTCAGATTTCTACACATATAGATTTTGTAACCACAGTTACATCAGCGAAATCTTACCAAATATGATATTTATAAGATGTATGATTAAAATAAAACTTAAGTTAAATGATGGTAAAATGCATTGACTTTTAATCTTCACTTGAAAATTAAATTTTTTATACAAAATATTTAATTATTTATTAAATGCTTCGTAATTTCAATTATAGTCTTTGTGAGAATACAACGAAAGCTTTAAATTCACCGTTTAAAAGCATAAGATAATCAATATTCTTCAACTATTGTTAAAACTCACATTAAGTCTGTGAAAGTAAAATTGTTTGAAAGACTATTTTCCTTTATCATATTAGTCACTGAACATTAAAATAATTAAAACAATATATTGGAGGATTGTAAATATACATTGAAATCCTTCTGACTAAAATACTTACATACAAACTTCTAAATCTGAAATATTTTGAAACATTATTTATCTTTCATTTAAAGGACATATAGTAAGCAAAAGATACAATAGCAAAAAATAAGCAACATACTTCTCATAGGAAATAGTACTATGTATATTTTAACTGTCTTAAAATGTAAATTACAATTATTTTTCTTGTTATTAGTTTTTTTGTATATATTTCTATAAATATATTTCTTGTATTAATTTAGCTGATTTTTCTAACACCGTTAACTAAATATAGAATATGTGTAATGAAAAATAAGTAAGGTGTTTTCGTTAAAATTATTTCTTATCTTACAATACAAAAAATATCATTGGGGGTTCCCAAACTGCATATCACATCAAAGGCTGGGTCCGCGAGATCACAAAGTTTAAGAAACGCTGGTTTAGACGACTGACAAATTCGACAGATATATTTTATCTTCTGGGAGATAAACAGAGAGTATATAGTCACTCTATTACTCACGTTTGACACGCATAACTGTTTTGAAAACTTTCAGAAAAATCTTCCCTTCTTTAAAGCAGTACGATTTCATTTTTACTGCTTTTTAGAATAACAATTTTAGAGTAATAAAAATAAACATTGTGAGAACATAATAACCGTGTTTAAATTATATTCTCGAGAAAACCTATCATGGGAGTTTTCCAGCAGACATTAATTTTCAATTTAAAACATCCCGCCAACATAACTAATGAGATAAGAAAAAATCAAATTATTCTGTTATCCTGTGATGGAATTCTTGAGAACATTTTCATGAGGTCGCATTAAGGGAATCATGATTGAAGATGCCAACAAAATATCCTTGGATTTCCCGTGAAGCTTCAAAATTTCTTCGTGATTTTAACACAACTTTTCAACTGATAGTAATTTTTTTCGCTTCTTAGCATGAAAATCGATGTCAAGAATTACTTAAAATCTATACTAATATTATAAAGGAGTAAAGATTGTTTGTTTGTTTGTTTGTAGGGGGTAATCTCTGGAACTACCGAACAGATTTCAAAAGTGATGGTGGCAAATTGATGGTGACAACCCCTGCTCCAACATAGGCTATATTTTATGTCGGTGCCACTAACCCCAGGGGGTGCAGGAGCAAAAAACGTTCTAAAATTGCGATTTTTTAGCTATCAATCTGGTTATCAAGCCCTGAGAGCTTGCCAGCCGGTTCTGTATGTATGTATGTACGTACGTAATGCGATAACTCTTCATAGAAATATCCGTTTTACTTCAAATTTTGTTTATAGGTTCACTGTGTTAAGGCGCTTCCCTGATTAGTTTTCGGGATTGATTGGTTAAGTATAAAGGGGGGGAACGGGGGGCTAATTCCCCACCTTAATTTATATAAATGGGTTTTTCATGCAGAATTATTCCGTTTTCCTTCAAATTTTGTTTATAGGTTCACTGAGTTAAGGCGCTTCCCTGATTAGTTTTCGGGATTGATTAGTTAAGTATAAAGGGGGGGATCGGGGGCTAATCCCTCCCTTAATTTATATAAATGGGTTTTTCATGCATAATTATTCCGTTTTCTTTCAAATTTTGTTTATAGGTTCATTGGGTTAAGACGCTTCCCTGATTACTTTTCGGGATTGATTGGTTAAGTATAAAGGAGGGAACGGGGGGCTAATCCCTCCTTAATTTATATAAATGGGTTTTTCAACCAGAATTATTCCGTTTTCCTTCAAATTTTGTTTATAGGTTCACTGAGTTAAGGCGCTTCCCTGATTAGTTTTCGGGATTGATTAGTTAAGTATAAAGGGGGGGATCGGGGGGCTAATCCCCCCTTAATTTATATAAATGGGTTTTTCATGCAGAATTATCCCATTTCCTTGAAATTTTGGTTAAAGGTTCAATGTGTTAAGACGCTTCCCTAATTAGTTTTCGGGATTGATTGGTTAAGTAGAAAGGGGGGATAATCCCCCCCTTATTTTATATAAATGGGTTTTTCATGCAGAATTATTCTATTTGCTTCAAAAATTGTTTATAGGTTCATTGGGTTAAGACGCTTCCCTGATTAGTTTTCGGGATTGATTGATTAAGTATAAAGGGGGGGGAACGGGGGGCTAATACCCCCCTTTAATTTTTATAAATGGGTTTTTCATGCAGAATTATCCCATTTCCTTCAAATTTTATTTATAGGTTCACTGTGTTAAGGCGCATCCCTGATTAGTTTTCGGGGTTGATTGGTTAAGTATAAAGAGGGGAACGGAGGGCTAATACCCCCTTATTTTATATAAATGGGTTTTTCATGCAGAATTATTCCGTTTTCCTTCAAATTTTGTTTATAGGTTCACTGTGTTAAGGCGCTTCCCTGATTAGTTTTCGGGATTGATTGGTTAAGTATAAAGGGGGGGAACGGGGGGATAATCCCCCCTTAATTTATATAAATGTGTTTTTCATGCAGAATTATTCTATTTGCTTCAAAAATTGTTTATAGGTTCATTGGGTTAAGACGCTTCCCTGATTAGTTTTCGGGATTGATTGATTAAGTATAAAGGGGGGAACGGGGGGCTAATACCCCCCTTTAATTTATACTAATGGGTTTTTCATGCAGAATTATCCCATTTCCTTCAAATTTTATTTATAGGTTCACTGTGTTAAGGCGCATCCCTGATTAGTTTTCGGGATTGATTGGTTAAGTATAAAGGGGGGAACGGAGAGCTAATACCCCCTTATTTTATATAAATTTGTTTTTCATGCAGAATTATTCCGTTTTCCTTCAAATTTTGTTTATAGGTTCACTGTGTTAAGGCGCTTCCCTGATTAGTTTTTCGGGATTGATTGGTTAAGTATAAAGGGGGGGAACGGGGGGTGGCTAATCCCCCCTTAATTTATATAAATGGGTTTTTCATGCAGAATTATTCTATTTGCTTCAAAATTTGTTTATAGGTTCATTGGGTTAAGACGCTTTCCTGATTAGTTTTCGGGATTGATTGGTTAAGTATAAAGGGGGGAAACGGAGGGGGCTAATCCCGCCTTAATTTATATAAATGGGTTTTTCATGCAGAATTATCCGATTTTCTTCAAATTTTGTATATATATTCATTGTAATTAGAGATTTACCTGATTAGTTTAAGGGGTTCATTAGTTAACTATGGGGGGAGGGGTAACGGGGGGATGACCCCCCCTTAATATATTGTTTATTTTTTTATTTTTCGATGGGCTTATTTCAAATTCTTTGAAATAAGAGTATAATATACAATTAGTGTGAATAGCCTGTGAACTCAATGCCCTCAGTTTAACTGGGCAGTTTTATTTTTATTTTTTATACTGTAGGAGCTAGAAATTTTAAATTTGTCATTGTAGTTACTTATAAGATGTAAATGCTCTTTAAGAACAAAATAAAAAAGAAATTTAAATTTAAAAGGGTGTAATGAGCGAAAAGCGTTCTAAAAACAGTCTAAATTACAATATCTATGAAATCTCTGGAACTACAGAACCGATTTCAAAAGTAATGGTGGCAAATTGATTGGGACAATCCCTACTCCAACATAGGCTATATTTTATGTCGGTGCCACTAACATCAATGGGGTGCAGGATCGAAAAATGTTCGAAAATTGCGACTTTTTTATACTGCAGAGGCAAGAAATTTGAAATTTAGCATTGTAGTTACTTATAACATGTAAATGCTCTCTAAGAATGAATTAAGAAAAAATCGAAATGAGCGAAAAGCGTTCTGAAGTCATTCTAAATTACAATTTCTATGGAATCTCTGGAACCACGGAACCGATTTCAAAAGTGATGGTGGCAAATTGGTGGTGACAATCCCTGCTCCAACAGCCTCTTTAATAAAAAACTATGCGTTGCTGACGACTGGGTTTTTCGCTAATTGTTGCACCAGATTAATCTCGGAAAATGAAACATTTGAAGTTACTGAAAAAAATGATAGCTCAAAAAGTATTTGTCAGAAAATTGTTAGACAAACTGCGTTTGAAAGGTAAAAAATTGTATTTTTCTTGATATAAATTTCAAATCTAATGATTATGCCGTTTTTCAAATATTGAATTTCAAAAATTACCAAATTTTCCAATGGAGTACCATAGCAAAACCTTCATGCGTAAAAAGATAATGATAAGGACGACGTGTCCTGACGTGTATATTGGCTATAGCACGAGTCACAAATTATAGTAGCCTTATTATTCTGTTAAAATATAAAAGTTATTTATGAAATGTCAATATTTTGTTTGATTAAAGGTTCGTTAAAAGAAATTGACCAGCGTAGCGGGCGTAGCTTGCTAGTATTAAATAAGTCATGACTAAAATAACCAACCATTGAATTAAACACAAGAAGCGTTATTTGATCAAACAACCGATACAAATAAAATTGCATAACTACACTTGTAGGGACACATAGCAAAATGAATTCTTGGCCACAAGCGCATATTTAAAAATATATGAATGTCTTTAAATACCCGTGATTAATGATTTGCATCAAATTCCAATTCAGCATACTCAATTTGACTGCTACTCTTCCGTTTGATCTAATATTCATATAACCATAAGTTATTGCGACAGATATGTATCTCTTTCAAATACTTCACATATCTAAAAAACATGATAATGAGAAATGTGTTCAATTTCCAATATACGTAACAGGAAAACAATTTTTAAAATGAAATTAAACCAATCATAAAATGTTCTTTACCTAAAGAAAACAAAACAAACATATTTGTATGTCGCAACATTGCACAGTACAAAGAGAAAAAAATATTTTTTATGGTGCCTGGAACATTTTAACGAATTCATAGGTAATTTTTGCTGATAAATTCGAAAATAACTTCTGTTTTTCTGTATCAGGTCTGAATGTTTTACTGTACCAATGTCCATTTGGATACATCGCATTGTAAAACATATTTCCAACTGTGTACATGGGCTGATATTAGTGTCTTTTATGTGATTAAACATGTATGTTTCTTTAACAAATGTTATTTTTTATGTATGGCAAAGAGAAATAAGTGATAAAGTGTGCGTGGCACATAAAGAAAACACAAACATATATTCAAAATTGAAAACACAAAGTTTTCGCGAAAAATTTAAATGAATAAATTAACGCTTATTTGCGCTTCGTGAATATTGAGCAGCAGGATTATCTCGTTTTAAACACCAAGCGTAGTCTGCTATTATCACAGAATCCCAACGTCCTTGGTACCGAGCTTCCATCTACTTGATGTCTTGATAGAATCGTTCACCTTGTTCGTCGCTGACAGCTTCGAAATATTCAGCAAAAAGATCAAGCTGACTAAAATAAAATGCATTTTGATGCTCATATTCACGGCAATAACATGAAAAGTTTGCATCATGTTACTAAAAAGGTCTTTGTGAAATTTTCCCTTTTGTTTTTTCAAAGGCAATTTTGCACTTCTTCTACAAGAATTCCTAAATTCTAGCTAAAATCAACCTAATATTTCATTCTAGTGCATCGTTTTCACGAAATTTGTGTCCTTTAGAGCTTACGGATGATTGGTCCATCAAAAATCCCTGCTTTATTTTTTCAACCATCTTGCCTGGAAATGCATTGTAAGTATACTTAAAGCACTCCCCATGTTTGGCCAAAGCTTTGACAAATTGTTTTATCAATCCAAGTTTGATTTGCAAAGGTAAAAAGATGAATTTGTTTTCGATCAACTAAATGTTATTCTAATATATTCGCAGCTCTACAAGGAGCCATAATATGTTCGAAGGGGCCAGTCTTTCATATCATAGGATTGTCATGGTCTCTACTTTCCTTCATGCAAAGAAAAATGTGGGAACGATTGCTGTCCTAAGAGTATCTTTAAGTCAACGCAAATGACCCCTTTAAGCTCATGATACAGAAGCTTCTCTAAAAACAATTTAATTCATATGTTTCTTTCAAAATTGTTGAGTGACCGATTGGACTACATCCATACCGATTTCATATGTTCAACAATACACATTTTAAACTACGAATTTCCACTACAATCTACAAGAAGCCGCCATTCTTCTGGTTTATTTTCCTCAATGCCACTTTCATCAAGAAGCCCACTGACATCTCTACAATAAAACAGATCATCGCATGTGGCGAAGAAAGAAAGGAACTTTCATGCCTACTCAGAGAAAAAGTTATACGGACATCTTTCTATAGAAGATTTGAGGCTGTTAGAATGACAGTGGAGTAAGTCAAAATTTAAAAATATATATAGATAACCATATTTTCTCTGAAAGTAAATTCATTTCTAATCATTGTGACAGTCAAATAAGTCATAGTTCATTTAGGGAGAGTCTAAAGGGAAAACAAGTTAGGCCACTTAATGCAACGGCAATGCGTCAAGTTTCACAAAACACTTCATTTCTCAAATTACTAAATATTGACTTACACTACTGTAATTCTAACCCCCTCATTTTTCTCAGTTCAAACAGTTCCGCGGATTTCTTTGAGATGTTCCAATAACGACTTAGATCGTTCAGTTCGATTTGTGAGAATACGTGAGGTAAGTCTTCAACTGAATTGTCCTGATCTCCCATGTTATCCTCATATGATGAATGTTCCTCGGTTGAAGGTAAATTTATCTCAGGTAAGATGCTGAATGTTTTAACAGGAAGCTCCTCGAAGTGTGGAACTGGTCTAATAGCAAATGCAATGTTTGAATAGACAAGCATTTGTCGGTTTTTCTGGTTAATACTTAATAAATTTAAAGCACAAAAATAGCAATCGTCTATAGGATTGCATTGCTTACGACATACCGTATAGCAAACCCCATACTTCTCCTTGTCCATTTAATCTATTGTCGCAAATGTGCGGTACATTGTTTGTAGACAATATGCGCTGCCCAATATTTATCTTAGTCTCCCAGCTTGATCCCAAGTATGCCATATTTGCTTTTTTAACAAAATCGGTGATTTTGTTTCCATATTCTGCTAATATGTGTTCTTCACACACATAGCAAAACACAATTGGAGAATTAACGCAACACCTTTTTGAAGAGGACATCTTGCTCATTTTCTATTACTTAATTCCCCGTTACCTCAAACAAGGAAAAAAATTAAATTAGAAAAAGTTTAAAAATCAACGTAGTGTACTACAATACATTTAGGGCGTATCGAAAAAAATCCAAATTTCTTAGATCTTTTTGCGGTAGTGCGGAAAAGTTGTGAACTCCCTTTATTAAAAAACGTGCAAAATCTTAAAACTGTGGGTTGATATCTTCTGTCGCCTCAGTGGGCCTAAAATTATAAAAAATGGACTAAAAATGATTAAAAATCAAAAATTAATAAATAATCACAGATTTCGCTCATCGGTTTGAGGTAGTGCTTACCAGTTACTATTTTGTAGCAACAACAACCATAGAAAATTGTAGAATTATAGATTAATGTCTTCTGTCGCCTCATCGGCATCGAATTTTGGAAATTTTGACGCATTTTGGTAGTTTTCTGCATAATTGTTTACTGCATGCACAATACACAATCGAGACAGACTGGGTTTGGCGGTCTGCCAAAATAGTGAAGGCAATGTGGGAACTCACAAGGAGTGTTCAGATGCGTTTAAAACTGGACAACACAGTTCTTGTCAGTAAAAGGTATGGTGTCTCCAACAGAGCCACGACTGCTATTGCATTGCGTGTTACGCAAGATTTGGGTTTAATATCGGAATCAGATACAGGCCTCGTCACAGGCAAAAATAAAATATGGAGGGAAAATTTGAGAATTTACATAAAATTGGTCTCAAAATCAAATGAAAATCGTTTCACTCTATCTGGCTTTTATTTTGATGGACGACATGACAAAACCTTAACATCAGAAACACTCGAGGACAAGCAGTTCTAAAGTACAATTGTAGAAGCGCATTGTTGTATTGTATCGGAGCCTGGTTCTACGTATATGGGACATGTTACACTTGAAAGCGGATCTAGTCTTGATATATCTAATAGCATTTACGAATACGTAACAAGAGCTTTATTGGATGATTTTAGCAACCTTATTGTTCTCGGGTGTGACGGCACTGTAGTGAACACAGGAATGTCTAATTGCGTAATTCGCAGGCTTGAATTGAAACTTCAGAGACTAGTACAATGGACTATCTGCTTACTTTATTTCAATGAGTTGCCATTACAACACCTGTTCACCTGTTTGAGTCCATAGACTGCAAGTCATCTGGCTCCACATATTACACCGGAGGCATTGGACGAAACCTTAAAGGATACGAAAAGCTTTCAATTGTTGCTTTTAATAGCATTGAATGCAAGTTGCCAGACATTGATCCTACCATCCTCAGTTCAGATCAGAAATACTTATTAGACATTTGTACCACCATTAGTTCTGGCGTTTGTTGTTCAGATCTACATTTCCGGCCGGGAACCGGGAACGTTGAATTTGTCCCGCTGGCTAACAACTTCCAATCGAATACTGAGGTTATATATATCAACATCAGACCCATCAAATGAGTTGCTAACATTTTGTTGTATTCATTCTAAGAGTCTACGCACTCTCATGATTCCGAATTAAGATTCGTCATTCCATAAAGGATGGTGCGAGACACCTGTGGTATTTGATCAGCTCATCTTGGTAATTGCCAAAAAAGTATTGTGACATAATCGACCCAGTTATTTTTCGCAACGCTTACTTTGCGGCTCAAGTAAACATGCTTTTGGCCATGTTATCTGATGATAGCTGCCGTATTAGGACCCTTGCAGATCGGCGGATTATCAAGGCAAGCCAAATTAGCCCAGACGGAAATTGTGTTCGCAAATTAGTTATTCCTGCTGTTAACTTTGGAGCTACAGACTATGTAGATCTCATTGACTGGCGAGCTTGTTATGTGATATCGCCTCCTGTTCTCACCGAGATCTGTTCTCAAAAATTTCTGAAGATGATACAGGGCAGTATGCCAATGTATTGCTGGGACTTTATTAAATTTGCTTCACACACACAAGCGGTAGAGCGGATTGTGAAACTAGTCACTGCAGCCTCCGGAAAAACAGTTGGGCCGCAGAACAGGGATAGATTTATTAGAGCGACACTAGAATCCAGAAAACACATGTCAAAATTTGAAACCAAATATGATTACAAGCCAGTAATGATTTTGTCATTTGTATATTCGAAAGGTAAAATAAATTTTGTGTTTGCATTAAAATGAGGTAAGTGTGACGTGTACTTATTTAAAATTTTGCCTTCATATTCCCAAATTTGGTGTCGATGAAGCAGCAGAAGATATTAACATATTAAAATTATTATATTATTTTAATTGATTAAAAATTAGCTGATTGATGTTAATTATTTTATATGATATTAACCTAAATTTTTTTATGGCTGTTGTTGTTTCTCGGCGTGAAAATAAGGGTGTTCCACTATTTTGGCAGATCGACAAACCCAGTCTGTCTCGATTGTGCATTTTGCAAGCAGTAAACAGTAATGCAGAAAACTACCAAACTGCATCAAAATTTAAAAAATTTGATGCCGATGAGGCGACAGAAGATATCAACCTATAATTCTACAATTTTCTATGGTTTTTGTTGTTACAAAAGAGTAACTTGTAACCACTACCTCAAACCGATGAGCGAAATATGTGATTATTTATTAATTTTTGATTTTTAATCATTTTTAGTCCATTTTTTATAACTTTAGGCCCACTGAGGCGACAGAAGATATCAACCCACAGTTTTAAGATTCCGCACACTTTTTAATAAAGGGAGTTCACAACTTTCCCGCACTACCGCTAAAAGATCTAAAAAATTTGGATTGTTTCGATACGCCCTAACATACACACATTCATAATGACCTTCAAAAAAATAGACTGTGAGTGAGTGAAAGAGCTTCGTAGCTTCGGTTGATGAGGGTTTAAACGCAGCATCTGCGGTAATTCATCACGAAAAATTAATTCTAAACATTCAGCGATCTTAAACACGACTCCAATCGAACACCACCCGCGCCGTTTGTCTATGCTAGAAAGAAAAATAATATATGGACTGTCACTCGCACGTACACAATTATAAACATAATACACTTTGAATAACATCTAATATGTAACAGAGTGATGTTACATTTATAAAAACCTAGTGCTAATATGTCGAAATAAAGGTCATATTTGGATTCAGGCGGCATATTTCGTATAGGAATGATATTTATTTCCTAAACACCAAAATCATTATTCCCCAGTGTTATGATTGTAAAAATCATTATGTTATAGTTATTAGATAGGCCAGAACAATGACTATAACATAAGCTCAAGAACTTTGAGGTGAAGGATGAATTTTAACTTTTTATAATTAAAAACCAGTACCGAAAAAATTATCAAACTATATGTATAGTACAAATAATAACCCGATTGATGAGGAGCTTTATCTCTAGGAACTTTAATTAAGGGGTCTGACTCTCTGGTCGCCGTTTAAGGTTAGAAGGTTCTAAATGGTAAAACAGAATGTCATATTGAGAAATTCCCGCCAGTGAAGAAAAAAATAGAGTTCTGAAATAGCAAGGTTACAATTTGAACTTAATGGTCTACGTACGGTTACATCAATTGCGAGACCAGGAATACCTACACAAATCATACATGGATACAGACACATTTTTTTAATGATTGCATCTCTTTGATTGAATCCTAATATCAGAATGGAAAATGGTTCCAGTGTTAAACAAGAAAGAAAAATCATGCATCTAGCATAGATTAGGAAGCACTTTCCAACACTTGCAGAATACTTTAACAAACCGCTGTTTAATAAGGTAAATAAGATACCTAAGTAAACATTTTAAAAAACGCAAACAGATTTTAAAACCCGATTTCAGAAATTACAGGCCATTGTCAAAAAAATAATCAAATTATTTTGTGCATAAACTGTACATTGGTATATACTCTATATAATATGCAACAAATTATTTTAGTAATGATAATAATAATAATAATAACACAGTTAAAATTCACTTTCAGCAGTTTCGATCAATAGACGGAAACATATTTTTAATTATTTTGTACCGCCCAGTATATTACCCACATATGTTTATACATGCGACGTATTAAGCTAAAGTTAAACTTTACTTAAGGTAAATACACACTGGAAACTACTGAAATCACACTTCCAGAATTTATCATATATAGGCGGCCATATATCTAGTTCTTTACTTGGCCCTGTATATAAATTTTTTATATATTCTACAAACATCTAAAATTAACTCACTATATTTCATGTTCAAAATGCATAATTGGAATTAAAAAATCTAAGCAATTTACGCAGATGCACAGTGATGTTTAAGAATTCTTTTGTGTAGCCCTGCATATGATGTATATCATTTATACATACCACATAGTAAGCAAATATTTTGTTAAACCAAACCTTTGTTTAATACCTAACTGAAAGGGCACTTCCCCGTATTCCCCCCGGGATTTTCCCCTTAGTCCATAATAACTATCAATTGCATAGTAATCCAGGTATATTCACGCGAGTTAGAGTACGGACAGACGGACAGACTAATTTCATAAACACTTTCCAACTTTGCTGGAAGGTGTTAAAAAGACGTCATTCTAAAACATTTTCAGCGAAGAAAAAAAATTACTTTACTATGCTTGTGTCAAATTGTAGTCATAATTATAACATTTAATTCTACGCGTAAAAAGACAAAATCCTCTATTTTTTACATCTAAAGATACGTTCTGTATCCCTATATTCTTTGGATACAATAAACAAAAGGTTTATCAAAATTATGTGATTTGCATTATAATTAGTATTCAATGGACAAATTTTAAAAATGATTTATTTAAAGGGCGCATTGTTACTAGAATTTTCAAATGACACTGTTGGTGAAACTTATGTAACTCTCAAAAGTAATGTTTATATAATTTTTAAATACATATATTTCGCTATTAATGATTCAATTTGAGGTCGAAGTCACGAACCTTTATTTCTATACATGAAGAGACTGAAACCTCTGATATATATATTGAACGATTTTTCGAATAAATGTTTAGTCACCGAACCCCAGAAAGAGTGAACAAGTGAGTAAGTGTGATCAAAGATCATACAAATGGTTTCGTTTATTATTACTTTCAAAACATTTTATACTTTCTTTAATTTAAAAAAAAAAAAAAAAAAAAAAAAAAAAAAAAAAAAAAAAAAAAAAAAAAAAAAAACGTTTTTTGATAAAGTAAAAATTTTCCGGTCTATTTTTTCTCGTTTTTTCGAATATCTGAACCGGCCCACTATTATACTCTGTCATGTGGACTAAATGCGATATTAAAAAGAATCAATTTCAAAATTAAACATCTACACTGTTAAAAATAATCTGAAATTCTAGGGTATTTTTTTCCTGAATTTCACAGAAAAAGTCCCTTTTCGAGACAAAAGGGGCATTTTCCGTTAAAAACAGAAAATTCCCTCATATTTCCTGAAAACAACGGAACAGACGGAGAAGAAAGTGGCCTACGGAGATATTCCGTTATCTGCTGCATATTTATTTTCAATGTTTAAAAAACTGACATGTTGCAGCACAAAAAAAAAATAAAAATTCATTAAATTAAAATTTTGAGTTTATTTAAAAGAACAAAATAGTTCTTTCGCGAATTTAAAAAAGCAACAATTAATTTCTCCATCCTTTTAAAATTATTAGCAATTTTTTTAAAGTTATAAAAAAATATTCACACTTAAAATATATTCTAAACAACTAGCTTAATATATATATATATATATAATAGTTAAATTAAGTGAAAAAAATAGATTTTACTCAAAAAAGCAACAAACAAAAATAATGCTTTCGAATTTTAAAAAAATAACAAATAATTTTCTCATCCCTTTGAAATTATTCGCAATTTGTTCTTTAAATTTATAAAAAACACTCTTACTTAAAATATATTCTAACCGAACAGATTTAAAAAATTTATATAATAGAAAAAAAATCAATTTTCTGAAAAAAGTAGACATCTTTTATCGAATTTAATTCAAAATATAATATTCATATTTTGCACGTAACAATCAAATTAAGAATATATATAATTCATGTTTTAATCCTCTATTAATACTAAAGCTTTCAGCCATAATCTTATAACAAAATATCCCCCCAATTAATTAGAAAATTATCAGGTTTCTAAACCCCAGATTGTTTAAGTTTAAGCTGCGATTTGAAGAAATCCCGTATCATCGTTTCAATTCCTTATTCAAGCAAAGACCACTGGTCTTGCGGTAAAACACGTGGCTCAAGCCGCTACCGTCTCTGGTTCGAACCCCAAGGTCAGCCAGAAAGTATTCTTGAAGCACATCAAATATTAAATACTCAAGTTATAGTCAACAGACGGCAGCACAAACAGAGAGGTAATTTTTTTAACCGAGGTCATTCATAACGGAAATCTATCGTTTCTTCAAACGGAGATTTTCCTTCTGTTATCTTTCAAAACGGAAAATCTACTAACGGAACGGAAAAAGTCCGGCAACTTTGCTGCCAGTAGTTTTACCGTGAATTAACGAATTTATTTTTAACAGAGTACGTATACCTTCAAAATGTTAAAATATGCCAATATTTCCATAATCAGATTTTTATCATGATTCCATACGTTCCTCAAATTCATATGACGTTATAATCGCTTGCTGACGATATATCTACGACCTTTTTCTATTACTCATACTCATACTCTCTTGGTATTGTTCTCAAA
Organism: Maratus michaelseni; assembly: GCA_963931845.1. NCBI lineage: Eukaryota > Metazoa > Arthropoda > Arachnida > Araneae > Salticidae > Maratus > Maratus michaelseni. The sequence continues at coordinate 298,571,719 of OZ007591.1, read as the reverse complement.
CATTATAACAGTCCGTTAAACTTCCAATATGACGTCAGAATAATTTTCTTTTTAATTCTCTAACGACGTGACGGACAGACAACGCAACGTGATGAATAGAGTTTCATGATATGTACGAAACTCTAAAAATTCTGTTTCAGGGTAAAAAATAGCTTTGATTAGTAGAAAATAAGAGAGTAAAGTTAATGATATCTGAATCATTTTTAGTATTACAGAGGTGCTTAAAGATTGTTTCTGGTGGTCAGCAAGAACCAAAACTAGTCTTTGGGGGCCACCGTAATACTTACCCATCACGGATATGCATTATGTAAAATATTAAAACAAAAATGTGTAAACTACTTATAAAATACATAGCAATTCAAATAAAATCGTGGCTTGATGACGTCATAACTTTATAGGCTCGATTACTGAATTGCTTGAAAGAGGTTTTTCCTTATAACTCCAAAAATAATAATCCTATTAACTAGCGGTTTATTGCATCTGATTAAGCGTCAAATTTCCAATTAAAATATATCTTTGAAGTGAAATTTGTATGAAATACAGGGTCATGAAAAATCGAAGAGTGTGGAAAATAGGATTACAAATATCTCGGCAACTAATTATCCGATCGACTTCATGCTTTATGCAAAATTTATGTTTTTTTATTGTCCTTTATATTCATTTCTTAAAATAAACAATTTCGAAATTTTTTATATACCTTTTATCAGAACGAATATTTCGAGAGCCCGAAAAAAATAGTTCCGGTTAATCGAGGTTATTGAAATGAAATAGGCTTCTTCCCATTATTACATACAAAGTACATACCAAATTGCAAGTGTGTATCTCAATTTTTTCGGGAGATAGAGCGTTTACAGACACACAGACGGACGGCAAATTTTTTTTTCTAAAAATATGTTTTTCGGAATCTCCAATGTCTGAAACGTGTAAATCCGTCAAAAAAAAATTTCGATTTTCAAAACGATTACAAGACTTACCCTATACTACGTATGATGGGTAAGTAAAATACACTTATAAGACTCAAAAAAAGGAAGTAATACAATAAAAGTCCAGAATTAAATAAATGTGGTATTAAAATGCAACTATGTAAAATAAAATAAAATTCCATAGATTACCAATTAAATTTAAATCATGAGATCGTAACGTATAATAAATTAAAAATGCAAACAAGATATTAAGGTTGTTTTAATACATTAAAATATATAGAAGCTTTTATTTCACAAAAGTACATTGTTTGTTTCTCGATACTTAATTATCAAAACGAAGAATTATAAAATAAATTACATTTTTTCTTGTTAAATCAATCGTTATTTTAAAATTAATTAATTTACCCTCATTTGAATAATCGCTACAAAAAATGGAGTTTATTTTTTAAAGAAAATTAAAAAGGATATTTTTATTCCAAAGTTTCTGAATATTTGATCCGAAAGCGTAGGATTTTAATTAAATGTTATTTTTCTTTTATTTAAATTTACTTATAAAGTTACATTTATTAACATTCAATATTAAATTAAGGATTTTTTAATGTTTTAATTAAAAGTGCATCTATATTTACTTAAGTTGTGTAGAAAAAGCAGTATTTCAGTAAATAAACAAGAACGAAAAATCATGCGTCAAGCATAGATTATGTAGCACTTCCCAACGCTTCCAAAATAATTTTACAAAACATACCGTTTAATAAGCTAAAAGATAACATCTAAGTAAACAATTTGGAAAACGCATAACATATTTAAAAACATAATTTCAGGAATTTCCAACAGATACAATATTCCGAAAAATATCCGAATACTTTTATTCAGCCCTGTATATGATCTATAGATTTGTATATGCTAGGATGCTAAATTTTAGTTTAGTTAGGAAACGCGTAGCACAGTTTAAAATTATCTTTCTGGAGTTTCTGTCAATAAACGGAAATGTGTTCGCGAGCTTTTGTGCTGCCCTGTATAGCATCTACAGAATTTATACACACCACGTAATAGACAAAAAGCGAGTTAAAATTAAAATCGCGTTTAGTAACTTAAAACGCACTTCCAGGAATTAGTGTTAACAGACAGTAGAGAATTCTTTTGTGTGTCCCTGTAAATGAACGATGACTGCTATACACACACTATTCTGTAGTAAGCCTCTTGTAATGCACCTTAGATATATATATATAAATTTCAATGCGTTTAAAATAGTGAAACATTATTTAAATAAACCGCAGACGATTTTTCTCCATAGACGTCATGTAACGGCATTCTTTTGACTGTCCCTGTGAAGTAACTATAAGTGCTATGCACACCCTATTACATATTAAGCTTCTTCTACTGCACCTTAGTGATATATATAAATTTCAATGCGTTTAAAATACTGAAACATTATTTAAATAAACCGCAAATGATTTTTCCCCATAGACCGCAATGTAACGGAATTCTTTTGAGTGACCCTGTAATAAAACTATAGGTGGTACACACTTCCGTTGAAATAGGGAACATGCTATAGATAACAACTATAACATATAAAAATTGCAGAGCAATCCGAGCATATTTACGGGAGTTAGAGCACGGACAGACGGCAGACGGCAGACGGCCAGACGGCAGACGGCCAGACGGCCAGACGGCAGACGGCCATACGGCCAGACAAACCGAAGTCATAAGCACTTTTCAACTAGGTTGGAAAGTGCTAAAAATGCAGATAAATATTTTATGTTCTAGTATGTCGTAATAACTTATTAATTTTCTGTGTTTAGGAAATGTAATAGCTAGTTTAAAATATTTTATAAATGTTAACATTAAAAAATGCTATACATTTGATAATTAAAATTTTATTTCATTAAAATTATTTGTAATATATTTTTGAAAAATCATGATATGATTAAAAACGTACAACGATTCTCAGTATTTGATTTTCATTTTTTTGTGTTAATACTCAATTTCTATTCATTAATAGCTTCAAAATGTTAACTTTAAATTATTTTTTAATATAGAGCTTCACTTGAAATACTATGTTGATTTGTATTTGTGAAAAAAAAATTAAAGAATATTTTCAAATTGTATTTTAATTGTAGTACATCATGATTATTAAAAAATAAATATAAAATATATCAAATTTGTCTTTAAATGTAATTTTTTTTTCCTCAAAATATCTCTAATAAAATTTATTTACAACTTCAGATTTTATAGCTCATTTAAATACGTTTTTAAAATGGAATGTAACTGAATATTTAATGCTTCAAAATTATAAATTCAAAGTAAGAGGATATCACAAAATACATTAATCACTTGTGAAAGCTCTTAGTTGTGTCCTACTACCTCCATGGAGAAGATATAAAATACAGATAACGGTAATAATACTCTTCTTGTTAAATGCAAATTTTCTATAAGGGAATTTGTAGAAAGTAGACGATTCCATTGAACTTATGCATTTTAATGTTCAACATGCCTTCATATAAATATGTATACTGTTCAGTATGTTCACTTTCATTGACAACAACACAATATAAACAAAAAACCTGTATTTTCGGAGACAAATGTAACGTTTAAGTGATACAAAGATTCGACTGCATATGTTATATAAAAATAGAATAGTATAAGAATTTAAGAATAAATGTATCTATGCCAACTATGAAAGAACGTATTCTATTAAATACACTGCTCAAAACAATTAAAGGATATTTGAAGTTTTATATAAAATAAAGATATAAACGAAATTTTTTTTGCCGAAAATAGAAGAAAAGAATTACAAATGCAAATTTTTCTGGTTTTCAAACTGTGGAGTATGCAAATTTTGAGTTCGACGTCAAAAACGTCGCTTCAGCGGCAGCGAATGAAATTTGACTTTCAACTGGATAAAAGAGAATGAAGACAAGGATGATCGGCATTCAGTGATTGCTTTGTTTCGATGAGTACGATGTCTCAGCGAAGTCATTTGACAGATTCAGAAGCTTGGAGAATTGTTGGTAGGTTAGAAGGGGGCCAAACTCAAGCCGAAGTAGCGCAAGCCATTGGAGTGTCACAAAGTGTCATTTCCAGGATCTGGAACCGTTTTTTGGAGAGTGGATGTGCAGGCCGAAGACCAGGGCAAGGTCGTAGACGGGCAACAACGCCCAATGAAGATCGGTATTTAGCGTTAACAGCTCGGAGACACCGAAACATGAACGCTACTCTTCTCCAACAATACCTTTTCTCGGCTACAGGCACCACGATTTCAACTCAGACTGTCCGAAACCGGCTCCATGCTGTAGGTCTGTATGCTCGCCGACCGATGGTATGTGTTAGATTAACATCAAGGCATCGTCGCGACCGCAGGGAGTGGGCAACCGAGCATGTCAACTGGAGGAGAAATGAATGGAGCAATATTCTGTTTTCTGACGAGTCCCGTTTTTCTGTGCATCCGGATAATAGGCGTATTTTCATCTGGAGGGACCGTGGCAGTAGGAATAATCCTGCGTTCGTGCACGAAAGTGTCAGATTTGGCGGTGGAGGAGTGTTGGTGTATGGTGGCATCTCCAGTGACGGGCGCACTGACCTTTACATCATTCGAGATGGAGCTCTGACTGGTCTCCGATATAGGGATGAGAACCTCAGACCTATTGTTGTCCCTTACGCTGCAGCAATCGGAGATAACTTCATTTTAATGGACGATAACTGCAGGCCACATCGTGCAAACCTGGTGGAGGATTTCCTTTTCGAGGAAGGAATCGTTCGAATGGAATGGCCAGCGTGTTCTCCAGACATGAATCCAATCGAGCACGTTTGGCACACTCTAGGAAGACGAGTTTCTGGCCGCCAACAACCCCCCCAAACTCTCCAATAACTGGAAAGAGCTCTTCTGGAAGAGTGGGGCAGAATACCCCAACTCGTCATTAATAGCCTCATTGAGTCCATGCCTCAAAGGTGTTCAACGTTGCTGGCCGCCCGTGGAAACCATACCCCCTACTGAAAATGATTTTCTTTGAAGAAAACACATTTTCTTATTCTTTTTTTCTCATATGCACAAATTGTGTTTTTTTCCTTTTGTACACAAATGCGCAATAAAATGCATTTTTTCTGCCAAACATGTGTAATTTATTCTCATATAACCTACTATGCCTGTCGACCATGTATCAATCAGCTAAAAAGTTTCCCAGGTACAAAATCCACCTAAAACTGCAATATCCTTTAATTGTTTTGAGCAGTGTATTTCGTGAGACTCTACTTAACACAACACGGGTAGCTTCGGGTTGTGGAGTTCTTTAATGAAAACATCAACACTAGCACTCCAGATGTAGCCATTTTTGTAGATGTTGCTAAGACATTTCTTAAAGTGTAGCATGGGAACCTTATTTACATAATGTATAAGTGTTCAACATAATATACAGGTGATAATCTCGTCATGAATAACAGGCTGAAATAATTTGTAAATAGAACTGTCGTGATAGACTTTATCAAAAGCCTTAGCGGTATATCTAAGAAAAGGGCAGAAAGTGGAGTGTTCGTGTTGAGGTTTTCACTAAGGAACTCCACAACCTGAAGCAGCTGGTGTTGGATAGAGTTCGGCAAAATATTTAAATAAATACCGACAAATGCTTTCTTTCATAATTGGCACAAACACATTTATTGTCAATTTCTTATACTACAACATTTTTATATATCAAGCGCTTGCGCATTATTTCAATTACTAGTAGTTTAAATATAGTGTGTTTAGAAAGTCTCTATACATTTTTGAAGTATAGATTCTAAATCCAATGATCTTGTAAGTGATCTGATAGAATACTTTCAACAGAAGAAGTAATAGCATTGTTTGCGCTTGTCTACATGAAATAACGTATGAACAGGTGCAGAAAGATATTTCCCTCAATAAGTTGTCATTCTCCACAGCTTCCAGTAAACTGTAACCGTAAACTGCTGAGGTGTATATTTTTATATTTTAAGTTTATGCACAATTTGAATGTGGTAAGGATAATGTAGAGTTTTCCAAACAGTAGAATGCTTATTAGCGAGCTCCCAGATGAATCGCCACATAGATGACTTGGGGCAGTGTGCAACTGCTTCGTGTACTCTTTGCATAACATTTGGCATTATTAGATATCTATCTTCATGTTTAATATTCCTGGTTTGCTAGAATTTGTTTACCAAACTTTTATTAGCTACTGTGATAGAGACTGATTTTCTGAATTTATGTGTGATGTCCTCCTGCACCTGTTTATACATGTAGACAAGCACAAACAATGTATTTTTTTCTTCTGTTGGAATAATTCTATCAGATAACCTGCAAAGAAATTTGGTTAAAAGGTCCCTTCTTAGAAATGTAAAGTGACTTTAGAAACCCCTTGCATTGGGGTTTAAATAATACTAGATTCAGAACAATAGAGTTTAATTCTTAGCCCCCTCAATTGCATAACATATTGCTTGAGAACTCTGAATTTAATAAAGATCAATGCGATATTATATATATATATATATATATATATATATATATATATATATATATATATATATATATGCATATATAATGTTTATATTTTACATGCCATAGTAGCTTCGATAATAAAAATATAGTGCACCATAGAAACGATCCGGTAACAAAAAACGTCCAACGCTCACAACGCCTTTTTCACACAAGCACATTTTTAAAAATTTAGACACCATTTCCACTAATTGTTAAGGAATAATGGAACAATTTCTGGTATTTGATGCACTTCCTAGTTATGGTGCAACATTACATCCTCTTGGAGATACGTAAGTGACTTGCGTAGACATTAGGGAGCAATTGAAACATTAAGTTCAAATGTTGTACAGATCCGCATGATAAATAATTAAAGTTACAATAAGAAAAGTCCAAAACATTTTAGCGGAATAAATAAATAAATAAATTTAAATTTAAAAAAAAGTTAAAATCTATCCCGTTAGTTCTTAAGCTAGACACAAAAGGTAGTAGCTTGGAACTTCCTGGCACGTGACCTACTCAATTTCAAGGCATATAATTAATAGCATTCCTTAATGAATCCACCTGTATGTTTCAGCCTTTTAAGAAGAAAATAAAATCATGCGCTTTTGCAACAATTGGTTTTTAACCCATATTTTACCATCGTCCTATATATAGAACTCTAAATCTGTCGGATTTTTATTCAAAAATTCCTAATTCAGACCAGAAAATTTTGAATAGAAATTTTATTTTATCTTATTCTCGAAATAACCAATAATATATAAAGTAATAGATACTAATCAAACTTTTTGGTGAGAATTCAGAATTTCTGAATAAACGCTGTATATAGGACGTAATGGCTAAAATATGGGTTAATTTACATCAGTATTTTTAGTGTGTCTCAGAATGAAAATTAAAATTATTCTACAAAAACAAAATTAATTAATTAATTCACTCATTCGTTCATTAATTCATTAAACATAAGAAAACTATATTATTTTAAAATACCGTACTTTATAAAATAATTATGTAATTCGTTTGCAATTTTTTTTCTTTGTAAATTATTGCAAAGAAGGGAAAAAATACGATTTTCCAAATGAGAGTTATAAACGAGAAACGCTTTTAAGTTTTAAATTTAATTATGTTCATTATAATGCATTCATATGTGTTAAAAAATTAAAAGGAATAAACGTTGAAACCGTACTTGATTGAATTTTATAAATATGAGGACATTTTAGAATAATCGAAAATTGAAACTGAAAGTATATTGTGACATTTATAAAAGTAAATTAAAGTTTTTAAAGAAAAGTCTTTATATTTTTAAATAGGTTAAAAAGCGTCGATTTAAGTAGAGTTACAAATATTTCTTTTATAAAGTGCCTTTCACATATTATGTTTCCTTGAATATGAATGCTCGAAGAAATATTTTATAAAAAAGAAATCTTTATACAAGGAATCACATCTTTAAAAATGGCTTTTAAAAATGGATTTTTCAATTCTTTTGAGATATATTCAATACACATAAAAATGAATTCTTCAGAAACTTGCAGGGGATAGAAGAAACTTTTTTCGGACTTGATTATCATTTTAAAGACAGATTAAAACGGCTATGAAATATACTTCACTTTTATCATTAATATTGTGTTTACTGAAGGGACGGGTAAAATTAATAACGATTTTCAGGATTCATTAGATATTCATATTTGTTTAAATTTACATTTAATCCTCATTTCTGCTTTGAATATTTAGCACATTGAATATTGATTGTTTAATCTATTTTATTTTAAATCTTTTCAACATAGTTGGAAATGTTTATGAATTCAGTTTGCCTGTTTCTCTTTTCTTATGTACATCTGTGTACTGTAATTCACATAAATATACCCCGACTGACAAGCAATTTTTACATGATAATGAAATTCACCATACATTGATCGCTCTTGAAAATGAAGTGTGTAGCATATTTAGTTCGTTTACAAACGCTCAAATTGCATTACATCATAATTTATAGGACGAAATCGTTTGCGGTGCATTTTATTTAAATTGTTTATTTAAATATATTATTACATTGATTTTTTTAGAAATATCCTGTTAGTACTGGAAAATATTTCATAATCTTTGCCTAAATCAATATTTTTACGAATATTGGATGAAATCCTTCTCAGCAAATTTTAGTCCAAATGAATGGGGGGGGGGATTTCTGACTCTGTACCACTGTCCTACATGCACTGTTAAAAATGTTGCCCTTTGTTGAACAAAGTTTTGGCACTGCAGTAGCTGTGACCATAACATGGTGAATCTCGTTCTAACATTGGAGTTCTAGTTGAACCATAAATGCAAATGTTGGTACGAGATTTCACCATCTTATTGTTGCAGCTACTGCAGCATCTATAACATGGTGGAATCTCGTTCCAATATTTGGAGTTGCCATATTTGCCAAATATGCCATATTTGCTTTATTAACAAAATCGGTGATGTTGTTTCGATATTCTGGTAATGTGTGTTCTTCACACACATAGCAAAACACATTTGGAGAATTGATGCAACACCTTTTTGAAGAGGACATCTTGCTCATTTTCTATTGCTTAATCCCCCGTTACCTGAAACAAGGAAAAAAATTAAATTAGAAAAAGGTGAAAAATCAACGTATTGCACGTACAATACATACATACATTCATAATGTCCTTAAAACATATGGACTGTGAGTGAGTGAGTGAGCTTCGTAGCTTCGGATGGTGACTGTTTAAATGCGGCATCTGCGGTAAATCACCACGAAAAATTAATTCCAAACATTCAGCGATATTAAACACGACTCCAATCGAACACCAAGCGCGCCGTTTCTCAATATTAGAAAGAAAAATAACATATGGACTGTCACTCACACGCACACAATTATAAACATAATGCACTTTGAATAACACCTAATATATACATGATGTTACTTAGATTAAAACTTAGACCTGATATGTCGAAATCAAGGTCATATTTGGATTCAGGGGGCAAATTTCAGGGGCAATGTTTCCAATGAATTCAGGGGGCAATGTTTTTCCTAAACACCAAAATCATTGTTCACCTGTGTTATGATTGGTAAAATCATTATGTTACAGTTATTGGATAGGTAAGAACAATGATTAAAACATGAGCTGAAGAACTTTGAGGGGAAGGATGGATTTAAACTTTTTATAATGAAAAAAAAACTACCGAAAAAATTATCAAACTATACGTATAGTACAAATAATAACGCGATTGTTCAGGAGTTTTATTTAAGGTATCTGACTGTCCGTCCGCGGTGTAAGGTTAGAAATTTCTAAATAGTAAAACAGAATGTTCATATTTAGAGATCCTCGCCAGTGAAGAAAAAAATAGAGTTCTGAAATAGCAAGGGAACAATCTGAACTTAATGGTCTACTTACGCTGACATCATTTGCGAGACCAGGAATGCCTACACGAATCATACATGGATACATACACATTTTTTAAAGATTGCAGCGAATGACGTCCTATTGTCATAATGGATAAATGGTTCCAGTGTTAATCAAGAAAGAAAAATCATGCATCGAGCATAAATTAGGAAACACTTTCCAACACTTGCACAATACTTTAACAAACCGCTGTTTAATAAGGTAAATAAGATAACTAAGTAAACATTTTAAAAAACGCAAAACAGATTTAAAAACCCGATTTCAGAAATTATAGGCCATAATCAGAAAAATAATCAAACTATTTTGTGCAAGAATTTGTACATTGGTATATACTCTATATAATATGCTACAAATTATTTTAGTAAATAATAATAATAATAATAATAATAATAATAATAATAATAACACAGTTAAAATTCACTTTCAGCAGTTTCGATCAATAGACGGAAACATATTTTAATTATTTTGTATAGCCCTATATATTACCCAAATATTTTTTCACATGCGACGTATTAAGCTAAAGTTTACTTAAGGTAAATGCACACTGGAAACTACTGAAATCACACTTCCAGAATTTATCATATATAGGCGGCCATATATCTGGTTCTTTAATTGGCCCTGTACATCATTTTTTTTTATATATTCTACAAACATCTCAAATTAACTCACTATATTTCATGTTCAAAATACATAACTAGAATTAAAAAATCTAAGCAATTTACGCTGATGCTCAGTGGTGTTTACGAAGATTAAAATTTATTTGCTGATGACATACATACCACATACATACCACTATATACATACCACATAGTAAGCAAATACTTTTTTAAAACAAACCTTTGTTTAATACCTATCTGAAAGGGCACTTCCGTCAGTTTTTCCCCCATAGTCCAAAATAACTATTAAAGGCATGGCAATACAGGTATATATACGCGAGTTAGAGTACGGACAGACGGACAGACAAACCAAATTCATAAACACTTTCCCACTTTGCTGGAAGGTGTTAATCCTTTCACGGGCGGTGGTCACAAACGTGACCACTTAATTTTAATTACAAACTGTCAATCGACACCCAGAATATTTTAATAAAATATTTCTTTTATAATGAATTTGAAGAAAAGCAAGTATTTAGTTTCTAAAAAATTCGTTTGTAAATTCTGGTGTCAGTCAATCATTTCACCATTTTACGAACAGAAGTAATCCGCGCATGAAAGGGTTAAAAAGACGTCATTCTAAAACAAGAAGAACATTTTCAGCGAAGAAAAAATTACTTTACTCTGCTTGTGTCAAATTGTAGTCATAATAATATAATTTAATTCTACGCCTAAAAAGACAAAATCCTCTATTTTTTTACATCTAATGATACGTTCTGTATCCATATATTCTTCAGATACAATAAATAAAACGTTTATCAAAATTATGTCATTCCCATTATAATATTATCCAATGGACAAATTTTAAAAATGATTTAGGTAAAGGGCGCATTGTTACTAGAATTTTCAAATGACATTGTTGGTGAAACTTATGTAACTCTCATAAGTAATGTCTATTTAATTTTTAAAATATATATTTCGCTGTGAATGATTCAATTTGAGGTCGAAGTCACTGGCCTTTATTTCTATACATAAAGAGACTGAAACCTCTGATATATATTAAAAGATTTTTGGAATAAATGTTTAGTCACCGAACCCCAGAAAAAGTGAACAAGTGGGTAAGTGTGATCAAAGATCGCACAAAGGGTTTCGTTTAATATTATTTTCAAAACATTTTATCCTTTCTTTAATAAATCCAGTGAAAATTTCATTTTCATAAAAAAACATGTGTTTTTATAAAGTAAAAATTTACCGGTCTATTTTTCTAGTTTTTTCGAATATCTGAACCGGCCCACTATTATACTCTGTCATGTGGACTAAATGCGATATTAAAAAGAATCAATTTCAAAATTAAGCATCTATGTATACCTTCAAAATGTTAAAATATGCCAATATTTCCATAATCAGATTTTTATCATGATTCCATACGTTCCTTAAATTCATATGACGTTATAATTGCTTGCTGACGTTATATCTATTTGCTTTCTCTATTACTCATACTGATACTCTCTTTGTATTATTCTCAAACATTTGAACAGTCCGTTAAACTTCCAATATGACAGTAAAATAATTTTCTTTTTAATTCTCTAACGACGTCATATTAAGCTGCTTTCTGTATTTACACATACTCATACTCCTTGTATTATTGAGACATGTTTAAAAATTTCCATTTTATTACCAATATGGCGTCATATTAATTTTTTTTTTCAAGTTGTAAAACTTTTTATTTCATTTTCATTTTTCACGTGGAAATATTTCAACAGAAACTTAATTATTTTAGAAAGAATTTTATTGTGGATTTGTAATTGTTGGCAACTGCTATAACGAAAAATTTTTTTTTATTTAATAAGAATTTAGAATTTGGTTTTTTTATCGCTTTATATTAAAATAATACGATTTTTCCAAATTTTATGAATTTGAGCTTTATAGAAGGTATTCAACTATAAGTACATAAAATGTCTGCAAGTTATATAGTCTCTGAGAATCGGCTCTGTGACGGATAGACAACGTAACGTGACGAATAGAGTTTCCTGAGATGAACGAAACCTTAAAATTTCTGTTTCAGGGTAGAAAATCGCTTTGATTAGTAAAAAATAAGAGAGTGAAGTTAATGATATCTACCTCATTTTTATATTACAGAGTGCTTAAAGATTGTTTCTGGTGGTCAGCAGGAACCAAAAATAAAATTATAAGACTCAAAAAGCGAAGTAATACAATAAAAGTGCAGAAAAGTCCAAATTTTATGAATTTGAGCTTTATAGTAGGTATTCAACTATAAGTACATAAAATTTCATGTCTGCAAGTTTTATAGTTTCTGAGAATCGGCTCTGTGACGGATAGACAACGTAATGTGACGAATAGAGTTTCCTGAGATGAAAGAAACCTTAAATATTCTGTTTCAGGGTAGAAAATCGTTTTGATTAGTAGAAAATAAGAGAGTGAAGTTAATGATATCTACCTCATTTTTAATATTACAGAGGTGCTTAAAGATTGTTTCTGGTGGTCAGCAGGAACCAAAAATAAACTTATAAGACTCAAAAAGCGAAGTAATACAATAAAAGTGCAGAATTTAATAAATATGATATTAAAATGTAACTATGTAAAATAAAATAAAATTCCACAGATTACCAATTAAATTAATCATGAGATCGTAAGGTATAATAAATTAAAAATGCAAACAAGATATTATGGTTGTTTTAATACATTAAAATATATAGAAACTTTTTATTTCACAAAAATACATTGTTTCTTTCTCGATACTTAATTATCTAAACGAAGAATCTTAAAATAAAGTAATTTTTTTCTTGTTAAATCAACCGTCATTTTAAAATTAATTAATTTACCCTCATTTGAATAATCTCTACAAAAAATGGAATTTATTTTTTAAAGAAAATTAAAAAGGATATTTTTATTCCAAAGTTTCTGAATATTTGATCCGAAAGCGTAGGATTTTAATTAAATGTTATTTTTTTTTGATTTAAATTTATTTATAATGTTACATTTATTAACATTCAATATTAAATTAAGCATTTTTTTAATATTTTAATTAAAAGTGCATATATATTTACTAAAGTTGTGTAGAAAAAGCAGTATTTCAGAAAATTAAAAATGCAGGTAAATATTTTATGTTCTAGTATACCGTAATAACTTATTAATTTTCTGTGTTTAGGAAATGTAATATCTATTTTAAAATATATTATAAATGTTAACATTAAAAAATGCTATAAATTTGATAATTAAAATTTTATTTCATTAAAATTATTTGTAATATTTGTAATATATTTTTGAAAAATCATGAAATAATTAAAAACGTACAACGATTATCAATATATATATATATATATATATATATATATATATATATATATTTTCATTTTTTGTGCTAATACTCAATTTCTATTCATTAATAGATTCAAAATGTTAACTTTAAATTATTTTTCAATATAGAGCTTCACTCTAAATATTATGTTGTGATTTGTATTTGTGAAAATAATATAAGGCATATTTTCAAATTGTATTTTAATTTTAGTACACCATGTGTTACATGTTTTGTTTAAAAAATATAAATAAAATATATCAAATTTGTCTTTAAATGTACATCTTTTTTCTCAAAATATGTCTAATAAAATGTGTTTATAACTTGAGATTTTATAGCTCATTTAAATAAGGTAAAGCCAGGAGAGATGGCGCAGTCGGAGTGATTGCGCACATAGAGGTTCGGAGGGAAGGAGTAGAGTGAGCACGCGGCGACTTCAGGTAGTTGTACAACAACAGTAGTGGAGTGTCTACTTGAAAGTGCACGTTGATTGCTTTGAGTGTCTAACATAAAGTATTGCTATTTTGTTTTCTTCTCCCAAAGTAAGAGCTTGAACTTTCATAGCTATTCATCAGAATTTCTATACATTGTCAATAGTACAAAATATTTTCAACTTAAACGATTTCTCATAAGCTACTAATCTAGACTAACAATGTGAATATCAACGGTTCGTTTTAGAAGAGGTCATGTTTAAATAAAAGGCCGCGTAATCTCTCCTACCGAAATTGGAGAGTTTGTGCATCTGCTATTTAGGAGATATAGCGCAGTGTTCCCATTAGTTTCTATGCTAGGAGAGATTACGCAGCTTATTGGTAAATTTGCATAAAATAAATGAAAAATGAAAATGGACTAATTTTAAGTTACACGTGTTATTAAGTAACATAATTTTATTTTGTAATCTCATTTGGACTTGCTTTTTCTGATTCTTTATTTTTTTTTCCTTTAATTAAATTTTTTTAATCGCTTTTTAAATTATTTCCTTTTTTCTGATTCTTTAATCATTAGGTTGAAATATTCACTCCCAATACAATAATATTTGTTCACAAAAACCTTTCAGCAATGTTATTTAAGTATAATTATTATTGTTAACAATTTAATTGTAGTTATTATTAGTAACAATCTCTCCTACCCATGTGCGCAATCACACCAACCCTGTAAGGACAGATCGCGCAAAATAACTTTCTTCGTTTTATTACAACTATTCTATTAAATTGCAACGTAACAACAAAATAGCAATGGAAATGCATAAAAACAAATGAAGTAAAAAGGATTCATGAATAGTTTAGCAAAAAATTAATATTTAGATTTTTTATTGCTATTCTTTTGAATTGTGCGCAGACTATCCTAGCTTTACCTTATGCATTTTAATTTTCAACATGCATTCATATAAATATTTTATATTTTTTTAATTTGTAAACCATTCAGTATGTTCACTTTCATTGTCAACAACGCAATGTAAACCAAAAACTGTATTTTCGGGGACAAATGTAACGTATAAATGATACAAAGATATGACTGCATATGTTATAAAAACTGCAGTACAAGAATTTAAGAAGAAATGTATCTATGCCAATTATGAAAGAACGTATTCTATTAAATATTTCGTGAGAGTGTACACAACACAACACCAGATGCTTCGGGTTGTGGAATTCTTTAGGGAAAACCTCATCACGAGCACTCCTGCTGCAGACATTTTCGTAGATGTTGCTAAGACATTTGATAAAGTGTAGCATGAGAGCCTTATTTACATAATGTATAAATGTTCAACATAATATATAAGTGATATGCCGTCATGAATATCAGGCTTAAATAATTTGTTAATAAGACTGTCGTAATAGACTTTATCAAAAGCCTTAGCGTTATCTAAGAAATGGGCAGAATTTAGAGTGTTCGTGTTTACGTTTTCAGTAAGGAACTCCACAACCTGAAGAAACTGGTGTTGGATAGAGTCTGGCGAAATATTTAAACAAATACCGACAAATGCGTTCTTTCATAGTTGGCACAAACACATTTATTGTTAATTTTTATACTACAACATTTTTATATATCAAGCGCTGGAGCATCACTTGAATTACTTGTAATATAAATACAGGGCGTTTATAAACTCTCTATACATTTTGGAGGTATAGAATCTAAATCGAATTATTTTGTAAATGATTTGACAGAATACTTTCAACAGAAGTAGGAATAGCATTGTTTGTGCTTGTCTAAATTAAATAACGTATGAGAAACGTATTAAATAACGTACAGGTGCAGAAAGATCTTACCATCATTAAGTTGTCATTCTCCACAGCTTCCATAAACTGTAACACACAGCTTGCCGAAATGTATAGTTTTCAGTTTCCTATTTATGCACAATTTGAATGTGGTAATGATAATGTGAAGTTTTCCAAACAGTAGAATGCACATTAGTGAGCTCCCAGTTGAGTGTACACATATATGACTTGGGGCTATCTGCAAACGCTTCTTGTATTATTTGCCCAAATTTTGTTGTTATTAGAGATCTGTCTTCATTTTTAACATTACTGGTTTGCTTGAATTTGTTTACCAAGCTTTTATTAGTTACTGTGATTTTCCGAATTTGTGTGCGAAGTCCCCCTGCACCTATTCGTGCATGTAGACAAGCACAAACAATGTTTATTTTTTCTTTTGTTAATAGCATTCTATCAGATAACCTGCAAAGAAATTTGATTAAAAACCACTTCTTATTAATGTATAAAACCATCCTTTATTGGGGTTTTAATAATGTTTGATTCCGAACAGTATACTTTAATCTTTAGCCCCCTCAATTGCATAACATATTACTCGAGAACTCTGAATTCAATAGAGATTAATGCGATATTTTAAATATATATATATATGCATAAATATGTATATATATTATGTTTAAAGTTTACATGCCATTGTAGTTTCAATAATAAAAATATAGTGCACCATAGAAACGAAACGGTAACAAAAAAACCAAACGCTCACAACGCTTTTTTCACACAAAAACATTTTAAAAACTTTTGGACATCATTTCCAGCAATTGTTAAGGAATAATGAAAAAGTTATTGAGATTTGATGGAGTTCCTACATTGTTAAAAATTTGCAGCAAACTGTTCAGTCATTTGACCGTTTTTGTAGAAAACAGTTACATAACCGTAATTTAACTATATTCTGACCATAAAATGAGTAATAATACGGTCAGAATATAGTTAAATTTCGGTTATGTAACCGTTTTCTACAAAAACGGTCAAATGACTGGACAGTTTGCTTCAAATTTTTAACAGTGTAGTTACGTTGCAACTTTACATTCTGGAGATATGTAAGTGACTTGCTGAGACATTAGAGAGCCATTGAAAAGTAAAGTTGAAATGTTGTACATGACCGTATGATACATAATTAAAGTTAAACTTTCTAATATGAAAAGTACTATAAGAAAAGTGCAAAAGAATTTAGCGGAATAAACAAATAAATAAATTTAAAATTTATAAAAAAAGTTAAAAACTATCGGATTGGTTTCTAAGAAAAAAAATAGTGGTAGCGGCAACCTCCTGTCACGTGACCTATCCGATTTCAAGGCATCCAATTCGTAACATTCCTTAATGAACACAGATGTATTTTTATGTGTTTTAAGAAAAAATAGAATCATGCGTTTTTTGCAACAAATTGTTTTTAATTTACATTCGTTTTTCTAGTGTGTATAAGGATGAAATAAAAAATTCTCTTAGAAAAATAATAAAATTAATTAAACATACGGAAAGCTATATATTTAAAATTGCAGTATTTTATAAAAATAATTAGGGATAATTTAAAATAATCGTAAATTAACCTCGTAAGTTATTGCAAAGAATGAGAAAATACGATTTTCCAAATGAGAGTTATAAACGAGAAACGATTTTAAGTTTTTAGTTTAATTCTTGTCTTTATAATGCATTTATATGTGTTAAAATATTAAAAGAAATAAACAATGAAACAATACTTTATTCAATTTTATAAATAATGAGAAAATTTTAGAATAATAAATAATTGTAACTGGAAGTATAATCTGAGATTGATAAAAGTAAATTAAAGTTTTTAAGAAAAGTCTATATTATGTTTAAATATATATTATGTTATATATTTAAATATATATTATGTTATATATTTCCATGAAGATGAATGCTCGAAGAAATGCTTTGTAACAGAGAAATCTTTATACAATGAATCACATCTTTAAAAATGGCTTTTAAAAATGGATTTATCAACTCTTTTTTAAATATTTTCAATGTACATAAAAAGGACCTCTTGAGAAAGTTGTATGGTATAGAAGAAACGTTTTTCGAATTTTATTATGATTATCATTTTAAAAACAGATTACAATGGCTATGAAAAATACTTCACTTTTATCATTAAAATTGTGTTGACTGAAGGGACATATAAAATTAAGAACGACTTTCAGGATTTATTAGATATTAATATTTGTTTATATTTACATTTAATCCTCATTTCTACTTCCAATAATTTAGCACATTAAATATTGATTGTTTAATCTAATTTTAACTCTTTTTAACATAGTTGGAAATGTTTATAAATTCAATTTATCTGTTTGTCCTGCCTTATGTCCATCTGTGTGTACTATAACTTACATAAATATACCCGAATTGGCAAGCAATCTTCAAATAATTATGAGATTCACCATAGATTGCTCGCTCTTGAAAATGAAGTGAGTAGTATATTTAGTTCGTTTACTCAAACACGAATTGAATTTCATCATAGTTCATGGTGCGAAATCATTTGCAGTGCATTTTATTTAAATATCTTAATACATTGTATGAAAAAATGGAATGTTTTAGAAATATCCTGTAAGTGTTGGAAAATGTTGCATAATGTATGCATAAATCATTATTTTACCAATCACAATATTCATGGTAGAGTGATTTGGATCTAATCTTTCTCCGCAATTTTTAGTGTAAAAGAATGGGAAAGAATTTCTGGCCCTGCACTTCTCTCCTACATACACTGTTAAAAAAGTTGGTCTTAGTTGAACCAACTTTTGGTGCTGCAGTACCTGTGATCATAAGATGGTGGAATCATGTTCTAACATCTGGATTTCTGGTTGAACCATAGCTGCAAATGTTGGTACGAGATTTCAACATATTACGGTTGCAGCTACTGCAGCACCAAAAGATGGTTCAATTTATCACAAAATTTGTAACAGTGCATCGAACCAGAATGAAATGGATATTCACAATGCTGGGTTTACACCATATGCATCCAAACGGTACAGTATTCCCATAAGTACACCATCTAAAGTATTGATCATGCTCAATACTGTGGACCACTGTGTTCTGACAAAAATGTTTCTATTTTCAGTCTTAGTGTTTCATTGATTATAATATTAGCCTTTACTCATTAACTATAGCCCAAATTCTGATACAATATATTTATTAAAGTATCAAGTATTATTTATCAAAAGTATTTAAAATCACAGCCATTACAAGGAATGTTAAAATTAAAGTAATGTGAAATTAAATTATAAGAAATTCTCTGCTATTACATTATTGATTTAAAAGAACAAAAAAAGAATTTAAAAGAAAAAAATATATGACAGAAGCTACGTTTATTTTTATTTAAAATAATAAATATTTTCAGCAGACTATCATATATAAATTTGATTATAACTGATTTTTTTACTGGAAGAGCCATATTTTGCGTTAATATATATATATATATATATATATTGTTATGAATTTTGTAAATATCTCATTCTTTTTAATTTATTTTATTTTATTATTGTGAAAATTGCAGTATTATTAATATATTTCCTATTGAGCATCATGTAACTCAATGCTAAAGGCCTCAGGTGCTTTGCAAGAAAAACAACCTTACAGCATCGGTTTTATAATGGAGTTCTATTGGAAAATCGCCAAGGAATGGGTTTTTCGCCAAATTGGCGATGGTTTTGGCGACTTATTTTTGTCGCCAAATTTGGCGATATATCGCCAAATGTCGCCAAGTTGGCGACGGATTTGGCGACTTTTTATGCAACCACACCCCCCTTATACCTATACATTGGGATCCTTTCTTGCTTGGGTTCTCTATCGAAAGTTAAAGCACTTTCTGGTAATTTCTAGCATCTTAAGGCTCTGGAATAATCTGGAAAGATCTCTGAAACCTATATAAGGACCTCCATCAGTTCAGTTGAGTTAGTTGTCTGTCAACTGCGATTGAATTCATACGAGAGGCTTTGCATTGAGAACTGTGTTTCTCGGATCGATTTTGTCGTTGATACGTCGTATTGAACGCATTGTTTCTGTGTGAAATTTTGCTGCGCTTTTATTGGATTTGAAGATTACTGAATATCTTGTAATTTTCAGAAGGTATTTGTGATCGTATTGCACTGTTTATAGTGAATAAAGCCTTTTTATTGTTCTTATATATTGGCATCAGTCCTTTCGAACCCCGAGCTCACAACATTTGGTGTCAGAAGTGGGATTGAATGCCGATCACCAGAGCAATGGAGGCTGAACTGAAACAATTATTGGAGAAATTAGCTGCGAATCAGGCTGAGATGTCAACCAACCTTGGCGAGATGAAAGAAGAAATGAAGAAGGATATGTCAGCGATGGATGAGAAAATGACTGCCAACCTTGGCGAGTTGAAAGAAGAAATGAAGAAGGAAATGACTGAGATAGACGAGAAAATGACTGCAAACCAGGCTGAAATGAAAGAGATGTCAACTAACCTTGGCGAGTTGAAAGAATTAATAGATAATAAAATAACATCTTTAAATGAAAGTATTGACAGCGTGGAAAACAAATTTGAAGGAAGATTTCAAGAAATAGAAGAAAATGTTCAATTGACAGCCAAAACCGTAGAAGAAAAAGTTCAAAAGATCGCCAAGACCGTTGAAGAAAGCATAGAGAATGTAAAAAAAGATTTGGAAAATGTGAAGAAACAAAAGATAACTGCCGAAAACTATCCCGAAGATGTCAAGTATCAAGCTATGGTTCCTCGGGCCTTTATTAAGCTCTCGACCTATGACGGAAAATCCTCATGGCCAGTTTTTAAGACACAATTTGGGATCGTAGCGGAAGCCAATGGATGGGATTCCCAGACAAAGGCTTGCCAGTTAGCTGCTTCTCTACGAGCTGATGCTGCCGACGTCCTACAGACTTTGCCTGCAAATGAACCGCTGGATTTTGAAACGCTCGTCAGTGCCTTAGAATTGCGCTTTGGCGAGAAATGCAGGAAGGAATATAGCAGACTCCAGCTCAAATCTCGACAGCAGAAATCCACTGAATCCCTGCAAGAGCTTGCTACGGATGTCGAGAGACTTTCACATCTTGCTTATCCTGACTGTCCGACTGAAATTAGAGAAAGCTTGGCTCTGCAGCATTTTATTGATGGTGTGCGTGACTCTGAGATCCAGAAAGCACTCCGGATTGCAGATCTCAGCGATTTAAAAGGGGCTTTGGTTTACGCTCTGAAATTCGAGGCAGCCCAGCAAGCTACTAGGACAGAGCGACACTTTGTGCGAGCAGCCAACCTGCCTGAGACATCGGATAGAGCTGTGGAGTGCTTACAGCAGCAGATGAATGACATAATGAGAAAGATGAACTCCTTAATGGCCAACAAACCTTACAGGAAGATCAAATGCTGGAAATGCGGTGGAGAAGGCCATATCCAAATCGACTGCCCAAGACGACACAGCACCGAAGGTAATATCTCTCCCGCTAACGGAGGAGCAGGAAAACTGATTAATGGCCATCTTGCGGGGCGGCGGTTGCCAGATCTTAAGAAGCCTCATTTTCAAGTATGTGAAATTTCTGCAAGAAGTTGCGGCGAGAACGGAGTTTTTCTAGTCGGAAGTGTGAATGATTTGCCCTGTAATATGATCATCGATACAGGAGCCAATGTGACCATCATTCGGAAAGATCTAGCTCAGCGGCTGAAAGAAAAACTCTCCTGGACCCCGCCACGTGTAATCCTTCAAACGGTGACAGGAGATAAGATCGATATATTTGGAAGAATGATACTGAAAATAAAGTTTGGGAACGCCGCTTACCATCATACAGTCTATGTGGCCGATATTTCAGACCTTTTCATACTCGGACTGGACTTTTTAAAAGAGCATGGATTTACACTGGACTTTAAGAATAATGAGTTACGCTCTGCTCAAGAAGATGTCACTATTTTCAAACTTGGAAATGAGTCCGGGTCTATTCAACGGATCACAGCCAAGGCAGATGTTATCATCCCTCCTCGAACCGAAATGATGATACCTGGATTAACTGGAAACGAAAGAATTTTCCAGTATGGCTTGACTGGATATCCTGAGAAGAGCCCAAAAGGAGTGCTAATAGCATCAGCGCTGGTAGATCTGTTGAGAGATGTCATACCTGTGAGAATTGCGAACGTAAGTGAAAAATCTAGAATTATCCAGAAGGGTGAAGTGCTTGCAACCTGTGCTCCAGTTACCTGTGTTTGCAAAGACTCGAGCTTGACGTTCGGAGTCGCCTACAAGTTTAACACCTGAAATTGGACGAAATGAGAATTTATCTCCTGAGCAGAGACATGCCGCAGAAAGACTGTTCCAGGAATTTAAGGATGTGTTTTCACAAAACGAGAATGATATAGGTCGCACTTCTCTGACGCGTCATAGAATTGATACTGCCGACCATGCACCGATTAAACAGCATCCAAGACGGTTGCCGTTTGCAAAACAAGAAGAGGTTTCTAAGCTCTTACGAGAGATGCAGGATAGTGACATCATCGAACCGTCAACAAGTCCGTGGGCCTCTCCCATCGTGTTGGTCCGGAAGAAAGATGGCTCCACAAGATTTTGTGTGGATTATCGTAAACTTAACGATATCACGAAGAAGGACAGCTATCCTCTACCAAGAATAGACGACACGCTAGATACTCTTTCAGGACATAAATGGTTTTCCACGCTGGATTTTAAGAGTGGATATTGGCAAGTAGAGATCCATCCTGATGACAAAGAGAAGACCGCATTTACTACTGGACAAGGACTTTGGCAATTTAAAGTTATGCCGTTCGGGCTCTGCAATGCTCCAGCAACGTTCGAGCGCCTCATGGAGACAGTGTTAAAAGGCCTGACTTTTGAAGCTTGTCTCATCTACCTAGACGACGTCATCATTGGTGGCCGCACGTTTGAAGAACATCTAGAAAATATTCGAAAAGTGTTAACGAAGCTAAGAGCGGCGAATTTAAAGCTGAACCGTTTGAAATGCAAGTTCTTCCAACGAGAAGTAAACTATTTAGGACACATCATCTCAGCTAAAGGTGTTCGAACAGATCCTGAAAAAGTGTCCGCAGTAAAGAACTGGAAGCGTCCGGAAAATGTCCATCAGTTGCGAAGCTTTCTGGGACTATGCACTTATTACAGAAAGTTTGTCCAGGGGTTCTCCAACATCGCAAGACCATTGCATAGGCTCACGGAAAGCAAGCAGAAGTTTCTATGGACACAAGAATGCGACAATTCCTTCCAGCGGCTGAAAGAAGATCTCACATCCTCTCCAGTCCTTACCTATCCACACCGCGACAAACAATTCATTGTGGACACGGATGCCAGCCATGAAAGTGTCGGCGCTGTACTTTCCCAAGAGATAGATGGCCAAGAACGAGTCGTAGCATACTGGAGCAAATGTCTATCGAAACCAGAGCGGAATTATTGCGTCACTCGTAAGGAGTTATTAGCTATAGTGAAAGCCATAGAACACTTCCATCACTATCTCTATGGCAGGAAATTTCTCCTTCGTACTGATCACGCATCCCTAACATGGCTGATGAATTTTAAGAACCCAGAGGGCCAAGTAGCCAGATGGATACAACGACTCCAGGAATACGACTTTGACATCAGGCATCGTAAAGGCTCATCGCATGGAAATGCTGATGCCTTATCAAGAAGACCGTGTCCCGAAAGTTGTCGCTATTGTTCCAGAGCGGAGAACGAGTATAATCCCGAACATGTCATACGCCAGACGAAGACTTCACTATCAACGCCACCAGAGCCCTGGAGTGATGAGAAGATTCGAGAAGATCAAATGGCAGACTCTGACATCAAACCAATCTTGGAGTTATTAGAATCTTCTAGCACGAAGCCCAGTTGGAAAGACATCTCGACTTACAGTCCTACGACGAAGCAATATTGGGCTCTTTGGAACTCCCTCCACGTCAGGAATGGTGTCCTGTACCGAAAATTCGAATCGGAAGATGGGAAGACATCTCGGTGGCAGTTGGTACTTCCTCGATCTCGAATCCCAGAGGTCCTCGAAGAATTACATGGCAGTCCCACCGGAGGCCATTTTGGAGTCATGAAAACATTACACAGAGTCCGAGAGCGCTTCTTCTGGGGAAAAACGAGAGCTGACGTCGAACAATGGTGCACATCTTGCGATGCATGTGCAGCTCGGAAAGGACCAAAGAAACGTAGCCGAGGAAGACTACATCTCTACAATGTAGGAGCACCTTTCGAACGCATCGCCCTTGACATCCTAGGTCCTCTGCCAAGAAGTGCTGATGGCAACAAATACCTCCTTGTTGTCATGGACTATTTCACAAAATGGCCTGAAGTCTATGCCATCCCTGATCAAGAAGCTTCTACGGTTGCGGATGCCTTGGTACACCAGTGGATATCAAGGTATGGAGTCCCCCTTCAAATGCATTCTGACCAGGGGAGAAATTTCATCTCTGCTGTGATTGAGGGTCTCTGTCAACTTCTCGGAATGGACAAAACTAGGACGACGCCTTTACATCCACAATCGGATGGCATGGTTTAGAGATTTAATCGTACCATCCTCAACAATCTCTCACTGCTAGTCTCAAGAAACCAACAAGACTGGGACCAAAAACTTCCCTTGTTTCTTCTCGCCTATCGCAGCGCCGTCCATGAAACAACCGGCTATTCCCCGTCTCAGATGCTTTTCGGTCGTGATCTTCGTCTACCTTGTGATCTGATTTTTGGTCGCCCTCCAGATGCGCTTTCATCGCCAGAGGGATATGTGCAGAATCTCCAGGCACGATTTGAAGACGTCCACAACTTGGCTCGAGAGCGGATCAATATACAGACGGAGAAGATGATGACCAGGTACGACACGAAAGCCACAGGACATCAATTCAAAGAAGGTGACAAGGTTTGGTTTTATAATCCGACTCGACGTAAAGGAATTTCTCCCAAACTGCAATCGCACTGGGACGGTCCTTATACAGTCCTAAACAGACTGAACGATGTCGTAATTCGGATCCGAAAGTCACTAAGTTCGAAGCCTAGAGTCGTTCATTACGACAGGCTGGCTCCATACTATGGCCATAGTACTTAGTTCATTGATTGTAAATAGTGTAATGTAAATAATGTAAATTAGTATGACCATGGTCTTGTATATAAATTAATGTAATTATTTATTTTGCTTAGCATTATCATTATTATTGTTATTATTATTTAAATACTTGTATGTAATGGTGTCTATGCTTTATAATTCAGCATTATGAATGTGTTTAATTGTTATTTTCCATATTTGCTTTAAGTGCTTTGAATAGTATAGCATTTGTTGGTAACGGGTTTGCTTTCCGATCAAAGGTTGAACTGCCCGGGACGTGCAGTCCTTGAGAGGGGAGCAATGTTATGAATTTTGTAAATATCTCATTCTTTTTAATTTATTTTATTTTATTATTGTGAAAATTGCAGTATTATTAATATATTTCCTATTGAGCATCATGTAACTCAATGCTAAAGGCCTCAGGTGCTTTGCAAGAAAAACAACCTTACAGCATCGGTTTTATAATGGAGTTCTATTGGAAAATCGCCAAGGAATGGGTTTTTCGCCAAGTTGGCGATGGTTTTGGCGACTTATTTTTGTCGCCAAATTTGGCGATATATCGCCAAATGTCGCCAAGTTGGCGACGGATTTGGCGACTTTTTATGCAACCACACCCCCCTTATACCTATACATTGGGATCCTTTCTTGCTTGGGTTCTCTATCGAAAGTTAAAGCACTTTCTGGTAATTTCTAGCATCTCAAGGCTCTGGAATAATCTGGAAAGATCTCTGAAACCTATATAAGGACCTCCATCAGTTCAGTTGAGTTAGTTGTCTGTCAACTGCGATTGAATTCATACGAGAGGCTTTGCATTGAGAACTGTGTTTCTCGGATCGATTTTGTCGTTGATACGTCGTATTGAACGCATTGTTTCTGTGTGAAATTTTGCTGCGCTTTTATTGGATTTGAAGATTACTGAATATCTTGTAATTTTCAGAAGGTATTTGTGATCGTATTGCACTGTTTATAGTGAATAAAGCCTTTTTATTGTTCTTATATATTGGCATCAGTCCTTTCGAACCCCGAGCTCACAACAATATATATATATATATGTTTGATTTTTGATAATTTGGTGGTGAATAACCCTTTTGGAGTAACTACTCCATCTTAACTCCTTTCAAAATGTTAGCAAACGATGTGAGATAGCAGAATCTAACATTGTGTAATTTTAATTTTGCAAGGAATGAAAAATATGATCATCTACAAATCATCTATTCGCCAATATTTCCTGTTACTGCGAACTCGAATTAGCGATGTGGTGAAATAGGATAATAACACTGCTGACAAATGTCTGTGTGCAGTAACAAAAGGCACTCACACTGAGTTTTTCTGAGTCAAATTTGTATAGCTATTGTAAAATACACGTATCTACGTACATTACATATGTATGATATTTTCTATTACTATCTTTAGTAATACATATGGATATGGAATCAGTTATATGATCTGAACCACCCTAAAAATATCTATTAATTTAAAATACCAAACATACAAACTTTAAAAAATGCAACTGCTGAATGGTTCTTAAAAAATATTTTTTATTTTATTTTTATAATCATAATAAAGTTTTTTTTAATTTTTATAATATATAATTGAATACAACTTCATAAATATGCTATTTAGTGATATCATAAGAAATTCCAAATAATTGTTTTGTTAAATCCAAAATATTATATGCTAAATTGATAGAATAAATATGGAAGAATATAATCAAAATCTACACTTTTTTTAAATATTGCAATATTTAGTATAACATCGATTTATCGAAAACTGAGCGTTTATCTGCATATTCCGTTTTAGGTCATTTAATATGTCTTTACATTAACCCAATTTATCGTTCAGAATTTGCATAAATAAGAAATAACGTAGTGTATTAAAGAAGAATTGTTTGATATAATAACTATTGATTCTTCTATAGAGTGACATCACATAGAGCATGGACTATATTACTGATAACTACTGAGCTTAATTAAAGCAAAGTACTTAGAAGATACTGAGTTATCTCAAGTATACTTAGTTTACTCATCTTATAAACGCAACCGAATCAATTAAGATAACAGTAATTATACTGACTTCAAAATGGACAAACATCACGAATATGCAGGAAATTGTAGCAATATAGTTATAATATTAATATATTATTGCAAATATTACTATTCAAATTTGCATTTAATTACTTTTTAAATTAGAAATTATTATAATACTAGCTAATTGCGTTACGTTGCAACGGTCGCGTGATAATAACCTTAAACAAACCTCACGTTTGTATGATTTTATAACTTTAAAATGATTTTGTAAAAAAAAAAAAAAAAAAAAATGAATAATATTAATAAAACTAGTAATACGTAGTGATAAAACTCTCGCAAGAAAACATTTTTTCTTTCGTAGGGTATTTCATAGTTTAAAAAAATAGTTATTGTTTTCCGAGATGTTTGAATTTCTTATGGGTTATAAATATATCAGTTTTACAGCCCGTGTACAATTTTCGTGAACAAATGATCTCATCTAGTTGTAAAATAAATATGTTTTCTTCACGCTTTATTTTTGTCGTCGCGTCGGGTTCTTTAACATAAGAAAAATTTAAAAAAAATTCTCATCTTTCGAACACTCTAAAAGTTTAATCGGATAAACATATAATTTTATTTAAGGTCTCTTTAAAATGTCGCGAAAAAAAAATCGTAAAAAAAGCCTCGCTGAAACAGCCTGCGTTTTGCCGTTTTCATCGATTTTTTTTTTTTTTTTGACATTTTTGTAGTTGATGTAAATCTCGTTTGCCAAGATAATCGGAACGAAATACGAATGTTTAGTTACTTTTAGGATAGAAAAAATATTGACTGCAGGAGACGCGGAGTGGCTTGCGGTCGCCAATGTCTTTGAAAGAGTTAAAATTCGTTTTTGAAAACCGATTTCACCGTCGAAAATAATAATATCTTAGTTTTACGAGCATATTTTTTTGTTTGTCGGTATCTGTAAAACTGCGGCCTTCCGGAGTGTTTCGGTAAGATGCCAAAAGTCGACCATTTTTTAAAATTTATTTCAAGAAGTGATAAAAAAGACATTTTTCAAACTGATTACGACGCACAGTGGGTCGTTTTGAGGATCTAGGTGGACAAAGTTATTGCGTCGAAGTTTAATTAGGTTTTGCTGGGTTTTCGAATGTATCAGCAATGAAATAACCAAACAGTGATAAATATTTGACGCATTTAATTATTTATATTATTATTATTATTATTATTATTATTATTATTATATTATTACTTATATTATTATTTTTTAAATTATAATATTGTATTGTCATTGAAACTACACGTGTATTCAAAGTTTCAGCTCAATCGGATAATTAAAAGGGGTGAAAATTGACTTGCAAGATTTGAATTAAACACTCAGACGCACACTTCAAGTTAATATAACTTAATGATTCGCAAACTTTCGCAGGAACTGTCTTAAGTTTTCAATACTTTAGAAATGGCACTTTGATTTAAAAAAAATGCTTATTGCTTAATAATGCTTAATACTGTATTAAAAGTCAAGATGAAGTTTGAAAACAAGATGGCGCTTATTTTCAAACAACAATAGGTTAAATCTTGTGACAAACATGTGACATATGTCCAGTAAACTGCTGCTTTCGAATAAAACAGAAAAGTCACGACTTGCTTTCGAACTTACAGAAAAATAATACAACTGTTGAAAGTCTCTCAAATCAACTGCCTTCTTTACGGTCGTAGTTAATCGACACATTGGGTTTTTTCGACAAAACTCGTACGGATCTCGACAAAAGAGACATTCATCTACCAGTATACGCGGTCTTGTTAAATTCCCAGATAATCGGAAAAATGAATTTTGTCCACATAGATCATCAAAAAGCCCCACTGTGCGACGTTTAGGACATACAAGTACGAACATAAATAATATGTCTTCTTTTTTTTCTTCTTATTCTGAACGATTTGGCCGATGGAGTTTAAAACAAAAGGCGGAAAGATACCAGCATTTGGTTCTTTCTTTTCTGCTCGAAAGTAATGTTCTGAGCATGTGCACGAGCGTCTGTCGATTTTTACAAAACAATATCGCTTTTTTGATGAGTTTGTAATTAATATCACGGCTAATTATTAAAAAAAATTGAACATCTGAGCCACAGGGGCATGAGAATTTGCTTTAGAATATCCTCACACAAACTTTTAAATTTCTAGGTACGGTAGATTTCGCTAGCCACCGCAGACAGACACAGACACAGACATAGAGAGAACGAAATTTTATTCTATTATTATAGATAGATAGAATGTCACCCTATTTATGTCCCCCCTATTTATTACCCCTATTTATGTCACCCTATTTACTCATGTAATTGTAAATGGTAACAAATAAAGAAACGAGCCTAGATCACTTTCTAAGTTAATT
Organism: Maratus michaelseni; assembly: GCA_963931845.1. NCBI lineage: Eukaryota > Metazoa > Arthropoda > Arachnida > Araneae > Salticidae > Maratus > Maratus michaelseni. The sequence continues at coordinate 298,542,309 of OZ007591.1, read as the reverse complement.
CTAGTTTTTAGCGATAATTGCTTTCCATTAGAGCTAAAAATATTTTACAACAATTTTTGTTTCTGTTAGTAGTTCATAAAAGTTTTTTAAATGTAAGAACACTCGTAATAAAGCTACTGCATTATATTACATTTATCGTGGATGTATTTTATAAATATTTCTTGGATATATGTATAAAATTATACATAACAATAATTAGTGAAATGTAGAACAGAAACCCATATCTAAAATGTTCAAGTAATATTGTAAAATATTATTTTCAAATTTTTTTAAAAATTTCATTGCCTGTGATGTCACGTTATGATGAATTTCAGTTAATCTAAAGCTGACCCGCCAGGCGTTGCCCGTTCCCGTGATAATAAATTTAAATATACCTAAAATCAACATTGAATGATTTTATATATTTAAGCAAAAATCTTCTAAATTATTTCAATGCTGGGGACCCTACTGTTTCCAATAGCGTATACTTCGATTTTGTATGAATTTTTTTTAAAGGAAAATGTCTCCAAACAAATTTAGAGTGGGGACAAATATACCTCAGCCTTTGGCAGCGCTGCGCACGCTCTTGTCAATTTTAATTTTACATATTTAAACGAAAGACCGGGCCTTAAATATACCTAAAATCGGTGTTGAATTAATTTATATATTTACATGAAAATCTTTCCGAACGAACTTAATGATGGAGGCCCCATTGTTTTCGGAAGCTACACACAAAAAAAAGGAATTGATTAAAGAAACAAAACATGTTTTGTTGAGTACATTTTGGTTGTTTCATCAAAATTTTTAGTTGAAGTAAAAAGTTGGTTTTGTTGCATTGACAAAAAATATTGTTGACACTCTTACAGAATTTTAACGAAATTTAATCAATTTTACTTGAATTAACAAAATCCGTTTTTTTTTAAATTTTACCATAATTTTGTAATTTATAAGTCCAGCAGAATTTTGTTGCTTTTACAAAATTTAAATTGTTGTGTAGTAGCCATAACTCTCTCACGTAACTTGGTTTATTTGACTTATATAGCTGTATAATTAAAGGATTAACAAAATTTTTGGATAATTAAAACTTTCTTAATGGGGACGGACCAAGGTAGTTTTAAAAATCCGCCTATCCCATTTATTACATTCTTCTATCTTTACAAGAAGAAAGTATTGGAATCATGGGAATTTTCAATTTCTAGTTTTCGACGAATTTTAGAAGGCCCTGAACACGATTTGACTGTTTCAGAAAACTGTCTATGACTCTGTCTGTCTGTATATGACAAAAATTTTGAGGGCGCTCTATTTCTAGAACTAATGCACGGAATTTAAATAAACTTTATATTCAGTTACTTCCTGATATAAATTGGTGCTGATTAGTTTTGGCATAAATCGCGCAACAGGTGGCGATGCTATATTGCTATTTTCGCGATTTCTGTAATAGATTCGCGATTTCTCAAGAACTAATGCACTGATTTACATCAAAATACAGATTGAGTTAGACCTTGACATAAATAGAAGTTTATTACGTTTTGGTGTCAATAGCCCAACAGATGGCACTGCTATGTTATTTTTTTCATGGTTTTCACTTTAACTAAATCTCAAGAACTAATGCACGGATTAATTTTTAAATCATTTTGAGCAGGGAGTTACGCCTGTAATTCTTAATTAATAACCAGTGAATTTTTATCCTGCTTTTTTCAAGCGAGTGGAAAATGTCCCAAGCCGGGAATCGTACCCGAGTCCTCTGAATAGCGCTCTGAGGTCCCAGAATATGGCAACACAGTTAATTTTTAATTAATTTTCTGCAGTGAATTATGCCTGTAATCCTTGAATAATAACCAGTGAATTTTTATCCTGCTTTTTACAGGCGTAATTCACTGCTGAAAATTAATTAAAAATTAACTATATGTTGCCGTATGCTGGACTTTGTATTTTCGTCTCATGTTTGCCGCAAAAATTTGCATGCTCATGCAGGGCCTGTTTATTGAATAGTCCCGGGAAGCCCTTGCTTACCCAAAGAAATACAAAGGTTCCCCCAAATTTACTTTTCAGAATAACTTTTTCCAAAAAAAAAAAAAAAAAAAAAAAAAAATCAAGCAGAGTAAGAAATGCATTTTTCCTTACGAAATTTTTATCTAAGAAGCTCGCTCTTTCTAAATTGTTGTTTACTCGAAATTTTGATGGTAAAATTTCAAATTGTTGCAGCATACCAAAAAGGTATTTAGTAAATAACAAATCAGTTGGTAGAGGGGAGGGGGGGGGGGTCAGAGTAACGTCAGTCTTCCCTTATTTTTATGTCTTAAGCGGGCGCTGTGCTCATGATGACATTTTCATCTTGTGCTGCGTTTGAAGACGGTCCGACATATATAAGAGTGAGAAATTTCGAGTTTGGATATCGTTCCTTCTGGCTGAGTGGTTAGAGTCTCAGATCGTTATTCTGAGAACCCGGTTTCGATTCCCAGTTGGGGACATTGTTCAAAATGTAGATTTACGCTTTAAAAATAGCAGGATTAAAATAAAATTGTTATTATTCAAGGATTACAGGCGTAGTTCACTGCTGAAAATGAGTTAAAAAATAGATACGTTTATATTGGTTCCAATACAAAAATAATTTTAAAGTAAATATTATAATTGTTTATGTAACAAAAACCTTTTGTTGTTAAAACAAAAAAAAATCTTAAAATTACACAAAACAATTGATCTTTAAACAAAAGTTTTTGTTGCCGAAACTGAAAAGAACTCTTAAAAGTAACATATAATTATATTTATTTTGAGAAAACTTTCAACAAAATAATTTTGTTAATTCAAGTAAAATTGAAACATTTTTACTTGAATTAACAGAACATTTTTTTTGCTGACGATACACAATTTTTTGTTGGAATTGCAAAAAAAATCAACAATATTTTTCTTGTTGATTCAAACAATTTTTCTATTGACCCATATTTAAGCGGAAAGTTTTGTTGGGCAAACCAAATTTTTGTTGATTCAACAAAACTTTTCTCTGGGTGTATAAAATGATTTCATTTCTTTTTTACTCCCCACATTGATTCGTTTAGTAATGAAAAAATAGTTCTGATTGTCCTAACGCTTTGAAATTTTTATGACTTATACATTTCATATTACAAAGCCTGTGAATAATTTTCGTGCTAAAAAATCAATATTTAGTTGATAAAAATAGTGTTTTTCTTCCACCCTTGTTTACCCTCCCATGGAAATTATATGGGATTTATTTATTCAGATTGATCATCTTACACCTAAATATTAAATCTAAATAAAAATTTTACTGGAACAACAACCAAAAGATCAGTTTAGGGTATTAAAAATGTACAGTAATAGCGCAAAAATAAGTTTATATTAGAAGTGTAAAGGAGCATACGAAATGTTAACCCTGTGGAAAACTTTTTTATTTTCCAACAGATTATTTTCCCTCTAAATATGAAAATTTCTGAACCAAATTTTTACTGGATCATTATCTAAAAGGTTAGCGTAACGATCAGGGGAATTGTACAAAATTAAGAGTGTGTTTTCTAACAATATCTGCGCTATGTAAAATCTACGGAAAAATACACAGAAACAATGAAATTCGGCAAAAGTGACTTTTAGATTTTTTTTTTTTGTTGTATTGTAATATTTGTATTGTTTTAAACCGAAGGCGTTTTTAAAAGCTGAGGGCAAGATTGTTAACCATGTTTAATTTTGTACGGAATTCGTTAAAGTGACTTACAGAAACGAATGTTTTTGAAACGGTTAATATTCATATTTTTTAAAATCAAAGTCTTCGTTTTAAAAAATGGACATAGTTATGGTTTGGTAACAGTGGTTTATTTGTAATTCGATTTTCGAATCCGATGCCGATTTCTAAACAAGGCGCAAAACAACAACAACAAAAAACGAAAATCCCTTAAATCATTTTCGGATTTTTTTTTTCTTTTTTCAAAACAGATTTCGGATTTAGATATTAAATGATAGAATAGATGTGGTTTGGTTTTATTATTTATTTTTATTTATTTATTCATTTATTTTTGTATCTTGATAAGAAACACATATTCAGATTTTTAAATATTGCAGCAATTTCAAAAATCTTAAAAGTGACTCACGGAAACAAACATTTTTCAAATTGAAGGGTTCATCGCAACAAAAATGTCTATTTTTTATTTATTTTTTATTTATTTATTTTTATGTTTTAAAGAGTCGATTCACAATTTTAAGCATTACATTAAATGAAGAAATTGCGGAACTGAGTTTTGTAAAAACAAGTTAGTATTTGTATTTTTGAAACAAATTTCAAATTTCAAAATGAGACTAAATGCAGGTATGGTCACATAAAAAATTCTGATACAGTATTGCGTTCGAATTACTGTCTATTACCGATAATTGCTGGAAGTACGCTTTCAGTTGTGGTATTCGGTTTTAAGTTTAACAAAAAAAAAAACATACTAGGTGGTGTGTATAAATGCTGTAGATCATTTTCAGGACTACAAAAAAGAATTCGCAAGCGTTACTGAATATGATCGTGGATTGTCTAAATGTGGTTCTAATTGATTTATGCATTTCCAAGATAAATTATATTTGGTATATTAAGAGATGTTTGTAGACAATATATAAAAGTATATGCAGATCCACGAAAGAACTGGATAGAGGGCCATTTATGGATGATACTTTCCGGAAAGTGGTTTAAATAATTCTAACGACTGAATGAAGCCGAACTAAATTGAGGTGGTCGGAACAAGAAAGTGCCAAACCACATTTTTGAACTTCAGAGATATTTCAATTTGAAAATTTGATCAAATACTCAAATCAAAATATATAACCTAACGTTTTCGCCAATGTCTTAGTAACATTTGAGATATGATGAGTAACAATATTACATAAATTTAATGATGTTACTATTACGTTTTTGTAAATTAGCTATCTTCATTGAAGGCATACACATCGGGGGAAAAAACGAAACTTGTCATATATACGGCCACCAAGTGACATTAGAAACAAGATCTATGTTGGACATTATAATTTATAATATTAAGCAATAGATCACAGTGTTCGATTTATTTCACCAAAAATGTGGCTTGGTGCTTTTTTGCCAACCCCCTCAATTGTTAATGAATATGCGGTGTGTATTGATATTTTACCTAACATACAGGACTGTACAAAATAATTCAAATATACTGAAACTGAAATTTCAACATATTATGCGCTTTATTAATCTAAATTTGTGCATGCTGTGTAAAAAATATATAGATCAAACACAGGACTGCACAAAATAATTAGAGTATTTTTTACGACAACGGATTTTAACTGGTAAAATCTGCTTTTAAAATGTGTTATGGGCTTTCTAAAATGTTTTCTTGAGTATCCTATTTATTTTATTAAACAGCGAATGCTTGTTAAACATTATTCTAGAAGTATTGGAAAGTGTTTCATAATCTATGCCAGATGCATGATTTTCCTTTCCTCTTGTAGATAAAGGAAGATAGATGAAAATAAAGGGTATTCTTAATAAAATGATCAGAAAGGTATTTTGATAAATGTCTTGGTTGTCAATTGTGATAATTGAAAACTCATTTATTTTAACCCCTTGGGGACTAGCGACACGTATACGTGACGCATAAAATGCTCAGAATCGTTGATTATTCCCACCAGTTACTTTTTATTGTAAGCTTTGCCTTATTTAATGAGAGCATTTCTACGATTCAATTAGTAGACAATTTCTGTTTTGAAAAACCAGTAATAAAAGATTAAAAATTCTGTAAAGGACGCTCGTCGCGAAGGGGTTAATAATAAAAATATAATAACCGAGTTAAACTACTAAGACATGCTACGAAAACTTAAGATTTGACTCAAGATTATACCTTTACTTTTTTATTCACTGCATAACATATATATATTTAACAACATTTCTTAGTATAAGATTTAACATCTTACGATATACAAATGTTATTGTATAATATAATTCAAAAATCTGTATAAGAACTATATATATAAGTATATTGTTAGTTTCATTTTTCATTAAAAGCAACATGAATGAAAACATATTTTGTGTATTTAATACATGTTAAATAAAAATCATATCTAACTTTTAACTTTACGTAAGGGAATATTTGTTCACTATTTATGTAATTTTTAGAGAGATTATCCTAAATTATACTATATATCTCTTAAATTGAAAGATTGCAAAAGTTCAATGTGAAATCTTCTAAATAGAAAAGTGCAAAAAAAAAACCGAGAAATTCTCTATATATGTAACCGCAGTTTACGAATTTCAATAAATTATAGAAATATACATTTTATATACCTATATATCTTTCCAAAGAACACGAATTATTTTCTTCTTTCTGTAGCATTTTCATACTGCTTTTACCACCATAAAGAGACAGAAATCGCTTAGTTTGTTTTTCAAAAATATGTAATGCTGACAGACATTTTCTTCTACTATACAAAATGTGATAAAATAAAATAAACTATACATACAATAATATATCCACTTTAGAATACTTTATTTCATAGTCTATAAAAATACTTTAAAAATAATGATAATCAGCAGCAGCAGATGTCAGAGAGAACGTTATTTTGAAGAAGAAACACAATAAATACACATTCTGGGAGAGGTGTGAGGATGATAGATTCATAATAGTCTTGATGTCTTTTCATATTTTATTCGACAGCACATTAAACACAAAAGTAAATTAATAAAGATTATTAGACTGAAAAACTATTAAATTTCAGGAGAGCCGCCAAGAAGCTCCATTTTTCACGATACAAATTATTCCAACTGAAAAATACAAAACTGTTTTCTAATCGGTTCGAGGTTACGTCACATTACGTAACGCGCGCCGTGAGCATAACCCCGCCCACAGAACATGTGATCAAGGATTTCGTAACATCCTGCCCCACCATGAACACATGGGGGTTCATCAAAAATTTTCAAAAATATTACGTCATACATATATAACATCATATATATATATAACATCAATACAAGTAACCTAGTTTTCAATTAACAAATACCTCAATTAACTAAATTGTACACAATTTTCAAATAAAAAATAATATTAAGGTATTCAAGTAAACAATTTAACATAATATTATTCAAGATCAATATCTATTCCAAGTACAAGATTTAAATTAAATTATAAAAGTAAAATAATAATAATATATCCAAGATAAGATTCAAGAATGAAACCAAGTAAGTAAAACAAAACATTTTTAAAGTTTTGCCCAGAATTTCAAGAAGACAGTCAAATATAAAATAAATTATTTAAATTTAAAATAATTCAAGTCAAGATACAACTGTCCCAGATACAACTATAGTCCTGGAAATCAAATTTTGATATGCTATCTAGAGTAAATCATGAACACAAGAAAATTTCAAATATTAAATTGAACAAACAATGCAAATATATATTGATACTTACATACCTTCTTCAATAAGCACAAAAACAAATTACAATATCTTCTACTAAAAATATAAAGAGAAACAGTTAAAAATATTATTCATGTACATTCTATTATCAGGCAAAGAATTATTTTATAAAAATTCAAAAAGGATAAGTAAAAGAAATTAAAGTCCAATTCAAATATCATCAAGAAAAAATTTAGAGTCTTTTGAAAATAAAAAAAAAGAGTTTTTCAGTTTTTCAAGTTTCTGATTTCAATATTACACAAGAGATTTATTGGTCTTTTAATAATGGAATTGTTTGTTTTCACTTCACAAGACCTAATTCTTCCATCTCTTCCAATAAATGTTTTTGTAATTTTTCCCAACTTCCAGAAAGCTGTAGGTAAATGTTCATCATGCACAAGCACAACATCATCTATCTTGAAATCAGAAGTTTTATTTTGATCCGTGCAGTGATCAGATTTTAAGTTGAGGAGATATTCATTCTTCCAGCGCTTCCAAAATTGGTTTAAAATTGTCTCACGTAAACGAAAACGTTTCACTAAAGTTTCTTTGGTTGCTGGTAAGGTTAAATCGTTTATTTTTATAGTTGGTAAACACAAAACTCGTTTTCCTATAATAAAATGAGCAGGTGTTAGAGGAAATGGTTCATCTAGTTCAGAATAAACGTAAGTCAATGGACGAGAGTTTATGATAGCTTCTACTTCAACTAGAAGAGTTTCCAGTTCACTTAGAGTCAACGACGACTTGCCGATGACTTTACGTAAAGTACACTTCACTGAGCGCACCATTCGCTCATAAAAGCCACCCCACCAGGCAGCACGTTCGACAATGAATTTCCAAGAAATTCCCCGATCGGCATAAAACTTTTTTACGTCCGGATGGCGGATAGCTTTCCACATTTCTTTTAATTCAAGTTCGGCTCTTTTGAAAGTCTTCGCATTGTCCGAGTAGATTATAGCACACAGTCCTCTTCTTGAAATAAATCTGCGAAATCCTAATAAAAATTCTGCAGTTGACATGTCTTTAAAGCTCCAAATGAATTGCTCTTGTGATAGCGCAAGTAAACAATAAGATGTAATTTTTATTCTCACTCCCCTTCACATATAGGGGCCCCGCAAAATCTAGGCCTGTAACGGAAAATGGGGGTGCTTCGTTAATGCGGTCACCTGGAATAGGTGCTATTACTTGTTGACCAGGACGTATGTTAAATTTCTTGCAGATTGTGCAGTTGTTGAGGACTGATTTTATGCACTGTCTACCTCTCAAAATCCAAAACTTTTCACGAGTTTGTACCAGTGTGTCTGATACTCCTGCATGCAAAAACCTTTCATGGGAGTCTTTAATAATCAATTCAGTAAATTTATGTTTGGGAGGAAGCACGATAGGATGTTTATCATAAAATGGCAAGTTAGCCTTTTGTAACCGCCCTCGTACCAAGAGTAATCCTTCTTCTGACAACACAGGATTTAGTTGCAAAAGGTTGGATTCTTTAGGGATATTTTTGTTAAGCTTCAAGCATTTTATAACCTCAGGAAAACTTTCTTCTTGAACAAGTTTTACCCAAAAGTTTTCGGCATTTTTTATTTCATCAGATGATAATTCCGAAAGATTTCGTTTTTCTGCTTTTAGTTTTATATTGAAAATAAATCTAAATACCCATGCAGTTACTCGATACAACTTCTTTAGTGAACTATACCTTGACAAATTTAAAACTTGAATTTTATCAGCATTATTTGTATTAACTACACAAGAAATAATTTCTGCTTTTCGAGACCGCTCTTCAGAAACAATAGACACTTGAGTTGCGGGTATTTTAACTATGGGCCACTGATCTTCAGGTAAGGAAAGAAATTCGGGACCGTACCACCATTTTTGAGAATTGACCAATTGTTTTCCTGAACAACCTCTAGTGATTAGGTCGGCAGGATTAAGTTTGCCTTCGCAATGTCTCCATAAACTAGGATCAGACAAGTCATGAATTTCTGAAATTCTATTCGCGACAAATGGTTTCCATTTTTCTTTTGATCCTTTTATCCAATAAAGGACAATTTCAGAATCTGTCCAGAAAACTAACTGGAATACCTGGAGAATATTTTTAAGATAATTTGCAAGTCTTGCACCAATAACTGCTCCCATCAATTCAAGACGTGGGAAAGTTAATTTCTTTAAGGGGGCAACTCTAGATTTAGACATGACAAAACTAGTTTTAAATTTTTCTTTAGATGTTTGATATCGTAAGTATACTACTGCGCCATAGGCTTTGGTATTAGAATCTGTAAAAATATGTAACTGAAGACCCTCCTTTTCCATGATCAGGGTGCTAAAATAATATCTGGGAATTTTCAGTTGTGAGAGATCCTGTATTTCTGAAATCCAAATTTTCCATTCATTTTCTAACTCACCAGAAAAATTTTCATCCCATGATATGCCCATTACCCATAATTGTTGCAATAAATATTTAATTCGAATAATAAAAGGAGTGATTAACCCAGCCGGGTCAAACAACATAGCTGCAATTTTCAAGACATTCCGTTTTGTACAAGAATCATTATTTAATTTTGATAACAATGGACGTAATTCTAGTCCCAAATTATCTTCATTATTGTTCCAAGTTAAGCCTAATACTTTTAGAGAGTTATTTGGTGGATCGGAATTAGAAATAGGTATGCTCTTATCAATCCATCTTTTTCTAAGCTCCTCGGAATTAGTTTCAAATTTTCTTAAATTCATTCCCCCTTCTTTCAAAATATTAACAGCTTCATTAGATAAATTAAAAGCCTGTACAACATCATTTTCTCCGGTAAACAAGTCATCTACGTAAAGGGACGAATTAAAGATTTCAAATGTTTTCTTGTGAGAGTTTTTAGATTTTTTAATATGTTGTTTGATAGTACAGGCAAGGATAAACGGACTGCAGGTGACACCAAAAGTAGCCCTAGTCATTCTATAGGGGACAATTTCTTTATTTTTGTCAAAATCTTCATAGTATAAAAATCTTAAATAATCGCGATCTTCTTCCGCTATAGATATCTGGAGAAAGGCTTTTTCAATGTCAGCTGAAAGGGCAATTTTGTGTAATCGGAATTTTAAAATAATATCCAGAACATTTGGGTTCAAGTTAGGACCCGGATTCAGGCATTCGTTTAAAGATAAGGAATCCGCTTGTTTAGAGGAAGCATCAAAAACAATCCGAGTTTTTGTTGTAATTTTATCCTCTCGGATGACAGGTCTATGGGGCATGTAGTAACAGTTATTCTCGGAAATCTTTTTAGGGCACAATTCTACTATACCTTCATTAACTTGGTCAAGCAAAATAGAATTGTATTCTTTGAATAAAGACTCATCTTTCAGGAATTTATTTTCCAAACTAGAAAACCGCTTTTTTGCTACTTCAAGATTATTTTTGAGCAAATCACGAGAATTTTTCCATAAAAGACGCGTTTCATAGTGACCATTCACGAACTTTAAGTTTTCTTGAAACTTATTTATTACTTCATAATTAGAAATTTTCTTTTCATTACTTTCAATAATACCAATTGCTTCAAGTTCCCAAAATGCTTTTAATTGAGTATTTAAATTTTCACCCGAAACATTTAAACATGTTAAATCTCTTTCTTTCGAATAACAAATTACTTTTAAACAAGAAATAGAATTCATCGAATAATTATCTGGCATTTGTCCAACTAATGTTGTTCCGAAAATAGACGTTTGAAAGTATAATTGCTTGTTTATTTTGGTAAGCGATCCACATAATGTTTCATAAATATAATTAGCTCCTAATAAAATTTGAACTGGTAAATTTATCTCGAATAAATCAGCTAATTGATATTCCTTTGAAATAAGGTCTTGAACCTGAGGATTAATATTTTGACATAATTGGGTACCACAGATTTCATCCGTAATTAATGCCTCAACATTAACCGAATTATACGGATGATATCTGCTTCTCAAGGTTATTAATACACATTCAAATTCTTTTTCTGTAGGATTTCTGTTAGAAAATGTGTAAATGAAAAGTTTTGCTTTTCTTAAGATTTTGGCATTTAATGCCTTTGCCAAATCACTCCGAATGAAGGTTTTTGTGGAAGCAGAATCATATAGTATTCGGGCAAATAATTTTTTAGATCCACTTTCCACCTGAACACAAGCTGTTTGCAGTAGAGTGATATAATTATTCCTCAAATTTTTTGACTTATGAATAGATTGCATTACGGTTTCATTTTCAGGATTTTGGCTAACTTGTTTTAATTTTGAATCTTGATTTTCAACTAATTTTTTACATTTTGTTTGTGGGCAAAATAAGTGATTATGTTGTGTGCTTTGACATGTTTGACATGGCTGAATTTTTACTTTACAAGCTGACTGTAAGTGTGTGAAAAAGCATTTATAACAGCGTCCGTCTTTCTTTAACTTAAATCTTTTTTGTTCATTGGTTAAGATTTTGCATCCTAATCCATTATGTGTATTAGAATTGCAAAATATGCAAACACCTTTAGTAACAGTATTTAATGCAACTGATGTCGGGAAATTATTTTTTACTTTAAAATTCTCTTTAGAATATTCAGCTTTCGAACGAAACGTTTCCTGACCTTTCAACGAAATTCCTGACACCAAATCTGCAGCCTCCCTAGATTCGATTTCAAACTTGATGAATTTCATTAATTCCCCTACATCACCCATTTTCTTAGGATCCCTTTTTCTGTGAAATTCTACCACTAAATTATGTGGCAATTGTTTTAACAAAATAGGTATTAATATATATCCAAATTTATCTGAAGCAATACCCATAGATTGCAAATTCCTAATACTGACTTCACTTTCATCATAAATATGTCTGAGACCCTTAATATTTGATGAAGATTTAACAGGTTCGATTTCTAATAATTTATTAACAAAACAACTAATTAACTGGTCTTGTTTACCATATCTTTCTTTTAATAAAGTTAAACAAGATTTATAATTTTCTTCTTTTAACGCAAAACCAGCTACTGATTTGTAAGCTTCACCGGTTAAGAAAGATTTCAAATATAAAAATTTATCAACAGTTGTTAATGATTCATTTGAATCTATAGCGCTTTCAAAACTGTTATAAAATTCCAAGAATTTACTTGAATCACCACTAAAGGTGGTTATGTTTAGTTTTGGCAAATTTACAGGATTCTGTGATGCATTATTTAAATTAGAAGTACTATTATTACTTTTCACGGATTCAGCTTGCTCGACCTTGAATTGCTTTAATTTACTTCTTATATTGGTTTTCGAATCAGATATAGCTTCCTCATACTCAAGTGACTTTTGAATTTCGTTCTCAAATTCCGTTGAATTATCTATTAATTCTTCAATTTTTTCATTTAAATTTTTAAGCTCATCTTGTTTTTCTTGCAAATTTATTAAATATTCAGACAGTTTAAATTTATCATTGTCACTTTGAGTATCAATACTTTCCATAAATCTATCGATAGAAGTAATTAATTTAGTGCATGAAGTTCGAGCAAGCTTACGTTTTGATTTTAACTTATCGACTTTTTCCATTTTAGAATAACAATAATAATAATAAAAAAGTTTTTACAGTACCTTTTATTCGAGCATAGTCCACGAGAAGAGAAAAAAGAAACTTCCAATTAATATTTTTTCCTATATATTCACGTCGATTACGAATTCGGAGAACAATTTCTTGATTTCGCGGGTATTCGGCTCCATAAAAAATAATGATAATCAGCAGCAGCAGATGTCAGAGAGAACGTTATTTTGAAGAAGAAACACAATAAATACACATTCTGGGAGAGGTGTGAGGATGATAGATTCATAATAGTCTTGATGTCTTTTCATATTTTATTCGACAGCACATTAAACACAAAAGTAAATTAATAAAGATTATTAGACTGAAAAACTATTAAATTTCAGGAGAGCCGCCAAGAAGCTCCATTTTTTTCACGATACAAATTATTCCAACTGAAAAATACAAAACTGTTTTCTAATCGGTTCGAGGTTACGTCACATTACGTAACGCGCGCCGTGAGCATAACCCCGCCCACAGAACATGTGATCAAGGATTTCGTAACATACTTAGACTGCATAAAAAGTTTATAAATTTACACACCATTAAAAATTTGTTAACACCAAAAGTAATTGTCTGCGAAACTATTTTTCAATACACATAGTATCTTTGATGATTAGTCGAAAACGTGTGTGTATATATTTGAATCAAATTTCGCACATGAATTTCACACATATTTGTGATTGAATTCCGATTGTAAATTTATGGTATTGTTTTCAGGAGTAGAGAAAAATTCTGTGACTATATAGTAAGACCTATGATAAATCTAAGGCAATATTAAATTTTTTGTTCACTATTTATTCAACTATTTTCCTCTTTGAAGATTAAAACATTAAAAAGAAAAATAAATCCGTTAGACTTTATGTTTTATTGAATATAAAAGAATAAGTTATCATTATTCATTTATTATTAAATGTAACAGATAGACATATTTTATTTAGAGTGAACATTAATTTTTTTTACTCATAACTTCATAAAAAGCTTTATTATTTTTATAAGAATAAATAACGTTGTCAACATAAATATAGTCAACTTTGTCAAATGTTTCTTATCATTTTATCAAATTTTATATTTATTGCTGCTTAAACAACAAGAAAAATATAGTCGAGATATTTGAAAATCCTTTCTTAATAGTGTGGGAAGTTTTATGTATTGTCCCCTCTTGTACAATAATTATCTATTACATAAAATAAAAGCAAAACTTTGCAGGACTGGAACAATCTGCCACTTATATTACTAACGATTCACTTGGATTTATTTAATTGGTTATTCATCTTGTAAAAGAAAATATATTATTATAGAAAATTAAAGTTTATGCAACATTAAAGTTTTATAGCAATATTTTGTTTCATATTTATTCATATTATTCATATATTATTCACTTATTCATAAAAATATATTATTAAGATATATCGAAAATATTATTTAATAAAGATGTACTGCATTTCATAAATATAAAACTTATATTTCTTTGATTGAAGAATTAAAGGTATAGAATATATCTCAAAACTTATTACTGTTAAAAATCTCAAAAAAGTAATTATTATTTGTTTGTATACTACAATGTAAAACATTAATGAAATATTTTTACATTAAAAAATCAAATATTTCATAAATTTTAATAAGCGAGATTTAACATCCATAATAATTAAAATTTCTTAAAAAGGCCGCTTTAGTACATTTTTAACCTCATTTATATGTATTTTACATTATGTAATTGTACGTTAATAATTGAAATCAGATTTTGTTTCTCTCTGTAAAATTTACATTTGTAAGATTTACTTTTAAAGTATCATTTTTAAGTAATTCTTTTCATATTTATTATTTGTATCCAATCATACGTTTTTAAAGAAAAGAAAGTATTTATTTCATTCAAATTATATTTCCTTTAAATATATATTGCTTAAATGTATTTCTTTATCACAAAAAAATATTTTTTTTAACAATAGATATTTGAGCTGGTAGAGAGTATCATTTAATGAATAACTAAAATTTATTGTAAAACGACTAACTAAAATGAATTTAATGACTTTGTCTCGGAAAATGTTTCTAATATATGTTTTTCTGATAAAAAATATTTCGCTTCTTTTTAACTGATTTTATATATGTATTTTTTAGAGAGATAATTCTTTAAACTTTCTTGTTGACTGCTAGTCTTGTTTTCTAGTTTAAAGAAATATTATTCTCATATTAAAATAAAATAAATTATAAAATTTCTATTGCATAACTTAAAACATAAAGTTAAATATAACTGTGTATCATGAAACCAGCGAGTTATCCTCAAAAACTGGTTGCTACTAAAATGCACGAAGTTAGAGCATCCATGTGTATGTATGGACGGACGCTCTCATTCATGTAGAAATTATTTTAATTGATCTCCTAAAAATATTGGTTTTCTCACGATAAACTGTTTTCTTTTTTTCTCGAAAACTTTTACGTGCAAATTTTTATTAATATTATATATAGTTTAATAAGATTATATTTAAGTTACAGTTTACCTTTAAACGATATATGAATATTTGTTATTTATACACGCAATTTAAAATCTATGTATTTCAATACATGTTTTAATTGAAAAATTGGGTTTTTAAATTAGGGTTTGAATAGATTAGTACTACTAAATTGTTGGAGACTAATATAAATATGAGAAATGTATTTATATCATCGTTGCGTTTCTGTAATAATATTTGGATATAATACAACAACAATAAATTTTAGATGAAAATATTAATTAAAAAAACCCTTATTCGTAAATTGTTTTAAACTACATGATATTTTAAAAATTGACTTTTAAGAAATAGTTTTACATAATACATTTAAACATTGTTCATATTAATACTGGAACACTTTAGTTTTTACTTACTTTTCATATTATCCATCGGTATTTTATTTCACTTACAAAGCTGTATTTTGTTATGAGAAATGTAGACTAAAATTTATATTAGCTGTTTTTTTACGAATAAACTTAAATTTTATTTTTTATTCCATATATTTCTAATAGGTATTTTAGAAATGCGTTAATTACATTCAGTTATTTTTAATTAAAAAATTTACAATTAAACGTATTCAAATAGCTTATAGTTCGTAATTTAAAGTGATGGAATATAGTGAAACATCGCAGCAAAAGTAAATCAGAGAAAGTTACAATACAAAAGTTTCAAAGATTCACATTTTTATTTCAAAAACTTTCGTTTGCTTTCTACAGAATTTTGAATGATGTCTGATATCTCAAGTGAATAAATTTGTACTGTCATGGGATGTCCATAAATATTTTATTTAGTATTTATTTGAAACTTCAGATGTTCTATTCTAACATATATTATATAATCTATTGATATTTGGTCAGTATGTCTTTTTTATTTATATATATATAAAATGATGAAAAATTAAGAAACAAAATATTTTCCTCCTATTTTAGAAGAAATTGGTATTCGATGTGTTTGAAGTTTTTTAGTTTGATTGAAAAATTTACATGACACATTTTATAGAATTTGCTTTTTTAAAATAAGCATTACTAATTAATATTAAAACAATTTTTTAAGTTCAATTGTGAACTAGATGTAATTTATCATAATATGATTGAGGTATTGTTCTGTTACATAAGCTTTTGGATTATTTTTCTTTGTTTATTATAAAAGAGAACAAAATATATATATAATGGAATTCAATAGATAATATGGTCTAAGTCCTAAACACGTATTAATTGTAGGATCAAACTAGTACAAAACAATGCATTTCTGAAAACTTAATTATTCATCTTTAAACACTAAGAGACGAATTACCATGACGAGAGCAGTAGAAAAAAGTTCTATATATTGCATCTATTCGATAACCATTCTTCACGTACAGTTCTTTTATCAAATATTTTGGAATTTTTTTCTTATAATATATGATTTTAAAACTATTACACATACAATTATATTTATCCGATAATTATTATATGTAAAAATACTAGTTACAGCATCATTAATATTAAAAAGTATTTACATTATATATCTTCGTGTATTAAAAGTTCAAAAATTAGTAAAAATATTTTTTTATTATAAAACGGCACCAAATTTATATTTAATGGTACCCAATAGGTATCTGTTCTAAGCCATAAACGTAGCAAACCATTCTTCACGTACAGTTCTTTTATCAAATATTTTGGAATTTTTTTCTTATAATATATGATTTTAAAACTATTACACATACAATTATATTTATCCGATAGTTATTATATGTAAAAATGCTAGTCAGCATCATTAATATTAAAAAGTATTTACATTATATATCTTCGTGTATTAAAAGTTCAAAAATTAGTAAAAATATTTTTTTATTATAAAACGGAACCAAATTTATATTTAATGGTACCCAATAGGTATCTGTTCTAAGCCATAAACGTAGCAAAATAATCTAACGCAACGCATTTCTGAAAACTTAATGATTCATGTTTGAGTACAAAGAGACGTCCTACCATGACGGGAGAAGAAGAAGATTTTTTTCTGTCTATTCGATAACCATTTTGTTTTTTGTTTTTAAGCTATATCAAACAAATATATACAACAAAGTTGAGATATTTATACATTAGGATATTTTTTTAAAGTTTATTAATACAAAATTTACATTGTAATATATACTTAACATTTTCATTTACTGGAAGCGTTAATAAATATTTGCATTTAGTTACTTCCATATAATGGTACGCCATATTTAATCCTAATCTTATCTATAACCTGCATATGCGTCTTAGTTCACATCTTATCTAGCAACAGCCTCTTTAGAATAGCAAACAATATTGTTTCGTCACCACGATTACTATGCATTTACAGATTGACAGTTTACCAAGTTGCAGATCGTGAATAGTTCACAGGTATATTTATAGCATAATGAAACACTTAACAGTTTATTCGTACTATAATGGAATTTTATTAAGGTAATACAAGCTAAAATATGTGATCTGAAAAGTTTAATATTTATAATATATATTGGGAATATATATGTTATCATCAATATCGAATAAAATAGAAAATTACTTAATATATTTTTATAGAATATATTGAAGTAAACTAATGCCCCTAATTAGTAGTTTTCAAATTACTAGAAACATAATGCAAACTTGTTTGACTGATACACGTACTAATGAAACAATCATAAAACATGTACTGATGTAACAATCATAAGTCTTTCGGACGCTGCTATTAATTTACGCATTACTTATTGTTCCTATAAATATGTAAATATTTATCAAAATCAAACAAATTTAAGAGTTATAAAGTATATATTCGCATAAAGGGCATATATTTATCTAAAATGAAACTATAAAAATCGCCCTGATAGTTTTAAGTTTTTATTTTCATGTAAAATTGGTATGAGGTTAGCCATAGTTGCGGATATACATAAGTGAATTTCGGAGAGGTTACATTTTGTTATGTTTTGAAGTTTCGAATAACGTCCTTTTATTATTATTTTCTCGAAATCATTATAAAATTCTCAAACGTATATCTTTTTATTTAATTGACTTTTATGAAAAACTCAGTAACGATGTCAAAAATGTGGCATCATTTTGTCTTTTAACTTTTTTTTTAAATTTTATTATTTACGGGCATTACATTACAATTTAGACAACACAAAGATATTTTTTAAATGCAAAACAAAACTTTTTAAGTGCAAAACGTCTTTAAGTCAATAATAATAAAAAAAAATGGCACTTTTTAGATTATAGGAATTACAATTTGTTTAAAAGATCATGCAGTCTTATTCGTTTATTTTTAAATTTTTCTTTTATCTTCGCATTAAAAAAAATACAAAACAAAATTTTCTTCATTTAGGAGGGATTGTAATTATATACATTTAAGAATAAGTATTGGAATAAATATCTCTTTCAGATTCACGTATTTATCTCAAAATATTCTGGCTTATTAATATGGATATTCTAAGAAAAGCTTAATTAGCATATACTTATAATGTGTAAATGGACACTGGAAATATATTTCCTTCCTTTGCAAACCCAATATTTATTTTCACCATCAAAAAATAATACTTATATTTTAAAGATTTACACGGATTAATACAGTGGTGTCGCATCAGATGATGCAGGTGAAACCCCTCTTTACCTAACATTTTATTAAAAATTCTTTGCATAAATATATTTGTTTCTGTTTTCTTTCCTTTTTTTCTTTGCATAATATAATTTGAATTTACATCACTATCCAATAAGTAACAAATCACAACTCGAAGAATAATGCCTCGTTATAATTTCCCCATTCTTTCAATTCGGGATCTCATTATGTATCAAGTGTTTGTGCTTCGTGTAAGCTAAAGCAAAATTGTACCCAGTGACTTCAACTATATTACGGGATGGCCTGGTAACCATGAAGTTAGTTTCGGATTATACGACGACGATTAGAGATTGGTCCTTAAAAAACTAATGGAATCGCTTGAAATCCGAAGAAAATCCCCAAATAACCTTTTTTCATATCTCAACTCATGTCTAAAGCACTTACAAGTATAGGTAGTTAGTACCAAAATCATAATGGTCCCCCATCCACCCGAAACCACTATTTTCGAACACAAATCTCAGTCATATTTTACAACAGATTAGAAAAAGTGATTCCACATGTGCCAAAAATTGACCACATTTACATAGACAATTCTTGTGAAGCCACATCAAATTTTGTCACACATAAAAAAAAAAGTTTGAGAATGAAACTTTCGTTATCTTGAAAAACTCTACAATATAAAACATCTCTCTCTCACTAAGTATTTATATTGTAATTTCTATGTTGTTGGACCAAAAGGGAAACTCCAAATATTATATTACTTGCTTTCTAAGGAAAAAAATATATATATATGGATTTTGTTTAACCTCCCTATGGTACAAATTCCTTTTTGCAAAATAAAGAGATATTTCAAAAGCAATATTTCAGCATTACAGTAATAAAATGTCAATTTTATCCGATCCATTTATATAAAGACATATTCCGATAGGTTACAACCCGTGTTTAAAGCATGATAAACAGGGATTTTCATTCCTTTATGAGATAAGAAAAGAGAAAATATTTTAAAGTGTTAAATGTGTATTCTTTTACGGCTTTCTTTAAAAAATTAAAGGTGAGACAGAACAAAAGAAAGTATTTATTACTGAATTTATTTTTCATTAGTACTTATTTAAAAAAAAACAGACATCAAAATATTGATAATCTTTCTAAGTGTCTTAAAATTTGCAAAAAGAACTAACAAAAATTGCCGTATTTGTATTTAAAGTGGGCAATTTTGAATGAAGGGATATAATGTTTATGAAAGCGCAAATTTCCAGCGATTAACTGGAACAATAACTCATTAATCTCGTTACTTTTTTTTATACTGCAATGTACAAGTGCAAACATAATGCACATTTGTTTTTTTTTATTTTTTTTATTATAAATATACTTTTTTAATATCAATATTGCAATAATTAAAAATTCATAAATATAAATATTGATTTTTTGCCCCTGTTAGAGTGTTAGACGACCAGTTCGTTCCATGTTTGACACACACACACCCCTCCCCCCCAAAAGAAAATGTTCCAATGATATATTTCCTGCTTTTTTACGCAAACCAAATGTAGCAAGTAAATTACATACTTATGGAATTCTTTATATCTTATGGTAATCTCGTTAAAAAAAATTACTATTATATGATTATTTTAAAATCTTTAGCCACAATATCATGTATTTCGCGAGAAATAAATAATTTAGCGACTGATATGTAGCATCATTGATTAAACATTTAAAAAATCCCGCAACGTATCAATTTGAAATTGTGATAATTAGATTGTAAATATTTAAATTGCGATGTTTTAGATATTGGTAAAAGAAATGTTTTTTTTTTTTAAATTTCAAAGTGACACAAATCTGACAATTACCACATTTTGAATATAAAATTAAAATCCTTCAGATATATAAACTTTTTATCATTTTGCATTACCCAAGATTTGGTCACTCTACTTATTGCTTTGATATCTGTTTATCTAAATGCATTGTTTTGGAAATTAGAACTGCTGACATTTTAAGATAAATTACCCTTTCAACACGTTATCTAAATCCATTTCAATCAAGATAAAATCGACATAAACGGTAAACGATGGAAGTAGATTATTTAAGTAATATTAACTGCACGTTTTATATACATAAACAAAATAAAATGTCTGTAAACGTTTCACAGTGAAAACTGGGTTTAATTGTACGCCTCAGAGCAAAAATACTAGTAGAGAAAGTGACCTTTGTTATTTGGTCAAAAAGTTGGTACCAAGATCATATCGGATTTAGCGCTTTAGAGGCTGTCTGTTTTGGCGGTAATCACTTTCGTGGCAAATTCGATTTCATTCTCGCAATAAAAATAAACGTAAATAAACAAACGAAAGTGAAACTAAATTGTCGCTCTTGCTGTTAACTTATTCTAGGATTTTATCTCAGAGGAAGGATGGAAATAAGTTATGAGAGTTCCCCCCCCCCCTGGTGAAAATGATTGTTTTCTTGTTGCGAAAATGATTGTTTGTTTGTTATTTTAAATACAAAACAATCTCACATCATATAAAATATTAAAACTAAAAGAGAAAAATAAAACTGAACTTCAATATTTATGTAAAACTACTGCTATACACTGGGAAAAGAGTATACAAACAAAGTTAAACTCTCCCAAAATAATGATAAATGCATTTTTTTTTTATTTGTGTATATATATATATTTAAAATCTGCTACTTTATATGGCATAATTTTTTACATAGGCTAGTTGGATACAGATTCTCATACTTCTCGTATCATATGCATAATTCCAAGAATACGTAATATTTTTTATTTATCTATTTATTTTTACCTTTCGGCTAAAGTATTCGCCAATCATGAGATTTTAAATAAAATTACGCTATCAAAAAAAATAATAATAATTAATTTAAAAAAAATAATAAAAACATAAAGAAAAAAGAAAAACATAAAAAACAATAAAAACATACATGACTAAAATAAGTAAACTTTATTGGAAACGTAAAATATGTTTTTAAGATTGTTGACAAACATTACAGAAAAAATATTTGGACAAAATGCAAACAGTATATTTTTCTATATTCACTTTGTCAGATGCAATATCAACTTTAAAACTTTCGTGTCAGTTGACATTTCATGTTAAAAGTATAGGAAATATTTTTATATTTTCTGCACAATTTTACAATACATTATAACATGCTATTTCTACAGTCAGATCATAATATTTATTTAGAATACAATATTACGCAATATATAATATATATTATAAATTAATATTTTCTATTATGTTACTAAGAGAATAAAATTTATCCTTATGTAGTGCAATACAGAAGATGATCCGTGCAATTTAATTTTTTTTGACAAAACTGTTTACTAAATCACAATTAGTGGAAAACGAGGCGGAGTTGGGATTGTTATAGAAATCACGGTGAAACTTAAATATTTATGGTTTGAGTTTCAGAATTGTTATGTTCTTAGAAGAAGAAGAGAAGAAAAAGTAAAGAAAGTAAATAACCTTCTATATACGTTTCTCTCAGTTTAATACGAATCAGTGCTCATAATGAACTAGTCATCCCAAAACTTTCTTCTATCTCACACAGGTTTCGCATACAGTAAAAGGAATCAGCACCAATTTATATCAAGGTCTAACTGAAACTCAAGTTTTATTAAATTCCGTGCAATATTTCTTTGGATATGACTATCGCTAAAATCGTGCAAATCCTGAAAAATGCTGCATATCAGTGCCACCTGCTGGGCAATGTTTACCAAAAACTAATCAGCACCAATTTATATCAGAGACTAACTGAATATAAAGTTTTATTAAATACCGAGCATTATTTCTTGAGATAGAGCTATTGAGGAAATCGCGATAAATCCTACATAGCAGCAACACCCGTCGGGTGATTTTTACCAAAAACTAATCAGCACTAATGTATATCAGGGACTAACTGAATCATAAGTTTTATTAAATTCCGGGCATTAGTTCTTGAGATAGAGCTATTGCGGAAATCGCGAAAAATGCTGCATAGCAGCGCCACCTGCCGAGGAATTTTTACCAAAAACTAATCAGCACCAATTTATATCAGGGAATAACGGAATCTAAAGTTCTATTAAATTCCGAGCATCAGTTCTTGAGATAGAGCGCCCCAAAATTTTTTGTCACATACAGACAGAGTCACAGAGTCACAGAGACACAAACAGAGTCACAGACAGAAATTTTCTAAAAATAGCCAAATCGTGTTCAGAACCTTCTAAAACGTATAAATCCGTCGAATACCGGAGGTCGAAAACTTTCATGAATCCAATACTTTCTTCTTGTAAAGATAGAAGAAAGTAAAAATGAGCAGAATGCAAAATAAATATATTTAAATATTTACACCAAATTTTACTAGAGCATTATCTTAACTGCAGGTTTAACATTGTAGCTGATGTTAGACTTAATTAAAGTTAAAAAATACTGTAAAATAAATACAGTTTGAATAGGTTGGGCAATGTTCCCAATCTACCCATAAACGCTGTATAAAACATTAAGTTTTTAATATTCAACAGAATTGTAATTGCTTGCATCTTTATCAAAATATTACTTGAAAGGTAGTTATTATTTAAATAAATATTGACGCAATCACTAAGCAATAATTATTCTTTATTTTTGATTAAATAAATAGCTATATAGGAATATAAAACATTAAAAAATGGAAAAGTTCTCTTGCAATGTATTCTTCAATATACACTCAGAAAAAGGAATTTATTAAAACTACAAAACATTTTTGTTGAGTATATTTTGGTTGTTTAAGAAAATTGGAGTAAAATTGAACCATTTTACTTCAATTAACAAAACATGTTTGCTGACGATGCAATTTTTTTTTTTTTTTTTTTTTTTTTTGGAATTGCAAAAAAAAGTGGTTTTTAACAAAAAAATTTTTTTTCTTGATTCAAACAAAATTTCCATTGACATATATTTAAACAAAATTTTTGTTTAAATATGGGTCAATAAAAATTTTGTTTGAATCAACAAAAAAAAATTTTTTTTGCAATTCCAAAAAAAAAAAAAAATTGTATCGTCAGCAAAAATGTTTTGTTAATTGAAGTATTTTACTCCAATTTTACTCCAATTTTTCTAAAACAACAAAATGTACTCAAAAAATATGTTTTGTAGTTTTAATCAGTTTATTTTTCTGAGTGTAAATATGGATGCATATAGGGTTTAGTACAACTCCATATATACTGAGCAAACTATATATTAAATTTAGCATAATTATATATATATGTGTGTGTGTGTGCGCCCGCGCGGATTATATACGTGTAAATAAGATAATGAATTAAATTTTCAATACATCTCAATAAGAAACGAAAGTTACTCCCTCCGCTATGAGAGCTTTATGATGTGTAATTTCAGCATTTTTTAAATCTTCATATTGGAAAGCAGTTAAAAAATATTTATTTATCAGTTTTAGTTGCCTTTTTATTGTCCAAGATTTATTTTTTTAACATTTACGAAACATGCATGTAAATTGTTTTGTGTTTCATAACATTGCAATATTTTATTAGCTATATGTAATTTTTATATTTATGTTTTTTTTGTTTTAATTTGTGTTTTGTTAAAAATGTTCAATTAAAATTTAAGTTTACAGTAATAAAATCAATTAAACACCCTTTCATACTATAATTAGTTTGTACATCAGACAATCGGATTCAATCTAATCTTTTCAACTTCGAATGCAATTAATCACGTAGAAGTAATTAAAGATTGGAGTGAAAAGAATTCGTAATGATTCTTTTCAATATCACAATAATACCCCTTTCAATAATGCGATATTCTTTTATACTAACGTAAGAGTATTATCGCTATTCTTAGTAAACGCTATTCGTAGAGTAAATCGAACGTCTGTTACTAATTTTATTGTTAAAATTTAAAAAGAACTTCACTTTTATTTTCATAAAGTATCTAGCATCATAATTAGTAAATCACAATAGCAAATGATATAAAACTTTAAAAAGTGGCATATAAAAATGCAATTTTTGTTTTATATTTTTTTGAAAAATGCATTTTTTATCAAATTATGTAGGTATAATTGTATAAAATATTGTTAACATTTTTATTCTGAATTTTAATAGGTAAAAAAAAAAAAAAAAAGTGTGATCTAATATCGAAAATTTCTTTCTCACATTCTTTGGAATAATATTTATTTTTAAGTCAAAAATGCAATTGTTAATTAATAAATAAAAACCCCTTATCATAAAATCATACTTTTATTTAATATGATAAAGGGGTCTTAAACTTAATAATAATATAAAAATAGCTAAAAGGCATTTTTAAAATACAAATAGGATATACTTTTTCAACGAATTTTATAATTATTTATATTTAATATGCGATATTTTTTCTAATTTACATTTGCTATTTGTTGAATACAAATTTGTGGAAAACTCTTGCATATGCTTTGATATTTATCAGGCATTCACTTCAAAAGATAGTATTTTTCAAAAAGAAAAACATTAATTTAAATACGATTTCTCTACCATGCAGAAAATAGAGCATTAAGCAAAATCTGTCCCATAATGCTTATAGATGAATTCTTTCCGTAGTTCTAATTTCTAAAACGACCACTTATAGATTTACTGACAAAAATCGTAAAGAAAATATCCAACAAGTCTAGTCTTTTGCGTCTTTTTTTTAAACCTATAACTATAGTTTCCTTTTTCTCAATTTCAGAGGCAATTAATTGTGTTCCTGTTATGATGGATTTACACCACAATTTGCGCACAATTTTTTTTTTGGAAAATATACATAAAAAAATACAAACGTTAAACATGAGATCAAATACTGTTAACTGTAACAGTTAAATTGTCATATATTTTTATGTAGTATTTTGTATTATGTTAAGTATTTGAAAATAAAATATTTATGTCCATCAATGACTTTAAAGTTTATAAAACTAGGTTTCGTTAAGTAGATATTTTATTCTGTTTCATGATTAAATCAACATGTTATTTACAGGTGATTTTTGCTAATAAACACTCATTCCAACTTAATATTTTTGACTATAGTCTAAACCGCAATTGAAAACTAATACTAAATACGGATGTGAATTTTTGAGAAAACTATTTAAAAGTCTTTAACCTTCTTGCCTCCGTGAACGGATATATCCGTTCACTATGCTGTACGTTTCACTGCAATATTAGCATTAATTAAATGAAAATAAATCTACAGATATTACGTAGTTTAAGAAAATTACGTAATGATAAATAGTCTCACGGATTATACTCATATACGTAATTAAATTTTTTATATCATGTTTGAAATACCATGTTATTTTTTAGCATAAAAAACATTTATAGAGAAAACGACATTACATTTTTGCCCTTTTGCTCGGCGGTCAGATGGTTAAAAAACTATACGAATGCATATCCGAAAATCAGTGGCAGGAATAAATTTGTTTTTTACTAATACTTTAATAAATCTCGAAACTGTATTGTTTTCAGATGTTTCTACAAATAAAGAATTATTTTGGGAACATTGGGTAAATTATAAGTGGTTATTCTATACTTTCGCTCGTAGTTATATTGTAATATTATATGAAGTGGACATATGTTAAGAGTAGTATAGTTTGTGTGGAAAAAAATAGTTAAAAATACTTACACACAAGGTGCATACACACTTTCGAGATTAAAAAGACAGTGGCACCACTAATCAGAATAAAATTATTTGTCTTATTTAAATGCAGACTATGTTATTATTTTCTGCTTTAACACAAGTCGAGGTATTCTATTCAGAAATTGTGGTAGAACTTTACGCATTTTATAATCAACTTATACACGAAACTTAAAACAATATATGGTTTAAAAATCATATCATGCTTAATATAATGGTTTACAACAGCGGCTGAACATGAGTGAAGCAATTCTATAATGTTACATTGAAAAATTAATAATGAAATTTCTCAGTTTACGTGCTTTGACAGTATATATTAAAAGTATTGAATCCGTTTGAGGGGATGTTATATGTACAACCATTTTTCGATAAACATTGAACATAAAATGTCATTTTTAAATGAATTCAAAGATAATTTTGTATTTTTTAATGCGAAATTATTGGAAATAAAGTTTTCTTCTCGATATAATTGCAACTATAATACTCTAAAATTATGAAAGTATAATAGCAAAAATAGCAGGTGATGTTTAACATACTTATTCCAGTTTATTTATTACCATAGAAACATAGGGACGAGAATAGGACGCATGAGTTTTCAAATTCAAACATTAAGTATTGTAATAAGTATAAAGTAGAAATATTTAGCATGTATATAAGGTAGCTGATAAAGGTTTCCCAAATTAATTTATGTATATATACCGGGTGTCCCAAAAATGACTGATGGATTTTAAAATTCAATAACTAGCAAACGGTGACAGATATTAAAAAAATTCTTGCATGAGGGTTATGTACGATGTCGGGAGTTTTTTTGCTGTGATTCTTGATTTTAGTTCGAATTTTAAACAATAGATGGCGCTGACAGCGGTTGGCGCTCATTCGAGGCCGAAACTCACGTCACTGAGCATTGATGCGAAGAAAGGAGATTAAGGTTATGTAGTGGGTCTCATTCGAGTGATCTGGGATTCTGAATCGGAGCCTAAGAGCAAAATTGTACTGGCGAATGAGACCCACTCCATAGCCTTAATCTCCTTTCTTCGCATCAATGCTGAGTGACGTCAGTTTCGGCCTCGAATGAGCACCAACCGCCATCTATTGTTTGAAATTCAAACTAAAATCAAGAATCACAGTAAAAAAACTCCCACATAACCCTCCTGCAAGAATTTTTTTAATATCTGTCACCGTTTGCTAGTTATTGAATTTTAAAATTCATCAGTCATTTTTGGGACACCCGGTATATACTTACGTGATGCAGTAAGTGTACTCAGACTAACATGTTAATATCTGCATTTGCATTTAGCCTGTTTTTATTCGTTATACTATTTAGTTGTTGAAGCGTGGAAAAATACACTTCTTCCAATTTTTGAGTTTTCGACAATTGTAGTGAATTTAAAATTGTTTGAATTTAAAAGTTTTTTTAATTATTTTTTTCTTTATAAAACTTTTTTTTTAATTAAATAATTAATTATATTTTTTAATAATAAATAATTATTGGGTTTTAAATCTGGACGTTTTTATGGACACTCTATATGTATTATTTCATAACCACATTACATCGATGTACAATACTGCATTTACAGCATTTTGAGTTATTTACAAATTACACTAAATACTATTTTTTTAAAGTAGTTTTTGGCTAAAATTTTCTTCTCAAAGGTTTTGCTCTTTTAACTGCTTGAAGTATATGGAGTAAAATGTAGACACAAAAAATTATATTCGTTATTTAAAAAATGTATATATTACGTTATGGTAGTTTTAATACCGAGTGTCTAAAAAGTCAAATTACATTTTTAAGTAATAGGTTTTTAATTCAATTTTTGTAGGTAGTCTAATAGAATACTCTAAATAAAAGAAGAAATAACAGACTTGTATGCCCTCGTTTACATGGTGTATCATATGCAAATGTGCAAGAGAACTTCACCCACCTTATGTTCTCATTATTCACAGCTTCCAGAAAAGGTAACACATAGCTTTCTAAGCTGCAAAATCTTCATCTTGTTTGTTTAACAGATAACGTTGCAAATAGTTTGCAAACAGTAGAATATGAAAATAGCAAGATTTCGGCGAGGATTGTCTTGACATGGATGACTTGCGGTTACACTTGACCATTTCTTGGAAACGTCGCATAACATCTGATATCAAAGGTCTGCATGAACGAACTTCATGTTTAATGCTACCAGATCTTTTGACTTTGTTACTAATCTTTAATAGCTATTCTGCTATAGTCTGATGTTCTGAATTTTTGGATGAAGTCCTTTTGTCAATATTCATTCGTTAACCTACATAGGAGCCAACCAAAAATATTTATTCATTTTTCTACTTTAAGTTTTATATTGAGCGATAGAACATCTTGGAATAATATTTTGATTTATCAAGCATCACATTGAAATTCGAAACAGCTCGATGGTGTGAACGCGAAGAGTTTTAATACAAATTGAAAAACAGTTTAATAATTTGTAAACAATGTAGAAATCCTCGTTTCAATTTTTGATTTGCTTTATAAATAAATACAATTTTTAAATGCTTCACATAATTAGAAATATAACCATTGTGACGGCGCCAGTAAAACCTAGGTTCCAAATCGATGCGTAAGATGGGAAATTGCGGTTAGCTCCATGGATTGGAAATGAATCTTCTGATAGGCGTAGCGATAGTTCACGAAAGAGCGTTGTGGCGAAAAGTAGTAAAGTAAATAGATAGTAGACTGTTCGTTCAACAAGCGAACATGTTTTTTGTAAACTGGTGCTCATTAGGAACGATTTTAGAGATGTGGTGTGTGGGTTTTCATGTTGAGTTATCTGAAAACATAACGAAATGACAAGTCATGTCGTAACGGTCTTGTATTTTATGGGGGTTCCAGCGAGATAGTGATAGGATGATTTAAAAAGTATATGTTTATTTCCATTATAGTACATGACTCGGTTTTATTGCCATCTTGGTAAAGTTAAATGTTTGTGATTTTGGCTGGTCAAAATTGGCCGAATTATTTGTTTGTATATTATTATGTCAAAATTCAACAAATGTATTGATTAAATATAGCAGTTAACAGTTACCAGCCTGGTATACTTTGTATCTATAAACACTAGATTTTGGTTTGTTATTTGTAATGGAAAAATTGTGTATTATTGTGTCTTATATATGTTGCACGTGATACGCAACTAAGCCTCCTTATTACGATAGGTGCTCAACCAAAAAAAAAGAAAAAAAAAGTTACATTTCATAGAACTTACATATGGACCGGATAACTGACAGTAGTGATGCGAATTTATCACCTATTAGGAAATGCTGCTTATTTCGTTCGCCATCTGCAGAACATTTCTGCTGAGCAGCGATGGACACTTATAAAGACTGTTTAGTTTGACTTTTTTAATGAGACTTTCTGTATTTTATGAACACTTGATTTGACTTTAATGATGCAAAATTGGCCATTTAGATAATGATGTTTATAACGTATATAACCTTTAAATGTAACCTACTTTTCAAGCAAAGGACGTGTATAATTCGTATATATGTTTTTCGCCTCACGCCTTGCTTAAACACCCGTCTAAGAGGATGTGAAGTTTCCTTCTCATTTTATCTTATATTAAATCTATTTCTTATTCTTTAATGTGTGAAAATGAATATCTCTACATAGTGCACCACTACGCCACTACGGAATATATGTTTTTACAGCAGTGGTCAACTATATTGTAAAAGCATATAATTTATTTTCTCATTGGATACACGAGAAAAATGATATCATGAGGTCATTCTTATTTATTTCTATGAGATGTTTTGAAGAAATATGATGAAGTTAGAATCCAAACATAGGAGGTTCTCAACCGTTCTCACGCCTAATTCATGTTAGGTAAAATATTTCTAATATATATATATATATATATATATATACCGTATTTACCCGCGTATAAGTCGAGAAATTTTGGACAAAAAAAGGCTTTAAAGTTGGGGGGGTCGACTTATGTGAGGGTCCTTAATTTTTTTTTTTACCAGAAGTCAAAAATTCCCTTCTGAAAGGCAATTGTTCTCTTTTCGCATTCCATAACACAATGACGTCGTTTACTGTCGATTTCCATACCAGGAGAGAAAAAGAGGAATTAATTTATTTTCCTTACCAGCGCTGAGGTAAAGGTTTGGAAACTAAGTGACGGGTTTGGTGCTGGCGATGAAAAGGGGTGGATGGATGCTGACGGAACAGTCGACTGGCTTAAAAATGTATGGGGTAAATGACCGGGAGCTGTTTTCAAGAAACCTTCCCTTTTAGATTACGACTCGTTTCGTGGCCACTTTTCTGAAAACGTGAATAAAGTGACGAAAGAACTGAAAACGACTGTAACTGTAATCCGAAAGGATTGACATCCATCCTTCAACCCCTAGACGTTTGCCTCAATAAGTCCTTCAAAGCAAATATTAGAAAATATTGGACAGAGTGGATTTCATCTGGTTGTACAACATTTACAAAGGACGGTAATATTAGAAAGCCCGACATTGCATTAATTGCTCAGTGGGTTAAAAATGCGTGGAATCACATTCCTTCCGAATGGTTATAAAATCGTTCAAGAAATGCTGCATAAGCAACGACCTAGACGGCACAGAAGATGATGCCATTTTCGAAAATGATAATGACGAAAAAGAATGTAGTGATACAGAAATTGAAAACGTGTATCATGATGAGCCGATGACGACGAAGGATTTTCGTGAATTGTTTGGCGAATCCAATAATGAATCGGACCTTGAATCAGTTTAACTTTGTATATTACTTTAGTATATTATTATATTCATTATTGTATATTTAGTACTTTTTCAGATGATTTTGAATAAATGTACAAAAAAATTAAAGTTTCTTTATTATTGTATATTTAGTACTTTCTTTTTTTTTTCAGGTGATTTTGAATAATGTATTTTTAAAAAAATTCCAATTTCTTGATCGGAAAAGTGGGGGGTCGACTTATACACGGGATTTAAAAAAATTCAAATTTCTTGATCGGGAAAGTGGGGGGTCGACTTATACGCGGGATCGACGTATACGCGGGTAAATACGGTATATATATGTATGTATATAACCATATTTTTAATAATAAACCTATCTTATATTTATTCTAAATTTTTCCCATTTAATTTTACTCTATTTCATCTTAAATGCTATTTTTCCTATTCTTTCTTGTCCTTTCATAAAGTCCAAATAATTTTAATGCGTCGTTCTTTTTCTCATTTTGGCATTGCGCCAGCAATATTTCTTTTTCAATGTATTTCGAATTCGGAACATTTTATTCTGATCGAGAATCTTCTATAAGCTTTGTTTCGCGCGTTTTAACGAACCTCATTACATCGAAAATATAGTTCTGCAGTTTACACCTTAATCGGGAATGTTTATTGGTTATAGCGTAGTGCACAGTAGTGTGTATTGTAGTAGTCATATGATTGAGTTTTAAGTCAACTGCACAAGATCGGACAGGAACTTTGTGTGTGTTTTCCATATGTCAAATAAAATTACTTGCACATCAGAAAAGTTTATGTCCTATAATCTATATGAAATTTAAGTAAAATTTTCTAACATTAAGAACGGAGTTCTTTTTAAAAAGTGCTAGTTTCTTGAAGTTTTTATGATGTATTATGGTATAGTGTGTCAGCGGAAGAGACTATTATACGACTATGTGTATAAAATGTCGGCGAGAATATACTGTCTTCGTTCAAATTCTAGTGCTGTCAGTTACTTATTCTTGGAAAATTCTTCGGCTAAAGAGCCAGCTGACTGTTTAGAGGGTTCTCAAAAACTCTCGGCATTTTGTGCTATGAAATCTATAATCTGGTCATGCGGTTGTTTAATTACGTCTTTGTTTTTAAAATGTGTATGCTGTTATCTTTTAAATATCTGAGTCTACTTCGTTGATCTCTTCAATCTTCACGGTAGTAATATGCAAGTTACTACTTTACACACAATACGCAAATTTTAGTCAAAAACAGTAACCGGGTAATAGATAGTTACTAGACCAAATATGACATCTCATATACATAATATTTAATTTATATTTAGGTATTACAATATCATTAAAATCAAAAGCTATTTTCAGTTATCAAATCAAAAACTTTTCTAAACTTTTTATGACAAAAGATAAAATTACTAAATTATGTGCTACAGCACAAACAATTCTATAAAAATATGAACGCATTTAAATGCAAAAAATATTCGGTAATTTTTAGCTTGTTACAAAACAGTATCTCTAAAAAACAGTATTCTCGTTTCTGAAGAAAAGATCTATCGTATTATATAATATGTATTTATTTAAATTTAAAATAACTCTTATTCGCTACTCTAATTTAAATTGTTTCAAAATAAATTTTTATATTTTCTTTTCCTCATGCATATTTTAAATTTGTCAATTAATAGAGATTTGAAGTTAAATTCTTTATTTTCAGAATATCTGAGTAAATAATTCAATGCGAGAAAGTTAAATATTTACATATAAATTTCCCTCATTATTTCCTGTATAAATTATTTCATCACATTCGTCTTTTGGATAGTGGTCGTATTTACTAGAGGCTACAATAATTGCCATTACAAAGGTTTTTTTCTGTTTTAGTTACATTTAAAATAAAAAAAATATCATGATGTATTTTATCAAAATAATGATAATTACAATTGCAAGTAATATTTATTGAGAACATTTTTTTTTATTATTAGCCATAACTATTACTTTATTTTTTTCGATTGGTCTTACTGACATGTAATTAAAATGAAATTTCTAAACTTTAATTGAAACGTTACAGAAATAATAATGTTTGGAGTTTTAAAATATAAATATTTTACGGATAATATTTGATTAGAAACGAAATACGTTAAAATCTCCATAACTACTCGCATTTCCAAATATCTGACACATCTATTTTAATCACACATATTTTCTGTACGCACCAAGTAAATATTTGTACATTTTCACTTCTTAATAGCGGATAAATCCTGTGTCCCAGTGGTTTATCGTTATTGACAGATTTGACTTTATAACAAAGTTTCGTTTTTTGTATGTTTAAAGAATTGTGAAATTAAGTATAGTATTATAATGTCTGTGTTTTAAAGGTGGATGCTTTTTCTTTGTATTTATAAACTGCAGGAAATATTTATTGTTGTATAATGTGTTACATAGTATATTTTATAATTATAAGTGTAGGGTCAATTAGCGGTAATTAAGAACAAGTGCCACAATCGCTCTTGTGAGAGAGATGACACTATCAGGGAAGTAAAAATCAGAGGTCTATTTCCCTGTTGACAGGATGAAAGAATTACAGCTGTTACTGCTTCACGTCTGGCACACTTTCTCCTGCTTATATAACCCCTTAACAGTTCAAAGTGGCAAATGCATTTGCAGTGCTTCTGAATAATTTTCGTTTCTATCCAATAAAATCATGATAAGTCGTTGTTCTTAAATAATAATTGTTAAGTACTAATTACTCAAACATAATGTCATAGAACTTTTTATCCAACTCATTTTCAAGGAACTACAGAACTAGGTTCAAAATTATCCCCCATAATTAGTGAAAAGTGTTTGCGATATGATGTACTTTTGAACATTTTGTTAAGTGTTTGTTTCACATTAGGTCATATTAAGCTTCAAAATGAAGTGATAACTAATTGTAGAGTTGAAGCTTTACATTTACTCAAGAATTTCTTTCAGTATTAAAAGTTAAATATATAAAAATCTAAAAAAATAAATCTTCAATCTTATATTGGTGGCTCCATGTTTCGTTTGGATATACTTTCATTTAAAAATATATGTCAGTGGGCCCACAACATTAGGTTTGTTTGAAAAGTTTTTGTTCAAAATTACATATGCAAAACAGACCGGAGCGGGCTTATCATACCCGTTGCATGTTACCCAAGGCAGTAGGATCCCCAACTCTATTTTCGTTTGGATAGATTTGCATTAAAAAATACAAAATCATACAAATTCGAAGTATACACAACCGAAGGCTGTAAGGACAACAACAATTGATTCGCTTGGAAATATTTTCATTTAAAAATATAAAATAATTCAACATGGATTTTAGGTATATTTAAGTTTATTATCACGGGCTCGGGCAACGTTGGGTCGGTTATTGAACAAATGTTGTTTAGCATGCCCGACACAAAAATAGATGTTCACAATTACCTCTTAGTCTATACAGTAATTATTTACATTTGGGGGTGACTGTGGATAATATTAGGAAATTTTAGGAACCTAATTAACATCCCACAGCACTAATAACTCATTATAATTGAAGTACAGGAGTGAAAGAATAGATTTATGACGGTTTTACATGAATCATGTGCTGTTTAATCTGCCAGTATTTAAAAATAGCAAAATTTGTTCACAATTACCCAATTTGGCCTACATTTTATTTTATTATTTATTTGAAATTATAAAAAACTTGAATTGCTAATTTATTATTTTAAGTTACATGTTTCTTTTTTACAGGGTATTTCTTAGAGAATTACCCCAGAAGCTTATGATTTTAGAACACGGTAGGATATAACAAAAAGAAATTAACATGTCATACCTGTAAGTTTAGCAAATAAAGTTAAGACAAAGCTCTATAAATGATCATTGCAAGCTCTAAACTCAGCTAAGATAACGTATTCCTGTACTTTTTCATATGAACAACATTTTCCTGTTCTTCCTTCTAATGAAACTTCCTCAAATTATGTTCTAACTATGGTTAACTGTTATGCTAAACATAATAAAATAGCAGATGAAACAATAATAATCGATATGGAATTACATTCCGTTTCATGTATCCGCACACCTTCTATGTGTGTTTTTTTTTTATTTCCTCTTTATACGAATTTTTTCTAATGACATTTAAGTTAAAACTATCTATAAACATGTATGTAAATATATAAACATTTTAGAAATTATATAGAAATATTTTTTAAGTGGTAATTATTCAAAAATTTGTGAAAAATTGACATTTGTGCAAAACATGATCAAAGCAAAAATCAAATCAAGGCTGTGGCATCCCCTGCCGAGACCGGTTGCTCCTTAGATGATTGGAATTAGAGATTAGAAAGTTAATTAGAAGTTAGTTAACTAGAATTGAACATTAAGTATAGATAAATTAAAGAAATCAAGGACGCCAGTGCGTTCCAACTTCACAAAGTTGATAAAAAGAAATAGAAGATACTCTGCAGGCAAAATGTGATGATATCGATAGTCTGTCGTCTCTTTTAGATAGGTTAGAATCAAAACATGAAGAGCTCTCATTAATCGATAAACAAATTTTGGATCTTTTATCTGAAGACAAAACTTGTTCACAAGACGCATTCGATGCTGAATACGAACAAAGAGATAAATATAATACCAATTATTGGGAGGTTAAAAATAAACTATCTAGATACATAAAAAGGTAAGCGAAAGAGAGCAATCAAGATACCTCTTTATCATCAGATGGTATGGCCACTAGAAGAAAGTTTAAATTACCTAAATTAGAGCTTAAGCCCTTTAATGGTGATATCAAAAATTGGCTATCTTTTTGGGGCCAATTTGAAAAAATCCACGAAGACTCCGACATAGTGAACGAAGATAAAATCCAGTATCTAATTCAGGCTACCCAAAAGGGATCTAGAGCTCGGGAAATCGTGGATTCTTTCCCCCCTACAGCCGATAGCTATCCAGAGGCGATACAATCGTTGAAGGCACGGTTCGGTAGAACAGATATTTTAATTGAAGTATACATACGCGAAGTACTAGGCTTAGTTGTAAATAATTCTTTTGGACAAGGCCTGAGACTGTCCCTTGTTAAGTTGTATGATAAATAAAAACATACCTTCGGTCATTAAAAATGTTAGGCGTATCGAGCGAAAACTATTCCTTCGCTATCAAACAATAATAATCGATATGGAATTACATTCAGTTTCATGTATCCGCACACCTTCTATGTGTTTTTTTTTTTTTTTATTTCCTCTTTATACGAATTTTTTCTAATGGCATTTAAGTTAAAACTATCTATAAACATGTATGTAAATATATAAACATTTTAGAAATTATATAGAAATATTTTTTTAAGTGGTAATTATTCAAAAATTTGTGAAAAATTGACATTTGTGCAAAACATGATCAAAGCAAAAATCAAATCAAGGCTGTGGCATCCCCTGCCGAGACCGGTTGCTCCGTAGATGATTGGAATTAGAGATTAGAAAGTTAATTAGAAGTTAGTTAACTAGAATTGAACATTAAGTATAGATAAATTAAAGAAATCAAGGACGCCAGTGCGTTCCAACTTCACAAAGTTGATAAAAAGAAATAGAAGATACTCTGCAGGCAAAATGTGATGATATCGATAGTCTGTCGTCTCTTTTAGATAGGTTAGAATCAAAACATGAAGAGCTCTCATTAATCGATAAACAAATTTTGGATATTTTATCTGAAGACAAAACTTGTTCACAAGACGCATTCGATGCTGAATACGAACAAAGAGATAAATATAATACCAATTATTGGGAGGTTAAAAATAAACTATCTAGATACATAAAAAGGTAAGAGAAAGAGAGCAATCAAGATACCTCTTTATCATCAGATGGCATGGCCACTAGAAGAAAGTTTAAATTACCTAAATTAGAGCTTAAGCCCTTTAATGGTGATATCAAAAATTGGCTATCTTTTTGGGGCCAATTTGAAAAAATCCACGAAGACTCCGACATAGTGAACGAAGATAAAATCCAGTATCTAATTCAGGCTACCCAAAAGGGATCTAGAGCTCGGGAAATCGTGGATTCTTTCCCCCCTACAGCCGATAGCTATCCAGAGGCGATACAATCGTTGAAGGCACGGTTCGGTAGAACAGATATTTTAATTGAAGTATACATACGCGAAGTACTAGGCTTAGTTATAAATAATTCTTTTGGACAAGGCCTGAGACTGTCCTTTGTTAAGTTGTATGATAAATAAAAACATACCTTCGGTCATTAAAAATGTTAGGCGTATCGAGCGAAAACTATTCTTCGATTTTATATCCATTGGTCGAATCAGCATTGCCTTCAGATATTCTTAAATTATGGGAAAGACATCTTGGCACTTTATCTGTTAATGATAAAGATAAAGATCAGGGAATTAATAAATTAGATACTTTAATGAAATTTTTACAAATTGAAGTTGAAATGGAGCAAAAGGTCAAATTGGCTAAGAGTGGGTTTTCTTTCGATAAAGATGTCTCAGTAAACAGAGAACTTAGATTCGATCGTAAGGATAAAAATTTTTCCCTTTCTACGGCGGCCGAACTGTATAATGCAGATGATAAAAAATTGGAAGAACAGTGTGTCTTTTGCGAAAATAAACACCGTAGTCAAAATTGTAAAGCGGTATGGAAAATGACACTCGCGAAAAGAAAAGATGCTTTATTAAAAAAAGGAGCTTGCTTTCGATGCTTCACTGCCAAACACTTGGCTAAAGCTTGTAAAATTAAAACTAATTGTACTCATTGTGGGAAAAATCACCACCAGTTCATGTGTATAGAAAAGAAAAAATTTAACTTAGGCGATAATTCTAAAGAGGATTCTACTCCTAATAAAGATTGTATGCTTGCGAATACAACTTCTAGAAAAAGGGTTTTGCTCCAAACATTGGTTGTACGCATATACAATGGGGATATCGTACGAAATGTTAAAATTTTATATGACACGGGGTCGCAACGGTCGTATATATCAAAATTTGCTGCTAACATGTTAGGATATAATAGTATAAGTAAAGAAAGAATAGTGCATAGTTTATTTGGGGGTCGACAATGTGAAGAACTACACGATAGATATTTAATTAATTTGGTAAATATGGATAATAGTTATCGATGTAAACTTGAGGTATTAGACCAACAAAAGATTTGCTCTGAAAGTTCACCTATATGGGAAGGATCTTTTATTAATGAAATAAAACGGTACGGAATTTTATTGACTAATAGAGTCACTAAAACTAATGATTTACTATACGAATTTTCTCCTGATGAAATTCATGTATTAATTGGTGCAGATGTCGCCGGAAAATTATTTACCGGAAATTTAAAACAATTACAGGGTGGATTAGTTTGCATGGGAACTCGTTTAGGTTGGACAATTCTCGGGAAAACTGAAGATTATGAAAATAAAAATATGAACAATTTAGTTTTCTCGCTGCATGCCAAAGAGGCAAAAATTTCCGAGTTATGGCACCTTGACACTTTAGGAATTCGAGAGCCTGGGGAGAAAAAGGGTAGAGAATAGATAGAGTTAGCCACTAAAGAACATTTTCTTAGTAATATAAGAGTAGATGACGAGGGTAGATATGAAGTTAGTCTTCCATGGATACAGGGCCACCCTAGACTACCCAGTTACGAAAATATCGCTCGACGTAGATTAAAAACATGTGTCGATTCATTAAAAAAGATAGGAAAAATAGGTGTTTATAATCAAATATTTAATGAATGGTTAGACGAGAAAATAATTGAAAAGGTTGATCAGAGGAAAACGTTAGGTAGTGAGCATTTCCTTCCTCATAGAGCAGTGTTTAAAGAAAACTCCACTACAAAGGTGCGGCCGGTTTTTGATGGTTCAGCTCGGGAAAAGGACTCACCATCGATAAATGATTGTATTGAAAAGGGGCCTAACCTCGTAGAACTGATTCCTTCTGTTTTAAATAGATTTAGATTGGGGAAAATAGGGGTAATTGCTGACATAAAAAAGGCTTTTTTACAGATTGGCATTACAGAAAAAGATCGATCATTCTTGAAATTTCTATGGTATCAAGAAGGGGACCCTCAAAAGTTGATAACGTTTCAACATAGAAGAGTAGTATTTGGAATTTCATGTAGCCCCTAC
Source organism: Maratus michaelseni (assembly GCA_963931845.1). Classification (NCBI taxonomy): domain Eukaryota; kingdom Metazoa; phylum Arthropoda; class Arachnida; order Araneae; family Salticidae; genus Maratus; species Maratus michaelseni. The sequence continues at coordinate 298,502,912 of OZ007591.1, read as the reverse complement.
CTTCTAGGTGCCACGTTAGAATATAATTTAAAAAACGCACCTGGACAATTTAAAAACACTGCGTTAAAATTGTTAGAGTCATTTTATGTAGACAACTGTGTTACGAGTGTTGATAATAAGGAACAGCTAAACAGATTTATCGAAGAGTCAAAAACTCTTCTTAACAATGCTAAATTCGAGCTTCGCGGGTGGGAGCATAGTTTTCGAGAAATTTTTACAGGGGAAAATGTCCCTGTTTTAGGGCTAATGTGAGATTTTAGAAGGGATACACTAGCAGTTGATTTAAAAGAAATTTCAGAGGATGATCGCCTTGTAACTAAAAGAAACATTTTATCGTCTGTACACAGAATTTTTGATCCTATCGGATACACATGTCCTGTAACATTAGAACCTAAAGTATTATTACAGGAGTGTTGGAAAGCTAAAGTGACATGGGACACGGAATTACCTGTTTCTATCAAGAAAAAATTTGAAAAATGGAAAAAACAATTAGGAAAATTAGTGACTATTGAAATACCTAGGTGTTTTTCTCGAGATGCAGATAAGTTGCATTCCTTGCACGTTTTTTGCGACGCTAGTAAAGTAGCGTATGCTACGTGTATATTTATACGGACCGAAAATGAGAACGGTGGTTTCTGTCAGTTGGTTCAAGCAAGAAGCCGAGTTGCTCCTATGAAAACAATTTCCATCCCGCGGTTGGAATTATTGGCTTGTAATATTGAGGCTAGATTAGCAAGTAGTTTTAAAACGGATTTGAAATTAGATAACATTGCCGTTTTTTATTGGACTGATTCCGCCAATGCGCTTTACTGGATAAAAAGAAATGAAAATTGGGCACCTTTTGTTTACAACCGAGTGACCGAAATTCGATCATTAAGTGATCCTTCAAAATGGCACTTTATTCCTGGCCAATTGAATCCTGCTGACCTGCCTTCAAGGGGTTGTACCGCTGAGGTTTTAGCCCGAGATAAATGGTAGGAGGGACTGCAGTGGTTGAGAAAACCAATGGACGAGTGGCCAAAATCAGAAATGTTTCCTGACTTCGAAACTATCGATGCAGAAAGAAGAAAAACAATTATAAATACTACAAATGTAGATGTTCTCAGTGAACAATTTTACACTAGAATTTCTTCCTACGCTAAATTAGTAAAAGTAATCGCGTGGATATACAGATTTTACAAAAATTGTAAGAAAACTAAAGAAGAGAGAGAATTTAAAATTTTAACTGTAGGAGAGCAGAATGAAGCTGAAAATGTATTATTGAAGTTAGTTCAAAAATTGTTTACTGGTCCTCAAGATAAACGTCTCAAGGCATTTCAGACCATGACAGATTCGGCTGGAGTTCTGCGGCTGAAATCACGGATACATTTAAGAGAGGATCTTATGAATTTCAGATTTCCTATTCTCCTTCCACATGAACATCCCGTAGTTGAAAAATTAATTAGATTTAGACACTTGAAACTAGGTCATGCCGGGGTACAAATTATGATGTCTAATTTAAGGGAAGATTTTTGGATCTTAAAATTCCGAAAAACTGTCAGAAAAATTATTAGAACCTGTGACACGATTTTAAACCAGTAGAAATTTCCACTCCTCCCTTACCTGAAGATAGAGTAAGAGAAGCTACCATTTTCCAAATTGTTGGTCTGGATTATGCCGGTCCGCTCATTCTTAAAGAAAATAGGAAAATCTGACTAGTAATATACAGTTGTGCTGTTTTTCGAGCAGTTCATTTTGAACTAGATACCTCATTATCAACTGAAGTGATTTTAATGACGTTGAGAAGATTCATAGCCCGTAGAGGCAGACCTTCTATTATCTATACAGATAATGGTAAAAATTTTGTAGGAACGGAAAGTTTGTTGAAAGAAATAAACTGGAATTCAGTACAAAATGATAGTATATCAAGGAAAATTATTTAGAAATTTATACCTCCTTCAGCTCCGTGGTGGGGAAGGTGGTGGGAGCGATTGATTGGCCTAACCAAGAGAATACCCAGAAAGGTTTTAGGAAAAAGTTCTCTGAATTATGAAGAAATACAAACCATTATATGTGACCTAGAAAGTGTTATCAACAGTCGCCCCCTTACTTATGTGTCAGAAGATTTAAATGATCTCGTACCTCTCACTCCGTCCATGTTTTTGCTAGAAGTGAAAGGTAGTGGTACACCCGATATTGATATTCTAGATGCCAAATCATTGAACAAAAGGCTTGTTTATCAACAGAAAATAAGACAAGACCTTCGAAAACGATTTAGATCAGAATATTTAGGCCAATTGCGACAACCTAGTAGATGGAAGAAAATACAGAAAGCTTTAGCAATAGGTGATGTTGTGATTGTTTCCAGTGACAATAATAAAAGAATTGATTGGCCTCTGGCCAAAGTGACTGAAATTTTTCCATCTAAGGATGGACACATCCGCTTAGTGAAAATAAGAATGAAAACTGGGGATTATTTAAGACCTTCAAGCAGGTTAATACCCTTAGAAGTATCAAAAGATAACGACAGTATGAGAAACCAGTTCAAGGACATTAAAAAGAAACAAGATTTTAATGAACATAAAGGTGCTAGTAATCCTCCTAGTGGTTCGGTCAGCGACAGTACATCGGATGTTTCGGTTCGTCGCTCCAGATACGGGCGTATCATAAAACATCGAACGAATTGGATTTGAGTTTCAGATCCCGAAACTCAAAGGTCGGAGGATGATGTAATTGCGAATCATCCAAAACCCCCTTTTTCTTCTCAAAGTTTTGAAACATAAAAAGCATCTACGCAATGTAGAGGTAGGAATGTGCTCTGATTAGCTGAAAAGAGACAATGAAACTGGCGCATGCGCGCAACATTATGTTTTCTTTTTTCTTTTGTAACTGTCAAGAACATTTTTATTAGAACTTTAGTTTTTGAACTCTTAAGTTTTAGTTTAGTTTAGTTTTTATGATTATGATTTTTGAGAGTATGTTGCTCAGTTAAAAGGCTGTAAATACTCAAAATGTTGTGTTCGTGATGTGATTTGTCAATTAAATAGTGATGTGTTTAATAATATCTGGAATTTTATTTTGAGTCAAGTCTTTTCGTCTCTCAAAAATGTTTAGTTTTTTGAAATATAAGGAATTATGAACAGCCGGAGCACCGATGTCCCGCTTTGGAACTTAGAGGTAAGAAAGTTTGTTTCTTACTAATTTTATTAGAAATCAATTACATTAAAATTGATTGTTTATATGTCGGCAGCTTAGACTGCATTTTAATATAGGCAGTCGGAGTTGCCACAAAGGCAATCACATTTTGTAAATTATATAATAAAGAGAATAAATTTGTCTAGGACGGACTAGCCGCATTACAATAGCAGCTCTATCGCAGAAGCTATGGCATTGGAAGTACTAATGGAATGTAAAATTCGAAAAATTTCTTACAACTTTTTAACTTATGTCAGTGTAAATATAAAACTAATTAATATATCATCATGATTGTAGTCTATTCCCTCAATACAAATTTGTAAAATAAGTTTTAAAAAATGAAAGGAATTCCATGCATAGTTTTTAACGCTTTCCAACCTAGTTGAAGTTTATGACTTCGGTTTGTCTGGCCGCCTGTCCGTGCTCTAACTCCCATAAATATGCTCGGATTGCCCTGCAATTTTTATATGTTATTGTCTTTAACTATGGCATGTTCCCTATTTCAACTGAAGTGTGTAGCACTTATAGTTTTTTTTGTACAGAGACACTCAAAAGAATTCCGTTACATTACGGTCTATGGGGAAAAATCATTTGCGGTTTATTTTAATCATGTTACACAATTTCAAACACATTGTAATTGATATATATCACTAAGGTGCATTACAAGAAGCTTAACATGGAATATGGTGTGCATAACACTTATAGTTACTTTATAGGGACAGTCAAAATAATTCCGTTACATTACGTCTATGGAGAGAAATCGGTTTAATTAAATAATGTTTCACTATTTTAAACGCATTGAAATTTATATATATCACTAAGGTGCATTACAAGAAGCTTACTGCAGAATATTATGTGTATAGCAGTCATCATTCATTTACAGAAAAGAATTCTCTACTCTCTGTTAACAATAATTCCTGGAAGTTCGTTTTAAGTTGCGGAACGCGATTTTAAATTGAACTCACTTTTTGTCTATTACTTGGTGTGTATAAATTCTGTATTTCACATACAGGGTAGCACAAAAGTTCGCGAACACATTTCCGTTTATTGAAAGAAACTCCAGAAGGAGAATTTTAAACTGTGCTACGCGTTTCCTAACAAAACTAAAATTTAGCATCCTATGTAGTATCTATACAAATCTATTGATCATATACAGGGCTGAATAAAAGTATTAGGATATTTTTCCGAATATTGTATATGTTAGAAATATATGTTGGAAATTCCTGAAATTACGTTTTTAAATATGTTATGCGTTTTCCAAATCGTTTACTTAGATGTTATCTTTCAGCTTATTAAACGGTAATGATTTGTAAATTTTTTTTGTAAGCGTTGGAAAGTGTTACATAATCTATGCTTGACGCATGATTTTTCGTTCTTGTTTGTTATAGGATGTTTTACGTACAGTAAAAATCTGAAAACTTTCATTTTGAGAAAAAACTACAAATAACTTTTAAAGGCAGTTCTTGCTATAAAAATAATAAAAGTTTTAATTATATACTCTATGTATTTTCTTGAACATATAATCCAATTTAAATGCTTAATCTCGGAAAAGAAGAATGTAAACATACATTTCAGATTACTTCCGGTTTGCACAACGATATTTCCGGTTCTATAATTCTTCGGCAAGCTGTAATAGATATAACTTTAAACGGCTGTAACTTTGGTTCTAATTGCCATACAGACACAATTAAAGCAGAATTAGATAGATAAAAGATCGGATTTTAATATTACTGCAAAAAAGAAAAATCGATATTTTTATCGATTCAAAGGTGTATGGATACCTTAAATGCAAACATAGTGAAAACGCTCTATTGGATCATGTAATACATATACAGGATATTATAAAATGCCCCATCATTTAAGTTGAATAACATAAAATCTGTCTTCCCAAAAAGTTTCAACATAACTCAATATTTATTTATAAATGTGACTTAGATTGTTTAAATAACGCTTCAAATTATTTGTATATTAACGTTAAAATAAAACTTTACTGTGCAAAAAACAACCTGGATTGTTTTTAGGTGATGTAATATTAAGTAAATATCATTTTTTTTTTGTAATGGTCACTGGAAACCATGTGCTAGAGTATTTTTGAAATGGAAGGTTTCTATATATCAAAAATTGCGCTAACTTTTATGTACAAAATGGTAACACCCACTTTGGACATTTTATGTGAGTTCCTTGCAACAAAGCAGTTCGAGAAACAGGTTCAGTTTATATACCGCTTTTAAACGGGCACACAATTTTAAAAGAAAATGTGTTTGGGTTTATGCATAAATATAAAAAAAGATTGAGATTTTTAAAAGAAAAGATTCAGAAACACACAAATAGATACCACAAAAAGGATACAAACATTTTTAATTAAAAATACACACACACACACACACACACACGTTATGTAAAATAAAGTGCTTGAAGATTAACTTTGCCTAAAAGCACATTTTTTTGTTTTATTTTGCGCTCTAAAGACTGAAATTATGAGATATTCAGAAAAAAAAAAAAAAAAAAAAAAAACTGGAACATTTAATTTAAAAAAGTCAAAATCGAATTTTGAAATATCTCTTCGAGCGGTACTCGATTACACTTTGGAGTACCTCCGTACCCAGTGACATAGAGCTGGCCTTATCCATCATAATATGAGACCGCACACACATACTCAATATAAGCGTAGATTATTTATATTATTAACTGTTTCTATAAATATTTTTAAAGTTATTCCGTGGATAAATTAAATATTTTCTACGACGTCTAGCGAGTTATGTAAATTGTGCTGATGTGTATTTTCTAAAATTGTATAAAAACATACATAATAGCCCAACATTTATTGTACTAATTATTCTTTTTAACATAGGTATCCTATAATATTATTGTATCAACTTTGAGGATTTTCTTAATCGCCACAGGTTGTTTTAGTGCCACAGGTTGTTTTGATTAATTCAATTTAACTTCATTTCTAGTAAATTAGTTATGTATATATCCATTCTTTAAATTGTAGTAAAAGATTTCACAGTAATTAAAAATTAATCAACGTTAATAACTCTCTTTCAAACGATTCTATTTAACAAGTATACTCATTTGAGATTATTTTTTTACTCATTTCCCATTTATTCTTATGGGTTACAATGCAATAATAAATATTTATATAACATTGAATTACGTGAAATACTGTCAATTGCTGAATTCAACAAATGGCTGATATGATAGTTGTGATTATGTACATGTATATTTGCCACACCCATTACTAATATATTTTGATTAATTGCTTTCAGAATAGGAACATGTTGTTCAGTTCTATTATCGGTATGTCAGCAAAGTATTTACATTCTCAGTTATATTTATGTTATAGGAATATATTTCCATAAGCTTTTGTCATAAAGTTTATTTTCCCAGAAATATTTTAAGCAGTTTATTTGAAAACAGGAAAAGTACCCTGTTTTATTCTGTATATTTGAATTATTAAATTTAAAATCTGTTTATTATGACACATCAAAATAACATGGTCTCTGGTTTAAATTTCTATTCTCAGCTAAAATATGTTTAGGCTAATTTAAGATGTTAAATCTTTTTTTATCCCCTTGACTGTCCAGCAAAAGATCAAAATTATAATGTTTTATTTTTCTCTGTAATTTAAAAAAAAATACTAAACAATGAAATTTTTTAAATATTAAATAAAAAACTTAATTGCGTATAATAATAATATATGTAAGAGTATTCATCATTACTCAATGTTTAAAACTGCATTATATCTGTAGAATTATATTAATTTAGATAACGCTTGAATTACAGGGAAACCTACAGCTTAGTGAATGAATATATCACTTCATGACCTCAGAGTCTTAAGAAAAAACTAATTTGAAACATATTCAAAAGCATCAGTATTTAATAATTAAATATTTGTAAAGTACAATATCTTGCATTTAAAACAAAAAAATAATAATTTATGTGCAAAACATAACGATTGTAAAATACACTGGTTCATACTTCGTTACAGCGACTGGTAGCTCCAAAAACAACATCCACGAAAACACAACTCTTTGGTCAGACGAATTGCTTATTGTTCTAAAATGGCGTATGTGCATTTCTGTCACCGCGATTGTTAGTGCCGTAAAACGGTGATAAAGGATTCAAGGTTTTACAGTCAATTATAGCAAAAAAGAAACTTCATTGGTGTGAAATATTTTATGCGTTTTCTGGCTTCAATTATATGACTACAATAATAGACTTATATTTCAGAAACTGGAAAAAAAATGAGACCATTAATATATGTTTTGAAGGCGTTTTGAATCATCGAAAGTGTCGCTTTGCGGCTTTGTCAAAAAGAAGTTAAAGAATAAATGAAATGTATAAATTGCTAAGGAAGGAATATTGTCTTCCAGATTATATGACCAATGAAAATAAAAAAATAGATCATACAGGGAAAAGGATAGAAAGCCGTACACTTGGTCATTTATCAAGTAGCAGGTACACGAATGTCCCGAAAAACTGTAATAAGTTCGTTTCACAATACAAGTATGTCTTGAAGTCTCCTTGTGAAATTCCAGATGCCGAAAGTTCTCCATACAGAGAACTGAAAATGGCACAACATGCATTTCAATTAAACTGTGAAGAAATAGGCATGTACATAAACTATAGTGAGATGCGAATTTAGTCAGTCTTTCTTCTATTTGAAATAGTCAACTAGTTTTGCGTGTGAGTGGCAGGGCATGAAAATATTTAGAAAAAGACCGATACATTCATTTTAATATCACAGAAAAGAGTCAGAAAATATCAATAGCCGCACGCCGCTGTATGAGGTTTAGGCGCATTGATGCAACGCAGACAGCTAATTAAACACTTCAGCTCAATTGTTAGATAAACATTACATATAGGTTGCGCATAGTCCTCAATGTTTCATGCAGAAACTTTAATAGTAAATTTCGCCTTATTTAATTACAGAAATTCTGCGATTGAATAAAACAGATATTTTTATTTATATTAAAATTGAGTAACGGATGATCGTCGAGAAGGGGTTAATACTTTAGGGACGTTCTGATGCATCATTTTCACATTTTCCACAGTAATGTCGACTATACGTTTCGTTTCATGAAGAATAACACTTCATAAATCACATAGCCACACTGCAAGAATTTTTTGACAGCAACGATATACAATGACTTTTCCTGTTCACCGGGTATAAATGCTGCTGAATTTTTTTTTTTTTAAAGCTTTGAGCCAGAGTGTTGCTTGGCCAAATTCTTCAACAAAAGACTTATCACTATCAGTGCACTTAACCAGGTACAACCACAAATTTTCTACATTGGCTATAGGATCATAAGGTTTACATCATGGATATAGAAGCTTGCAACGGGGATTATGGAAATCATATATACAATAATAGTGTGTCGCTTTTGCGTGCCAGAAAACAGTACTTTGTACAATTTTTATAGCTGTGTCTTCCATGTAACATAAAAAGTTCTACCAGCACTCAATAACATACATACCAGCAACATACTTTTATTTTCATTGCTTTTTGTGCTTTACAACCGTTTGCACTTTTCCTGTTGTTTTGTGCACTAAATGTTTGTCAAAAATACTCACTATAAGTACATCATCAGTTCTAAATAATGGTATATATATATATATATATATATATATATATATATATATATATATATATACATATATCTTTTAATTCTTGAAAAAATATTTATGATTGTATGCTGTTTGTTTTTTCATAGGGATTTGTCTACTAGTTAAATAATGCACAGGCATACATTCCACAAACACATACCATTATTTCAGCTTCAATTATGAAAGAAACCCGTAAAATAATAACGTTGATACAATTTTAGCTAAATCATCATAGAATTTAAAAAATAATAGAACTCTGGTCCGCGGTGCATGTGACTAGAGCAGTACATACCACAACATAATACGAAAGATTAGAGCAGGAATAGCAATTACAGAATTGCTACGATTAAGGGTCAAATGGTAATTTTCTATATAATACAAACAAACTTTATATATAAAGTATTTCTGGGACCACAACTCTAGGTTCATTGGGATAGATTTCCGTTTGAAATAAATAATCTTTCAAATTTGTGTTTCGTTTGAAAAATCATACCGGAGAGTGCGTAAAACGGTCGAAGTACGCTGCCGAAGGCATTGAGGCTCCTAGCTTTACGTGCATTTTTATTTATTTTTGTTGAAAAATATACAATCTTTCAACACTGATTTCAAGTATATTTAAGTTTATTATCACGGGCCTGGACAACGCCGGGCTTGTCAGCTAGATTGAAATATTCTAATATGATATATCTACATAATAATTAAGTGGTTCGTTGTTTATGTAAATGACGCAAATTAGAAATTATGCATTAATTGATAATTAAAGAACAAGTACAAGATTTAGTTTACGTTACATTTGCAATACATATATTAAAATGTTTTCTACGAAAATACGGAAATACGGATTTTTTTTAATTTGTTATTCACAGTTGCTGTTTTATACAAAATCATTTGTAATATATTTTCTTTTATGGCTAAGTTGGTTTCAAGTTGTCTACGACAATTATATCCAACACATGTTAACCTTATACTAAGTAGCATTCAGATAATAAGATCCTTGTTTTTAGTCTTATAAAAGAATATTTCAAAGTAACCAACATCTTGCTTTAGGTAAATAAAAATAAATAGTGGAGACAACTTCAAGCGCCCTTGTGTGAATTGTCATCCCTTTTTTCTGAACATTAATCTTTACACATTTAATGACAAATTTTTGTTGATTAAATAGTCGGAAGGTTACTCTTAAAAAATAGTGGTAACATCTGGCCCATTAGCACAAGCTTTTTGCACTTGCATACACATAAGCATTTGCTTACATTGATGCAAATGCCATTTATTAACATTCATGTTTGTTTCCATTATCAAAAGTATTTTCTGAGAATATTTAATAACTCTTGATTTTTTTTTTCTAGTAACATATGAAACATTTATTTAACTATAATACAATTTTTATTCCGTCAAATCTAACTTATGTTAAGCCAAAATATATGTTTTTAGGAATTTATTCAGATACATTTAAATAACATAAAACTAAAGAAAAGATAGGGAGATAAACAAATAAACAATTTCTTGCAAAACATTTAGAATCCCTTTTACTGTTTATTATGAGATTCCCATTTCAACAGGTTCCAAAATGTTTAAAAATGCGTTTTTGAATAAATACATAATAATGATACATGAAATAAACTTACAATGTGTTTTGGTTCAGTCCTCGAATAAATAGCATTTTATGCTACATATGATAAACAACAAGATAACACCACAAAACCAATCCCATATGAATAAAAGAAAATCTATTGTTTTCAAGAAAAAGTTTATCTGTGAAAAATTTATACGTCAATAATATTTTCTATGTGAGTAAAGATATATATATGTGTGTGTGTTATCTTCTACTGCACAAGCTGAAAAAATATATTTATTTTTTCATACTGCATTTATAATATCTACTGAATTTATAATGCACGTCTGTTAAATATTTCTTATAACGTATTTGAATGATTATTTTTTATTTCATCTCTCTTATTATGCGCATTAAAACAATCATAAAAATCAGAACATATCACATTGCTTTAATTTATAAATGTTTATTTTTTTTCGCTCTGGATTCTTCTATTAAACATTGTTGATTTCATAAGAAATTTTTGCTTCTGAAAGAACAAATAATTCTCTAGAATGTATATTACGAACGCAAATTTAACATTGTGTCTCAAGATTTTACCTAAATTGTACTTTCAAACGTTTTTGTTATGAAAATGCAGTTAAACAATTGCTGGAAACTATTGAACTATATATGTATAATGTTTTAAATGTATATATTATATATATATATATATATATATATATATATATATGTTATATAAATATTTTATTTCCTTCGTATTTATTTCGCATTATTCCTTTAAATTAACCTAACTTCTGACATAGTCATTATTTCCTTAATTCTTAATAATATTTATTCCTATTTAATGTCCTTTTAAAAGTAATACCACGTATATTAAAAAATTTATATTCCAAATCTTAATCTAAAACTTTAAGTTCATTCGTAGCTTTTATCAACTCCCCAATCTATAAAATTCTGAGAGACGCGTGTTGTCATTTCGAATGTTTTTAAAAAGCCATTTTTTTTAATTTCATGCTTTGCTTCGCGCGCTGGGTATTTTTCACGTCAAAATCAATCCGCATCTACGATGGAGATTCTTTCGTGTTAAATCTTCTCCCTCGCACCTCATTTGCTTAGCTTAAATTCGCCTCTCACTCATTGGATCGTGTGCTCGTTACGTCGTTGTCAGTAACCCTACGCGCGGTTAACAAACGCGCTAGCAAGCATTTGGAGAGCAGATTTTTGTCGTGTTTGGAAGTGTTGACCAAATGGTTATCTGATGTTGAAGTAACGTCGAATTTTCATAACAGCTCTTTAAGATCTATTAAATGATGTAGTGAGCCATCGTCAAGCCTGAGGGCTATAAGTTCATACCGGATACTGTGGGAACTGTTACTTGCATCGCTCCTGTTCATTAATAAAATATTTATCTGGAAATTGGCTGCTCTTTATTGGAGAAACTTGTGGTGTCTCATCATTGCCGAACCTCCTCGCCATGACTCTTGATATCGACTGCAAACATTCTACATCTTTAACAAACAGTCATTTTCTCGTGGAATATTAAATCACCTTCGTAAAAAATTCACAGAAAGCCGGTAAGGATGCAATGAATTTACACCACGCCACGCCAATCTCCAATAAATAGGGAAGACTCGAATATGTTGCTGAGTGCTGCTGATTCTCACGAAATGCGCATTAAATTTTTCAAAAAAGTTATGGAATCTTTTGTATTTTGACAACACCGGATAACATGCTGTATGAAATTCTATACTACATCTCGAATATGACTACGGAGCAATCTAATAAAATGTTTTATTTAATAGAAAAAAAAGAATGAAAAATAATCATCGGATTTTTAGGGGGGGGGATATAACGTTATATACAAAATTTATTTTCTTTGCATTTATTTCGCATTATTCCTTTAAATTAATCTAACTTCTGGCATAGTCATTATTTGCTTAATTCTTAATAATATTTATTCCTATTTAATGTCCTTTTAAAAGTAATAACACGTATATTAATAATTATCTTATTCCAAATCTTAATCTAAAACTTTCAGTTCATTCGTAGCTTTAAAATTCTGAGAGACGCCTGTTGCCATTTCTAATGTTTTTAAAAAGCCATTTTTTTATTATTCCATGCTTTGCTTTGCGCGCTGGGTATTTTTCACGTCAAAATCAATGCGCATCTACGATGGAGATTCTTTCGTGTTAAATCTTCTCCCTCGCACCACATTCGCTTAGCCTCTCACTCATTGGATTGTGCGCTCGCTACGTCGTTGTCAGTAACTCTACGCGCGGTTAATAAATAGAGCTAGCGAGCATTTGGAGAGCAGATTTTTGTTGTGTTTGGAACTGCTGACAAAATGGTTATCTGGTGTTGAAGTAACGTCGAATTTTCATAACAGCTCTTTAAAATCTATTAAATCATGTAGTGAGCCATCGTCAAGCCTGAGGGCTATAAATTTATACCGGATACTGTGGGAACTGTTACTTGCATCGCGCCTGTTCATTAATAAAAGATTTATCTGGAAATTGGCTGCTCCTTATTGAAGAAACTCTTGTGGTGTCTCATCATTGCCTTGCCTCCTCGTCATGACTCTTGATATCGACTGAAAATATTCTACATCTTTAACAAACTGCCATTTTCTCGTGAAATATTAAATTATCTTCGTAAAAATTTCACAGAAAAATATATATATATATATATATGAAACGTTCGTTCTATCATTTACTCAGGACGACATCTCAGTCCTCGAATCCCATGAAATTTACCTGATGAGAAGATAGATATTGGCACAGCCGAAGTCAACGAAAACCATTTCATGACATTTGTAGATGGTATTATTTAGATTTACTTAAACAGTGAAGACACGTATCTGAGTACAAGCCACATTTGAAAAATGTAGTGTAGGTGCAATCGTGATCGAGCTGAGTAGAAGCAATGAATTCCAGAAGAATTTCTCCTAAAGCATTAAGGAAGACATGATAGACGAGTAATAGCTTTATTCGACAACATATATGAATAACAACTCCATGTAATTTCACTTCATTAAAACTTGAAACACATTTAGATCTATTGAAGAACAACTGCCGACGAACCAATTTGGACAATCCCAGCGACGGCATCTAGTTGACAATAATAATTCGTGTAAAAGTCTCTCTCAGAAGCCAGTGCAACCGCATAAATATTACAAGACTTTGCTGAAGGTTACAGAAGCGCGAAAATGCTAGCCCAACGACAGCAATGTTCGGAGGGGAACAAGGGGGTAGAAAAGGCGAGGCCTGCTCGCTAATGGTTGAAAAAATGAGGCCAAGAGGGTGTGTACCTAACATATTGTCAAAACGCTTTCTTTAGACGCGGTATTTTAAAAAGGTAAAAAGCCTTGAGCGGGAAAAACGCTAGGGATTATGGGATGCCGAATGATAATATTAAATAGAAATAAAAAATGGTATTACAAAATGTTCCAAAAGAATAAAAATTCAATGCCTCAAAATAAGAAGAAAATAAGTTGGTGCTTTTTAGAAGCAGTGTTGTATTTTATAGAATAAGGTTTTTACAAATACGTGTAGCTTTTAACAGATTAAGATTTTTAGAATGATAATTAAAACAATATTTTGATTAAGCTATGGAATAAAATATAAATTAGATTTAAGAGATATTTTAAAAGAGAGGGAAAAATTAGAATTGTAAGAATTTGGAATAAATTAATTAAGGAAAAATGGCGAATTTTTTTTTATTATTACACACACACACATATATATATATATATATATATATATATATATAACTGTATATGTATAATGTCTTATAAAGTCTATATGTATAATGTCTTATTTAGGATTTTATATCACTAGCTTAACTCCTCTTTTTGATAAAATGCATACTTTTTCTAATTTAAAAAATATGTTACATCATAGTACCTTGATAAAAAAAATTACACTGTTGAAACTATGTATTAAACGATGATCTGTTAAAGTAGGGAGTGATGACGTTTTTAAAAAAAATTGTAGAAAATGTAGAATTGTAGAATTGTAGAAATATTTTTAGAAAAAATAATAACCTTAGAAGAGAAAAGAAGGAAAAAGTTCTCTTATCCATGATACGTACTCTAGTATTAAATAAATCGCAAAAAAACATTAAGAGGTTGAAAAATTATCGACGAAAACTGAATATAGCAAAACTTGTGAAAATGGAATCGCTGAAATATGAGAATAATTTGTTTTAGACAGGTTTTCATCTTTGCAAGTATTATTGTCTGAGTGCAACGAAGACTCATACACAGCGCAGTTTTACTTTGCCCCATATATAGCTACGATGGATATTAAAACCTTTCGTCAAGCATAACTCAAAAAATATTTAACGGATTTCGTTCAAATTTTTACAGCAGGTACCTATAAAGGTGACAACGTCGTCTATTTATTACCAAGAATAAGTGTCAAACCGTTTGGAAGTTATATTAAAAAAATAGATAAAAAAGCACAATTAAAGTACATACGTCACTAAATTTTGTGCGTACGTCATTTTCACCGGCGGGAGATTTTCGTAGACAATCGGAATTGAAAAGTTCATGGAATGCATGGAGCAAAAAAATATGCAAGCACTAATATTCAGCACAATAAAATATATTTCAATTTAATAAAAATGGAAAGTTAATCTGGATTTTTTTCTGTTTGAAAAGTATTAGAGATTAGTAAGAGTAGTATTAGTATTAGAGATTTGGCGTAAATCACACCATTAGCAGCTTTTTTATTTCGCGTGTGTATGTTAGGAACAATTCTTTGATGTTTAAATAAAAGGTTTCGATTTGTGGCATTATTTCTTATTTTCTTTTCCTTTTTAGTATTTTAAATGGAATTAGTGAAAGGCGTGTATTTTAAATTAAATGAGTTAAAGACGTGTATTTTTAATGTATGTATTTCAAATGAAATCAGTGAAAGATTTATTTTTAAATGAAATGAATGCAATATGAAGATGTTATGAGAAAAATATTTGGCGATTTATCAACTGCGCCAAGTTAACATAAAAGTACCAATACATATGTGGGTACTTCTCTATTATCCCGTCGACCACTTTTCATAACAAAAAACTATCGCCAAATAAACGGGAGAACGTTGTCATTGAAATATCAAAATACATAAATAAATAAAATATAAGAATTTAAGGACACAATTGTTATTTTAATGAATGAAATAACTAATAAATCAGTAAAACATAATGAAAAATACACGCAAATGTCGCGTTAAAAACCACTTGATGACGTAACAAACACGTATAATGCTTCTGATATCAAGTAAATGGGACTGCATTTTTGGCGTTTAATCTAACAGTTTGGCGATAGTTTTTTGTTAGGAAAAGTGGTCGACGGGATAATAGAGCAGTACCTCTATGTGAAATGAAACAAGGCACAGATGTCATATACGGACCACGTTGGCGCGATTTTTCCCTCCACCAGCTTGGGGAAAACTTTGTTTTTGAATATTAGTTACAAATAGTGTGACAAATAGTACACGTGATTTTTTATTTCAATATAAAAATAAAATAACGTAATAAATGAAACAGCTTCTATTATTTTAAAAAAGGAAATAAAAATAAATAAATAATAGTTTGATATAAATAAAGGCGCGGATGTCATATACGCACCACATTGGCGCAATTGCAACAAAATGGCAATTTTATGCCTCACATGGTAACCCGGTTATTTTGTTTCAATTGTTGTTTATAAACTTTTATTTTTTATTTTAATTCTATAAATTGTTTTTATTATATATATCAATATTTATTTATATCAAACTATCATTTATTTATTTTTATTTCCAATTTTTGAATAATAGGAGCTATTTCATTTATTACGTTATTTTATTTTTATATTGAAATAAAAAATTACATGCTATTATTGTATGGTATTTGTAACTAATATTCAAAAACAAAGTTTTCGCAAAATTGGCGGGGGAAAAATCGCGCCAATCTGGTGCGTATATGACATCTGTGCCTAAATTAATATTGATATACATATAAAAATAATCTATAGAATTAAAATAAAAAATAAAAATAAACAAACACAACAAACAGTTTTCGCCAAAGGGGCGGGGGAAAAATCGCGCCAACGTGGTGAGTATATGGCATCTGTGCCGGGATTTTTACCCTTTTATCTGTGCTTTCGGAAATATAAAAAAATTAAAAAATTCTTATATCAGGTGTATAATGTTTTGCATTTTTATACGGACCACGTCTCCATTTTAAGATTTTAAATGCTATTTATATCAGATATTTCTTTCTTGAGATTCCCACAAGTTTTTTCCGGTAATTTGTTTAGTTCGCTTATTAATTGTTTACAATTTGCCCCCCTGGCAATAACAATTATTTATCACAAAAAATGGGTACTTCTCTATTATCCCGTCGACCACTTTTCATAACAAAAAACTATCGCCAAACTGTAACGCTAAATAAACGGGAGAACGTTGCCATTGAAATATCAAAATAAATAAAATATAAGAATTTAAGGACACAATTGTTACTTTAATGAATGAAATAACTAATAAATCAGTAAAACATAATGAAAAATACACGCAAATGTCGAATTAAAAACCACTTGATAGCATAACAAATGCGTATAATGCTTCTGGCATCAAGTAAATGGGACTGTATTTTTGGCGTTTAATCTTAGTTTGGCGATAGTTTTTTGTTATGAAAAGTGGTCGACGGGATAATAGAGAAGTACCCAAAAATGGCTTAGTTTTGTTAAATTTGTTTGTTATGAATTTTCATTTCTTATTAAAATATCGAAAATGGCAATAAAATTTTATTTTAGCACCGTACTTAATTTTTTTAAATGGCTCAAAAACATGGTTTAATAAACGTATATTTGTAAATATTTTAAAAAACATGTTTTTCCGCTCTCTAGAAAAATTTGTAAGATTCTACAACTGCCTTTGGCACCAACCAGTACATGATACGGAACTTTTCCCTATTCAGATACACAGAAGAGGTTGGTCACAAACAAGAGTAATGCTAGCAACAATATTGTTTTAACTCTATAAGAGTTAGAAACAATAATGATATTAAATTCCCCGATTAGCTTAGGCCCCGATTACGGAACTTTCTCCTAGAAAAAAAAAACTGTAGAAGTCTTTTACATTTGTTTCGAATGAAGCTCGATCAACAAAGTATTAATTGATAATACAAACAACACTAATATTAACATGGGGGCAAAAGTTTGAATTTAAGTGTATATATTTGGAACCCTCCCCCCCCAACCACCCACCAAAAAAAGAAAAAGAAAGTTACAGAAATGAATTTAAAATGGCGTGAAGCCACCCTTTCTGACATAAGAAATTGGCTGCGAACCCGATTACGAAACTTTCACTTAATTTAATAACATGTATCTAATAGCCCTGAGGACAATTCCCCTTCCCAGTTATACGGACCTTGGGGCTTTTTTAAAAAGCTTGACGCAGTTCGGGTTGAAGAAGTTGAGATTTACTGTCAAATGACATAAACTACTATGAAAATAAAACTGGTGAATTATGCTGGTTTATGTATATATTTAAAAAAATTGCATCTGATTACACTCTTTAGATAAATTACTCCTGTTTGCATTTAATAACAGATAAACGGCTTCCGTTTACTAAATTGTTTAAATATTGGGAAGAGTTGGCGAGAGATAGATAGACGTGTAAACAAACGGGTAGACAGACGGGTAGACAGACGGGTAGAGAGACGGATAGCGACAGAGATAAGCTAACGGGTAGCGAAACGAATAGACAGACGGGTAGCGAGGCAGGTGCAAAAAAGGGTTGACAGAGGGGTAGTGAGATGGGTAGGGAGACGGGTAGCGTGGTGGATAGAGAGACGAGTACAGAGACGACTTGACAGACGGGTAGAGAGAGGGGTATATAGACAGACAGACGTGTTGATAGACGAGTAGTGTAACGGGAAGCGAGACAGGTAGATACACGATTAAAGAGTCGGGTAGAAAGACAGACGGATACTGAGACGGGTATACAGAAGAGTAGAGAGACAGTAGACAGATGAGTTCGGAGAGAGACACAGCTAAGACATACGAGTAGTTAGACTGGTAGACACGTTTGTAGCAAAGCATGTTATCAATGTGGTTTGAAGTATAAGAGTTTCTATAAATAGTTATACAAATAAACAAAGGAATTTTTTTAATTCAAATATTAAATATTTGATTTAATATTTCAATATTTAATATTTTATTTTTTAATATTTTAGTTAGATATTTGTCACAAAGAAAATGTTGCAAAAATTAAATTAAATTTGCGTTAAACTACGCTTGCTAAAATACGCTATTGGCTGCAAATCAGATTATGTGACTTTAAAAATATCGTTTTAAAAGATCCGGCGTTTTTTTTTTTTTTAAGTTTTGAGCAATTCCCGCTTAAGAAAATGAGATTATTTGCCAAATGTTATAAAAAAATGCATATGAAAACATAACAATATATGAATTTATATATGATATTTTGTAATTATATCATTTAATTTGCTATTTTTCATATGTTGTATCTTTATCTATCTCTTGTCTATCATAT
Organism: Maratus michaelseni; assembly: GCA_963931845.1. Lineage (NCBI taxonomy): Eukaryota > Metazoa > Arthropoda > Arachnida > Araneae > Salticidae > Maratus > Maratus michaelseni. Next base: position 298,484,042 of record OZ007591.1, on the reverse strand, counting down.
GCTGTATATTCACTTAGATTCTTGTTGATATCTTCTTTATATCGTAATTGTTAATTTTATGTTCTCAGCAATATCACTCAGACTAATCCCTTTGAGGGAAGTCCTAGTAGTTTGACATTCTAAAAAGCGCGACAATGACATTTTCTGGTTTAAGACAGAATTTCCTTATACATAAATTCTTTTCTGTTACACGTTTTACTGCATATGTTGTACACAAACGGAATGCAATTAATGTGAAACAACAGACAATATAAATTTCTTTTTTTTATTTCAATTCTTGTTATATTTCATTCATAATGAAAAAGTAGAGCAAATTTGTTCTTAATTACATTCATTTTCATACATTTAAAATATGATAATCATTTTGACGTAAAATATTCATTAAAAGTATGAACAGTTAAATGCATCGATTAAAAATTTATATCGAAATATTAACATCATCTTAAACATACGCTTAACGAGTTAAATAATAGTGCCTTACGTTTACAGTTAGGGGGATATTTAAAAAATAATTTATTGACAAATTTATTAGATGTCCGCTAGATTAAAAACTATTTCTCGAGCATGCAATATTAAGACAAGAAAAAATAATATGCATAACCGTAAATTATGCGAAGATTTTAATTATTCCTTTTAAAGGATAAGTCATCTTTTTTTTAGATAAGTAACTAGAATATAAATATTGAATCAGTGAAATGCAAATTGCACTGTAAAACATTTTTATGCTGATATCGATTTAGATACATAAATAATTTCTATTTCAAGGTACGAGAAATAGCATTGTAATTTGGTATGGGGTCAAAGTGACGTATGCATCCGCAATAAATAGATAAATATACACTGGCTTTATGTTTATAAGCAAACATTTTTGCTGCAAAATTCTGCTGCAAATTTAAAGAATATTTTTCAATCCTCCAATGGGACAGATTTTACTTTAAAATGTATTTTTTTTAATTATTTTTCTAACAAACCTATTTATTAATTAAACGAACTTAAAAAAAAGAGCGTAAGTGTTATCGAAGATCACACAATATGTTTGACTAATATTCCTCTAAAAACACTTTATCCTTTAATTAATAAATCCAGATCATTAATTTACGATTATTAAATCCTTATCCTTTATTAACAATACACTTTATCAATAAGAATAAAGTTGACAGCACCATTAAATTTCGTATTAAAATGATTCAAGAGTAATTTTTTTAATCAAATTAAATATATTCAAGAACTGCTTTTCAGACAATGGTAACAGCATGCGTCGTAGACATTCTAGTGTGGAAATCGGCAAGCGAAAACGCATCTAAAATATTACATTACATAATTTAAATTTTGAATGATAAATAAAAATTACTTCAATAGAAGAAAGTTTAATAAATTAAATGTGAGATGGCAGCACTAGTCCTTAGCGAGAATTATTGATTTAAAAAAGAAACTTAATATTTAAAAGTAAGAGCTGTTTTAAAATTACAAAATAAATAAAATTTTTTAAATAAAATTCAAAATTCAAATTTTTTTTAATTCCGAAATTTTTAAAATTTAGCAAAGGTTTAAATAAAATTTAAAAATTCTAAAAATAGGTAAATATATATATATATTTAAACGAAATTTAAAATGCGGAAATGTTGCAAGAATTTAGTGGATATTCAAACAAAATTTAAATTTCGAATATCCTCAAAACAACACAAATTGTTTAAACGAAATTTAAAATTCTAAAATTTTAAATAGCTAGCAGAAGTTTAAACAAAATTTAAAATTTTGCAAATTCGTAAAAAAAAAAAAAAAAAAAAAAAAAAAAAAAAAAAAAAAAAAAAAAGACTTTTTCATATAGTATTTTTCAACAAATATTGGCCATGAAAAAGAAAAATTTAATCTAAAAAAAAAAAACCTAATATATAATGAATTCCGATGGTCAGCTTCGACACAGGAATATTTTATATAGCAGGCAAACACGCTACCATGGAGCCAACTAGCGAACGCGGAAAAGGATGAAATTAGGTCTGTGTTTGAAATGTGTTCGGATGTCTTTTGTAGTAAGAAATGATCGGATGACATTAAATTAATTCATTGAATTAAAATAATATAAGATTATATACTACTTTTCAAAATTTTATGATTTCTCGTGTAATCTGATGTATTCAGATATAAGTGTGGAAATTTTTAAGTAACTAACGTATACAGTTTTCGAGAACGAACTCTGTGACAGACATGAAGACACAGGACTGAGACAATTAGGGTTTCGTTAGATGAACGAAACACTAATATATATAACTACTATATATATAACACTAATATATATATATATATATATATATATATATATATATATTATTGTTTCCAAATTGTAAAGGGAGGTGGAGGCTAAATATTAAGTGATTATATATGAAACACAAGGGATCATATCTACAGGGTGTTTCACAAAGGACCCCTAACTTTAAAAATCAATAACCCGGAAACGATGATAGATAGAAACATGAAACCAGTGGTATGTTTATTAACCCTTTAAGAGTGGCAACCGGGGTTTTCCGTCTTTAGATAAAAACACGAAAATCGTTGAAGCCGGGTTTTCCTGGCACAACTTTTTGCTTTCAAAAAAAGGCCCAGGCGGGTTTTTTCCGCACTCCAAATATGTCTCATAAATCGGTCAAGCCGGGGTTTTTCTCCATATCCTTCCCACCCCGGGCACAAGACATGTTGACAATGGAGGCGGGTAAAGACGTAGGTTAGTTGTCACTTTGCTTGTACACTAAGGATTAAAGTACAATAGGTAAAACTTTTAAGTGGAAATTTGTTTATCTTCAGATGGGAGATGTTGTTGCAAAAGATTAAATATATCGTCCGGTTATATACAATGCTGCGCATTAGAAGAAAAAAAAACTTTTGTCCCGTTCAGAATAGAATAAAATTAAATTTTTACAGAGATATAATACTTTTCAAATAAACAGAAGTAATTAGAACTACAGTGTTTGTAAAAACCATGTAATATCATGAAATATTTGTTTTAAATTATGTTTGAATTTAAATATTGTAATAATGTTTTTGTAATTTTTCTTTAAATAATTTCAGTTTTTACATACTAATTTAAAAATTAATAATTTTGAAACTATACAATTAGAAAACAAGTACTTCAGAAACGTATAACTAAAATTTTTAATACTTTTTTATTATATATATATTAACTAGTTGACCTAAAATTCATTTTTCTTTAATTTAATGTTTTTCTAATGTAAAATAATAGAACGAAATTTTAAAAGATATTCAAATAGTTATATTTTTGAAAACCAATAATAATAGAATATTCAAAATAATGTCATTTAAAACTTAACATACTGTCCATTAAGGGTGAATGGATTTTTTCTTGATGTGCAAGTATGTTAAAAAATGATATAGAATATAGTATTTTAAGTAACATTTTATTTTTCCTGTTTTGATCCACAAAATGGGTACCTTAAAAAACGAAAGCATACACAGCATCAGTTTTTTCTTATAATACTTTTGCTGTCAAATGTAACATTTCGCACTTTGTAATAAAGAAATAAATACATAAATATATATAGTAAAATTATTAACGGTATAGTAAGGAATAAGTGCCTTGTGATAACTTATAAAAGGATTTTGAGATTTAATTGTTACTATTTTAATGTAACTAGGAATCCAACCCAACTTCCCGAGTTCCGAACACAGATGAAAAACATTTACTTCTAACTCTAATATATTTTATCTATTTAACATATTTTTTAAGTTTCCCATTAATAAAAAAGGATTTTTCTATCAAATATCAATAATGTATTTAAATAAAAGTCCAGAAATCTATTAAAAGCTATACTTTCGTATTAGACGCATGCCAGAAATTCAAAGATCTCGCTACATATTGCAGCTTTTTTTCATTCTTATAATTTTAGCGGTTTACGCGCGTAATTCGATTGCATGTTAGTTAAATTTGTGTTTTATTTATATTATTTATTTGTTCATTGCTGAAGTTTTAAGTTCGATCTAGAATATTAGCCGTATACAAATGGTAAACTATTTATATTGTTTTAAGAGCAAAGAATTAATCTTTCGTAATCGGGCTGCAAACCATAGAAATAGTTTTTAAAATAAGACATGCTTGAAAATTATTTTAAAAACCATAAACGACAAGTAAAGTGAGATGCAGTTTTCAAACAAAATATACTTGAAAGATTTTTCCCCCTCATTTGGCAATGTAAAAATAGAAATTATTCTGTTACATATTTGTTAAATTTGTGCTTTATTTTTTTATTTTTTTTAAATTTATGGATGCAGTTTTAATTTTCTCACTAAATTCTAGTTAATAAAACAGCCCCCTTAATAAAAATTAAATTAATAAATTGTGACCCTTCACAAAAATCAATTTGATAAAATGGATGCCTTCATAAAATTCTTATAATAAAACAAGTCCCTTCACAAAATTTCTTTTAATAAAATCGGCCCTTTCACAAAATTCTATTTCATAAAAGCAACTATTTATTATTTATTTATTTATTTATTATCTTGTAGCGTTTTAAAGTGTGTAATTTGCAAACAAACAAATTCAGCAAAGAGAAAAATTTCAGCAAAAGGTTTTTAAAAAATTTTTGCTAATATTAATTAATAATTTTGGCTTGGTTCAAATTTCACAAACTGGACTTCAACTTTCGTTACAAAATGCTATTTTTTACGAAAATATAACCAATTTCACAGAAATGACCTTTACTTTTCACAAAATGATCCCCCCCCCCCAATAAATAAATAAATAAATAAATAAAATAAAATAAAATAAGCAATACTGATTTGCGGATGCTTACGGAAAACACAAATATAAATGATTTAAATGATTTAACAGATAGCCCTACTTGTCTGGCAAATTGAAATTGGTCTGAAACATTTATTATATATATATATATGTATATATATGTGTGTGTGTATGTATATATATATATATATGTGTGTGTATGTATATATATATATATATTTTTTTTTTTTTAAAGACTGGTGCAAAGATCGGAAAATGTTTTAACTTCTACATTTGCAAAGCAATCTCTGATTGTGGTACTGAGCAATCGAATAGCATTTCACTTTCTCATACACAGACTAAAGATTTTATAGGAGAAAAAAAAAAGAGCTGCTACTTTAAACCAATTTTCGAGATACGTCTGTCGGAGATGGATCTGATAAAAAATCAGTTATAAACCCAATCTTATATAATAAATGCGCAAGTCATGTCACTGCCATAAAAAAATACAGGCTGGCCGCTTTCCTATCCGTATGCTAGTTGGCCCTTTTTTATTCAAACATAAAAAAAAAAATAAAATAAAATAAAATAAAGTTTTAAGAAAGATCGTCAAAAAATGAAAAAATTATAGATGAGATACATTAATGTATGTACTTTATTGTATATTATGTATAGACTTTAATGTATATACTCTATTGTACTCTAATATATATTAATGTATATATATAAATATGTATATACTCTAAGAAAGCTTCAGATGAAATTAGGCAGACAGCCCAATATCTCATTCCATCAAAGTAAACAGCCACGAGAGAATTGTTCATCGTGAACCATGAAAAAAATTACATCAATGATACACTATTGATAACAAACACACGAACTCGCTGTTCGCCACTGAAAAACAAAATATTATTTAAAAAAAAGTTAATGTCATGTTTATGCAAGTAAAAACAAATGTCTACGAAATGTCTTTCAATACAAGAGTAACCGTGACACTAAAGAAAATCACTTTCTTAATTTTAAGAGCTCATAAACTATAGATGATGAGTTGTTGGAATATCGCAAATATTTCTAAATAAGAATGAACACATATTAAAATTTAAATAATATATGAATAAAGATTATATTCAGTGATTCAGAAAATCATTTATCTAGCAGTGACTTGAATTACTATTAAATCTTTGTAGAAATTGCTTTTAATTTTTTTTATATATTGAGATGAGTGAAATTATCTTACTAACACTCGTAAAATTTGCCAATATTTATAAAACATGAATCTTAATAATATGAACTTTATTAAATTATTACATTTTTATAATTTTTTTCTCAGTTTATTAGTTATATTTATGTTTATAAAATATTTTCTTTAAAAAAAATAGATCAAAAAAGATAAAATCATTAAATCAGAATCTTTATTTAAATTGGATTGTATTACATCATAAAAAAATATATTTTTTAAAGTACAATTAATATTAGATGCAAATTAAAATAAGCTATGTATTTCAGTTATTCAGTACATAAGTTTTTTTTTTTTATTATTATTATAATTATTATAACAATTACAACAACCAACTATTAATTTTTTTTTTTCGAAATTCTGTCTAAGGGATAATCTGTCTACTATCAAAAAGAACTGGCAAGTGTAAATTAGGTCTATATTATATTTAAAATATTTTATTATTATTATTATGATTATGATTATTATTATTATTATTTATGTACAATTTCATGAAAATACATGCCTAATTTTGGACCGTTTGGTATTTAAAGTGATATAAAAATCCTTAAAATATCCGTTTAAAATATTTTCGCAATTGTTTAAATTTTTTTGTCGATTAACGGATAACATATTGAAAATAAAGAGATTTTAATGTTATTTTTCGGGTTGTTTCAGTAAATTTCTTTGCTTTTTCTTCATATACCTACCACTTTATACATTGCTCTCATGGTAATAAAAGCTTTAACATTTAATGGGATGTTCGAAATTTAAATGAAATAAAACATTTTTTATACCATTGAAATATAAAATTATGATAAGGAAAATAAAAGCATTTTATTAAGCACATGCGAAGTTTTGGTACACCACCCTAAGGTGGTTCTCAAATGATCTAATCAACAACCCCCAACATTCTGACACGTTTTCTCGCTCATTTTTAAACACAAATGCATAAAATTGGCAGACCTGACTATTGAAGCGATTTGGAAGCAAAACGAGTTTTCCCTGTTTTGATAAATAATTTACTTACCGAGTTATAAGCTATTCGTGTCATGTGATGACCAGTTTTGCTCCTTTATCGCGCTGCGGCGTAAGAAATTCGGTTCACTACGTAGACTTTCACAGTATTTTTTGAAAAATCTTTTGTTTTAACCAAAAATGGAAAACGTCTTTCGATTATAAAGTATATGAATAAGAACACCTATCAATTTCATGCGCTTTTAGAACAGAAATGAATTAAAAATTACGTCATAAAGTAGCCAGTATGAGAACAGACTTAAGGTTGTTCTTAAATAACCTCTGCTCAACAACATGAAACCTTTTGACACAATTTCTGACTCATTTTTAAGCGCAAAGACATAAAATTGGCAGGCCTGACTATGGAAGTGATATGGAATCCAAATGAGTTTTCCATTCTTTAATAAATAGATTACCTATCGAGTAATAAACGATTGTGATGACGTGATGACACTTTTTTCGCTCTTCTCGGGCTGCCGTGTCGGGAATTCGGTTTAAAACTCCGACTTTGACAGTCTTTTCTGATATATCATCTACCTTTATCAAAAAATGGAAAACTCGTTCCGATTACAAAGTTTCTAAATAAATCACTTGCCAATATCATGCGTTTGTGAATAAAATTGAATTAAAAAATGTGTCAGAAAGTAATTTGTTTGGATTTCAGAACAGCCTTAAGAAATTTCCAATTAGACCACCCGTAAGAAATCTCATGGTAAGCTGTATATTGTTAAAGTTGACAGTAAGGATTACAGGAAATATAAGAACTAAAGTGTTGATAAACCTATTGCACACTGCTACATTGATAAAAGGAAAACTTTCATAACTTCCTGAAAATTCTTGACAAAGACGTTTTAGAAATACCTTACCGATTTTAGAAATACCTGACCGATTTTAGAAATACCTGACCAATTTTCCCACCCCTACATTTTCAAAATTTGACCAATTTTTGATCTTTGATTTAAAAAAAATGTATTTGAATAAAACATAAAATAAAATATTATTAAAAAATATTTAAAAAGGTAATAATTTTAAAAGTTAAAAACTTCATTATCCGGCTCAAAGGTCTGTAATAAAACTTACTACTGGGCCCCTGATTTTGCCGAGCCCCCCCCCCCCCGCCCAAATGGGGGTATGGGGAACGGTCGTAACGACCCTGTTTACAGCTACACATTGCTATAAATCATAATAAAATATAATTAAAACCAAAATCAGTTTATATGTATGTATATGACAGAAATAGAAAAATAAAAATGTTCTCTTTATTTACTTATTTAAAACATTAGGTTTCTTTTCTGTTTATCTACCTCGTATATCGGGAATAAAGTTATGAGAAAAAAATAAAGGAAGAAAATGTTATATTTAATTTAACACTTTGAAGGAAACTGAATGAAATATCTCGAAAAGTTCTTTATTTGTAATCAAACTACAGTTTTTTAATACAGAATTTATTTATTTAAGTGATTAAAAAATGAAAAAAAAAAATTTAACAATTTAATTGAATCTGAGAAAGTTAGTTCTCATGTTTTATAATACTTATATTACATTATGATTAATTATATTTTATAATTATGTTTTATAATCCAGAAACCTTTTGAAACAGTTTTATTATAGCGAGCAAATGCTGGTTATGGATTCATTCTCATTATAATTGAGTTCAGCTGTTCAATTATTTAACGACATCACAATTTTAGAAATATTGCACTTTGCGTCCTCTCAAAAAAAAAAAAAAAAAAAAAAAAAAGGGGGGGGAGGGTGGTTAACATGGAACTATTAAAATGACAATTTACTTTTTGAGTTTTGTGTATCAGAACATACAACTTTTAAAACATAATTTATTTTTATTTAAAAATAAAAATTAAATGATAACAAAATGAAAATAAACTTTGTATTAATCTTCGTACATCTAACGAGAATATTAAGAAAAATGTAAAATGTAAAAATAAATAAAATAATAAAACCAATAAAAGTAAAAAAGGAAATTAAAACAAAAAACAATTATTAATTTGCTTTGGCTACTTATTTTACGAAAAAACGAAATGCGACGATATATATGTACTCTATTCTTGTACATTTCCAGTACAAGTTGATGTCTTAGTATGTCAAAAGAAAAATTTCCAAAGGGGTTTTATTTTGCTGACCCGCCTACAGAACAATAAGGAAAAGATTATCTTTCACTACAGATGAGGAAAAGAAACAACAGCTTTGAAATTTTTAACGTACATTTGCAGGTCCAAGAATGCTTTTTTTGAATGGTATTTTTGATAGCCGTGAGAATTTTTCGGGGGATAATTTTGAACTAGCGTTAACCGCTTAAAGGGTTAAAAAAATCGTAAGAATATTATACGTAAAACTCAAATTTTAGTTAAAAATACAACCGATAGATGGCGCTGAGAGCGTTAAGAATCCTTCTAAACAGAGTTCAGAAGCATAGAACGACTAGTCGTCGAAGATTTCGTCATTGAAATCTAGCCGCTATTAGGGTATAATGAAAATAATTCCAAAAGTGGTGTATGCCGTGGAGGAACGTGTGTTTATTGTGTCGGAGTGCCACCGATTAAATCAGAGTCTTACTGCCACAAGGAGAAGTTTTCAAACGCGATTAAATGTCGTAAAAGGCCCACATGGGAAAACATTTCGTGAGCTTTTCAAAAATTTTCAACAGACAGGCAACGTGGCCGATGCGAATTATTTTCACTATACGAAAATAGCGGTCAGATTTCAATGGCACAATCTTCGTCGGCTAGTTTTTCTATGCAACTGAACTCTCTTTAGAAGGATTCTTAACGCTCTCAGTGCCATCTATCGGTGCTATTTTTAGCTAAATTTTGAGATTTACGTAAAAGATTCTTACGATTTTTTTAATAAACATATCACTGGTTTCATGCTTCTATCTATCACCGTTTCCGGGTTATTGATTTTTAAAGTTAGGGGTCCTTTGTGAAACACCCTGTATATGTCCCTAAGAAAAAAAAATCTAAATACAGGATAGGCGAAATGTTTCAATTGTAAAAAAAAAAAAAAAAAAAAAAAAAAAAATCTAAATAAATATTTGAAAAAATGTATTTTTAGTCTAACTATACAACGAACATAATTTCTTATGGAAGAAAATATTGGACACTACCTAATCCCCTAAAACTGTAAAAATCCCATCAGGTACGCCATGAGCTGATGGAGACACACACATGTTTAAAGTTTAAAACATTGTTTATTGAAATCATACAAGAAGAACTGCAGTGGAGCTCCAAAATTTAGTCTTCACTACTCTGACTTAAATTCAATATAATCATCTAACTTAATTCCCAAGATAAGAAAAACTGCAAAATTATAAATATAAAACAAACTTAGATGCAGAAGGCTGGCTACTCAAAAAATTTCCTTCAGTGACAAGGAGTAGTTGATCGTTTTTAATTATTATTATTTTTTAATATTTCCCAAAATAACTCACAATGGAAATACTCAAATTAAGTTCTTGTAGCGGCAATAATTACCTCGCTAGTGTCTAAAAAGTTTTCAAAATTTCCCCCATTTCCAGGAATTTTTCAATGGCTCCAATATTGTTTAAAAATTTGGTTTTTTTTTTTTTTTTTTAGTTTTGTTTATAACTTACATTTTCAATAATTTTATGACATCCGAGTTTTATGAAATATAAGCGAATGCATTTGTTATTGGGATTTTAAACAAAATGCGACACTTTATAAAAGTGTGGGGGGGGGGGGTTCAAATGTCCTTACCTCAAATGCTCTAACATAAATCAAGTTTTGAGCCCAGTTTGTGAGCACCAGCCACACTTTCTGTAAAACCTCCACTGGAAGTCGTAAATGTACATATGAAATGAATTGTTACTTCCACTCGCTCAATAGGAATATATCTTTTTGGATATTTTATTTCTCAAAAAAAGAATTATTTCATTTTGGATTAATAAATATTTTGCAAAATTGAATTTGTTTGCAAAAGATAAATATTTATTGCTTAACACATTAAGTTTCATTTGAAACTTGCTTAAAAATACTGATCAGTTGACGATAATCTCAACTTCGAAAAATTTTTAGCCAATAGTCCCATAAAATTAAATTTTCTCATGTACGATTCTATGTTTTTTGATAAAATTTCAATTGACGATAGAGATAATGAATGAAAAAAGAAAACGTATTCAACAACAACTTTAATGTTGAAAACGAAAACGTAACAGAATTATGGAAATTCAAAATTTAAAAATGTCCAAAGCTGCCTGAAACACCAACCCAATACTTGATAATTCCATCTAATAGCGTGGTGATTGAAAGCGTATTTGGTAATAATAAGTATATATTATTGAATGAAAGGATAAGCTTAAATGAGCATAATTTAACTAAACATAATATTTTACTCTTTTTTTTTCGCCTAACCACATACGCGCTTAAGTATATCATATAAAAGTGCGAAATAAATATAATTTTTAAAGATATTACTTATTTATTTCTTATATGGGGAAATCTTTTTAATGTACGCAAGCTTACATTTTACAAAATTGAAGGTCATAAGCTTTTATATTTTATTTCTAATGTTTTAAAGTTTAACTCGAATTTACTGAGAATTCTATCATAGTTTTGCACGATGAACACTCAATTTCACGATGAACTTTCCCTATACAATTAATTAAACGGAAAATAATTTTATACTTTTGAATGGCTGACTCTATAGTGCATGTTATGTTTAAAATAAGAAAAAAAGAAACTTCTCTACGTTACATTAATGTATGATATGCAGTAAATGCTTCTGTGCGCGTATATAGCACTATTTTATATAATATAAATAAAAGTTGTTGTCGATCATTTTAAAAAGAATAATTTTGTGCATTATTTTCTTATAGACACGAACGGATAACATTCTATAAAGAATTTTAGATTTAGAATTGCTGGTAAAAATTTATTTTTCAAGAAACATTCCAAGCTTATTTATGAAATTACTTTTCCAATTTCGATTTAACTCTTTTCTGAAACTACATATCAGTCACGTTTTCTGAGATAGAGAAAAAGTACAGAATTACATTTCTTTCATGAAGCGATAACAATGATTAAACGATAACAAGCATTCAATCATTTTTTACATGAGATATTTAAGATGTTTTCTTTCGACTACAATTAATAGCCGACATTGCAAATATAGCTTATTCAAATTCCCAAGTGACTAGAAATATAATAACGAATAAGATATTGTTTTAATATAATTATGAATTTTAAAGCATTTTTTGTAAATATATAAAAATTATAAATGAAAAATGTGCCCACGGAAAAAAATTACGTTAGGTTATAATTGATATCAATAGTGACAGCATTATTGATTTCTTGTGCAGTTTTAGTTTTGTAGTTTATTTGTTGATTTGTCTATATTATTTAATAAATATAATAGCTTATATCAATATATTGTGCATTTGCGGGACTTACAGAATACATCATTCATTTTAGAAGAAAATATGTGGAAATAATGTGTGGAAAGATGCTTAACCTTGAGATTTAAAACTTGTTATTTGCTTTCTAAAATGTTTAAATATTATTTTTCAACCACAATTATAATTTCTAAAATATGTTTAAAAACTTATGTACTTGTTACAGCAGTATACCGAGGTCATTGCGAAAAAACTATTCTTGAATTATCCCATGTGTTCAAAAGATATCCGTACCAGCTACAACATAAGCAACATTTGGAACCAGGTGACAACATCACTCGCCAATATTTCGATTAATGGCATTTAATAAAATGAAGCAGTAGTTTGAATTTCCACAATGAGTTTGGTAGAGGAAGCGCACTTCGAACGTTTTCTAAATGTTATTGCCCACAGCCCTCGTGTGTGGAATACAATATGTTCATAAGTATTTTCCGAATAACCCTTGCATTTCTCAAAAGTTATTCTGGCACGGCTGACCTACTGACTTCTTAATAAATCTATTTCTCTTAGAAGAAGTGAAGGAAACTGGTGTAAAGTCGGATTGTCGTTCTAGGTGAGCGCTATGCCATACTGATACGGACCAGCAATATTCCAGAATTATAAACTCAACAAGCACTGCATACAGTGATCGTTATGTGTAATGAAGCAGTACCGCATATTTCTACATATTTGCAAAGAATAGTGTGCTCAAAATTTGGAAAGAGTCTTGTCCTTTTTCTATCTTTTCCGAATGCATTGTTACACAAATCTCCCTACTCGATCATTATAACTTTTGGATTGGAGATATTTAAAATCGAAAGTGAATGATTACAAATAAGTCTCAATTGTCACATTGAACGATGACATCTGGGGACATCTATCTGCCATTTGTTTCAATGTTGCTTTATGATGTTAACAGTACGTAATCTTTGAAACAATTGTTCTGCTCAAAGCGGTTAAACACGCGAAGAGCAAAATTAGTCGGACATTTTACCTATTTTCCATGTGAAACATAAAGAAGATAAACTTTTAACTGTTATTTTTTGATTTATTTGTTTATTTGTTTTTATGTAAAATTATTTAACTGCATCCTGTAATCATTTTAAACGTACAAGAGATATTTAGTGCTCCAAGTATATTATCATATTCAAAGTAAATTTTATATAAGTGTAACGAAGTTTTAATATTTCATTTCAAAAAGTCCAATGAAATGAACTCTATCGGACTAAAAATTTTCAGAAAGTTAAATGAATCAGCTAATTTGTAGGAAGCTATCATATTAGATTTGATTGCAGATTTTATTTATTAAATTTGTATTCAATACCTGTGATCTTCCCTTTTCTTAAATATCTTTTTTTTCGCACAAGACGTTCCTATATAATGCAAGTTTTGACAATCTGCAGTGTTTTCTAATGGTAAAAAATTTTAATTATTCTGACAAAATATTATTTTGTATATTTTGGCAAAAAATGCGGCTTTATTGACTTTATTTCTGTTATTCTGTGCAAATGGGAAATTTGAACCTTTACTATTTTTCAATTTTTTGATAAAGTAGCAGCTCGTTATATCGATCCTTAAATTATTGCTCATTTAGATATATTGCTCATTTGGGCTCCGTGGGAAAATAATTTAACCACACGGTTTAAGTAACGCAGTAACGTTTTATATGTATTGAATACATTAATTGTGTCTATGATTAATTTGAGAAAATTGTAATGTGTGTATACATTAATGTTTTAGTGACAAATATAAAGCAATATGCGTAGGTTGACTCCTTGTTTTATTATTTTTAATACCATCAATTTTTAAGCTTTTCTGTTTTCTTCCAGTATGCGCTATATATCGAGTGACCTGTGTGTTTAAATTGTTTCAGTTTTTTCGATCATTTGGCATTTAAAAGAATTAACGATAGTTCATGTACAACATAGTTTTCTGTAATTTACAACATACAATAATTTTATAAACTTCCTAAAACATACCGCTGAACGTCGTTATACAGAGTCTTTTAATTAATTTGTATTTTTAATGCTTTAAATGCCTACAAGGTATGACAAAGTGTAAAATATAAAATATTCTTTTAGTGTAAATTTTGAGCATCTATTGGAGGTAAAAACTTTCTATCTCCAAAAAAAAAAAAAAAAAAAAAAAAAACTTTCTCCTCCTTCAAAGCTTTTATATTTCAAAAATAGTATGCTAGAAAATTTTGTATGCGAGAAAATTATTTAAATATATTCTAATTTTTTTTTTATTAAACACATATACATTATATAATCAATATGAACATTTGACATTTAAATAATTTGATTTTATTCGATTTTAAATATGCATAAAACACACTTTTATTAACAATATATAATTAATATAAGAGACAAATATGCATATATATATTTTTTTCTTTTACAATATTTTTGCTAAATGAAAATACAACAAACTTGATGTTCCATTACATTGCACTTTTGGTTTAGTAGATGTACACTATGTAAACAATACTATATCACAGATGTTCAAGAATGATTTTTTTTTTTAAATATGTTCTTGCTAGCATAAGATTTTAGTAAAGCTACAGCACGTGTTTGATTATCTTTGTCTTTTTTCGGTGTGTTCGTAAGTATATAAATACGTAGCACCTACAGTCGTAGTCTGGTTCGTCCGTCTGCCCGTCTGCCAGCATATAACAGCGCAAAAACTACCCAATCGAACGGGTTAAAATTTAATATATATAATCGTTGCAGAATTCTGTCTATTAATTTCAAATTTTATAAAAATCGAATCAAAATTCAAAAACATATTAATACAAATTTTCTTCATTCTATTAAATTGTATCATACGTAATTAAATCAATGATATCCCGTAATAGGTAATTATTCTAGGTTGTGATGGTGATTGCGTCTTATTTATAATGGAGTCATGTTATTACCGTATTGCTGAATTTAAAAACCAAATTTGTATATTAAAATTGTTTAATTATATCAATCCTATAATCTCCCGACAGTTTTTTGTATAGATGTTTCCGGAGAAATAGGTATTAAATAGAAAAATTCTAAATACCAATTTTAAGTACTGAAATTTTCAAATCTAGGCTTAAGTTTCCCATTCGAATTTTCAGTAAATGCCAACAAAAGATAAAATGTTGCCAACTTAAAATGTGCTTCTTTTTTTAAGGAAATTAATCGTATCCTAATAACAGGCAATATAATTAATTTCACTGAAAATAGTTATATTACGAAACAACGTCATTTGTTGCGTTTGAAAGACAATTTCGAACTTGTTTGTTTATTAGGGTGGGCCGATTTTTTTTTTCTTTTTTTTTTTTTTTTTTTAGAAATCGAATTTGGCATAGTACGCAAAAGTTGTGTACTGGGTCACATAGAACTCACAAACATTTTCATCAATATTGCCATAATTTCAACAATATTTAACCGCGCCCCTCTAACATTGAAAACAGAAAAAACAAGAGAAAAATCGTTTTTCGTGAAAAAATATATTTTGAAATTTTTTCCAAAATTCTTATTAGCATACAGTGAAAATGTTACATAATGGGTCAGTTAGAACCTACAAAAAATTTTCAATTTCTATCAATATTTAACCGCGCCCCTCTGACATCAAAAATCGGATAAAAATTAAAAATATATTCTATTTTCTAAAAAAACTGTACTATGAAAATTCTTCTTCGAAATTGGTATTGACATTAATATTTTTCATATTCATTTTAATTAAGCATATTTGTATTGAGTTTCACACAGACCGAATACAAATCAGAAGAAAATCTATAAATTTGAAGTGCATTTAATAACATCGTACGCACGCACTCAAAAATGACTTTTTCTATACAAGACGGTCGTTTTTGTTTCCCTGTAGAATAATAGATGGCGCTATTTTCTTTCATGGTTTCCGAGGTCTCTTTAACAGAAATTGAACAATAAAAACAATTTTTAATTGACCAAAGAACAGTAAGAAAAATGTTTATCGTTAATGTGGATATGGAAACAAACCAGCAAGAAAGAGTACGCCGAAAAATGATAATATCTGTTGATCCGGACAAGAAAGAAATACCAGTGTTCAGAACATTTCAAAAAAAGAAATATCATAATATTTTGGAAGATCATGAAACAGATCTCAAATCTGAAGCGGTCACAAAAAATACAGATTAAGATTCCAAATGGACTTATCCTCTTTCAAGAAAACCCAAGCGAACTCGTGCGCCATCGACATCGTCAAGTCAAATCAGAAAATCTATGTCTCATACAGCATTGGCTGCAGACTTAAATAGTAGGGGAAATTAGGGATACTTGACCCAATTGTTAGTTTTGGATTTTTAATTCTTTTTGTACAATACTTATGGGTGTGTAAATGCAGTCTATATAAACTTAAGGAAGTATTGCACAATATTTATTATTATTATTCCGAAGTATTAATTGTAAAGGTAGTAAAACATGTTCAAAAACTTTCAATTTGGGTCAAGTATCCCAATGTATAGGGATACTTGACCCAGCCATTAGGGATACTTGATCCAATTCAAAAATTTGGGGTATGATTTAAAATTACAAACAAAACACTTTTACATAAGAACAAAATTAACATTAAGGTTAATACTTTTTTATTTTTGTCAAACAAAATTAATACTTTAAATTTTTATTACATAGGCCTAGCACTAATATGCCCAATTTTAATTTTTATTGTAGAAAGTTCAAAATATTAGCAGTCTAAACGTTCATCCTGTGCCTAAACAAGTTCCAGAATAAGAAAATAACAATTTAATCAACTCCAAATTTAAAGTCATATTTAAACACAGAACTTGTAATTCTATCTTGGTTGTTAACTTGGTGACTAACCATGATTTATGCGAGCCATAACTTCTAAATTGTTGGACAGTTCTTCTTTTTCATTAAAAACTTTCTTTGCTTTACTACATGAAGGAACAAAATTTGTTGTTTGCTATCTCTGGATTTTTCTGACATACCTTCTTAAAGTGTTTCTACAGAAACCAAATCCTTTGTCTACTGTATGATATAGGACATCCACATCATCCAGAACCTTTTCCACAGATTTTTCCGAAATACCAGAATGAATAATCTGTCTGGGTTTAGCACCCTCTTTTCTTTTATAGTTTTGGGACATCTATACGAAAAATAAATAAACAAATAAATAAACAAATAAATAAAACGCATTTGAATAGTACTAATCCCTTGGGTCAAGTATCCCTAGGTGACTTGGGTCAAGTGTCCCTAGTTGCATATTTACTACACAACATTAAAATGCAGCCATTTGCTAATAAGTAAATTAATACTATTATACATGTTATTGTAGCTAAAAACATGTACAAAACAAATGACCAATTAAAAAAAGTCTTACCTTTAAACAGAAAAAATTATAACATCAGAGTTTACAGCACAAAAGAATTACTTTTGGAGCATGAAAATATATTTTGTCTGATAGTTTAAAAACTTATGAAATGATTCAGTTGTTATTTTCACCATATGGTCAGCAACCCGAAAGAAAAGAAGTGATACCACTTTCAGCTTACAAAACTTTCCCAATTCTGAGAAAAATGCCTTGGGTCAAGTATCCCAAGTTCCCCCTATCTCAAGTAGACCAGTAGCCAAAATTCCTACAGCAGATTTCGATTTAGTTTCACCGGAGAAACTATTCGATTTAGTTTCGATTTAGTTTTCGATTTCGATTTAGTTTCACCTGATTGTTAATAAAAACAAAGTGAAAAGCCAACTAGAGAAACAAAGTAAAGAACTAAGAGGAAATGATTTAAGGGAATTTGAAGTGACACCTCTAAGAGTTTGTATTTTTATGGGCGCAAAGATTATACCCTTCGACAAATATCTGGTCATCGAAAATTAACACCAGAAGCGCATGTAGCATTAATAGAGGAACCAGGTAGCAAGTATATAGGTCATATATCGTCAACTGCTGATGAAAGTGCAAAATAAATATCCCAAGGTATTATCACATTTACAAAAACGTATAATATGTGTTTGCAGAACGTATCGGTTATTGGATGTGACGGAACAAATGTGAATACGGGATGGAAAGGCGAAGTAATGCATTTGCTTGAATACATTGGAAGACAATTACAATGGAATATATGTATGTTACATACTAATGAGTTGCCACTAAGGCACCTTATTCTAGAAATGGACGGTTGCACAAAATAACCTTATTTATATTCTGGACCTATTGGATTGCTTCTAAATGACTGCGAAAAAAATCCAGTGATCAAATTTGATAAAATTCACTGTACTCTTCAGCCTATGGATCTGGGACATATCCAAAAGCTAAGCACTGACCAACAATATTTTTTTATCGCATCTGTCTTGCCGTGGAAGATGGTACTTGCACTTCTAACGTGACTGACAATAACCCAAGGAAACTCGGCATGCCCGATGGTTGACCACTGCAAACCGTTTGTTACGGTTATACATTAGCACTCCAAGACCGTCACAAAATCTTTTAATACTCGAGAAGTAAGTAATGCTGGTGTATGCTTCAATGTGGTTTGAGACAAAAATGAAATTGAATTGCCTGTATGGTGCCCAACATTTCTGGAAAATTATTTCCTTTGCAATAATAATGTTAATGCAGATAATATTAAGCAAATTATTTACAAAGTATTCTCAAGCAATGCATATTTTGCTCATCCTGAACACCTATTATTAGCAATGCTACATGATTCTAGAAAACATATCCAAGAATTATCAGTTAGGCGTATTCTCAGTGCCCGAGATAAGAATATGTAGAACTTGGGGGGATTGCGTTTTTTCCAGCTTCCAAAACTCAATTTTGAAGCAGCCGATTACATTGATTAATTGATTGGTCAAACACTATTGTAACAGAGCCACCTCTTACGATGCATATAAAGGAAAAAGACTTGAAAGAAATATGCAAATAAAAACAGTGTCCAGTAATAACTTTTGAGGAATTTCCTTGTCATATACAATCTGTTGACCGATGTGTTAAACTACACTGTTAAAAATTTGCAGCAAACTGTCCAGTCATTTGAACGTTTTTATAAAAAAAGGTTACATAACTGTAATTTAACCCTATTCTAACCATAATAAGGGCAATAATATGGTCAGAATAGAGTTAAATTACGGTTATGCAACCGTTTTCTATAAAAACGGTCAAGTGACTGGACAGTTTGCTGCATACCTTTAACAGTGTAATATCTGAAGCTGCAATGAAAGTTTGGTGAGACTGCAAGAGATGAATATATTCGTGCCAATCTTCAAGCAAGGAAAGAACTTACAACATTCGACAACAAGGGATAATATTATTCTAACACCTAATATTCAATTTGCATCAGGTATTATTAAATACTTTTCAAATTTGTAGATTTTTGTTCTAATCTGTATTCTGTCTGCGTGTGATTAAAAAATATATATGCTAGTATTAATTTCGTAAAAAAATGAATAAAAAGTTAAATTACGTAATATTTATAGAATTATTATTATTTATAGTACTATTTAATTAATCAATTAATGTCAATACTATTTTCGAAAAGTAATTCTCCTAGTACAGTTTTTTAGAAAATCCGATATATTTTTATTTTTCTCCAATTTTAATATCAAAGAGACGCGGGTACATATTGAGAGAAATTTTTTAATTTTCTTGTGGGTTATATCTGACCCATTTTGTAAAATTTTGATTGTATACCAGTACAAATTTTGGAATATTTTTTTAAATATATTTTTTCACAAAAAACAATTTTTCTCTTTTTTTCTGTTTTCTCAATGTCAGAGGGGCGCGAATAAATATTGAGCAATATTGAAAAAAAATTGTCAGTTCTAACTGTCCCATGACACAACTTTTGCGTACTATGCCAAAATAAATTTCGAAAAATAATTTTTTTTGGCTTATTCCGGCCCATTTTATTGTTTACTTAACATTATGATTTTACTCTGATTGTATTATTCAGTCTTTCCTCATTCATCATTTAATTTTCCATCTGTACTGTAATTAATTGCAACTAAGCAGAAAATTTAAACAAATTCAATTAAGTGTAATACGTAACGCCTATATTCTTTACTTGATAAAAAATATAAATGCTAACGTGATTTTATTATTTACTTCAATAGTTCAGAAACCATTATAAAGTAATTTGACTGACACACAGCCGGATTTATTTATGTATGAATGAGTGTACCTTTTTACAAAATAACGTTTCATTTCACTCAAATGTAAGCAGCAAAAAACCTTTTGTAAATAAGAAACAGACAATTCAGTTATTTATCCGAACAAGATGATCATTTGAAAAAAAAATAGGATCAAAGCACAAAAATCGACACGCTCAAATTAATTTTTCAAAAAATGTTTTAACATTGCTTAACTGAAGTGGATAACAACATTAATTATACTTAGGTGCATTTTGGGAAAATAGAAACCTCATTAACCTTTAACAAGTTCTTTAAAAGAAAAGTTTTCTAAAGAAATCTTCATTTTTTTTAATATTGATATCATGCTTCGGTAGCAACATTGCTCCATTAGAAAATACCCATGCAACAATACTTTTTTTGAAGAAGTGTAAAATAAATGAAAATATGTTAAATATTTTATTGTGGTATCAAAAGTGTTATTGTTTCGTTTTTTCCTTGCAAATGAACGTTATATTATCAGTAAAGACTGCATATATGTAGTTACATTAAAATCTTTACGGATATTTTCCTAAAAAGTATTTCATTATTATTTTTCGAATAATATATCCTACATAACAAACGTCAGATTTCTACATGCGTGTCTAATTTGCTAAATAACTGCTAGCATTTTCTTCAATTCTAGATCTATTTCAACCTACCAAAACCAAACTCAAATATAGATACAAGCTATGGAGATATAAATAGAATACAAGATAACAAATATTTTTGTTCAATTTTCTCTCTAACTGAATGTAGGGTAATATATTTATTTATGTTTTGCTATTGTAGATAGCTAAAATATCGTAGTCCACTTTTCGTGGTACATTAGTAACGTTAACAAAAAATGTTTGCGTAATGCGTAATTAATGGATTTTTTTTTATGTTACCGAACTGTCAAATTATAGTTAAAATATCACCAAAACTGTTTGAATAATATTGAAATGTTTTCAGTAGCTCCCAGAAAAATAACAAGATATAGAGAAAAATGTAAGTATGCAGGCGAAGATATTGAAGTTTCGAACAGCATCCTAGCTTCTAGCACTGTCTTCTTGAGCAAAAATTACTTTGTTTTTGTCCAATATTCAAGTTTATCCATCTTCGGGAAATCTCATATGAAAATCGTCCTGTTTCCTCTTTAGTCGTATCCTTATTTTTTTTTCACTAAAAATTCAATACGTTTGTGGATAATTAAGATTGAATGATTAAACTTTACACGGCAGCTCGGAAGGCATCTGCCCTAGAATACATACAGACTTGGACAGAGGCTGTCCGAGCCCCGTGTAAAGGTTAACGATAAAATCATTTTATTAAGTTTCGGAATTTCGAAATATGTATTCTATTATATTTAAACATACTATGTCCGTCGACGAGTAAACATATTATACTCTAACATCTACTTACTGTAGGATGAGTTGCTGCTTTCTGTACCGATAATTTAAAGAAATAATGTAAAAGTTTAATAATTTAATGATATTTACACTATTTGTCAAAAGTATCCGGACACTTTCACATTAAACATTTTCTCAAAATATAGAGAGATATTTAAGGAAATGATCTTGGGCACCGTGGATATAAACAAAATGGTTCACCTCATATTTCTCAATGGGGACTTCGTCACATGAGCATCTAGGCTACAGACAACAAACGGAATAAAAATTAAAATGTCAATCATTCTCTATCATAAAAGCTCAAAATTGTTTGTAGCAGTAACACATATGACTATGTGTTTTCTGTACAGACTTTGTGTTAATTTGTATAAGAATAGCACGTACATTCATGGACATATAGAGATTACTTTAAAAAAAAGAAGAAAAAAAACGTTTGTAAGTTTTTCATTGCAGCATGAAGGATAATCAACAAAATTTAACAAATTCAGGAAGCTTGACAAAGTACAGAAGAAAGCATATATTGAAAGAAAATAGAATGTAAATATATTAAATATTTGTGGACAAAATGCATTTGTGTAAAAAATAATAACTTTATGTAGGCAAACGATAACAATTTTTTTCTTTAATTTTAGTAGTCAACTATAAAAAGCAACTCAGATAAATAAAAAAAAAATTAGTGTAATATCCTGAAAATTTTACACGATATTGGTGATACATTTAGAAGAATTTCAATTGTTTTCTAAATGTAGATGGATGATAAGGTTCTTATGTATCTGCGTATGTATGTATGACTTCAATTTTCTCAACAACAACTGAGGGGTTTTGAACGCATTTTTTTCTCTATATCTTTAGTAAAGTAGGGATGGTTTTAAGCTAAAATGATTGTTTCATTGTGTTGTGTATAGTTTTTGTTCAGTGATATGTTAAATATTGTAATACATCTTTATTTTACATATATTATTAGTATTTAATAATATTATTATATAATATTATTTTAATATTATCATTATTATTTTAATATTATTTTATTGTCTACTGCGTTTCAAACCTTAACAATGAATAGTAGCTTAACTTTATAAATGTGAGAGAGGTGGCTTACGAGAAATTAAATTTGATTGGTCGAAAGGATTTTTTTTTTATGTTGAATGATGAGTAAGAAAAATGTAACACCGTACAACATGGAAGTAGCAACGTACGAACTACAAAATGTGATTAGTCGAGAAAAAATAGATTAAATCCTGAGTGATAAGAGCTTAGAGTGCTTATATATATATATATATATATATATATATATATATATATATATATATATATATATATATATATATATATATATATAAGATAAAGGCGACATACGAGAAATGACATTTGATTGGTCGAGGTAATTTTGGTCAAAAACTTGGCAAGCCTGCTATTATTGTCATGCTAATGTTTGTTGATTCGTCTCTTTTTTCATTTCTTTTTACGAAAAGTCTTATAAAGACATCTATTCATATATCTATGTACGGTAGAAGGCTTTATATTCAAAAGTATTCAGTTTAATGTTATTAAAATATTATTCCAATACCGTTTGCTAATTTTTTGAAAGAATATCTATTGGAAATTACTTTTTAATAAGAATTAAAATAGTTATTATAAGTATTGTAACAAAAAATATCCTAAAGTATTAATATGAACATTATTTTTACCCATGTATTTCTTTGTTAAAGAAACCATTTTGTAGTATAATAAAATCATTAAACAGAACTAGCACGTGCACATTTAAATGATTTAAGCACATTCATAAAAAAATATTTATACCAAAATAATATTTTGTTATTAAAATGAGCACTTGCATGTTTTTCATCAGCATACAAAATACGGAATTGAAGATTAACGTATTCTGAAATCGTAAACAAAAGTCGTTACCTGTATATAATTGTTATGATATCAAATTTTTCTTTTTAAATTGTACTTTTTTAAGTGATTTTCAATTCAAAATAACTATTCTATTATCTTACAAACATTTCTATATAATTGTTTATAAAAGTAATTTGATGCAGATAAAAATCAAATATATGATACAAAATCTCGCCTTGTGTTACTTTAATCTCTGAAGTAAATATATGCATTTGTTTAACCTTTTACTGTTATTTTTAAATACCCCTTATGATATGCTACTCATTTTATGCATTTATGTTTACGAAAAATAGATTGTAAATGTTTTATTTATATGTCTAACTACATTATTTGCAATTTATATTATGACAATGGAGGATGTTGAGAATACTGCTATATGATATATTACGTACACTTAATTGTTTGAAAACTAAATATTTCTATAAACACTTTTATCAAGAGAAAATATTCTAATTGTTTGAGAGAAAAGTAGAAACAATAGAAAGAGTTGCGATATAATGATTCTCAAACCTCCAATATATGACAACAAAACATGTCCGTCTAAAAACTAAAGCTTTTTCCATTCGTTATCAAAATTTAAAATTACTGTAGTCCAGTAAAATTTTCATCACCAGGGGTAACTTTAAAGTACAACATATTTCAACGTTTTCTAGTAGCTCTTTTAATAAATGTGTCAAATAATTTTGATTCAGATTGATAAGAAAACGGCCTAAAATAGTATGAATGTGAGTTACTGATGAAATCGAAATTTTTGACACAGATCGGTAAACATATATGTGCTGTTTGACTTTTTGATGAAAAGTTTCTAGGGGAAAAAAATGTTGTTCTTAGTTTTCAAAAAATGATTTAATTACAAAATAAGTGTAATTCATTTATGCGTAGACACTATTATTTAACCCCGTAATCTTCGCGCCCCATATATTCATATTTTTGTGTAGCCACATGGTCATACTTGTTTCTTCGAAACACGTATGATATTAAAAGATCTGACATCAATATTTCAGACTTTAGTTTTTTTTTCATTTATGTCAGTAAGAGAGGCTAATATAAGAATGTCGATATGTCAGATCTCAAATTCCCATTTCTGATCTTAAACCGATGGACAAGATGTGTTTTCGTATTTTTGAAGTTTCTGATCAGAAAATAATTATTTTTTATTTAGGATTTTAACGCTTCTTACTTTGATTTTGTAAGATCTTCCTTGCAAATTTTAAGTGTAATATATACATTTATGCCCAACAGCTATAAAAGCAATATGAAAACTCTGATTTAATCACAGATTTGGGGTAGTCTATAGTTGATAATTTAGTTAAAATTAAAGGTAACTTAAAGGTAAAATAAAATATGTGCCACTTACGTTTGGCTGTATGGCTAATGGCTAGTCACTATAATCTCTAAAAACCTCAGATTTATTTTTGTAATGTTTCAGCTATGACTTATATAAATAAATAAATAAAGCACGTAATTTTTTTTCAACAATTATCAGAAATGTTGAGACAAAATAGCAGTAGAATAGCATCCCTTAAAACTTTTAAAACAAGATCGCAGATTTACTTTAAGTATTAATAGGGTTGATTTTTCCTCATAACTGAGCGACGACTCCGTACAGCGTCTGTGAATAAGAAAACCACGTTGCACGGAAACTTGTCCAATACTGCATTTCACCCCCAGTTACACTATAAAATCATATATAAAAAAATTAAAAACTAATAACGCTTACGAGCGGAAATTGTGGAAAGGGTATTTTAAATCGTCTTTTGATTTTTTCAGTTCAAAAAATTTTAGAAATTCAAATGCATATTACAATCTTCATTGCGATGTCTGTTAAAAAGTGGTTTTCAACTGCGTTATGCATTTGTAAAATGTTCATTGTCAAATGTTTCTTCCGCATTATGAGGAAATAAATTTTCGGAACAACACTCTTAGTGTTGGAAAGTGTTTTATAATCTATTCGTGGAATGGAAATTTCTTTTGTTTTGTGAAGGTGAAGTTTCAAAGCACATAACCGCGAACTTTACTGGCCATCACCCATGCCACTACATCAGCAACTAAACATATCAGATAAACTTGAGTTTGATGTGATTTAACATGACTGGGTAAATTTCCTTTCCCATTCGTAGAGAAATACAATATAAAATAAGAGGCTTGCTGCATTCAAGATTTATTTTGCTTTATGGGAATGGCCGAACGCATACTACTACTTCTTTAAAAGTCATGATGGAAATTCTTGTGATCACCATGTTTACAGTTCCTCAGTTTTAATTATTTTTTTTTATTATTATTTTTTTTTTGAGGGCGATAAAGAGTAACTGGATATACGCAAGTGTGCAGCTCCGTGCTTTCGTTGAAACATTACAAGCAGGTGACAAATATGTTGAAGGTGGAATTTAACTGTTTGTTTTGCTGTTTAACAACTATCTTAATTTTCACAATAATTATATTAAAAATTAGCTCGTTTTAAATGAACTCTTTACGTAAAATAAATCAGATACATTTGATTATTTTAATCTTATCTTTAACCTCCAGCCTTTGAAGTACTGTTCTAGTGGAAAGGGTAAATTTTCAAAGAATTTCGTGCATTCAACTGTGATTTTTTTTAGTACAAATATTTCAAATTTTTCATGCAAAAAAGAATTATCCAAAATATAATAAAGTTTGCTTATTATAAATCACAAATACTTCTAAATGTTCGCTTTTTTTTAAGTAGGATTATCATTAAACACATTGCTTTAGCTAAATGTGATTTAAAAAAGTATAATTTTATTAAATATTAAACTAGTTGGCCTCGATTTTTTTTTTATGTTTAATAGTTTGTAAATTTGAATAAGAAGAAAAATATCCAAACTAATAAATACGTTTATGCTTATAAATTTATTTTTTCGTAATACAAAGAGAAACATTATTTTTTTGTCTCAAATATAAGTATATAAGTCCATTATAAAAAGTTTTATTAATAAGAAAAAAAAAATTATTAGCAGTTTGATATACCATTCTAAAAATTTTAACAATTTAATAATTACATTTATTAAGATTTAGTATTTAAATGTGTTTAAAGAAAGTTGTTTACCATATTATACATTTAATGTTCCAACAACAATTCTACAAGGAATGTATGAAGATCATAATATATATGCCACTATTTCAAGAACATTTTGAAAAGAATTTCGAGAAAAGGTAAGGAACATTTTAATTATTGTAATACACAGACGTGACGTAACATTCGACAAAGTTTAAAAAACCAAACACAAATCTCTTTAATATCGCACCTTAAAATAAGAAACAAGAACGAAAAATCATGCATCAAGCATAGATTATGAAACACTTTCCAACACAGCCAGAAAACTGTAACGAAACTCAACGTTAAATAAGGTGAAAGAAGATATGTAAGTAAACAATTTAGAAAACATATAACACATTGAAAAATACAGTTTTCGAAATTACCTTCCAGTGTCAAAAAAGTAGTCGAATTGTTTTATGCAGCGCTGTATATGATCAAAAGATGTGGATATATAGTATGATAAAATTTAGTTCAATTAGAATATTCACATTTAGCAATTTTCGCCAATCGATGGAAATGCACTCGAAATCTTTTGTACAACCCTGTATATTATCTGAAGACTTTTGTACACACCACCTATTAAGCTAAAAGTCAACTTAAAACTCACTCGCAGCAATTACCAAACGTAAAGGACAATGTATCTTTTTGCGTAGCCCTGTATACGAATTTATTTATATTCCGCAAACATCTATTAGTCTACTAAATATAGTTCAGCTTGAAAATGCGTAAACACAATTAAAAACTACCCTTAAGCAATTCACTCGCATAGTCTATTATACTTATGATTTCCCTTGTGTAGGCCTGTATATGATTAACCGAGTTTATTAACACACACGTGCTATAAAAAAAAAAAAACCTTAAAAACGCAAAAAAGTTGAAAATGCTCTGTACACATGTACTGTAACCAATATATTTTGTATGTCCCTGTAAATAAACGCAATGGACACAAGAGAGCAATTTATAGTACACCTCAGTAATGCATATAATTTCCATTATGTTTGAACTTGTGAAATATCACTAAATTACACTCCAGACGATTTTTCCCCATAGGACGATGCGTAACATGGTTCTTTTGTTTGACCCTGTAAATGAATGAGAAATGATTTGCACCCCATATTCTACAAAAATCATGTTTTAAGGCGCTTCATAATTATATATCAATTTCATTGTGTTTTAAATTACTTAGCGTCACCAAAATGAACTTGAAACGATTATTCCCCATTGACCGTAATGTAACGGAAAACTTTTGACTGCCCCTGTAAAAAAACTACAAGTGCTACACACTTCAGTTGAAATAGGGAACATGCTATAGATAACGACAATAACATATAAAAATTTCAGAGCAATCCGAGCATATTTACGGGAGTTCGAGCACGGACAGACGGCCATACGGCAGACAGACCGAAGTCATAAACACTTTTCAACTAGGTTGGAAAGTGTTAAAAATGCTGCATGAAATAACAACAATGAAGTAGAATTTTAAGAAAATGATATTCGAAAATTTCAGAACAATCATTGATATAAAATTTTATTTAAACCTGTATATTTATCGAAATAAACATCTCGAATTATTAGTATTATCATTAGTATTTATCATAGTTTTGTTATTATGCAATTTTCAAATCTAAATTAAGAATACTGAATGGTTCGATTACACAGTGTAAGTGCCAAGATAAATGGTTAAAAGGAGATTCTCCTTGAAGCAATTTGTTATTTTTAGAATCCGTTTTTGAGATTCTACTTTCTTATTTAGTTCTACTTTCCATCTCATTCATCAGAGTTTTCGGAACAATATACTTTTTGACACGTAAGTGTTTATGGATAAGATATCTAACACACTAGATGGCTGAGACTCTATGTATTATAAGAAGTTAAGATATTAAACTATTTCCAAGATATTTGCACGTTAAGATATTTTATAATTAAAATAGGGTAGTTTGTTAAATTTTTAAGACATTAAACTTTAAAATTAAACGATTGGAAATATTTTAGAATTATCTGTTATCTATTTATATGATGTAAGCATTAAATTTACGGTAAAGTTTAGAATAATTATTCTAAAGGATTTTTTGGGGGGTATATTTGAAAATATATATCTTAGATATTTTTACTAACAACTGAACTTCAGTAAAATTAATATATTGACAAAATATTCAAAAGAAGCTAAAACTAATACATTTTGTTTTTACTATAAAAATAGAGTATGATTTATCATTTAACTATATATTATAATGCACTTAAAAAATAAACTATTGAATTTGAATTTTTAAAATATAATTAAACCGTTCATACCGGTTGTGATTTCTTTACAGGAATTTTAATGTACAGTCTATGAAAATTTTAAGATTGCATATTGCGTAGCAGTTTAAGGATAGATATATTTTGATATTCACTGTAATAAGAGTCTATCACAGCCTTAGTTACACTTCATTTCTAAAAGAAAATTACACCACTCTGATTTGTAACCAATTTTTAACCAGCAGATTAAGATGTACTAAATCGTATTTTGCAATAATAAAAGTCATGATTATTTCATGCATGGATAATCGAATGTATGATCATATTTAATGTTATCTGGTGCTTCATAACATATAAGTGAGATTGGAAGTGGCCTACATTTTAGTGACGCAAAAAGTTTCAGTTTTATTTGTTTCCATTTGTATTTATCAAATTCTCATTAGTAAATGCTTTTAATAGTTAACAGTCAAAGAAAAACATCATTTTCCAGTTTCTTTCCCTCCCGGTCAAATATTAAAATATGGTAACCGCATATTTTCAACATAAAGGTTTTAAATTTTTCTGACCCTATGTATTGTTAAATATATGCTATCATACAGATACTAGTTCATGTTTTTCTGAAAAAAGAAATCTTTCAAAAGTACTATTAGCTAAATTTTATTGCCGTAGTGTAGATTTCCAGCTTTAAAAAATATCAACATGAAAATTTCATAACAATTTGTGGTAACATTCAGATATAATTAAATGAAACTATAATTCTAAGATTATTTATTATTATATTTTAACAGGCATCAACTTCATCTCAACATGCTCCAAAGCATTTAGCAAGTACATTAGATATAATCTTTCAGAATAAAAAAAATGTATTTGACTTACAACGACTATAGCAAAAAATAAAAAACAAAAATATTCTGTGTGTTTTGCCATGATGATAGTCCAGAAAGTAATCACTGTTTTAAAAATTAAAAAGGAAACATTGCAATTAATAACTATTTTATATTCTAAAACGTTAATTTTACTGATATTGTGTAAACACATGCTCATACAAACGTTTCTATAAACGTCAGATCATTTATATGAATTGCCATTTGAGTTACGACCTGTCTTTGAAATTTTTAAAGGAAGTTTTCACAATATCTGATTTTTGAGAAATTTCAGAATGCAAAATATAATAGATTTTTTTCTGTACCCGAAACAAAATTTAATATGTTTAAAAATTAAAGCACTGGTAGAATATCCCTTTACGCTGAACCCAGTAAATAATTTATTTTAAAATGAAGTTTGGAATAATCATTATCCGCTATGCCAAAAATCTCTACACTCAAGGTACTTTTCATTCCTTACTAGTGCATTATCCGTTGTGAAAAGATTATATACATTCTTCTTCATCTTTTTTTAAACGCACATCGCAAAGTTAAACTTTATTCATTCTTCTACACTTTGTTTCTCTAGTTTCCTAAAACCAGAATTTTAAAGCAATGAACGTAAGTTAAATGAATGAATGAAAGTAACTTAATGAAAGAAAGTTAAATGAATGAAAGTAAGTTAAATTCTATTAAATGAATGTTTTAGGAAACCGTGTGTAACAAAGCAAATTTTGTAGTTTCAGCATTGAAACATTATAAATTAATAATATTAAAGTTTCACCATTAAACTATATTTTTAAAAATAAAATTCTATTTATTTCGCATATCCTAAAACTATTTTTAAAATAAAGGGAAACATAGCATTAAAAGATGTATGCTTGTAGCAAATATTTAATTAAATTTTGATATCCTTTAAAATCGACTTACAAAAAATGGTACATAAACATATTGCATTGTAATTATTATTGAAAAATAATATTTACTTCATTTATATTAAATGCTTTTAGTTAACTTCTTCAGTCAGTCCAACTGTCCGACTGTCCGTACTATAACTCTGGGAAATATACTCGGATTGTCATGTATGATTTATATGTTTTTGAGTTTTAGTATAGAATTTTCGGTATTGAAAATTAGGTGTGAATCCCTGATAGTTCGCTTACAGCGACATGCATAATATTACGTTACATTAGGGTGTTTGGGGAAAATTGTATATGGTATATTTTATTGATGATACTTTATTTCAAACGTAATGAAATTGATATGTATTAGTGAGATGAAATACAACATACATTCTTTGGAATATACAATCAGTACCTTTTATAGTTTCTTTACAAAGACAAAAAAAAAACCTTTTATCGTTCTTTAGCATAAAGAATTCGATATTATAAGAAATGAAATATCTTCTTTTATACATTAAGTAAAGTGGAACCTTGAAACTTTTTCAAGTAAAAAACCTATATGGAATATGTATCTTAATAATTATATATCTACAAAAACAACTTTTCAAAAGTAAAAAAAAAAGCCAAGCGTAAAAAAAAAAAAAAGTTGTGGCTAAAAAATGGTGTGATATCAAATTTCCAAGCTATTATATTACTTTTTTAACTTTTTTCCATTAAATAAGTTATCATATATATAAGTCGAGTGCCTATGTATATGTTAATAGAAATCGTTTTCTCCTGTACTAAATACATCCTAACGAGTTTCTGAAAATTCAATTTTTTTCAAATTATGCATGATGGGCTTGGCGGCCATCTTTGCATATTATTCACAAAATTCTAAGCATCCAAATCCGTAGTTAAAATCCGAAGTTCAAAATTGTTATTTAAGCAAATATTTTAAGCGTTTCATTTATAGATTTGTATGATCTGAAAATTGTGTCTTAAGGTAATGATGACTTATCTTAAAGATTCATCTTATGATTTATTTTTTACAGTAATTAATAATTTCAAACTAGTAAAAATCAATTTCTCAAAATATCAGTCTTATCTAATTTATCTGTCCGTAGTTAAAATCTGAAGTTCGAAATTGTTATAAAAATATTACATTGCAAACATATTACGCTTTTACTTTAGAAATTTGGGTGCTTAGAAATATGAAAAGATGGCCGCCAAGCCCATCATGCATAATTTGAAAAAAATTGAATTTTCAGAAACTCGTTAGGATGTATTTAGTACAGGAGAAAACGATTTCTATTAACATATACGTAGGCACTCGACTTATATATATGATAACTTATTTAATGGAAAAAAAAGTTAAAAAAGTAATAAAATAGCTTGGAAATTTGATATCACACCATTTTTTAGCCACAACTTTTTTTTTTACGCTTGGCTTTTTTTTTTACTTTTGAAAAGTTGTTTTTGTAGATATCATTTCTTTTTTTTTTAAACAGAATAAACATAATTTAAATAATCTAAACATGAGAAATAATTTAAAATTACATTTTACTTTCAGTCATTGTTTAAAAGGTTAACTAGAAATACCAGTAGATTTTTAAATTAAACTAATAACAACATACTAAATGTGGCTTGTTATAATACTTGTTATCCCCCGTTAAAAAATATCACTGACTTATCGATGAAATGAATAAAAATGCAATACGTACATAGCGTGTCAGCGCTGCATTTGAAATCAAACGTGATATCACGCTCTTCTATTATTAGCACTAGGTGGCTTCGCCCGCTAGCGGACCCCTAATTTATATCGGGGCCTCGAATCTTGTAAAACCTCGAATAAGATAAACCTCGAACCGAACGAACCTCCGACCTGGTCCTCAGCTGCCTTCGGCACCGGATAATCCCTTAATTTGCACATCGAATAGTATAAACCTGTAACCAAACTAACTTCCGACACGGGTCCCCGCTGCCTTCGGCACCGTATAGCAGTCGTGCTGCGCACGCTCAAGTTCCATCTTCCACCACCAGGTAGCGCAATCTGTTCTGTATGAACCTCGGGCACTGAAATCGTTAAGGCTATAGATGTCGAGTCGAATGAACTGTACTCCGTCGTGATCTAGCCCATAGAACCAGAGATAGAAAAGTGCCCCCTGGTGGTGAAAAAACAAACTAAAATCGGAAAGCTCTATTGATGTCGAGTCGAATGAGCCATAGCCCGTCGTGATCCGACTCGTAGGAACAGATATAGGAAAGCGTCCCCTGGTGGTGAAAGCTAATCGCGCTTGGGGGGCAAAAGGGGGGATGAACACCGGAGATGCATAATAGGATTAAGCGGTCACAGACCTTTCCAACGATGTATCACATGAGGTGTATGTGCAAAATTTAGAAAATACCCCCCCCCCCTGCATATTATGATTAAGCGTTCACAGACTTTTCCAACGATATATCACATGAGAGGTGTCGGCAAAATTTAGAAAAGTGCCCCCTTTGGGTGGGAGGATGGACCCCGAAGATACATAATATGAATAGCGGAACAATTTTTAGAATTTCTGAAAGCTGATTTTTATTTATTTATTTATTTATTTATCTATTTTTTATTTTTTGTTTATTATTATTTTATTTTTTTTGCGTTGCCCTGTGCATGTTTGGAATTTCTTAGCAATTTCTTAGATTTACCTTATTTTATTCAATTAAACATTGTACTGTTACAATAAATTTAAATGGAAACTTCACTTCTAAAACAAAAATAATTTAACAACTTGATTTCATTAATTTACAGGAAAATTAGCAAGCTACGCCCGCTGCGCTGGTCGGTTTCTACAAATGAACCCTGAATCAAACGAAATATATTGTTTAATTTGACCTTGTATTTGAAAGCAATCTGTATATTTACGTATAATATCCTTCCACATTACTGAAAAATGACGCGATTGCGCTATTATATTTTCTAATGTGCAGTCAAAATTTTAGCTGTTAAGGACCAACTCTTTTATTTGGTCATTTACAGTTAGGGTTTGCTAAAGAATGATAAAACTATATGCAATATACTAAAACCATCACTAAAAATTATCGAAATAACAATGCAAACAAATTAACTAACAAAATCCATTCAGAAGAAGTTTTTATAAAGACTAATCTTTGATAATCTGATTATTGACCTTTTCCACATAATTCTAAAACAACAAAACGATATAAAATATACTAAAACAATCCTTACAAATTATCTACTTAACAATGCAAGTCGCAAAAAATACGCCCAGTAAAAACTATCAAAAAGGCTAATATTTCGGAATCGGGTTCACTTGATTATATAACCTTCACACATAACTGTTGGACTAAGCAACGTAGGACAATATATAGTACATTAACACCATTTCTGAAATAGCATCTAACTAACAATACAATTCTCATCAAAATCCGTTCAGTAGAACTTTTTTAGAAGGCTAATCTTTCATAATCGGAATCAAATATTGAAAAGGTTAATATTTGATAAAAAAAATGGTCACCCGATTTTCGAATTTCCCCCTATAATTCTAGAACTAAGCAACGTTATATAATAAAACGTTCCCTAGAAAATTATTTAACAGTATAGGTTCCATCGAAATACATTCGGCAAAATCTTTTAAAAAGGCTAATCTTTCATAATCGGATTGATCTGATTATAGAACTTCCCAGAATAATTATATAACTAAGCTACGTAGAACGATATGTTATACATTAAAACCTTCCCTTAAAAATTATCTTAGTTTAAGTTCTACGAAAATGCATTCAGCAGAACTCGAGTTATAAGCAGCCGGAACGAAATTTCATATATGTAGAAGTAAATAGAAGTATATTGCCATTAATATAGTTTGCATTTGAATAAAAAAAGGTACTTTTCGGTTAGCCGGGCACCAGTGATATATGAACACACACAGACACACACACACACACACACACACACACACACACACACACACACACACACACACACACACACACACACACACACACACACACACACACACACACACATATATATATATATATGTATGTATATACATGTATTTGTGTAGATATATGTGTATATATGTGTGTATATATATATATATATCACTGGAGCCCGGCTAACCAAAAAGTACCAAAAAAAAAAAATACTGCGAAAATGCAGTCGTACACTTGAAAAAAAATACCTTTTGGCCTAAAATCTCTCATCAAAACTGTTTTTCTTTTTTTTTCTTTTCTTTCTTAAAAAAATAAAAATAAAATTAGTAACAGTTTTTTCTTTTATTTTTCCAGATGTATAGCCATTTCAATTTTTTCTGCAACAAAAAAAGACACTTTTTGGCTTAAAATCAAATTGTTTGCGGTCAAAAGTAAAATCAAAGTCGCCAAAAACAAAAGATAAATCGCCAAATTTGTTTCAATAGAAATCTTGCCCCTTGAATAATGTTTTAAGCATTATGAACATTTCTAATCATGTTTAAATTAAATATTTTCGTTTTATAATATTCTCTCATCAAAACTTTTCTTTCTTTCTTTCTTTTTTTTTTTTTAAATAAAATTAGTAACAGTTTTTCTTTTATTTTTCGAGATGTATAGCCTTTTCATTTCTTTCTGCAACAGTAATGATCGCCAAAAAATGAGCAATGGTAACCTTTTCGGCCAAAATAACAGAACTTTCTATCATAATTCGATAGCTGTTATACGTAGAACGTTGTGTTACATACTAAAACCTTCCCTGAAAAATTATCTCTCGAACAGTGCAAGTTCCATCAAATTCCATTCAGCAGATCTCGAGTTATAAAGGAACGAAACGAAATTTCCGTTTGTGTTTTATATATATAGCGAGGCTAGCTTCGTATATATATTAGATGACGTGAAAGGTATTCCTGCAAACGAAATGCCTGTCCTTTACCGTGTTTTTTTATTTTTAGAAATAAATGAATCACATTTAATTCATTTCAAAATTTTTGTTTACGTTTGGAAAGAAATTTTAAATGGCGATAACTCTTAATGTATACATTTTAGAAGGTACATCTTCCCTCAAAAACTAATTTATTTTTAAAGATCTTTCTAAAAACGTAAATTATATATTTAAAATATTTTTAAAGCATAAACACTACGTCTGATTACTTTATTTTACAATATTTATAAGAACACGCATTTTATCAGACAATTAAATACACTAAACAAACATGAGTGAAAAATTGACCTGAGCCTGGACTCGAACCTGGGACCTTATGCGTACCATGCCGACGCTCTGCGACTGAGCTACCCAGATCCATATCCGTAACCGGCAATTTCTCATACTTATTCATGTTAGAAACAATCATCTGCCACAGTTTGCAGTCATATTTAATTATTTGATAAAATATGTGTTCTTATAATTGTGAAGTTTTATTTAAAAAAAAAATATCTTCAGAAGAAAATGGCTGACTTGCAGATGAAATTTGATGTGGTTATATTATAACCTGTAACTGATTTGCGCTATTTTAATACAGATGGTATATGGTCGTTGGCGGGTTTTATTTCTGTTTTGGCATAATTTTTTAATCGCCAAGTTAATTAACAGTTTTTTGCTAATTAAGGATAGAAAATATTTTTTTTTTACACTGAATTTTATAAAAGCACATAGATTACGTAATCACTTGTCCAAAAATGCAATCCTTTTTTTATTCTGCCCAATATTAAGGCCTGTAGCTTGTTTGAAAAAAAAAAGTTTGACGAAGAAAATAGTGATCATTTTAAGTAACTCGACGTTTTTAAAAAAAAGCTTTATCACTGTTTATAAATCACTTATGAAGATGAGTTTGGTCTTAAATTGAAGAAATTCTTCCTTAGATTCTTCTAGTTTTCGTTTTTTTTTTCTACGACGCTTGGTTTGTTTGATATCTGATATTTTAATCTGGCATGTTTTGTCGATTTAACATTGCGAAGTTGCTTTCTGTATATAAGCATTAGCGGTCTTTATTCCAGTTCTTGGCGTTGTTTGTGTGGCGTTTTTTTTTTAAGCTTGGCTTGGCAGACCGACCGCCCTGCTTGATTATTTCTATGTGGTACGTATTTGATATCATTTATTAATTAAAATTTGTGGTTAAAAGTCTGTTTACGTGAATTAAAAGGACAAGTATGTCAAACCATAAAATACAATAAAATGAAACACATAAAAAGTAAATAAAAACCTAGAATAAAATGTATTTCCATTACCAAATATAAAAATAATAAAAATGAAGTACTGGATCGAAAAAATACATTTCAAATCTTTGTTGAATTTACATGCATTTGAAAAAACAACATTATGTTTTAATTTTTTTTATATATTCTTGAAAAAGCATTTATTTAGCTCTTTTGAAAAAAGCATTTGTTTAGCTCTTTTGAAAACGCATTTCTTTAAAATCTCGAGCCATTAAGAGTGACATTTCATGAATATATTTAGCAAAAACAAATATTTATTTATTACGTAACAGGTGACTTTGCATTTCACCAGTTATAGACATTTACAGCTGCGTCCACTTGTTCATCTTTAAATTTTCTATTCACCAATCTTCGTAAAATATTATTATTTGTATTTCTTAGACGTTATTGCAAAATATTTACCAGAGCAAAAATTTATATTTAAAAAACTAGAATCTCTTTGTTTATCATATTGCATATTTCATCTGATAAGGATTTTTAAGTAAATAAATTTGATAAAAGAATATTAAATATCTAAGAATTTTGAAAAATAAATGAGATGATACTTTAAATATATTACAATAAAGATTCTCTGAAAATGTTGAAAATAAAATACCTTTGAATGTATAAAATAAGCTCTCGATTATTTTAAGAAAACATAACGTATGTAAGAATTTCATATGGTATTTAAATGAATTATATAATATTAAATGAAGCTTATGTATATAAATAGTTCTTCAAAATGTTCGATGAATGTTTGTAGTAGGATTAAACATTTTTAATTATGCACGACAAGAAAAGGGGATTTTCCACTGCTATTTTTGCTATAAATAATCGTTTAAAATGTATAGAAATCACTCAACTGGAAATAATATATACTGTTATGGGCTATTCACAAATTATGCTTTGAGGGGAAGGGTTTCGCCTACATATTAAACGTTGTACAAAACTATTATTTTGAAAATCGTATCACAGATTTTTCATACTCAAATCAACCTGGATAAAAAAAAAATATATTTATGCACTTTTTCATAAATCTCCATAGAGTTATAGGTTTATGATTTACCAATATTTATATATTGGTAAATAAAATTAAGAGTTTGCAAGAAAAAGATCGTACCAGATCAGTTTCCATAACAGAAAAGACGGCTTTAAATTCCAATGTATATATATATATATATATATTGAAATATAAAGTTATCTTTTCTGTGATGGAAATGATGCAGAAGATACTTTTTCCGTAGTATTTATTGATGTTATCTACCAACACAACAGTTAATATAAATCGATCATAGACTGCAAAACAGACGACAATCTGAGTTAATTTTTCATGCCAAAGTTCCACTTAACGTTTGAGCATTTCACATCTTTATTGCTAAAATAAAATTTGTAAATTTTGTGAAATGTTAAAGGCTGGAGACGTCCAAAAGTAGATTTTGTACATAGGTAAGTTCGTATACTTTACAGTCTTCTATTAGAAAATGGGAAATATATATGAGAAGTAGGTAATTTTCTGCTTATTACAGATGAGAAAAAATACCACTTACTCAATACATTTAAATTTTTATGTTTCAAAAAGTTTATATTATTTTTTAAATGCTTAAAATGATGTATTGTAACATCCGAGTAAATAGTTTTCAAATCAGTCTTTTTGAGTTACAAAGGGTTAAAACAATGATTTTGCATCACACATTCCTGTATTACGATTGGTGTATTTGAAGTTTATAAATAAAAATGAAGTATTACAATCTGATGATTTTGCAGAAAGAAATGAACTAATGATTGACAGGTGGATTCAATATTATCATACTCAAATTTAGAAACGGTTTAATCTCTGATGTTTGAAGGAAAAGTTTATAACAGAAATACTTTTAGAGGTCTAGTTGCATCCAACAAGTCATAAATACTGTCAAACGAGCGTTTTATCACTTGAAAAATAAATGTTAGTATAATTTTGAATTTATAGATGCACCCTGAAGTGTAATTAATTTATAACATTTATTTGTAGACATTTTTGACGGTTAATTCGTACTAACTATTTTTATACGCTTCATCGAAGCAGAATTAATAAGGAGTGATCACTTTTGTATATCTGACTGTACGTTTAATCACTTTTCAATATATGATAGGTACTTTTTTCAACGGAAACACAATCTTGATGTATGTAGCTGTAGAGTGATGTATGATAGAACAACACTAATGCAAACTAGTTGAGTACGTTGTTTTGATTATGCGAACTTTCTACATAAATAAATAAAGAATGCAGGAAGACTAGGACATTGAAAATTCTGAGTAGACATATGTATTTCCATTTATTTATAGGCAGCAGAAATAAAATATCATATTTTTTATATATATTACATTCTTTATTTTGCATTTATTTTTTTTTCTACTTTTCAGTATTTAAAATATTTCACAATTGAATCCATTTGGACACTACACTGTTAACTAGTATTTTAAAAACACAAATTGCACAAATTGTGCTTATTAGTTGCTAAAATCAGTGTAAAAATTGTTTTAAACTCATAAAAGAGCTAAAATCCTACATGTTTCGGCTTCAAACTTAAAGCCATCATCGGGGAAGAGGAACAACACAAACGACTACTGATCTTTTAATTTTCGACACCTCAATTCAAAATTGTCGTAATTGTCGTCTCATGTCGAAAATTAAAAGATCAGTAGTCGTTTGTGTTGTTCCTCTTCCCCGATGATGGCTTTAAGTTTGAAGCCGAAACATGTAGGATTTTAGCTCTTTTATGAGTTTAAAACAATTTTTACACTGATTTTAGCAACTAATAAGCACAATTTGTGCAATTTGTGTTTTTAAAATATTTCGTTATTGCTTTATCACATTCAAATTGCACACGGTCTTAAAATATTTCATTAAGACTTGTATACAATCAAATTGCATATTCCCATATTTTGTAAAAAAATGAATTTGGCGCATCATTAACTCCTTTATTTTTGTAAATGGTAAATGGTTGTACGGTAAAAAGTATTTGACAATCTATCACCCCGGACCGGCTAACGCGAAAATGGCTTACAATGAACTTATTAACTTGTTAATTTATGTTTTAAAAATGTTAAAATGTTGTATTGTCGAATTTACATGAACGAAAATTGAAACATAAGAATACGAATATATTTTTTAATGAAATCTATTAATGTATTAAAAAACATTTTAATTAAAACTCTACAATTAATAATCCATTACTAATAAAAATAACAAATAGAAATGAACAAAATATACTTCTCTAAGTTAAATACAATGTTTATAATGTATGAAAGCAAACAGTTTTTATATGAATCTGAAACATCTAAGGCATGCTATTGTTTGAGACAAAGGGCAACAAGTTTGTTACGGGAAGTGACTTTCTTAACGTGTCACTGAAGCAAGAACTGTCGCTGAACACAGCGGATTTTTCTGACTGCTGTCAAAGAAACAGCTGAGAAAGAAAACAGATAAAAATTCAGGAAACATAATTTTAGGACTTTCTATTTTATTTCGAATAAAAAAAATGAAATTTTATTGAAAACAGTGTTCTTTTTCAAATATGTGCCATAATAAAATATTTCTATGAATAAAAATGAATACATAAAAAAGTAAAATTATAATTTAAAACTCATATAGTAAATTTATATATATATATATATATATATATATATATTCACCATATTGTTCGATGTATTAGTGACACTGATTAATAAATATATAGTGTAGTTCCTGGTGAGTTGCCGT
Organism: Maratus michaelseni; assembly: GCA_963931845.1. Lineage (NCBI taxonomy): Eukaryota > Metazoa > Arthropoda > Arachnida > Araneae > Salticidae > Maratus > Maratus michaelseni. The sequence goes on along the minus strand of OZ007591.1, from coordinate 298,443,295 downwards.
ATATTTTTTGAATTTGTGTATAAAATCCCATGGTGTACATAAACTAAACAAAAATAATGCTGTGCTATTTAAAGTTAAATATACAACATGTATACTTCCAAAAAAATAAAAAATAAAAATTAATATTTTTGAATATTTGTTTTTCTAAAACGTTACATTGCGGTGCGTCACCCGTACATTCAGGGTAAGACGCCGCACCTGTCCGGTAGTTATGCTGCACTTGTCATAGGAATAGAATGATTAGATATTCAAACAAATATTCATATCTGGACTATAATTAAAAATGTAAAAAAAAAAAAAAAAACACTAAATGAGTACAATGAAATGCAATATTAGGTTCAAATCAATATTAGATTGCCTACTTTGTTCACTGTTTTGGTTTCTTACAACCGCTGTCATTTTTTTATAAAATTAAATGAATAAAGATTAATAAAATATTTCTTAAATTATATTAAATAAAAAAATGACAGTTGTTGTAAGAAACCACAACATTCACTATTAAAATTATCTATTTATTTTTTTAAAGATTTCATTTAAATTGTTATTTCACCTACAACGTAACATCAGTGTATTAGAAAGCAAAAAGAAAAAGTATAATAGTGTTTACATTGTTTTATTTGTTAGTAGACCTGTTTATAATACCGCAATCTACAGAAAAAATATCGAACATAGTAGAGCTTTCATGTAACCACATTTGACACATGATGCTACGAAGTCAATTACACTTTCTTGAATGGGGTAGTTTTTTACATATTCTTTGAAAATAATGTCTGCGTTACATGTGTGATCCAAATTTTCATTATTATCATCTTGACTTGCTACTTTCTTCGACTTCTTACATTTTATTGTTCCCCTATTTTCCTTAGGTGTAGTAAACTACATACTGTTTGAACGTTCATAACTGTCTGATGAACTGAATTTTATTAATCGCGGCATACCGTACAAAAGAAACTGCGGCATGTATACCGGATCACAGTGTGGCGTGAATCCCATTTTCTACGGTACAGACGTCACACATCACAGGTGCCTGCCCTCGCAAAGGAAAATAGCGTAACAATGCACACAGTATTCTATACAGACGCTGCACTTAGTTTTGACTTCGAAATAAAGTATGCATTTAGTAATTAGCGTAAAAATGTATTTCAGCATAACGTGTTTAAAAGTTTGGATAGTGAAATCATGCGCTTACCCCAAAATACATATTGTACAGCTACAAGTAAACATCAAAATGGGATTCACGCTACACACTGGGTAAAGTAATCTCATTGCGCACCTATACTGTGCGTTTGACTGTCAATTATCGATAATTAGAAGAAATACAAGAGATGCGGCATCTAATCCGCATGCGGCGACTGCAGAGTTACTCTCTCGATATGTAAACAACATACAAAAACATAAAAATCAGCACTGTCTCACCGTGTACTAGTTGTGGTATAAAATGGGATGATTTTCAATGATATTTAAAGAGATTTTTTTCCTATTTACCCTTAATGTGTTTTAGTCCTGCAAGACGATTCAAATAAGCATATTGATCTATAGCATAACTCCGGGAGAGTCCCCGCATCCAGGATAGATGCCGCACGCATCTATCTCTCAGGCTGCTGCAAAGCGATATATGTGGTATAATGATTACAGATATTACACCACCGATTACGGATATTATGGAAACAATCATTCATAATAGGGACACCATTCATTCCATTTTGCAGTGAGTTATGCGACGTTACGAATTGTACTTTTAAACTACTGGAAAACTGCCAGGTCACCCATATCTATTTCAGTATAGCAATGATTATATTTACTTTAGATTGTGTGTGAGAGAGAGACAGAAATATATGCTAAAATACAACCATAACACTTGCTACAATTATATCAACATCCTGTTAGTATTTGCTACTGTGGTAATGCTTGTCGGCAAAGACTGTGCATAAACGAGAAACCTGTTCAAACCTGTTCATACCTGTTCAAAATTTCAAATGATTCTTCTCAGTTTTAATTCTTAGCAGAAACTCAGGAGAGTTACGATTTTCTACTGCTAGATATATATGTTTATTTTTAATCGTTTCAAATTTTGAGTTAAAGAAATACCCTATCTGTATGGAGATCAATCGTATAAATATAATCACTAAACGCAAAGAGCTCTCAGAAACAGATAGAATAAGATTAATATACCAAAACGGTGGTGAAATTGTTACATGCTTGCCATAAGTAAACCAGCTATTAGCAAAATAATTAAAATTAAAAGGATAGTTATGAATTTACTCATAGGAAATATTATTTTATTCAGATGTATTCAACAGATATGATATAGCATATATTGACCAATTTAGCATTACTATTCGGTATGTGCTTAATAGCATTCTGTGTGAGTTCACATTTTAACGTTTGGCAAGTAATTATTGCACAGGACAAGGAATATTTGATCATTTCATTGAAACATTGCAAAATTTTGCAGAAACGTTTATTTCCTAACACAAAATCCTTGAAAGCTGCTGTGGGCGATATTATATTTAAAGAATTTTTTTAATGTGGCAGATCGATATATTCATGTTATGCCTAGGTCTTGAATAAGCTGAGAAATTAAACAACAAAATGTTGTGTACTTATAGTTTTTTTTTTATGTGCTTTATAATTTGCTACCTTCTGTGAAAAGATACAAAATAATAATTGAACTGTACAAAGTTGGAAAGGAACTAATAAAAAGTAAAATTATTAAAGTTAATTTCCAATACAAGGTGATCAGGAAAACCGAATGAAATTGTACTGATGATTGCACTGCCAGTAATTCTGTAAATTTACTGACATGCTTATCAGTGATAAATAATTCCGAAACGATTTATGTAAAAACAAAACATACAACAAATGTTATTATTCGAAATCTTCTAAAATCTTAAATCATACAGGAAAAAATATCTACTTGCATACATTAAAAAAACAGTTCTGCTATCCCGTTATCGAGAGAAAAACAGTTTAAACATTTTTAATTCATGGAATTCGATATACATGTTGAGAAAAATTGGTTGCACAGTTTCATAATTGAATTCTATGCGAAATATTAATTGTAATGTAACAAACAGTTCAATAGAAAATAATAGCATTGAATATTAAGTTTGCGGATATATTTCTTACATTTTTGTTGAAGTCACAGAGGTTCATTCCCATGGCCGCCACCATCGTCAGATTTTTCATCCCTAGCTTTAAATGCATGCGTTAGCTATTGATTAAAATTTACTAAATATCAGTTTTATAGTTAGCAATTGCCGAAATCTATTTCAGAAATGAAATCGTGAAACAGAAATGCATATGTCTTATTCGACTCACAAAACATAGGACACCAAATGAATTACTTATGGAGCATTTGCAGAGTAACGAAGGGTAGTCGCTTCAAAAATTTAAAAAAAGGTAACTTTGTGGATTTTCCTATCATATAGTCATGTCGGAAATCATGATTGCAATGTCCGCACAATCCTTGGAATTTCCAAGGTGTCCGGAACCACTATTAAATATAAGAAATTTTCTATTAATTAAAACGAAACGAAATTCGTAACGGCATTTTTTATTTAATGAAATGGCAATATTTCTGTGAAATTAAATAAGGAAACAAAACTGAAAAATTTGTTGTAGAACTGTGTGCACCCTGTGTTTGGTTGTATAATTGTGCATAATGCTTTATTCATTTCGCCAAGCTAACTTTTCTCCATCTTGTATTCAGCTGCAACAAAGAAGAAGAGAAAAACATTCCGTAACACCTATCGCAAGGCTTTCGAATTTGTAACTAAATTCAATGGCATAATTCGACAGATGAATGTACATGAAAACTACGACATTTTAAAAATTGATGCTTTAGAAACATTGCAGAATGCTCAAAGTAATAGGAAAAACTGCATCATGCTTATTAACGAGAAGGAAATTTCTCAAATATTCTGACTAATGTTTCGAGTAATTGTTCTCAACATAATCGCGAGTCAAAGATAAATGCAGATAATGTTTCGTTTGTTTCAAAATGTCCGAAATTAACTCATAGAATAGGAAATAATATAAATAATAATATAGGAAATAAATATAACTCACTTTCAGGTTTTTTAAGGGGCTACTCCATGTTATGTTTCATGAAAAAAATAATAATTATCTACCTTACATTAATATGTGCAATACGCGTATATCAGGTGCAGAGCATATATTTGTAGGCCTGTATAACATTTTAATATAATAACAAGTAATTATTTTTGTTGTCGAGCTTTTTAAAAATGCACAAGTTAGCATATTTATTACATTAAAAAAGGTATGAAAAAATGCGTAGAATTAAATAAAAAAATTATTATTGAAAATTGTATGGCCAAAATTGATTTATCAAAAAAATAGTTCAAGTTTATGTGTCGAATTACTTTTCCGATTTCGTTTTTCTCATTTCTGGCAGTACAAACCAGTCACCTGCCCATGGAAAAAAAAAGGCAAAAAATTTCATATTCTTTTATGAAATGGAAGCGATTTAGATACCATAAAAGCAATCAATCACTTTATACTTGAGATATTCCAGATGGTTTTACTTCGTCAAGGATACATTTTTTATGTGTATAATATATAGCATATTTAAATTCCCAAGTGACTGGAAATGTAATGACGCGTAGGAAATACTTTTATTATATTTATAATTTTAAAAGTATTTTTTAGTATAAATAATTGTATAAAATATAACGAAAATTAAACATTGATTTTGTTTGCTCTTTTGATACGTTTATTGATCGTTTAACAACAAATACATTTTCTTTATACTTAACATTTTATAAAGTATATTTTATAAATTTTACTCAAAACTGGCAGACCAGACATATTTAGAGCAGTTGCAGTAGGTAATTTTATTTCTAGAATAATACAAAAATAATCGTTTTACACGGTTATTAATATTAATGAATAAAATGAAGGTGTATTTTTATTTTAATTTCCCATCTGTTATAGCGTAACTAGCTGACCCACCTTTGCTTACCAGTACACGTGATTACAATATTAAATGCACCTAAAATAAGTTTTTAAGGATATGACAATGGGAATTATTTGAGATGAGTTAATGAGAACCGTGTTTTGAAGAAAAACATCATAAATTAACAGCATTAACATTAAAATTAATATTATTTTGTTACTTGCAATGCTTCTTTAAATCTCAAAGATATATTGGTTTTCGATGTTTCTAAATATAAAGAGCGATTTTCGGTATCGTGGGTAACTCAGAACATGTTATTATATATTTTTTAACATAGTTGTGCTATAGTTTCGTATATCAAGACATTTTTTATGTTTGAATTACAGTGTATTTAAAATGCATATAAATAAAATAAATGAGAGAAATGCAAACCACCGCGTCCTCAATTTTAATCCTCAAGACCTATAACATTGAAGAATTTTTCTCAAAGGCTTCCTAAGATGTTCTGAATCCAGCATCAGAGTATGATATATCCATTTTGTAAAATCTAGTCTGCATTTATTCTATTATAACATAAAACATTTTAATTTGTGTTTTCCATTTTATTTTATTTCCCAATCATTATTTTGATTCATTTATTTCCGAATCATGTTGAATGACGTGTTTCCATCACGGTGCTTTGACCGCTTACAACTGTTATCACTGTTATACAACTGTTATGTATAAGTTTTTAAATTTACATAATTATAATGAAATCAAAAATAAAAAGATTGTAATTATAAAAGTATCTAACAAATGTATTAGCTACAGAAGTGCAGTGAATACAGTAAGTAAAAGCTGAGAAAACCTTTACCTGACAACGCTAAAAATTGCTTTAAAACCAGAAAAAAATATTGACCATAAATAATGTATGCATGTTTTAAAGGTTGATTTAAAATTTATTGCAATAAGGCTTTTTGTTACTGGTACTATAACAATTTAATTTCTGTTTACAACCCGGTTTCACCTTACTATTAAAATTTGGAGCTTTTTCAAATGGTAATACAAAACACCTTTTTTCAAGTAGAACGGAATTTTCCTGCTGCAACAGGTGTGGTTTCTCAATAGCCCAAATGTCCCCAAACAATTTAGTGGCGTGTTCCGAATTTTAAACGCTTCTGGAGTTTCAAAGGAAAACCTGTAAGTATAATGTTTTACCATATCTTCCCCTACATTCCTTATTTTTACAGTCAGCCAAAAAATGCATAGAATAACCTTATATATTTTAAACTGAAATTTGCAGTAAAAAATAAAGAAATACCCATTCGACTGTAAATTACGTTTTTTTTCAATTTATGTAACGGAAAAACGCTTAAAGGGTCGTCTTCCAGCTAAAATTTTACCAAATTATTAACTACAATGTGAACTAAAATTCTATTTAATGTAAAAAATTATTTAAAAATTAGTTGGTCGCATTTTAATAAAACCACTTAATTTTTAAAACGTGTTTTACTTTTTTTGGAAAATTGTATCTTAGGCTACCAAACAGAAAGTCATTTGGTTAAGTAGTTTATGAATTATAAAGGCTTAATATTGAAACTCTTAATGTTTAAATTCATTTGTAATCGTTGCAGACCAGGTAGCAATGAGGATGGAATGGTAGTTTTTTAGCATAACTAAAATAACTAGCACTACTTGACTCAATGAGCTGTCATTTTAGAATATCATATTAAAAACTTTTGAAAATAGATATATTTAATATATATATAGGTTGCAATTCATATTTTTTCGAAAATTAGTTTTAAAAAATATATCATTTTTTTATTTCTCATTGCAAAAACCCTCATTGCAATCTGTTTATCAACAATTACAAATGAAAGTACAATGTTGAGTTCAAAATTTTATCTCCATCATTTCAAAACAATTTAACCGAATGATATCAAAAAGTGAAATGTACCAGAAAAGTCACTTATGCTGTCGAAATTAGGTGCTTGTAATGCAAGTTTTAGAATTAGGTACAATTTCAGTCTAAAAAATCTCTCACATAAGGGTTTTTTTTTTTTTTTGATAAATTGAAAAAAAAAATACTTTTTTTGTGGTGAGGGGAGTGACTGCAATAAAACATTATCTTTTAGACGGAAATAACATGTATTTTTATATTAATTAAAATACTAATGACTCTTTTTTCTTTGGGGGGGGGGGCTGCTTTAACGTCTGTGACCGCTGAGCAAAAGGGCAAAATTGAGGGGGTCAAGTTAAGAAAGTGCAAAGCCACATTTTTGGTGAAATAAATCTGACACTGTAATCTGTTGCTTATTGTTGTAAATTATAATATCCTATATATTATTTGTTTATAATGTCACTTGGTGACATTATCCCATATGTCCCAGGTTATATTATAATATTATATTATACCCAGGTATAGGTCCCAGCATATGTCCCAGGTTTCATTTTTGCCCCAGACGTTTATGCCCACAATGAAGATAGCTAATTTACAAAGAACGTAATAGTAATATCATTATAGTAATGCCATATTGTTACTTAGAATATCTCAAATGTTACTAAGACATTGGAGAAAAAACTTGATGTTATATATCTTGATTTGAGTATTTGATCAAATTCTCAAATTGAAATATCTCAGAAGTTCAAAAATGTGGCTTAGCACTCTCTTGCCCTGACCCATTCAATTGTAATGTTGTTTTCCTGTTTTTTTTTTTTTTTTTTTTTTTTTTTTTTTTTTTTTTTTTAAATGGTAAAAAAATATGATTTTTTTCAACATGACATAAAAAAAATATATATAATTATAGATATGAAGAGAGTATTAATTATTACGTAATGCTTTAAAACTCCACTGTATCGCATTGAATAACATTTGTATAATAATTACTAATTACACAGTCATAAAGTAATATTAATATTTGAGATATACATTTTCGCGAATTTTAAGAAAATCGAACTATAGAAAATACATACGCCAGATATAACGGGAAATGTCTTTTTACTTTTCTTTCATTTGAATTTTTTTTATGAAAATACAATAAAGTTCTTCTATTTTCTATTGTATTGCTTTTTATATTTAATTGTTGTACCACTTAAGTAATATTATACTATACGACAAACAAAACTACATACATTTTGATTTTAATATCCGATAATGCAATTGGTCATTTCATTATCAACAATTATAAAGGCTTATTCTAAATGACGGACCCATTTTCAAAAAAATATATTTATTAAAGTATAAATCCAAAATGAACAATCTTTATAGCAATGAAAAGAGGAAGTTTCAAAGTTTTTTTTAAGACATTATAAATGTTCAATGTGTCCACCGTTTGCTGCGCGGCAAACATCTACCCGAAAGCCAAACTCTTCCCATACAGGAGAAAGCATATCTGCTGTTACTGAGTGCACGGCAGCAGTGCACTCAACTCGCAGTGGCATATTGCCACACGACCTCTACCGGCCACCTCTGGTATCATCACCGCTTTCAAAGCCGTGCTCTCAGTAACAGCAGATACGCTTTCTCGTGTGTGGGACGAGTTTGGCTATCGCGTAGATTTTTGCCGTGCAGCAAACAGTGGACACATTGAACATTTATAATGTCTTAAAAAACACTTTGAAACTTCCACTTTTCTTTGGTTTAAAGATTGTTCATTTTGGATTTGTACTTTAATAAATAAAAATTTTTGATTATGAGTCCATCATTTAGTATAACACTGTACATTTCCTTAGAGATATTTTTTTCCCTTTTATCTGTAGGATTTTACTTATTTAAAATTCCAATTTGCCTCTAATCTATGAATAATTTATGGTCAACAGAAAATTTAAACAGAAGAATATAAAGGTAATCTGTAATATGGGGCTTTAAATTTTGATTAAAAAGTATAAAGGATTACATAGTTATATTAGTTTTTTCACTAATTATGAATCTATTATAAAGTAATTCGACTCGTATACAATCGAATTATTTTATAATGGCAAATTTATTTATGTATGAGTAAAAGCATCTATATATCAACTGTATTCTTTTTTTTTTCATTTCACCCAAATGTAAACTATTAAAAAAATATTATTTTAAAAAATTTATTTAAAAATTTATTAAAAAAAATTATTTATGTATGTGTAAAAGCATCTATATATCAACTGTATTCTTTTTTTTTTCCCATTTCATCCAAATGTAAACGATTAAAAAAATCTCATCCCAAGTATTATACACATAATCTTGTTATTTAAAAATACAAAATGATTATTGAAAAAATACTAGTTCCAAAACAGAAATTAATCGACACGTTCTATTTAATTTTGGAAAATTATTTTTCGCCATTTTAAGATTTATCAAGTGAAGCGAGTTTTTATATTAATTATACTTAGGAGCGTTTTAAAAACATAAAAGCCTCATTAACCTCAAAATTGTTCATTATGCGATAAATTTTCCTGAAAAAAAAATTATAATAGATTTATTAAAGTGAAATATTATATTCGTTATGAATTAAAAGGTTGCTATTTCAAATTTTAACAAATCATTATACTAAACTTCTTTTTAAAAATCTTATTGCAAGGATAATAACGTTGCTTTTATAAATTTAAAATATCTTTGCTCTATTGCTATAGGATATCTTATTTCTTTGCACTCAAATGATTTGCTTTTGTTATCTGTATGGTGCGTTGTTTCCGCATAAATTACATGTTTTATTTTCAAAACAAACAATGTTTATAACATGGATGTGATAGCACACACAGACATTAAATCCCATAATATACATAAATCACGTCCTGCGCATGCGCGAATGTTATCAAAATATAATGTGCATAATATTTTACCAAAGTGTATGGAGCAACTTTAGTGACTGTCTCAAAAACATAGCTTGAAAATTCTGAAAGTGGTCATCCATAGAATAAGGCCGAAATTCGTTGTTCCCAAAACGATTTTAAAAGATCAGGGGCTGTATCCAAATGGTGGCAAATAGACAAGTATTTCTTATGAAATACTTCTTTACTTGTCGTATTTTTGATCTAACCCCTCATATTTTTGCTTCATTTTGGTAACAACGGATTTCGAACCTATTCTATAGACGACCACTTTCAGAATTTTAAAGTATTGTTTTTGAGACTTCCGTAAAAGTTGCTGTATACATTTGGGTAAAATATTATGCACATTATATTTTGATAACAATCGCGCATGCGCATTGAAACATTATTTAATAAGCCTGCTCGTTTTTCATCCAATATTTATTATATTTTATTTCTGATTGCGGGGTATTGTGCGCAATGTTGTTAGTCATATTTTCTGAAAAAATCATTATTTTATATTAAGAACTTTGCAAATTATTAGCAAAACACTTGGCGACATTTGGGACTGTTTTTATAAAAACCTTAATTTCTCTACGAGTATACATGATATCCTCATAAAAAGGAACACAGTATATGACAATAAGCCACTTATATCTCGAGTTTGAACGCTTTTGCTACATTAGTTTTTACAGGGTTATCCAAAAGATATTCGTCCTTTTTCAATTTGTTGACAGTCCCCTATCGGGTTTTGGGAAAAAATAATCACGGAAATATATAACCTATACTATACTGTTTACACACCTGCAGTTTCAGGTTAATTCCTCATGTATTTTTCTAGATATTGCTCTTTTCACCATTTTTCATGAGTGTTCGTATTATTTTGTCACCCATCTGTATATATATTATACAATTTTTTTGCGAGAAGTTTAAAAATTGCGAAATCTCATTTTATATTAAACATGCAATTTCCCACGCATAATTTTCCCCAGCTTGACTTACATTCTGAACGAAGTAAGACATCGAGTATACGGTTAAAATAGCAGAATTAACATTAATTTCTTAGCAGTTTATGAAGTTTAACTGTGAGTTCTTTATTTACAGTATAACACTTACATATAGGCCAACCATATTTCGAAAAAAATATAAAAACATTTCAAGAAATTTTGTTTTATTATACTTTGATAAATTTATTATTATTATTATTATTATTTTTTTGCTTGTCATGGTCACGTATTTTATTATTTTTATTAATCTGGCGTATGGGAAAAAGATTCGTCATCTCTCTTCTAGGCTATCAAATAAATTATTTGAACAATTATACTGTCTTATTAACATTTACAAAATTAGGTATTTGATTTTAAATTTTCTCGAAAAACATTTATTTTCTACTATACATTAATTAAAACATCTAATTAAGTATCATGGTAATTGTTTTCGCATAGAGGATAATTAAGCGAAAAAAATCAAATAATTTAATAAGCCCTCTTCTAAATTATAATTGAAAGTGTCAGATAATTAAATTAATTTTTAATCAAAAAGACAAGTAATACATTTTTTTTTCTTTTCTCTGATACGAGTTAAGTAGTGTTAAATAGTTCGTTTCTTTCACGCTATTTTTTTTTAATTACTGCGAGTAATTTCTTTTATATTCTTTTTTTAATTTTCCCTTTTTTGTAACGATTCCATTCTAAATTTTGTAAAAAGACATTTTTTATTAAAAAAAATATTTTTTTTTCTCAAAAATGTACAAAAGAAAAATGTCACGAAGAATTTAAATTAAATTATTAGGAATTTAAATTTTAAGTTAAACATAACAAATTATTAAAACAGTCTATAAAAATAAAAAGAAAAACAGGAAAAATATTTTTATTCCAGAGATATGAGCCGGATACAGATTTAAATGAAATTTTAATCATGCACCAGCACAGATTACAAAACACTTTCCAACAGTACCAGAATGTTGTTGTGAAATGCCATCTGTTCTTTACAAAAAATAAAAATGAAATAAATATCCAAACCAAAGGTGCTCAGTAAATTTCCATAAGATCCAGACTATGGTTGAGAATTAAGCTTGTGTGCACACTTACATTTTTTCCACCATATTTCTGTATATTTCAGTGATTTTCTAATATAATTATATTAATTATTAATATAATTTTTTACCAATGTTAACAGTTTCACATAGAATTCAATAATTAATAATGTTATTAAATCTGAATATTAGAAGTGTTTATATAATTATTAAAATTTTTTAACTTAAATAAATTTTCTGGATTATTGGATATTTTATAGGTCGATGGTTGAAAACTTTTCTTTTAAAATTTCTACAGATTTCATGGCAACAGTGATTAGCAGACGATGTTTAAAATTATAATTTGTCATATGAGAACGGTATTTATTTTCGATTGTTTTCATTCGATTAAACGCCGAGCAGAATAAATAAATTTAATGAAGGTGGCTTCTACATGTTTTCAACAAAATATACAAAATTTGGAATGTATTCTACAGCTAATGTCCAAAAGTACGTACAATATAAAATTCAACATCAGTATTCATTTGCCTTGCCGCATGAAATACGATCAAGGGTAGCATGCTGCCCGCGGTCACATAGTGAGTACATCTGATCTGAAAAAGAATTTGGAAAATACATAACATACTTCAAGTCCTATCTTTAGCAATTATCGTCCGTATATGGTAATATATTTGTTACAATCTGTGGATATGTGTGCATTATATCTAGACATCTTCATACAAGTCACACTTTTATGCTTATCATATTTTTATACACAGCACATAGTCTACTAAAATCTCATTCATGTAAAAACACACATTCTGTAATCACCATCCATTGAGATCAATGCAATCAGTTTTTTTTTTTTTTTTTTTTTTTTTTTTTTTTTGGAGTCCTGTATATGCAGGGATTTATGTCACACAACTTTTCCATTTAACGTACAGTAAAATATCGTTCAACTAAAAAACGGACTAAACAGACGAAAACACAATACCTGAAATTGCCGTACATGAACGGTAATGTCTTTCATAACTTTTGTGAAGAAATATATATCATATACAAAATTTTCACACATTACATATTATACAAAGACTTAGTTATATTTGTTATGCACAATCTGAGTTAAAATTTAAAACATATAACACAACTGTAAACACGGCTATAGTATTTATCGATAATCGATTATGATATAAAGGATTTTTTTTTTTTTAAACCTAGCAAAAAAAAAATAAATAAATAAATAAATAAATAAATAAACAAATACCACATTCGTCGTTTCCCATAAGGAAGATGTTATCGATAACAACAATAACGATATCATTTTCATTGGATTAGCATTCGATATTTAAACGCACTTCAGACAATTATTGCCACTCCACAAAAGTTCACTCTTTTAAGCATTTTCCAATTTATTTTTCAGAAACATCTCACGAATACTTATACTGCACTTATATATGCAGTAATATTTGTCTATAACATTAAAAATAATAAGTTTTGAAAAAAAAAGAAATAAGTTAAGTATTTCTTTTTTTACTAATTTGCAAAAGTTTAAAAACGCTTTGAGTTTTATTTATTTTTTAATAATTAATTTATACAGTGTTTCCCTTTATATCTGACACTATATTTTGTAATTTTTTGACACAATAATTTGTTCCTTTCATTTCTTGCATAAGTTTATTAACTTCGTAGTTGAAGTTCGGAATTTTCAGTGGTATTTGTCTTACTTGCGTGAAAACAATGCGTAAATACAAGTAAAGTTTTTCTTAAGAAGACACAAAGGGAGGAAAATCCTTCTGAACTCTAAAAGTATAATTCGCACGGGTAATCACCTGAAACAAGTAAAACGAATACATTGTTTTAACATTTAGTTACCCGATTGATCCCAACACATGTACTATATTTAATTATGATCTGGTAGAATGGTGAAATGAAACCTTAAATTGAACTGAGCGTTGAATTTCCTAAATATTACCATTTTAAGCAAGACAGGTACTTCTGTTTAAAATGGAATTCGACACATAGTAGAGTAATTTGGTATAAAATAAAATAAAATTTTGGGGGAGTTTGGATATTTGGTGTCTTTATGTTTGTTGTGTCGCTGACAACGGATTTGAGAATTTTTCCGGGAAGTACCAAACACGTATTTCTGATTTATTTTACTTTAAGGCCCCCAATTTTAATCGACATCTACAATATAGAAAATAGACGTATGAAATGTGTGGGCTTTTTTATTAACCCATTAAGTGCCGCACCTTCTTATACTTGACACAAATGAAAACTAATTTTGTTTTATGAATATCAATGACTAATTAAGAAAAAACAAACGATATTAAATTAATTTTTTTTAATTTTGTGTGAGATATGAAATGTTGCGAAAACGGAACGTCAGAACATATCAATTACATTTTTGTCATATGAAAATCCTTGAAGCATTTTCTTTTACAAAAAAAAGAAGAAAAAAAACTGATCATTTTACGTGAAAATTGACCGTATATGAAATTGTAGATGATAAATTGTTTAACATTTTCTGTTTTAAATATTTTTTTCTACTATCAATGGTTTAGCCGTGTGAGTGTCGCAAAAGTAAGTGTTAAAAGGAAAAAATTCTGAGAAAAAAAACGAGTATTACAGCGCTATACGTCAATGTAAGATGAAAACTAACCACTTTACGCAAATGTTCAACATTAATGATACTAAAGAAACGTCAGAACAAATCAACTACACTTTTGTCATATGAAAATCCTTGGAGAATTTTCTTTTGCAAAAAAAGAAGAAGGAAAAAAAAACTAATCATTTTACGTAAAATTTGACCGAATAGGAAATTAAAGAGGATAAAATGTTCTATATTTTCTGTCTTAAATGTTTTATTTTCTATGATCACTGTTTCACCCATATCAGTGCCGCAAAAATAAGTGTTAAGAGGAAAAAAACTCTGAGGAAAAACCGAATTACATCACTTTACTTCAGTGTAAGATGAAAATTATTCACTTTACGCAAACGTTCAACATTAATGATAGTAATGATTATACTATTGATTACATTTTATAATGAAATTGCCAGATAATAAATACGACGACTCATTATGAAGGATTATTTAATCATAAATACTTATGTACAATGGTAAGTACATTTACAGTAAGAAAAAAAAAATCTTAACTGCATTATTTTACTTTAAGGCCCCTGATGTTCATCGACATCTAAAATATAGAAAATAGACGTATGAGATGTATGTGTGTATCTGTTAGTACCAATATTATTGAATAAATTTTTCTTAATGGTAAATATTTGATACCTTGTGGCATGACTTGTTCCTCTTCCATTGGATCCATGAATTCAATGGGTGGACAATGCATCTTCGGCTAGGTTTCAAAGTCAAATTCGTCTTCCTCGTGATGTTATTGCAGCTGCTCTAGTAGTTGAGGCACATGCTGATTGAAACGAAATGTTTCTTGCCTTCTTTCATCCCCAATTTCGATGACTGTTCTTTATGCACTTACAAGATACAAGCTTAAACAAAGTTGTAAGTAGTACTGTCAACACTATTGGCTCATTATATTTCAGAGTCAATATCTCAAAACTTGTGACAACAGCAGACGTTTGTATTTCTGTGAATCTGTGAATTTTTGTGGACAAATTGCTGTGGCTACAGTGTACATCCCATCCACAACATGGATAGTATTGTAACCATCAATTTTTTTTACCATTAAAATCTGCGTTGTAGTAAATGAACTAACACAATCCTTATGGATAGTATTGTAATCATCATTTTTTTACTATTAAAATCTGCATAGTGGTAAATGAACTAACACAATCCTTTTTGGTTTATCGTCATCTCCGGTTTCATGGCTGATGATATTTCACAACGTACTTCTTCCTTGTAAGAGCTACAAAACCCAATTGAATTCAATATTTCTAACAATTTTCAGGATCCACTCTTCTTCTACATAAATGATGTTAGTCCAACTTGTAGTTTTGACAACAGTGATTTGGGCCTCACAGGAGCGATTCTTCTATGAAAAAGAGCATTGCATTTATTTTTTCACTTTGTAGTATTACTACGTTTTCTCTTTACAATCAGAGTTTATAAAAAAACAGTTGAGAGTTTCAGAAATTACAGCTTCACTTGCGTAAATATAATGGTTTGGTGGAGGAATCTCTTGGGTCTCATTTATTTGAAATCTAATACCATCGAAAATAATTTTTGCTGCTGCTCTAATGGTAGATACACTGAATTGCTCTGTCGTTTTTCTAGGAAAATGGACAACGTTCATTCTGTTATTGGAAATTTGGCCGTCCATAAACATCTTTAAACAATTGCTGTGGTATCGAGAATCTGCTGCGATCACAGCATTCAGTGTCTGTATGCGCTGAATTACAGCCGCCCATAATCATGATTGCGTGTTTTTTTTTGCGTTCAAAACTGTAGTTGTCACTTTCATCAGAAACACACTGTACAGCTTATTGCACTTACTTGGTGTACGTCTCGCATGTGCTGTTGTGAACTAATCCAAAATGATCAATCCACATACAAAACAATTACTTCAAAAAATTAACTCAGGGCTGATATTTTAGTACTTGAGAAGTAATAGCACCTTGTTCCTCAACCCTCTTTACATAAGCAGTGATAATGCGTTCACGAGTGCTTTACTACACTTATCATGCGTATCTAATGATGTTTCCCCCCTTAGGAAAAACCCCTTTCCAACTTGCCTTTCTGCACATGTTTTGATTAGCAATGCAATTCTTCAACTTTTAACATTATACACCGAATTACTATCGTCTACAGAAGACAAATAAAGCACAGCGACATTGAGGAAAGCTCATTTTGGATGTCCCAATGAATTCCTGAACTAAAAAGTAAACAGACAGATTGGGAAGCGGAGAGGAATGCAGCCTCCCCATAAGCTAGTGCCGTGTGGAGAATACAGTATGTCACTTGCGTGTAGGAGTGTGGGCGTATGGACAATGCTGTTTCACACTACCATAAACAAGCGGGAAGAATTGAAGATAGATCTAGAACAACTGCGTTTGAAGGTAAAAGATCTCCCTAACTTCCTTCTGTGTCAAATAATGTCATATTTATTTCCCCAGTGATCCGTTTTGGCTAAAAAGGGAACTTTTATGAACCGCAGTCCCTGTTATCTGTCATCAGCGAAAGTGTAGTTTAGTTATTTTATTTGTGTGTTATTTAAAAGGTAAAATAAGAAGTGCTTTATTAATTTTTTTGTAAAAGCTAATGAAGATTTTCATAACAGGTACGCTCATTTTTATTATTTTTTGTTATGAAGAAAAAAATGAACCTCAGATGCATAAATTGCAGTCAATCATATAGTATTTTGTATTATTAATGGTATACGTGTGCGTAAAATAGTTAGTTTTTTTTTATTACATCGACATACACTGCAATAATTCAGTTGTTTGCTTTTAACACTTATTTTTGTGGCACTGTCATGGCTAAACATTGATTAGCCAAAAAAAAAGTTTTTAATACATAAAAGATAGGAACTTTAATTATCTTTAAATTCGTGTATGGTCGACTGCATAGTTTCGAAGTTAGTTGGAAAAAGCAGCGAAAAAATACTGGAAAATTCTTGTTGGCAGACCTCGGTTTTGTGTTCTGTGACCTCAAAAGCAGGAATGTGCCATATATCAAAAATTCGCCAAAACTGTATTTTATTTGCAACGTTTGAGCACCTAATGCGTGGACTAAATACAATCATGAATAGTTATTCGATCCTGGCATTCTTTGACTTGTACTGAGTGTACTCCACATTAATCCACAAAAGATAAAAGTAAATAAAATCTTACTCTAAAGTAGAATATTGGCAGAATACAGAAATATTTTATTATTATTAACTGTTACGTATTTAAAAAAAAAAAAAAAACATTAAAAAATTAACCATTCATAGTTAAAAATTCACAAAAATCCGACTCCTTGAAAAATTAAGTGACTCATGTTTTGGTGCTTGTGATTTCTTTTTCACTATCAATAAATAATGTAGAACGGAAAGTTTCGTTCGAATTACGCTATTTGCAATGTACAAACAATATTTTATGAATTTAATTAAAAAGAAATTCACTATTAAAGTGTTTTGAAAATTCAATGTAGTACTTGATCAATGCGTACGCATACGTAATTGAGAAGTTAGGGGCTAATTGCTTTTCAAATAACCTTAGAATGTTCCTTAAAGTTGAGCTAATTATCGAAATACATTTAATAAGTTACTTTTAATTTACAAGCAAAATTATAGAGTGAAAAATACGGAAGATTGGAAAAAAAAACAGATCAGATTATGTACAATTTAGAGATAACGTGGTTTTAACGGTTTATTGTTATCAATAATGATTATGACAATAATATGAATATATATTATGAAAATAATATGAAAATATATTATTCCTCCTATCAAAAATTGGAGCTCAAAGAGATATCATTTATTCTTAAGTATACGGAAATTCTAAATCAAGTTTTAAAAGTTAAATTAATTTCTGAGATATTATTATTCTGAGATATATTATTTTTAATTTAATGAAATATATTTAATGAGGCCCCAATGTTCTTTCTTTTTTTTCCTTTTTGTGGTGAACAAGTGGAAAAAGGGGAACTAATGGGATGTTATATCATTACAGATGCATTTTGTTTTGTATTGTGTAAAATAGAATTTGAATAGATTATATTTACGACGGTTTTAAAATATTCTATAAGTGGAATTATTCGGAGCGCAAAAATGACATTTTTTTAAAATTATTTTTATTATAAAAAGGGGGGTATTTTTTAGAAATTTATTAAAATGCTATCATATGTCGATCATTTTCAATCCACCATCTACAAAATTAGATGCAAATAAATCAAAAAATAAAATATATTTCAGAAAGAATGTTTTTTTTAAATGATACTCATGAAATCGCGCATTTTTATTGAAGGAAATACAAGATTTAATGTAATTATATAAAAAACATGTAAGTTTTAAAATTTAATTTTTTAGATTCTCATTAAATCTAGATTAGTGATACGTTGCTGTTTATAAGAAATTCATAATTTTAACAGTGTATATATTTTGTATAGGCAGAACAAAATGAGATGAATGTTCTAAGGCGATACAAATGGAACAATCGGGAGAATGCGAGATTTTTTCCAAATGCTTGGCCTACTCATCATCTTGACTTCAATCAATTTCACTTCTCGGTTCAAACATTATTAAAAGATTGTCTCTACGGAAGAATTATTTGGACTTTGAAAGTAAGCAAAACAAGTATTTTGCGTCAATTTCTCAAGACTCACTGCGCGCTACTACTGAACACACCCAGAAAAAAGAATTGATTAAAACTACAAAACATGTTTTGTTGAGTACATTTTGGTTGTTTTAGCAAAGATGAAGTAAAATTGAACCATTTTACTTGAATTAACAAAACATTTTTTGCTGACGATACAGTTTTTTTTTTTTTGGAATTGCAAAAAAAAATTTTTTTTGTTGATTCAAACAAAATTTTTATTCACCCATATCTAAACAAAAAGTTTTGTTGGGTCAACCTAATTTTTGTTGATTCAACAATTTTTTTTTCTGGGTGCATACAGTGACACACTTTCAACATGTCCGTTAATCCCGTGTTTACTTTATATAAGAGATTTCTTTTTTACTTGTGTTTATTTTCAGTTTAGAAAAAAATTAGAAAAACGAATAAAAAAAAATAAATGAGTGAGCATAAAGAAACAAAATGAGAACTTAACCTTTTTCTCTCGGAATGCAATTATATTAAGTAAATGTTATGGAATGACATTTTTAAAACGGAATCTACTATAAGAATTTGGTGTTTTTTTTCATACTGTTTTTAAATTTATTAATGAATTTAGAATACTATTATAAAGTATGCACATATTTACATTTACGCTTTAAGCGGAAGAATATACATAAAATATACTTTTATAAATGAGCATTATGTAAAATTCTTTATAATGTAAAAATCTATACGCCTTTGTCCACAAATCGGTAATTTATTTGAGTTTATCTGATTAAATTCGAGTTTAGACCTCTTATATAAATGAATATTGTCATATAATAATAAAGCGTATTTAACATCAAAATTATCACTTATATTTAAGACATTGGTGAAACCAGATAGGAATACCGTAAATATTTTTAAAAAAGTATATATCATCTTTCCATGCATAAAAATTATCGGTATATCAAACAAAAGATATTTAAGCTGCGGTATATATAAATATGCATGAACTCTCAAAGTAAACTTTAAAACAATTTCTCGTGTTATGAATTTAACTTTTAAAAATTTTTCGTTAAGGAAATGTTCTTGCAAAGATTTAATTTTTCGTTTTCCCTTGTAATTGTTGTTAAATCTGTTTTGCGCCCTGGGAAATAGATTTGGGGATTCCAATAAACATTCATAAGGGATTTCTTGAAAACTTTCGGTTAAGTTCTTACAAAGTAAATAAACATTAACTTAGCTGAAGGGATGGCTGAGCTTAAAGCGAAAAATTTAAAGAAACTAATTACAATAAATGTTTTTTCCATGAAATTATTTTATAAGTAGACGAGATAAATTCGTTTAATGATTTACAATATACAATATCGAAAATTCTTTACTTTATAAAATATTAATGTAAGTGGACACTGTAACTCTTTTTAATTTACTATTTTTAAAATACCTTTTTGAAATATTATTAAATAACTAGAGAATTCTATATTTTAAAATTTAGCTTTCTATAAAAAATATCATTATATATATATTTTTTTAAATAACTGTTGAAACATCACAAGGAGGGGATATCTTACCACATGTCACAGTCAAAAATTGTTTGATGTTTTTTAAAAACTCCTCATTAATATCTATGCAAAACTTGATGCTACTTTTGGTGGTTTTACTTTTGGTGTAAACCTATTAAAAAAAATAAACAAAAAGAAAGGATACTCTAATAGATTATGGTACATTTAATGCATTTTCTTAGATTGCGCGCTAACGACATGAAAAATTTATATTAAAAATATCAATTACATATTCAAATAAAGTTTAAAATTTTATTAAGTCGATATTTTCGTCTTAGCTACGTGCCAGGGGCTAATAAACAAAGAAATCCCTACTTACTGCAGCCTCTTTGATTCTGCTAATTTCTATTATTTAAGCACGTAGTTCCATTGCGTGCCTATTAAGGTTTTCTTTTATTTTATATAATTTGCTTATTTATTGATGAAGTTTTAAATTCGTTTTCTTATCGTATTTTTTTTATCTTCGATTATGGACATCCGGTTTTTATTTTTTCTATTTCACTCAGGTTGAAGCAAGTTTCTCCTACTTTTTGCATATGACTAAACTGAATATGCAGGATACATTTCATACATTTATGTTTTAAGTTTTCATCAACTAAGTACATTTTTTAAGGGTGCTCACTACTAGGATCCCTTAAATATACATGATTTTTTCTTTTATAATTTTTTACATACTTTTAAACATTAGATACCAGAAATTTTAAGCTAGGTTTTTAACTTTATTTAGTAGCATATTTATGTGATTTATGTCTTTTTACAGAATTAATATTTCTACGTAAATATCGTGTTTAGGAAGAACTTGATTTATTTATTAAAAGTTAAATGAAAAGTGTTGGAAATTTGATACACTTAGCATTTAAGGGTTAACATCCAATAGTAGACAGCCCTTTTAAATACTTGTTCATATGCTTTTTGGTTTAACAGTTTAGTTTTAAAAACTTTCCAACAATGTTCAAAAGTGTTTGTAACTTCGATTTCTTTGTCTGTCTGTCTGTTGTCTGCTTTTCCGTCTCTTCACATATTAACTTTAGTAAATATACTTGTGTCACCACGTAATGGACACATGTTATTGAAGTTTACTAGAGGACGTTCCTTATTAAACATAGCATTCATAGTTCGTTTAATAAGATACACAAAAAAATCTGTTACACTATGGTGTATAAGGAAAACTTGTTTGCAATTTACACTTCTTCAAAAATTATGAAATTGATATGCATTAGTAAAGTTTGCCACACCATGATTTCTATTGAATATGGAGTACGTGAGACTGCGGTTATCCTAACAATGTCAAGCTTAGACATAAACTTAGGACGTATTTACTTTTTTATGTCGGTAATACGACGATCGATATAACAGGAGTCCCAAAGGGAGCCCATAATTTTAAAGGCACGACAACCTAGTTGATAAAAGATTCAATATAATGATTTCTTAATGTACGCTATTTCCTTTTTATGTGAATTTTTTGTAGCAAAGGTATTCTAAACATTCTGAAATACAATCTAAGATTTTATACGATGAATCTGATGATAATGGGTATGAATTATGTATAACTAAAACGTAAGAATTTTGTAAAGGTTTTGTAAAAATCCCACTGCTAGTGCAGACATGTATCCAATACTGCGCATTTTAAGCTCTCCGAAACAATTAATTTTCTGTGGAAATGTGTTTCAATTAGAGATTTTACCAATAATATATACACAAAAAATATATCCGTTAACAAACTGTTGCTGTTACCGCTGTCACTAAAAGTAAGAACATTACACTAAAATATGCCCACTATTCGTAAAGTTACCTTAATATATCCGTCTTTGTACCTAAAACTTTAAAAAGAGGGTAAATATTTAATAATGATTGTATTTTTATAATAAATTTATATAAACGGAATTCGAAACACAATGTTCATTTTCATAGATAAGCAAATAAAGAACAAGGAAGAGTTTCCCAAACTGAAGCCAGTAATAAAATATTAAGTAATATATTTTAAAATCTTATTTTTAAGCTTTCGTTGTAATCTAATTAGGACTCGAATACACAAATTTGCCATGTAAAATAAAACAAACTTGGTATGGAAAAAAAAAGAGTGTAATATTTTATATTTTAGAACAAACATTTTTCTGATTATGTTTGCATTAAAGAAATGGAAAACAAACTATCATTTATGATTTTTAAATTATAAATCAATAATATAATTTTCTAATTTTTTTGAGTTTCTATTTAAAATTATACATCAGTTTAATAAAAGTAGGAAGGAAACGAAAATATTAGAATAAATGTTATGAGATCTCAAATAAAATATTATTCTACACAATTTTTATTTGTTCTGTTTTGAACAAAAGTCTCAAGAAGTGTGCTTTATTTATGTGCTTATATTACAAACCTGGTTAATTGCATGATTTTAGTACTGTTCATTGTTTACTTTAATATTTTTTAAATATTGCTTTCATAACCAATTCGTATTCATAATTAGCAAATTATTTTATTTTTATATGAATATTAAGGGCATAATACATATCATAAATAACTTTTTAAACATATTACAATGTACATTTACACCCAGAAAAAGGAATTGATTAAAACAACAAAACATGTTTTGTTAAGTACATTTTATTTGTTTCAATCAAAATTTTTAGTTGAAGTAAAAAGTTGGTTTTGTTGCATTGACAAAAAAATATTGTTAACACTCTTACAAAATTTTACCAAAATTTCATCAATTTTACTAGAATTAACAAAATCTGTTTTTTTAATTTTACCATAATTTTGTAATTTATACAAAATTTAAATTGTTGTGTAGTAGCCATAATTCTCTCACGTAACTTAGTTTATTTGACTTATATAGTTATATAATTAAAGGATTAAAATAATTTTTGGATAATTAAATCTTTTTTAATTGGAACGGACCAAGGTAGTTTTAAAAATCCCCCTATCCCATTTATTACTTCCTTCTATCTTTACAAGAAGAAAGTATTGTAGTCATGAAAATTTTCAACTTCTGGTTTTCGACGGATTTTAGATGGTCCTGAACACAATTTGACTGTTTTTAGAAAATGACTGTCTCTGACTCTGTCTGTCTGTATATGACAAAAAAATTGTGGGCGCTCTATTTCAAGAACTAATGCACGGGATTTAATAAAACTTTTTATTCAGTTACTCCCTGATATAAATTGGTGCTGATTAGTTTTTGGCGTAAATAGCGCAACAGGTGGCTCTGCTATGTTGCAATTTTCGTGATTTCTGCAATAGATTCGCGATTTCTCAAGAATTAATGCACTGATTTACATCAAACTGCAGTTGAGTTAGACCTTGACATAAATAGAAGCTGATTACGTTTTGGTGTAAATAGTCCAAAAGGTGGCGCTGCTATGCTACTTTTTTCAGGATTTTCCCTATAAATAAATCTCAAGGATTTAATTCATTAATTTTTAATTCATTTTCAGCAGTGATTTACACCTGTAATTCTTAAATGATAAACAGTGAATTTTTATCTTGTTTTTTTTCAAGCGTAAACCGACAGAGTGAAAAATGTCCCAAGCCGGGAATCGTACCCGGGTCCTCAGAATAGCGCTGGATATATAGGACAGAACAGCTCTGGAGCTCCCAGCATACGGCAACACAGTTAATTTTTAATTAATTTTCTGCAGTGAATTACGCCTGTAATCCTTTGAATAATAACGAGTGAATTTTTATCCTGCTTTTTACAAGCGTAATTCACTGCTGAAAATGAATTAAAAATGAACTATATGTTGCCATTTGCTGGGCTTCGTATTTTCGTCTCATGTTTGCCGCGGAAATTTGCATGCTCATGCAGGGCCTGTTTACCGAATAGGCCCGGGAAGCCCGTGCTTACCCAAAAAAATACAAAGGTATACAACTTTTTTCAAAAAAAAAAAAAAAGATTAGGGTAAAAAGTGCACTTTCTCCTTACGAAATTTTTATCCGAGAAGCTTGCTCTTTCTAAATTGTTGTTTACTCGAAATTTTGATGGTAAAATTTCAAATTGTTGCTGCATACCAAAAATGGATTTAGTAAATAACAAAGCAATTGGTAGAAGGGGTCCCCAGAGTGACGTCGGGCTTCCCCTACTTTTATGTCTTAAGCGGGCCCTGTGCTCATGATGACATTTCCACCAGCCGGTCCGACATATATAAGAGTGAGAAATTTCCAGTTTGGATATCGTTCCTTGTATCTCAGTGGTAGAGACTCAGCGC
This sequence comes from Maratus michaelseni, assembly GCA_963931845.1. Taxonomy (NCBI): domain Eukaryota; kingdom Metazoa; phylum Arthropoda; class Arachnida; order Araneae; family Salticidae; genus Maratus; species Maratus michaelseni. The sequence goes on along the minus strand of OZ007591.1, from coordinate 298,418,611 downwards.
GCTGTTCTGAGGACCCGAGTTCGAGTCCCGGCTTGGGACATTGTTCAATCTGTCGGTTTACGCTTGAAAAAAAATACAGGATAAAAATTAATTTGTTATTCTTCAAGGATTACAGGCGTAATTAGCTGCTGAAAATGATTTAAAAAATAGTTGTTTAGATTGGTTCTAATACAAAAAATAATTTTAAAGTAAATATTATAATTGTTTCTGTAACAAAAATCTTTTGATGTTAAAATAAAGAAAATTCTTAAAATTACACAAAACAATTGTTCTTTAAACAAAAGTTTTTGTTACCGAAACTGAAAAGAACTCTTAAAGTAACAGATAATTATATTTATTTTGAGAAAACTTTCAACAAAAGAATTTTGTTAATTCAAGTAAAATTGAACCATTTTTACTTGATTAACAAAACATTTTTTTTTTGATGAAACAACATTTTTTGTTGGAACTGCAAAAAAAAAAAAAAATCAACAATATTTTTCTTGTTGATTTAAACAAAATTTCCATTGACCCATATTTAAACGGAAAGTTTTGTTGGACCAATCAAATTTTTGTTGATTCAACAAAACTTTTGTCTGGTTGCAGATTTTTTTGTTTGCGTATACATTACTTTTTGTATTTTATAAAGTAAATATGGAAATGGTTCGAACTTTGTATGCAAGTTTAATTAAATTTACACAAAAGATTCAGTGTCCCAGTATAAAACTTTATTTTATTATATTTATTTTACAATATGAATAAAAATATGACATTTTAACAAATATATATATATATATATATATATATAAGAGAAATTCATGGCGTATATTTTAAAGAAATATCGTGTTTACATTATATCAAAAAACTACGTTTTCTCTGATACAATGATTTTAAACTATTAAAATAAATTAATGTGTTAACGAAAGAACACACTTAAAAATATAAAGATGGGTGTAATGAAAACGGGAAGGTTAGGTGTTTGAATAGATTAACAAAATAATACTAATATTCTACTAAAAAATTTTTATCGAATGCTTTAATCTCAACCCAATGATTGTCTTTTAAAGATTTTTTCCACATCTAATCACCTGTTTTTTGAAGTAGAAAGATTAACTTTATTAAAATATGGGATCGCTTTGATTAAATGAAGCAAATTTTCTCATTAAAAATTGCTGTTAGGAATACTCAAGCATTTTGAGTACTTTATGCGCCACTGATACGCGACGCTTGACCCGAAGGATTTAATCGTGAAGGCGTGCACAATGTTTGTCGCCCCTCTTTTTATTAAATTCATACTATTAGCTCACAATATATATATATATCTTGTACAAATTTTCAATCGTTAATTAAATATTTTCTATTCATCCACTCAAGTTCAAATAAATTTTTTAATAGTAAATATAAGTCCTTCCGGCCTGTACCGGGAGGAAAAGGCAGCTTTCCTATATCTTCGTTTTAAAATTTTAGCTAATGTTACACGAAAACAGCAAGTTAAAATGCAAAGAAACGTTTACAAAAGATTCGTTAATACTGAATTTGAATAAGAAATTCGCCAAATTATTGAGCAATAGCCAAATTGGTTTCATTTATGAAGACTTATTTTGGTCGCCAAATTTGGCGATATTTCGCCAAATGTCTCCAATTTTGCCAATTTTGTCGCCAATGTCGCCAATTTTGACGCAAATGGATATGAATATACAGTTTTATGCATATGATTGGAAAAATTATTACAACAATGAAAGTAAATAATTTGCAAGTAATGGCGTTAATGTGCTGTTTTGTTTCAAAATGTCAGCCACCCTAGAATTTCAAACTGCTCTATCTCACCCATTTTTTAAGATAGAGGTAAACCAAAAAATGCTGTGGAATCCGTGTATCAAGGCCGAACACGTAATTAAAAAATAAATTTGAATTTTTAATTTTGTTGTATATTTATTTTAGTTTTATATTTTTAAATGGCCGCCATCTTGAAATAAAATGGCGGACCAAGCTGGCCAACGAACTCGGTCGAGACATTGGTGAGCTTACACAATTAGTTTCATCAAAATCAATTTATAAATACGAGCGTTATCGTATGACATAGGTCAGATATATATATATATATATATGGATATATCTATATATATAAATCAACATTTGAGCGGAGGGTGGTTTTGGGGTCTGGGGGTCATGATCGGTGAAAATATATGGAAATTTTCAGGAACTGCTTTCCTCCGAACGGCTGCAATAGGTAGCTTTATACTTTTTAGTATTCAAAGCTACCTAAAACTACGTTTTCTCTGGTACAACGATTTTAAACTATTAAAATAAAAAAATGTGTTAACGAAAGAACACACTTAAAAATATAAAGACGGGTTTAATGAAAACGGGAAGGTTAGGTGTTTGAATAGATTAACTAAATAATACTAATATTCTACTAAACATTTTTTTATCGAATGCTTTAATCTCAACCCAATGATTGTCTTTTAAAGATTTTTTCCACATCTAATCACCTGCTTTTTTAAGTAGAAAGATTCACTTTATTAAAATATGGGATCGCTTTGATTAAATGAAGCAAATTTTTTCATTAAAAATTGCTGTTAGGAATACTCAAGAGTTTTGAGTACTTTATGCGCCACTGATACGCGACGCTTGACCCGAAGGATTTAATCGTGAAGGCGTGCACAATGTTTGTCGCCCCTCTTTTTATTAAATTCCTACTATTAGCTCACGATCTCTATATATCTTGTTCAAATTTTCAATCGTTAATTAAATGTTTTCTATTCATCCACTCAAGTTCAAATAAATTTTTTAAAACTTGTAGTGGATGACACTTTATTTTAATACAGTTTTTTCAAATATTAATTCATTAATTTAATTTAATTAATTAATTTTAGTTTTAAACGGGAGAAAAAAAATTCCTCCCATTGTTTTCATAAATGAAATGAAAGATTTATCTCAAATGATTGATGCCACAGAAATAAAATACCGCAACGATGATTATAAAATAATGTTCATCAAAGATAACGTGGTACATTAATGCTGGACGGGTTTATTTTATATATTTATGATTAAAAAGTAGGAATTGACTTAAACAAAAAATATATTACTTGTTTATCTGTTTAAAACACACGATCCTCGTCTGTTACTTCTTCTATAAATTCACAGAAACGTTAAATAAATTCGTACACTGCCATACGAGTTATAGCTTTATCTCTATTCAACATTTTCAAAATCTCATGATACGATCATATAGTATGTTTTACCAAATTTCTACAATTTAAAAATGCACTTCATAATTATTTTCTGATTCACTCTGCATTACACTAATACCACGTACTAAAAGTTACCACATCAAAAAGGTACCACGAAACGCCTGCTTATTTCAGCTGAGATTAACAAATTGACCTTGTATACGTTATTGCGAGTTGTCCTAATTCCTATTTCACCCTATGTTTTGGTACACAATATTTTTTTATATACAATGTATTATTTTTTTAATTCGTCATAGAAATTTACCAATGGTAAATTTATACGGAGAATTAAAAAATGTATTTTCTTATGATTTCAAGCAATAAGCCAATGCGTCGTGTATACAGTATAGAACAATAAAAAATGACATGTATCAGACATAGATTAGAAACGCTTTCCAAAAATAACATAATATTGTTACAAAAAATACATTGTTTTATAGAATGAAAAGAGATTTACAAATAAGGGGAATAAATAGCATAACGCAGTTAAATACATTTTAAACAATTGCTTTGCGTAGACGATAATCTGTGCATATTCTATCGTGCAACGCGATATATGATCTACAGAATGTATAGACAGCGCAAAATGCACTAAATATTGGATAAGTTTAAAAATGTATACAGCAGCGGAAGTCATGTTAGAGAATAATTTTGTTCTTCTATGTAAATGAATGATATATGCTATGGTAGAATTGAGTTTAAAATTTTAATCTTTTCATTATTTCACTTTCAATTATTATCCGTCATGTACTATAAAAAACGAAACAAACTCGTAATCACACATTTAAATAAACAACAAATAGAAAAAGCATTAAGAAATACTGTTGCCATTTTAAGTGATTTTTTTAAATAAAATTAATTTATTTCAAAGAACAAAAAAATGTAAAAAAAAATATGCTGACGGATTATAATAAAAAAGCAATGCGAATGATATTTCCATTTATGTAAATGATATTTTACAAATTGTATCCTATAACGTGTGATAAATTAGGTTTGTAAATTTTCTACTTTAGACATATGTAGCAGAATTGATTTATCCATTTCGCATAATGGGGCAATTTATCAAAGACAGAACTTCAATCACTTAGCTTCGTAAAATGCCAAAATGCAATGTTCCTAAAATGTAAAATTTGTAAATTCAAACGTATAATAACGTTCTTATTAGTATTCGACATGAAGAATTCGTCTTTTCTATCAATGATAAACATTGCTGACAGGTATCTTATTCCATATTTGAAACGCTATTTAGTTTCTATGTAAAATGTGAATTTCAGGCTACTGCACTTTATTCTACAGAAAAATAATAAATTTTCTTTTGTAACACATTAAATAGGAAGAAATAGAAATGGGTGAACAAATTTATTCTTCTAAAGTTCAAGTATTTAGCATTTCAGTTACATGTAGTTTCTGTTTTCAATTTTATTCCGCAAATATATAAAACTAAAATATTTTGTTCGATGAATACGGTTTGTGATTTAATTTGTTTTTTTTTCTTTTTAATATATATTTTGCTTTTTTTAGCTTAATGCATTGGGATTCACTTTTATTTCATTTGATGAGTTTTTCTAATAAGGTACCTAAATAGTAGAAATGGAATAGTCGGATAAAATGGAATATCAAGGTATTGTAAAGTACTGGCACCAAGCGGCAATATTATAAACTACTTGGAGGAAAAAGAAAAGCTGATTCTTTCCCCAACAGCTGACGGAGACGTGACGTCAAGGTGTGACGTCACTGGCTGACGCAAGAGGAGTAAATACGGATTCTGGGTAAAAGTTTGATATTCGAAAGTTATTATTTTGCAGTCTTTTCAACGAATTTTTAATTCGAAGTAATTTTTTATTCTTTTCGGTGTCAAAGGATTCGGCCCGAGATATTTAGCCGTTTTTATTCACATTCTTTATGATTAAACTCAAAACAGATTAAAGTCAAGATTGATAATTAATTAAATAAGCACTTTATTCTAATTTTGTACAACCATCAAAATGGCTGAGGACAACTCATTATCTGTTAATTCTGTCAAGTAAAAGCATTCTTATTCTTCAAACCATGATGGGTAATGTAGCATAATGTCTTCAGTGTTTTTTGCTTCTTCAGTGGTTTTTGTGATTAATAAAATTCGTGTTTCAAGTTACGGCCTAATTATTCAGGTGGCCTGATCTATATTGGGGAATTGGGGTAAGTAACCGTCTTATTTGTTGAATAATTTTGAAACAAATGTGTTCAGTTAAATTTTAATTCATGATTTTTCATTTACATTCAATATTCCAAATTATGCTAAATTTAATTCAATATACTTTTAATTATGCTTTTTAAATTTCTAAATTATTCTATCCACTACTTATGCGCAGTTTGTCAATTGGTGTACGGGGCGTTGTGTGAATAAAGATTTGTTTTTCGTCTTTGGAAATTTTCAGGAAATAACTAATAAATATTTTTTATTCATTATTAGAAATAATATTTTTACATTAAAATTAAGCATAATGCACACCGAAATACTTACAATTCCTGATGTAATACTCGTTATTTAGCTAACGATTCACACCAATGAATAAAGAGTATTTTTTCCCAAAATGCGGTATCGGGTTTTATGGTATACCAATATCTTATAATTATCCATGATTATGGTGGCGCAAGGATAGATATTTATATTTGTGAAAATCTGAAGTATGAACTAAAGTATATGGGTTGACTACCTAATATACTTTAGATCACCTACCTATGCACTCATACCTATGCTTCATACCTATGCACTGTATTTGGATGACTCTATTGAAACCATTAAATCTATCTTTTGCCAAATTTTGTTCGTTTTCTTAATTTTTAATCCCCAATTCCTTATTTCCCGACTATCAAACAGTACAATCAAATAAGGTTTATTATTATTGTTGTTTGTTTGCAAGAGATTAAATTCCGTAAAATATTTTTTGCAATTTAAAAATTACTCGAAGATGTTGAAGCTTGTAATTCTATTCGGTTTTCGTGTTTTAAACAATATCGTGTGTTGTATTGCCCTAAATGTAAGTAATACCCGTAGTTCCTCTATATTATGACAAACAGGTAACTTTATAGAGAATTTTAAATATCATTAAAATGTAGGTGCATGGTTAAAGTTTAAAAACTGATTTGTTGCCATTGTCATTGCTAACTAGTAAATCTGAAGATCCATCTCCCGGAAATCAGTTGTCCAGGTCATTTTCAAATTTGATTTCACTTGACGTAATATCTGATATCCCAAAATTCGCAATTTGAATTTTATTGTTAGATTGCAGTTTCCTAAGCATATATATATGTGTGTGTGTGTGTGTGTGTAGTATATAAATATATATATATACAGGGTGATTATAAAAAAACTATCCCGACATTTGGGCCCCTATCTATCATACCATTCACAGAAATTGAATGCAATTTTGGCAAAAGGTATTTTGAGGTATGCGCTCAAGAATGATATGGAAAACAACAGTGCCACTCAAACAGTTATGGTTACAGTGAGACAATTTCAAAAAAATCAAATGGCAACACCCACTTTTTTGTATTGGAATGTGATCTCCATTGTGAAAACCCCTAAATAGCGTTGGAACGGCAAGAGTAGCATGAAAATCACCGGAACTAGGCAAGGGAAAAGTAAAAAGGACTTTATCATGCACCAGAGCATTAATTTTCGTTTCATTTACGTCACACGTCACACCATTTCTTTGGCTGATATCCTAGCCTGATTAGTTCTCCGCAAAACGAGAATAAGAAACCAAGAAACGCAAATTTCGGGTTCTACGTAAGACACAGTCATGATTGACGTCGTCACGCTAGGTGAAAGAAAAGGCACTGCGAAATGCGAGCCGCGTATGTTCCTTCCTGCCATTCTGAACAAGATGCCGCTTTCAGGAAAAGAACGTAGGGAAATCGTAAAGATTTATTACCTAAATGCCGCAGAGACATTGCATGTTTACCGCAGAAACCATGGATTACGACGAGGCCCGTGCACTGTCAAAGCTGTACGGGACTTGATTCATAAATTTGAAGAAATTGGTTGCACATGCGATCGACCTCGGTCTGGACGACCTTCCGTTTCTGTGGAAGCTGTTGCAAAAGTCTATCAGACGATAAGCACAGTTCCTCCCGCTACTGCACGCGGTGTTTCACGTGTTCTAGATCTGCCGAATTCAACTGTACGCAAGATTCTGGGCTCTGTTCTGAACATGTTTCCGTATCGATTCCAGCGTGTCCAGATGTTGGAAGCGGGAGACAATCAATTACGGCTGGATTTTGAAAATCAATTCCTTATCCGGTACGATGGAGATAGCAGCTGGCCTTTACGCATTCTGTGGACAGATGAGGCGCATTTTTCGTTAACTGGTAACGTGAATTCGAAAAATTATGTGAACTGGGCAGAGAATAATCCACATAATGTGCATGCACGCCCATTACACGAGGAAAAAGTGACTGTGTGGTGTGGTATAACCAGTACGTTCATCTTCGGCCCTTACGTTTTTGAAGAGGTTACTGCCGGTGATCTGCAAACGTGTTCAATAACGAGTGCTTGCTATCTGGACATGTTAACTCATTCGCGATTCCCGCATTACAACGGCAAAATGCTCTATCTGAAGTTGTGTGGCTGCAAGACGGCGCTCCTCCACATGTCGGGTCTTCAATCAAACGTGTCTTAACAGTTTGGTGACAGAGTTATCTCCCGTCATTTCCCATTTCCGTGGCTACCTAGGTCTCCTGATCTAAAACCAATGGATTTTTGGCTGTGGGGATATGTGAAATCCAAAGTGTATCAGTTTCGTCCTCACTCTGCATCTGATTTGAAAGATGCCATCAGAACTGCGATTCAAGAGATTCCTATTGCCATGATACGAACTGTAGTGCTATCCACCATCAGCCGCATCCAAAGTGTCATCGCGTGTGAAGGAGGTCATGTGGAAAATTTGTGAAACACAATGAAATGCTTCATTTTATGCTGCTTCTCTGTCCTTTTTGGTTGTACTCACTTTTAACCGATCTATTGCCGGTGATTTTCTTGCTACAGTTGCTGTTCCAACGCTATTTAGGGATTTTCACAATGGAGATCACATTCCAATACAAAAAACTGGGTGTTGCCATTTGATTTTTTCGATTTTTTCTCACTGTAACCGTAACTGTTTGAGTAACACTTTTGTTTTCCATGTCGTTCTTGAGCGCATACCTCAAAATACCTTTTGCCAAAATTTCAGTCAGTTTCTGTGAATGGTATGATAGTTAGGGACCCAACTGTCGGAAATTTTTTTTATAATCACCCTGTATATACATAATATTAAATTCAGGATATTTAAATCTTATTAACTGTTACAGAAAACATGATTTCATTTAATGATATTCTTGAACTGCATATTCCTGTATTTCTTTAGAATAAAAGGTATAAGGAGCAAAATGAGGTAAAAGGTAAAGGAATAAGGAGCTTCCCTCAGTCTTATTAATTTCACCTTCGAATTTACAATAGTTGGCTTTTTAAAAATTATTGTACATCTATGCCTTCTGTTTTTTTATTATCAATTCATTTATTAATCAGATACAATACAATGTAAGTGTTTGTCACACGTCTAGTGCTGAGATATGTGACTCTTTTAAGCAATAACCACAAAAAATATCTTAGTTATTTTTTAATAGTTCACTTTTGTATTAATTAAGAGTACGAATAACGCGAATATTTTCTCAAGTAACCTTATAATACACTCTTATAACATTTCTAAGTAGTTTTAAATAGTTACGGCACTAAACAATTGTGTGTTAATTTTTTTGTGGACTAAAGCTCCAAATTTTATAAAATTCAATGTACTATAGGTGAGTCTGGTCGTATGAGATTTGAGTTTTTATTGTGTTACTTGTCACAGCGTGGAGAAATGTTTTCCTAATAAAACTTTTTAGATCCAAGGAACATATAAATGTTTAAATAGTGTAACTTCTTTGAAATCGCGTCTCAGTATTTTTTGGTACATCCTGCATTTTAGATGTATAAATTACAAATTTTCTGACAAATAAATTTAAGTATAATTAAAAATGTTCAAGTAAACACATGCTCAAATATGTAATTTAGTATGCACATCTTTTAACAACAGGCATTTTCGTTAATCGATTAGGATACTTCTTTTATACGTTGTTGATTTGGATTTATTATTTGTCCTCGCATATTTCGTTTTTTTCTTCAGAATATTGCATACACAAGCTAATGCATGAATAACTCCTATGCCAATAATTTGGCAGAAATTACTATAATTAATATTTTTTCCAGTTTTGTAATCTACTAGTTCACTAGTAGTTAAGTAGTAGTGTCGTGTAGTGACACTACATGCTTCTTTAGCAAGCGAAAGATATATTTTTCTTTTTCATTTTCGAAATTGTTAGTTTTAATTTGCAACGTAATTCAAATTATATTTCACGAATGACAAATATAATCTTTCTAAGTTTATTTTTTTTCTGTTTAATGAGCGATAATAATTTAGAAGTCGTAACTTAAAAAGTTGCATTTATTAATGTCAACTTTAATAAAACACATTTGTCAAAAGTTAAATTTTCAATATTTAAATTATTTTTTTTAATTTAATATGAAAGATAAAACGAACACTAGTAAATTATTTTAAAAAGTAGTACGCATTAAAAGTTCGAAAATGTTTTAGGTTGTTTTTAAATAGCTTTGTTCACGTATTTAAAGGGAATTTTTGACACCTGTCTCATTTAATAGTCTTTTAAAGATTATTCGACCATTTATATAGTGAAATGATAATTTTCTTTACAAAAATAAACTATGATTGAATAATTAATGCATACCTGAAATATCTTTAAATAGCATTTTGTATAATGTTTGAGTTAGACATATAATTTAAAATGTATCTTTAAAATGTATTTGTAATGATGTAAAAAATGGCACGTTTTATTTTCAGATATTGATTTATTCAGGCATTCATACAATTTCTAGAAGCAAACTATTTTTTTTTTTTATCAAAAGAGAATTGTTTACGAATTCTTGATGTGCCACAAAAAATAATTTTAAATTGGAAATATGTATTACTTTTCATGAAATGTATTAATTATATTAATGATTCATTTCTTTCAAAAGTGTAACAGTTTAATGTACAAAACATGTTAGCTTAATAAACATAGAACTCCATAAAATATCTAAATATGTAAAAAGAAAGGAAACCTATTCTTGAAATACATTAATTATTTTACACATGAAAACACATATTTCATTAGTATTTATACATATTTTGTACATCAAAAGACATATTCAATTACGTCATATAGAATTTAATTTTAGTGAAACTCTCACCGAAGACGAATGTAATGATTTTAAATTGAAACGCAAACAGTTTCACATGAACTTTCAATAGTCCCTTCATGTTAATTATCCTCCATATATTGAATTTAAATGTAATGAATTCAAAGAGAAATAAGAGAAATGTAACAATTATTCTGGTACAAGAAAAAAGGCTTTTTAATTATGTTTTTTTCCCCTTATTGGGTAACAATTTTATACTATAAGAGTTATAGAATAAGAGTAATAAGAGTATAGTATAAGTATATCTTCAGTGCAATAGATAACTGGAAAATTTTGAAAAAAAAATTTCTAACTTATTTCGCTACATTTGCTTTTTATACGTAGAGAAAATAAAATAATTTATTACACAAATAAATTATTTATATGCTTTATTTTTTATTTTATAAAAAAGAAACAACAAACAACTATTTTATCCGATTTTTTTTACTCTGTAATTAAAACACACAAATATGTTCATATCTTTTATTGAAATCAGATTCCACACTGAAAAAAAAACTCAACAACTTATGGGAAAATTCCTTATAAACTCACTGAAAAAAATCATCTTATTTTTGGCATACCATTTGTTGAAAGATAATGTTTGTTGAAACTACAGCTTAAAGTTGAAATATGTATATATATATATATATATATATATATTATTAGATTATTCTTGAATAACATATCATTTCTTCTCCGTGCCTTTCACAGGATATTGATTTCAATATATCATTAATGTTGATTACTTGAAGAGCCCTCTACGGGAAATTAATTTAAATACATTTTTACTCCGGTTTTTATTGCGGTATTTTTTTGTTATTTTATTTCAAATACTTACTAATTTACAGAACAGAAGGTAATTACATCGGATATAATAACTGTCGCCTCACTAATTGTCATATTTAATGTACTAAATATATAAAGTCATCGTTTCCTAATAAATTGAAATTATCTATCAAATTGAATGAAATATGTTTACTTAAATACGTATGCTTTGTCTTATTTTCTAAAAAAAAATTAAATTAAAATTAAAATAAAATAAAGAAACATTTCATTTTGTGTTATATGAATTGCCTTAAAAAAGCATCTTACTGGTAAAAATATTATAAAATGTAATCCTTATTTGTAACAAAATGTTTAGAAATTTCAATAAATTATTTCTTTGCGAAACACACAACTTTTATAAATCCCTATAATTTTGGAAATGAGCGAAATATAATATTAACTATGATAAAAAAAACAGCTATCCTATAAATAAAAAACCATTTTCTTTATGACAAAATGCGTTTAGTTTCTTTGTATCACACGTAATGAAGTTTAATATTCGAAAATATTATTTAATTGAGTATTAAATATACAACTCATTAAAATTTCCTATCCGCTTTTATAATAAAGTAAAGATATTTTTCTAGAACACCATTAAAAAGGAGATTTAAATGACAATATTTAGCTTTTTTGCAGTCAGAGAGGAATCTACTGGAATTTGAATGCAAAAACAGTCTTAGTTGTTTCACAGAGATGATTTAAAAATAATATTTAAGCATATTTTGAGACGCAGCGTTTTTTTTTCTTTTTTTATGAAATATAAGGCTTCATTTTATTATTGTTTTGAGTAACCGATGAAAAGATTTAAAATATGTTTTCAAACAACTGATCATGATAAGGTTTGAAATTAAAATAAATGCACATAAAATTCAGTATAGAAATGAATTTAAATTGGATGCAATAAAAAACAAGAACGAAAAATCATGCTTCAAGCATAGATTATGTAGCACTTTCCAACGCTTCCAAAATAATTTTACAAAACATACCGTTTAATAAGCTAAAATATAACATCTAAATAAACAATTTGGAAAACGCATAACATATTTAAAAACATAATTTCAGGAATTTCCAACAGATACAATATTCGGAAAAATATCCGAATACTTTTATTCAGTCCTGTATAGGATCTATAGATTTGTATATATACTGCATGGGATGCTAAATTTTAGTTTAGTTAGGAAACGCGTACCACAGTTTAAAATTATCCTTCTGGAGTTTCTGTCAGTAAACGGAAATGTGTTCGCGAACTTTTGTGCTGCCCTGTATAGGATCTACAGAATTTATACACACCACAAAATAGACAAAAAGCAAGTTAAAATTAAAATCGCATTCAATAACTTAAAACGCACTTCCAGGAATTATTGTTAACAGACAGTAGAGAATTCTTTTGCGTGTCCCTGTAAATGAACGATGACTGCTATACACACAATATTCTGTAGTAAGCCTCTTGTAATGCACCTTAGTTATATATAAAAATTTCAATGCGTTTAAAATAGTGAAACAGTATTTAAATAAACCGCAGACGATTCTTCTCCATAGACGTAATGTAACGGAATTCTTTTGACTGTCCCTGTAAGGTAACTATAAGTGCTATGCACACCCTATTCCATATTAAGCTTCTCCTAATGGACCTTAGTGATATATATAAATTTCAATGTGTTTACAATAGTGAAAAATTATTTAAATAAACCGCAAATGATTTTTCCCTATAAACCGTAATGTAACGGAATTCTTTTGAGTGTCCCTGTAAAAAAACTATCAGTGCTACACACTTCCGTTGCAATAGGGAACATGCTATAGATAAAGACAATAACATATAAAAATTGCAGAGCAATCCGAGCATATTTACGGGAGTTACAGCACGGACAGACGGCAGACGGCAGACAAACCGAAGTCATAAGCCCTTTTCAACTAGGTTGGAAAGTGTTAAAAAACTGTTTTTTTTTCAACATCTTCATTTGATATTCATAAGTCGTTTAAAAAGTTATTTATTTTAAAAATGCATGCTATTAGCAAATTATTATCAAATTAATATCAACATACATATTTATCTAAGTTCTTTAGCATATTTTTAACTAATTGTATAGTATATTATCAGATATGTATCATTTACTGTTAATTTTTAATGATATTTTAGTTTTTTAACGATTTATTTTTGAAGTAAAAATATGATATTAAAAAGGATTTTCAAGACTATTTAGTTATGGAATAAAGCTTTATTACATTAACTCTTATTTTAATAATCATCTTTTCATTAAAAATCATGTAACAAATTATAGGTTATTTCCAACAAATATTATAAAACAATTTAGTTTTTAAATTTTATTTTGAAGTTTGTCTTATGAAAGAAACTATCATTTACCCCTAAAATATATTTTTTTCTTCATCATACTTCAATACTCTTTATTTATATATGGAATATTAGATAAAAATAAAAAAAATATAAAACAATATAAAAGAATGAAAACTAAAATTTTAAAAAATTGTCGTTTCCATACTCTTTGTTTGGTACCAATAAAATAAGCAGGTACGGTGGTTAAGAAATAGCACCACCAGTAACCGAAAATAATTGGCTCGTTCTGCTTGTAAATGGCACAGCGTTTTGCTGACGTATATATTAGATCTAGCTCTCAGAATACGAATGTCTATATCCTTGAGTAAAATAAAGGAAAAGTCATAATTTCCATCGGTGGAGTTTGTAAATAGGTTTTGGTCGTACTTTTCAAAATTTTGTTCTTTCTGTGCATTTGGCTTCTCTTTTGCTATTGATTTTTCACACTACCTTCCAAAAAACAAAAAAGTATTGACGAAGAGTAATTATTGTCTTTTGAGGTGTAGTAATTCGATAAAGAGCCGTTGAATAAACTTACTCTTTCTAATTTCATTTCACGGAATCGTCGATAAATGCTAGGAAGAAACAAATATAAAACTGTCAATAAATATTATATACATATATATATATATTTAAATTTGTGTTATTAAAAACCAATCATTTACCTATAATATATATATGCAGTATGCTCACTAAAGTCCCTTACCACACTCTTAACTTCGGAACGGCTGCCGCTATATTCTTCAAATTGGTGTCAAGGTATAGTAAAGTAGACATGCGCTACTGAATGAAACCGCCTACGGCACCACCTTGTGGAAACTGCGGAGTTCATATTCCTATCTCGAAAACGGAAAGAGATAGGGAAAACAAGTGATTTACAAAGTTGTAGAGAACCATCGATTTAGTGCAAATATTTTGTGGATATTAATGCGAAGAATAGAACGGTTAAAACGCGCACGTGTTTTTTGTGATTTCCTATACTGTGACGTGACAAAACGATCTTAGAAAGAAAGAAACAACCAGTTATGAAACTGCAAGTGTATGCGACCCCTCCACAATGCAGGACCTTAATCGACGCATTACGGACGTTTGTGCCAACGTGTCACCATTTGTGCTCCAACGTGTGCAACGTGAAATTCAAAAAAGGATCCAAATATGCATTGCAGCTTACGGTGAGAAATTTGGACATCTAAAATAAAGGTATAATATTATAACTAGTTTTTTTTTTTATTCTAAGATCGTTTTGTCACGTCACAGTGTATGAACAGGTGGCACTGTAGGCGGTTTAATTGGTAGCGCATCGCTACTTTACTATACCTAGACACTACTTTTATGAATATAGCAGTAGCCGTTCCGAAATTAAGATGGTGGCAAAGGACTTTACTGGACATACTCTCTCTCTCTCTCTCTCTCTCTGTATATATATATATCATACATCCTATATATATATATATATATATATATATATATATATATATAATACTTCAATAGTCTTTATTTATACATGAAAAATTAGACAGAAATTCAATAACTTATAATACATTATAAAATAATGAAAATTTAAATTTAAAAAAATGTCGTTTTCATACTGTCCATTTTGTACCATAAAAGTAAGCAGGTAAGGTTGAAAAGAAGAAAAAAGCACTACCGGTAAGCAGAAATAACCATGAAAGCACCACCAGAAAATTTATCTATAACTCAGAAAAAATTTCAGCAGGCACGGCCTACAGGCACAGATAGATTTTGAAGTTAAGTACTAATTTCAACAACAAAAACTAAATCAAGATAAGAGATAGATGATTGTTTCATTTACACTATAATACACTATATTTATTCAAACACCCGAATCTAAAAGGCTTGGAACCATTAGCCTCTTTCCTGGGTACAGATTAATTTGAGAATGAAGTTATTTCTGTTTTTCGATAAAAAATCGCTTGTTGGACTTCATTTTTGAGGAGTTTTTAATTAATATATTTCTTAATTAAAGGACGATTTTCTTGAATCATTTATACATGGAAAGCCAGGATTTTTCCGCATTTTTCGACACCTTGATCGTGAGACATATCTAAAAAAATGTCTCTCTCACTTTCTTAAAACATTCATTTAGCGAACCTGATTTTGGAAACAGCCATGGACAAAACTCAAAAACTTCCAGTCTTTTTTATTTCAGTTTTACGAAAAAAATATATATGAATCTCTCTCTCTCTCTCTATATATATATATATATATATATATATATATATATACATTTAAAAATAAAAACACATGTGGAAAACAAAGTCCTTAATATTGTTTTCAATTATATAATTTTTATACATATTTAATGCCAATACTGGTACACTGAAATATATCATACTAAAATTTAAGATTTTTTTTCTGAAACATTCTAGCTACATATATATGTACATCTGACACACTTTTACATTTACGATTTTTTTTTCATGAAATGTTTTTCATAAACTTGCATAGAAAATACAAAATAATCCACTTTAATCAATTTCATTTATTATTTGCTCAACAAATATCACATTGAAATTTTCGGCACAGAACCCAACAGAGTAGGTAAGAATAATTTTCTAAAAATAAAATAGGTTCCTTTTTTTTAAAACCGCAAATATTATTGTGAATAACGAAGCGTGTATGTTTCTGATGTCTGAACCACTTTTCAGACATGCTATTTATGTAAATGTGCAAAGATTTATTACTATTTGAATACGAATTCTCTTGAAGAATTTATGTGTAAATTGTTGATGCAGTGTAAAGATACAGATTTTCTTTTTTCTTTTAAAAATAAATTTCCCTGGTACTTACCGTCAAAAATGTCATCTAAATGTTAACTGATGCATGCAAACTTCATTCATTTTTCAAATTTAAACTTTGTTCTTAATAACATATTTCCAATTCTTCATTTCAGTATTTTTGTAAAAGTTGTAAAAATGTTTCCTATGTTTAATTTCAAGCAAGTATTTATATTTAATTTTTTACATTAATTATAAGTAAAATGTGTTATTATAATATTTATTTATATTGATTTTTAATATTTTCCCACCTTCTTAAAATTTGCTATGTGTTTAACTTCATGTATTGTAGAGACATTAGAAGACATTTAAAGGGTAAAATGAATGTTTAAATCTTTAAAAAAATGCGACAAAACGCTAATTAAAAATAGCCGAAACTTTACGCCCTATCTAATTACAGTAATAACAATTATAAAATTGTTTTCAAAAAAAAAAAATTCTTATGTATTTTTTTTTTCTTTTGAACAATGAAATACTGCTATTTATATTCAGTGTCATATTAGAAATGATAAAAAATTCTTGCTGGAGAGATTAGTGTCGCAGATAAAAATTAGCGGTTTAATAATACAAACATCATTGGACAAAACAAACATTAACTTGAACAATATGTTAAATTAGCAATCATAACAATGTTCAAGATCATGTAGAAAGTTAATAAACGCTCTAGTAAAGATAAACGTGACAGGAGGAGAACATAATTGTTCACACTCTAATAACTAAAATTAAATTTTGCGCTGTGTAATTTCGAAAACCCAATACTTCTAAGCTTTCTGCAAAAGATTACTATTAAAATTGTAAAACTAATCATTAAGTATATTCTAATATAAAATTTATGGGAAATTGCTAAACTAAAATACATGGAAAATAAATAAACAAAACGTAAAAGAAGTATACACATTAATGCATGATGAATAAAATGAAACCAACATAATTAAAATTCTAAGATTTATTTACATTATAAACAATATTTACAAAGTTAAAGAAAAGACAAGGAGTTTTCATTTAATCTACTTCAGCTTGAACACTGCTAACAAGAACTTTCATATAATCTACTTGAGCTTGAACACTGCTAAAAGTACTTTGATATGAAGCCTTAAATTGCACATCACTATAATTAACATTCTTAGATCAATTAGAAAATTCTGTATCACAATGACTTATTATATTATTAAATTAATAAAACAAATTCGATTTCATAAATGCATATATCCCCCACAATAATATATGAAATATAATAGGGACATAAAATTTAAAGTATGAACAATACCTTGTTATTATCAAGAAGTAGATTCAATGGGATCAGTCCTTAACATTCTATTGCAAACACCTTTTATTGGATCCCTAAAAATCACACCTTTGGTCATGTGACAAGTCATTACTGGGGGACCTGTGGGTAAAACAACCTAAAATACTTTCTTCTTTTTTTTTTTACTTCAAAAGCACCTAATTTATTGTATGTCATACATTGATATATTGAAGTTTTGTCTTCCTTACGTCTAAATCAGTCGTAATGGAATTGATTTGTTTGACTTGTGTGGTCCAATTCTTGAATAAACAGCTTCTTAATGACGAGAAATCCGACGAGAGTCTTAGACAAAACAGTAGTTTGCATACAATTGAACATAATTAAAAATATATATAAATAATAATATTTTCATAAACTAGAAACTTATTATATTTTGTTATCGTTGTTAAAGTATTTTATAAAATGGTTTTTGGGTTTATTTAAATAAAATGTCACTAAAAAGTTGTAACGGTCTATTAACTCATGAGGAAACTGCAAAGCTGCACATCACTTCTTTAACGGAAAGTTTTAAAAACTTGATGCATAAACACGAAAAAATATTTAAATAAAACCATAAACTTTTAATAAGTTCCTGTGTCTCATTTCTCTAAAAAGTGTACACACTTTTAAAAAAATAGTTGATTATTTTTTCCCTTTCTCTTTAAATAAAAATGTACTTCTCATATTTTATTACTGAAAATTGATTTTTTAATTAAAATTTTTAAGGAAAATTATGAAAATAATAAAAATAACAAGTTTGAAATATTTATTTTTTATTATAATTTTCTAAATTAATTTCATAAGAATTATAGATAGTCCTAATTATAAATACTTTTGGAATTTTTTTTTTATAATATATCTTTGAGCAAGTAACATTATCCAAATTGAAGAATTCTGATACATAAAGCACTTTTTATAATTAAAAGAAAGTTTACAATATTTGGTGTTTTTTCTTTGCACTGTCAATTTTTATATTTTTTTATATTTTCTTTATTATTTTCTTCTATCTTTACAAGAAAAAAGTATTGGATTCATGAAAATTTCGACTTCCAGTTTTCAACGGATTTATACGTTTTAGAAGGTCCTGAACACGATTTGACTGTTTTTAGAAAATGTCTGTCTGTGAGTTTGTGACTATGTCTGTGACTCTGTCTGTCTGTCTGTATGTCTGTATGTGACAAAAAAAATTTCGGCGCTCTATCTCAAGAACTAATGCACTGAATTTAATTAAACTTTACATTCAGTTAGTCCCTGATATAAATTGGTGCTGATTAATTTTTGGTGAAAATCGCCCAACAGGTGCCGCTGCTGTGCTGCATTTTTCGCGATTTACGCAACAGCTCTATCTCAAGAACTAATGCAGTCATTTTCATCAAACTTCAGATTCAGTTAGACCTTGACATAAATAGGTTCTGTTTACGTTTTGGTGCAGTTATCCCAACTGGTGGCGCTTCTATACCACTTTTTTCATTATTAACACGATAACTATATCTCAAGAACTAATGCACGAATTTTCATCATACATCAGAATTAGTTAGACGTTGACATACGTTGTTGTTGATTAGGTTTTGGTTTGAATCTCTCAACAGGTGGCGCTGCTATTCTGCATTTTGCAGGATTTACACGATTTTAGCAATAGTCATATCTCAAGAACTAATGCACGGAATTAAATAAAACTTTACATTCAGTTAGACCTTGATAGAAATTGGTGCTGATTCATTCTAGTGTAAGCGAAGCTTGTGTGAGATAGAATAAAGTTTTGGGATTGACATATATGACTAGTATTTTTAATTGGAACCAGACAGAATTTTTATTTCAAGAACCGCGTGCCTATTGCTTCAGGTTTTTTTCTTTTTTTTTTTTTTTTAGATTACGCAGCAACCCAATGTGATTTAGATTGCATGAGATCTATCGATTTCTCAAGAGTACATTTACAACAATAATTCAACTAAATACTAAATTTAAAGAAATAAATCGCATGTACCAGTACTATGTAGATGAAGCAGAATTTTCAAACATTACATTTTGATGCAAAACGTTATTTGGCTAATGTATATTCTTTTTGTTGTTGTTTTTTATGTGGTTTCTAATTCCAGATCTAGTGCAAATAATGACTTATATTTCATGAAATAATATTTTAGTTCTTTAAATTAAAATAGATGCTTTATAAGTGAAAAAATCATTTTTACTTTTAACCCCCATATTTCAAAATAATTAGTTGAAAAATCACACATGCATTTTCTTTAAATTCAGGTTTTATTTTTTTATTATTTTTTTTATTCATTTTTATTATTATTATTTTTAATAGACAATAATAATGGTTCCTCAAATTGCAAGAAACCTAAATCTTCCTCTTTAAATCCTCCTTGAATGTAAAGCTAAATATATAAGTAGTGAAATGAAACTGTCAATATTGGGAAATATCAACATGTTGACAGACATTTTTTGTTATGTTGAATAACTTGATTGGTGAACCTTGAATATGTGAAAATTGGTTTTTATTGTTTCGAATTTTCTTGGAAACTTTAATTTAAAATTAAGATTTTGTTTCAGCTATATTTAATTATAAAAATATCGTGTAATTTCCTAAAGGAGATATAATATTGACAGAAATATGTTTTTATATTTTTCGATTGAAATGTGAAATAAGCATTTTAAACGATGGAAACAATAACATATGTCCATGTTTAGATGCCCATACTTCATTTCCCAAAATAGAAATGTCTTAATATAATTTTTCTCAAGCAACCAATCAACATTTACTCATACATAATTTTTTCTGTTTAGTGTTTCGGGCAAAGTGCAACAGAAAAAGAATTCACATTCAACTGTAATTATTAAATTGAAATAAACTTAATTTGATGTAAATGTGATATTTTTTTGTAATAAACAGATAAAATTTTTTAATATAAAGTAGTATGGAAATAAAATAAAAATTTTATATAATACATTTTATGCCATCAGTACGAATTTAAAATATATATATATATGGTAAATGTTTAAAACATTTTTCATTCAAATTATGAAAAAGTAAAATCAGGTGGAATGTTAAAAATAGAACAGAAAACAAAAGAAGTGTTTTGAATAAAGTGTATCAATAATTTTTTATGCGTTGTGTACAATATTTAAGCTCTTATTAGCATTATATTTTTAAGGGGTAAAATGTATTATTGTTCACATAAGAAAAAAATATTTAATTATAACAAAATTTTTAGATATCAGATTTTATGACGTTTCAGAAATGTATATTATCTAATATAAAACTTTTGGCTCCCAAGGAGTAAATATTTTTAAATGTGTGTAAGCATCCTAAATCTCTCTCACTCTATACATATATGAAATATTTACATTTTAGAAAAACACCGTAACAAATTAAATTGTCTTTAGTTGCAAATATATTTTTAGTTCTTTTAATTATAAATTTAATATTTCTATACAGAAACATTACATTTTAAAATATAATATTCTATCGAAAAATGTATTTTAAAATGATAATTTTAACTTTAGAAACATGAAGAGCTTTGTGTTAAAAAAAAAAAATCATCATTTTGAGAAAACTGTAAAACAAATTAACATTGGTTTTTGTTAAAGGTGGATTTGTAATAAAATTGGATTTTTTATGAAAAAGATTTGTTTCTATTTTTTTTATGTGTTATGTTCTATTTTTTATTGTTATTCTAGTAAAAAACGGCGACTTTCCTTTTAAGGGGTCTCAGGACTCTTAAACCTTCAAAATTTTCGAATTCTTAATTTTTTTGATATATTAAACTCCTATCTTTTCTGAATATTTTAGTGTAAATGTTTTCTTGAATTTCCCATTAGAACAGACGTTATGGCTTTTAGAACTGTATCCACTCAAAGCTGAAGCGGCGTTTCCGAAAACTTTGAAGTCATTTTTCTCAAAATGATGTCTTTTGGGTATAATGCGCAAGATATCTCAAAAACGTATCAATATTTTTTCATGAAATTTTCCAAAAATATGTGTCATGTTAGTCTACATAAATTGAACCTAAAATTTTATTTATATTATTAAAAACAAATATTTTTTTAAGTGGTTATAATGTTGAAAACTCAAAAAAAAAAATGTATTAACTCAATACAACTTTGCATTAAAAATATAAAAATGCTTTAAATAATAATTTATTTAGGTTCATTGTAATTATTACAATATGGAAGAACAATTAGGCTACAATTTTTTTTTTCTAGATGCAAAAAGTATTTTGTAATCGCTCGCGTAATCTGTCATGTCAATTTTCTGCTCGACAAATGTCTGACAGTTTCAAACTTTCTATACATATTAATTCTGCATCTTGTATCTTTTTTAATATGTGAAATAAAAGAACACACTTATATCTTTTCATCCCAATAAAAATTGTGTTTTTAAATCATATACATTTGAAGATATTAAATGTTAAAAATGGTCATTTTTTCTCATTTTTCCAATTTTAAGAGTCTTGAAACCCTTTAATAAGATATCTTACTTTAATTAAAGTATTTTTAAATTGTAAGAAAATGAATATTTACATAATCCGTATAAGCGTTTACCGAAAACCAAATAAACAACTATACATACGAAACGGAAATTCTTACATATTAAATGGTTTTAAAAGCTTAACAGTTCATTTTATATTAAAAAAACGTATTAAAACATTAAATATATATATATATATCATGAGGCATAAAAAACATCATTGGAAAATTTCATGTTTCTTCTAAATCATTCTTTTAAAATCACAATAATCACTTTCGTCATGTAAATTAAAATATAGAGTTACTCTTTTTAGATAATATTATGCTCAGCACTGACGAATGGATGGGGTGTCCTGGGGAGCACTTTCCCTCAGGTGCAATGAAATGTTCCTTCCCGCACCTTAAGATTTGGGACTTTATATTTGTTAATGGTATAAACGTGTAATTTCTCACTAAGATAATTATAATGATGTATTGCCCCTCCAATTGCAGCTGCAAAAATCACTCTTGGGATACAATGTCTGAAATCGAACATTGAATTTAAATCTTTCATCTCAATGTAGGTGACAATTGATATGGCAAGGTATTGGTAGTGCTTATCGTCATAAAAAAAATTGGTTTGAAATAGTTGTTGAAGTGTTGAGCAATGGACCGTCATAATAGTCTAAAGCTGCGCACAAATGCATGTGCTTTATCCGTCAGTGGGGATCCATACATGCATTGATAGATACACTTTCTCCTGCCATACAGCCACATTTCATCTGATGGACGAGAATGTCCCATTTAATCCCGCAGCCACTGAATAGCTTTGTCAGTAGCTTTGTCAGTAGCAGACAAATAGCTTTGTCAGCAAACGAGTGTCTCTACCATCTAATCATCAATTTCTTCGAACTTAAATCCCATTTAAAACTTTTAGGATGCCTTAAAATGAAGCCTTGATGGTAGAAAATGTCCTCCAATAAACAAGGATATATCCATCAAGTGACATAAAGGAGAGAAGGTTATTTTGTAAGAAAGAGATTACGTCACCGACACCATACTACGATGTTTGAGGACTAGCAAGGAATATTACGGAAGTACTAACTTGTATTTCAGACGTGCGTAAGATGAATATTTTGAATTCTTCATACAGTTAAGATTTCTAATTGATATGTGATTTTTTAGCCAACTGCCTTTTTCAACACCGTTGTCTACTTTGATACACAATAAATTCTATTTTACTTTAATTCTAAACATTCTGGCTACACCAATTATTTTTACATGCCCTCAGATTTTTTATCAATTTTTTTTAGCTATGTCTCAGTATTTTGCATTGTCATTATGCCAATATAAAATAATTTATAGCTTGTTTCAAATTGTAGCTTGGAAAACAAGATCACAAATTTGACACAGAGTAATTAATGTTTTTAGTTTGAAACGTGAAATTCCATCTAAATGTATGTTATATAGGTATACTTGCATGAATGTAAATTAAAGTAGCATTATCACGATAGTTAAAAATGTCAGACATAATATACTTTAATATTTTTAAAATTATGTTTATGTATAACAAAAACATTATGTAATATTGTATATGTTATAGACAAGAATCAACAACAATAGAAAAATAGACAAAATTAAAAAAATAATAATTTCCTTCGCCGCCAATGATGGTATGGGAAGTTCTGATTGCAAATTCGTTAAATTACCAGTAATTTATCACCATGTAAATGAAAGAACGAATATATTGAAAAAAAAGAATATATGGGAAATTAAAAAAAAAAAGATTACACTTGAATAAACTACAAAAAAAGGGAGTAGCTCATCCGAAATGTGAACATAAAATATATTAATAAATGATTTTTTTATTTCAATTTTCTGATTAAGTATTATTACGTAATATGATTAATTATGATACATTCAATCAAATTAATCATGATTATGATTATTCATAATAAATAATACAACTTTTCTTGCATCAAATATATATATATATATATATATATATATTATTGCACGTGAAACATGTGTTTAAGCTTAACCATTTTAAATACATTACTTTAAGACACAACTTCTTCTTTAAGAATAAGATGATAATTAATATATTCTTTTAAATAACTGCTTTTGAAAAAGAAAGTTTTTGCAGAGATAATTAAATTAACGAAAAAGTTTCTTTTTTTATATACTGAAAAAATGAACTTTGGTGATTAAAAAAATGTACATGGTTTAAATTTTCAATGAACTAGTTTGAATTTTATATTCATTAAGTAAGAATTATTTATCAGGATGTCACATTAATTAAATAAGTGATACATATATTAATGATAAATAGTTTTAAGTTTTCCGTTACAGTTTTTTAACTGATTTTATTTAAACAAAGAAACGTAGAATTCACAGATATCCAATTAAATTGTCACATAATTCAATCATTTATTTATATACGCATGCGTTTATAACTGGATTTTAATTATGGTTTTCAGATGCAAATAGTTTTCATCAATTGGAAGTGTCAAATAAGCAAATTCTTCCGATTATAAATGTTTTATTCTATTTTGTTAGTTAGTAAGAGTTTTGGTATACTTGTTTTATTATTTTACAATCATATTTTATTTTTCAATTGAAATGTAAAGAGATATTCATTCGTCTTTAAACCTTCATTTCTAGTTTTTGATAGTTCATTTCGGACGTAAGAAATTTGGCTTTAGATTCATAAATGATAAACATAAAGATGATAATAAAGTATTTTTTTGAATCACAGTTGCACAGTGAAACAAAGTAACAAATAAAAGATTTTTTTTTAAAAATCATGCTAAAAGGCTAATTTGAATGTAGGCGTATCCTTAATTTTGATTATATGAGGGGAAATTTTTTAAAAGTTTCAAATGCATATACATCCTCACCCATACCCAAAAAAAGAAAGAATAATATTAATTATTATAGCAATTGATTTTTAATGTTCATTTATATATAAAAAAAATATGTATTATTAGTAATTATTAATCTATAATATGATTTAAAAAATACGTCTATCATGAAATTTAATATACACTGTAAAAAAAATTGCAGTAAAATTACGGGCAGAGGCCGACAGCAGAGATTTCAGCCATACCCCGTAAAAAAACAATCCATGCCCATCATTTTGTGCAACCCGTAATTTTACGGGGCAAAGTAATATAGCACTATAATGCACAGGATATAATCATATATTCTAATACGAGCAAATTTTATTTTAAAAACGGCTCTAACGATTTTGACGAAATTTTGTATCTATTGTATCTTTGTATCATTGGGCTAGGTCACGTGTTCGACAAAATTCGATTAGTGGGTCATTTTGGGTCATTTTGGGTCAGGGTCAAGCTAATTCTATCTCAAAAACGGTTCAAACGATTTTGACGAAATTTTGTACCTTACCATTTTCGGGCACGAGAAGATTATTGGGCTGGGCCACATGTTCGAGAGCTTTCGATTAGTGGGTCATTTTTGGGTCAACGCGAGTCAAATAAACTTTATCTAAAAACGGCTCTAAACATTTTGATTAAATTTTGTATCCTACGAGTTTCGGGCGTGAGAAAATCATTGGGCTAGATCACATGTCCTAGAAAATTCGATTAGTGGGTCATTTCTGGGTCAAGCTATTTTATCTTAAAAACGGTTCAGACTATTTACACTAAATTTTGCATCCTATAGTTTTCGGGAACGAGAAGACTGTTGGGCTAGGTCACATGTTCGAGAAAATTCAATTAGTGGGTCATTTTGGTCATGGGTCATTATGGGTCAAGCTATTTTATCTTAAAAACGGTTCAGACTATTTACACTAAATTTTGCATCCTATGGTTTTTGGACACGAGAAGACTATTAGGCTAGGTCACATGTTCGAGAAATTTTGAATAGTGGGTCATTTTGGTCATGGGTCATTATGGGTCAAGCTATTTTATCTTAAAAACGGCTCAGACTATTTACATTAAATTGTGCATCCTATAGTTTTCGGGAACGAGAAGACTGTTGGGCTAAGTCATATGTTCGAGAAAATTCAATTTGTGGGTCATTTTGGTCATAGGTCATTATGGGTCAAGCTATTTTATCTTAAAAACGGCTCAGACGATTTGAACTAAATTTTGTATAATAAAACTGAAGGGCTAGGCTACACCCTAGCAGAGGACAATGTATGGTGTCGTACCGTATTTTTGCTAACATTTGGGCTAGAACTGTAAGAATATGTGGATTGCTCTTAATTTTCTAAGTATCTAAGGGATAAGGCCGCTTATTTAGTGGATCAGACCATTTTTCATCAAATAAGGCTGTTGCTCGTGAAAATTGAAGGGCAAACGCTCATAAATTTACATTTTTGTTTCTGAGAGTGTAGTTGGCTGCCGTGTTTTCTTCTGATTTTTATTTTATGACTAAAAGTCAAAATAATTTTTATGATTGTAATTAGAGTTTTAATATTTAGGGAAATATTTCTGAAAAACTTAAATTTCATCAAGTATTGAAATTTGTTATGAATATTTTTAAATGAAATCAGTAAGAAAATAACGTCAATGTATTGTTTATGCAATGTACTGTATGTATCAATGTATTATTGAACACGTCAATGTATTTTCACACTATTGGAATATTTACAATATAATACTAATTTCTTAGATGTGTGTTGTATGACTCATAATCACCGCAAAACGCGAAAATACATGAAAAAATAAAAAATCGCTGTACGAATTGCGAATAACCTGTATTGAAAAAAGATAAAATTCAACATACTAAGAAAAGAACTCACACTCACAAATGTTAAAAAATTGCTGTGAAACGCGAGAGAACGCTAAAAAACATTTTAAATGTTTCTAAAAATAAAAAAATCGCAGAGGACAAAAATTCTTTACTGAATAAAACCATTTAGACTGGAATTATTTTACCAATATCAAAAAATCGCCGTAGAACACGAAGAATTTATAAAAATCTGAATAAAAATTTCAATAAAAATCGATAGATATTCAAAAATCGAGGAGGTCAAAATTTGCGATATTAGTCTAAAAGTTTGAGAAGACATATTTATATTCTTATCATTAATTTAATTCATTATTATTGTGCTTTTTATCCATTTTGTAAGTAAATATCTCTGGTGCAATTAATTTTTCGCTAAGAAACAACAACAACAACAAAAATTACTAAACGTTTTTTGCAAAAACTTATACGTCTATGTTACATATTTTTCTACATCTGGTCTGAAATTTTCAAAGCGATAGTTTTACAAATTTTTGCTTATTAGTAGAAAATCTCAATTTATTTCCTTTCCTTCCACAAATGCGGTTGGGGGGTCGGCCGATCTGCGAAAACAAAAATATTTTTTGATCAGCCTTAATAAATAACACAACCCTATTTCATACTTTCTTTGATTTCGTATGAAAATATATCTGGCGTCAATTTGCTTTTTCTGGCAATAAGAAAAACTAACTGATTTTTTCAAAAAATTATACAATGATGTAAAATGTTTTCTACACTGCAAAAAAATGTGTTGATTTTACAGTATAATGCTAGAAACCTAGCTGCCAGTATTATACCGTAAAATTAACAGTAATAAATATTAAAATAAGCAGTAATACGCTGCCGCGCATGCGTTATTATTACTGTTTATTACTGTTTATTACTGTCAATTTTACAGTATAATACTGACAGCTAGGGTGATGCGCGGCATCGTATTAATGCTTATTTTAGTGTTAATTACTGTTAATTTTACGGTATAATACTGGCAGCGAGGGTGCCAATATTATACTGTAAAATCAAATTTTTTTTTGCAGTGTACTTATGCTTTGAAATTTTCAAATCGATATCTTAATTAGTTCTTAGTTAATATTCGCTGATTAGTAAAAAATCTTAATTTCTTTCATTTATGCTCTCAAATCAAGTTTGATTTTGCCATTTTTTGAAAAAAAAAACTTTTTTTAATTGATGTTTTAATTAATATTTCGGCTAATTACGAGTCGATTTCTTCGAAAATCAAAACTCCAGATTTCTCATAATTGTCTGCGTCCATCGGTACCTTTTGCGACACTCAACTCCTTCGCTGCGTTGAGCCTTTCCCTGAGAAATGTGAAAAAACGCTAAATCGCATATAAATGAAATGAAATAAAATTTAATCTAAATATCCAAAATCGGCTTTTGAGGTGCACAACTACATACATAGACGATCCTACCATGTTTTGTTGACCTTCGTGTAGTGATCTCCTGAGAACACAATTGACAGACACACAGATGAACAAACTTCTTTCCTTATTATTTTAGATATATTAATTTTAAGCAATTATTATGTTAGCCTGTCGCAGGTCTTAACTGTCAAAAATATTTATTGTTACTACTATTCCTGAGTTAAAAAACAATGGAGCTAATAATGTGGCTAATCATAGTCGTTAAAAAATTCCAACTGCCTGTAAATCTGCAATAATAGAATATTTTAATTACTAAAATGTACAAAATATAAATACAAATAAAAAGGTTAATACTTATAAGAAAAATCTATTTTATTATTTAATAGTTTAATATTAATTAAATTATGATTATACATTGAGAAAACCCTTTAAAAATCCTGAACAGTTAGTTTAATTTTTTTTTCTTTCCTGCTGACATATCATAAAATTACGAATTAAAATTTAGTAATAGTAATGTCTTTTTTGTTCAACTGCAGGTAAAGTTTATGACAATATTTGTTTTAAAAAAGACACTTTTATAGCTAACAAATACAATTACGTGATTTGTGTTTTTATGCAAATTCATATTATTTCTTTTTTGTTATTTTTGTGATATTTATTAATTGTATATTTTTTTACTTATGGTGTTATATACCTTTAGGATTATTCACAATGTGCTTTTTTTCTTTCTGATAATACTAAAAGGTATTTATCAATACTAAATTAATTCTGTCGCTATTTCGCGAGCAATTTAAGGAGCATTTAAGGAAATAATGAGTAACGCTTTTTCTATTTTTACATACATACTTAAACATAAAATTTAACAAAATGTGAATAAATTAAACTCAAGTCTTTCTTAAAATAATACAATAGAACGGCAATAAATGTTTTCTGAATGAGAACAATCAGGTACAAGAATTCTTAGATAAATATCGTTCGAAAATTCTCAAAAATCATTGACATAGTATTACATCAAAAGCTTTATATATATTTCTTGAAATAAACAATTTCAGTTTGGAATCTGATCCTTACGCAATTTGATACACTAAATTAAGAAAAGGAAATTGTTCGATTACACAGAATAAGTGGTAAGATATGACTTTGAAAGGATATTTTCCTTGAAGGAATTTGTTATTTTTGGAATCTATTTCAAAAATTCTATTTTATTATTTAACTATCTTATGTAAGATAATTTTGAAATATATATATATCCTTTTCACACATAAGTATTTATGAATAAGATTTCTAATACCGCTGATGGCTGAGATTTTATGTATTAATTATATCGAAACGAATATCAAGAACTGTCATACATATGTGTGCTTTAAGTTGTTTTATAGTTAGAAAAGGGTAGTTATTCTATTTTTATCGCAAAATATTATACTATAGACTAATTTGTAACTACAGTGTAATTTCAATTACTTTGTTTTAAATTTCTTTGAAATTAATTGCATTAATAAGGCATTCAAATGAAGACAAATTTTGATAGAATAATTTTGTATATACTTTTTATCAATTTCTTAAAAAAAGGATTTTTATTAGATGTTAAATATTAGGAAAATTAAAATACTGAGAAGAAATACAAGTAAAATTAAAATGAACATACTTACCTTTTTCTGTACATTACTTAATGGTTATAATCTAATTAGCTGTTATCATGAGATTGATTTATTTATTGGTTACACGTTACCCATTGAAAAGTGTTTATAACTTTGATGTGTCGGGATTTCTGTCTGTATGTCTGACCGAGCTCTAAATCGCGTAGATATACTCGGATCGCCATCTAAATGATCGTCATAAATGAGCATGTTTGCCATTAAAAGAAACGTCTACCGTTTATAGTTCATTTACAGGAACACTCAAAGAAAAATTGTGTTACATTATGGTCTATAGGGAGAAATCGCGTGCGAAATGTATATTCATGACATTACACTATTTTAAACAAATTGAAATTAATATACATCCCTGATGTGTTCTACAAGAGTATTACTGTAGAATGTGCTGTAGTACATATAATTTATCGTCCATTTACTAAAACACTCTATATACACTGCTGAAAATAATTAGGGGAGCAAGCAAAGAAATGAATAGAACCGTGCGATACAACCACGAATGGCAATAAAATTGAGCGTACACGTGTATCAATGTGCAATACAGAAAAAAAGATGCAAAAAAATTGTAAGGGAGCTTTAATTCTGTGAAACGATGTAAAGAACATGAAAAGCTGATTTGGGCAACAATTTGGTTACATGTAAATGAAAATAAAAATATTGTTTTGAAATGATGAAATATATTTAATCTGGTGTTTGGTCTCCTCGAACAGCTAAGTCTGCTGCACACCTGTTCTCCATGGATGAGATGAGGTTATCGACAAGACGTGGGGAATACTGTTCCACACTTCAAGAATTGCAATCTTCATGTCCCGGACAGTACAACGTTGCTTTGGTCTCGCTGCATACTGGTCATTCCGTACACTTTATTGTTTCAGCTTCAAACATGTTCTCCACAAGAAGAGCTGTATGCGGTCTGGTATTATCATGCATGACAACAATGGAATCAGCTATACTGCAGCTATTCAGTATCTTGTCTCAGTATCGCGTCTGCAAACCTTTGGGCCATCAAAGTACCTTTCCGAATGATATGGATCTCCGTACGTCCATCTATGCTGATTCCAGTCAATACCATCAACCTATTTCGTCTGTAATGTGATATTTCACGAAAGAATGTGGCGTTATTTCGAGTACCTCTTTCCCACCATACTAAAACACGCGGGGTGTCACACTCCAGACTGAATTGGTACTCGTCAGTAAACATAACTTGACTCCAATCACCTTTCCTCAAATTTCGATGTTCAGCAGCCCAACTTCTTCGGGCCGCACGGTGGCTTGAGGTCAATGGAATACAAACTATTGACCTGGGCGCATAGAGGCCACCCTGATGAAGTCTAATTCGTACTGCTTGGCTGGGCACCCTTCGTCCTGTTACCACGAGCAATTGTCTTTGAGTCTATGTAGCACTGACTGTTCTGCCTCGAGGAGCGATTACCAAGGTATATCGGTCACCAGTTGCTGTGGTAACACGTGACCGACTTTCGCCTGGTCGACGTCCAACGTTCCCTGTTTCTTGAAATAGATTCCCTATTCTAGGAATAACATTTCTTGCGACTCCGAAAGCGTCAGCTACACTTCGTTGAGTTTGCCCGGATTCAAGTATACAGATAATACGTAAAGACATGGATTCCGTTGAATCGCATTATTGTGAAATTTGCAAGTCTCTTTTTCTCAAAATAAAAGATGAGAAATTCAATTTCACTACTGAGGCAGTAAAATAGATGTTTTTGCAAAATCCCGATTTCTGCACTTATCTCCTTTATCTGATGTTTGAAGTTATAAACTTTTATTTGTATATGAAGTTTTCTGATACAATTTAAATGATGGATGTTTTATTTTACGTTATTTATCGGTGTCAGTATTTGCGGAATTTCGTTAAAACGATGTGCCATCCTAATTGTTTTGAGCAGTGTAGTTTGGTTACAGTAATTTCTATGAGCGGTAATTGCTGGAAATGCGTTTGTAGTTATGTGCTATATTTTAAGATTCAACTTATGTTTTAGATATTATTTGGTGTGTATAAAGTATATAGGCCATAAATGGATGCAAAAACAAATTCGAGTGCGTTCCTCTTTATTGACGAAAACTGCTAACGAGGAATTTTAAGCGGTGTCATGCGTTTCCTAATTAAAATTTATCAAACTATACATTGTATGTACAATTATATAGATAATAAGCAAATCTGCACATATGGATTCGGATACATTTCCGACTATAGATAGCATTGCTGAAATTCGATTTTAAAAAGTTTAATGTGTTATCAAAATTTTAATTTAGAAATAATCTTTCAAGTTATTAAAAAGTGCAATTTTCTTACAGTTTTCTTAATTTGTTGAAGAGGGATTGATAATCTATGCTTGTCAGTAATATTGTTCTTGTTATAATATGTTTTTTTTACTTAAAAGGTATATTTGCTACTGCATGTGTTACATCATTTTCCAAGTATGTGTAACTGCTTTTGTAAAATATGATGAAAATAAAAGCAATTTTATAAAATATGCAATTTATGTGTACAATCTTGAAAGCTCTCTATTAACCGCTTTTCAGTATTTAGTTATTGAGCACCAAAGTAATTTAACTGCATTAAGTGAAGTTGCATTAAACTCCTTTGTAATATATTTTTCATTTTCTTTTGGTATCACAAGTACAGGGTGATTATAATATAAGTATCCCTATTTGGAGCTGTCTGTAGCTCGAAGGAATAACCCGAATAAAGCCAAAATCGGTACACTTACTATTCGTGAAGGGGGTAGAAGAATGGATAATAAAAAATAATTATTGCAATAATCACCGACAGATGGCGCTACTGAGTGTGGAATGTAATGTGTAATACAAGAACACAGAATTAAGAGGTCAAACCAGATGACACACCTAATTTATTCGAAAATGTCACAGTGAATATGGTTACGCTTTCTCAAGGCGTTGCCGATCATGTTCAGGTTCCACAGGGCCTCTGTGCTCGAGGACGCAATGCAGGCGCTACTTGCTCAACTGTGGAATGTAACGCATCAGGAGTGATGTTTCGCACATGTTTTGATATGCAGTAAAGTATTTGAGGTTTGCGACAACTCTACGGTACATATCATTACACATTACATTTCACAGTCAAAAGCGCCATCTGTCGGTGATTATTGCAATTAATTATTTTTATTGTTCCATTCTTCTACCCCCTTCTTGAATAGTAAGTGTACTGATTTTGGTTTCATTTCGGTTATTCCTTCAAGCTACAGACACCTCCAAATACAGATACTTATTTTATAACCACCCGGTACTTCAAAAAAGACGCATAAAGTATTTACATAAATTATATTTGGTAGATAATTAATAAATTATAATTTCATTTTTGCTAATCTAATACGGAAAAAAGTTCGAATTTCACTTTAATATGCATACAACAGTGATACAACAATACACAAGGTGAAAAACGGAAGCGAGGCATATGAAGTTTAATTATAACTCGTGATATAAATGCCCTGGAATAAAGTTGTATGCATACAAGTATCTTGTTAATAACTTCCTATGTATTTCATACACGTTGGCTGTTTCAGAGGACGGTCTACATATAATTTTTCGTCAAATATAATTATTTTTTTCAATTAATTTGTCTTAATTTATTGTTAATCATGTTTTAGGTTACATAAATTAGGTTACACAAATTGTATTATGTTAATATTGTAAAACACATTTTGAAAATCAAATTAAAAGTTTTTTGTAAGTCTTAAAAAAAGAGATAGCCTATTTATTCGCTATCGGAAATTCTTTACTATTCAATTCACCAATGTGCTTTTAATTGCACACCTATTAAATTCTAAAATACATACTTTTAATTTTGTCGGTTTCAAATATTTGCTCATAATATGACTAGATAATTTCTGTTGTTTTTACTTTGAAACTTGTAACTTTTGTACTACACTACTACTGAACATGTGTCCCTGTAACTATTTATCGATCTGCAATTAGTTCTGATTATGATAACTAAACAGTAATTCAAAAACCTATTTTTCCAGAATATGCATCAGTTTTATTTTTGGTTTTTCACAAAGCATTCTGTAAAGCGGGAAATTGTGAAGAAATAGATAAATAAACATTTAAAACAACACAAATGTCACAAAACACATATGCATCATTTAATAAAACTTTATTTAAGGTGTTTTTCAAACATACATAACTGTATTTCACAATGATAAAAACCTAGCGCTTTCGAGCAACCTTAGCTCGTCATCAGGGTTATAAAACTAACACGCAGACATACACAAAACAAATAGTCTAAAACTAGTAAAAACATCTTTTTTCTGTTGAAGATTGGTCAAACCATTACAAACAGGTCACTTGGGTTGGGAAGCATTGGGAGGGATGTGCTAATCATATTCAGTCTTGAATATCCGTGTTAGTTTTATAACCCTAATGACGAGCTAAGGTTGCTCGAAAGCGCTAGGTTTTTATCATTGTGAAATACATTTATATAATTATATCCATGTTCAGCACATTCAATTCATTAAGAATCCGGCATTTGTATATCGAAAGCCTTATTTTCATCTTTTCTGTAATTTATGCTTCAATAAAATCAAATAAAAATTCACACATATTTATATTTCCAAGTAATTTTCTTGAAATATGTTATATACAAATATATGGGGAAGGCGATCTTTGTGGTTTAATTGAAATTTAAAGGATTATAACAAATGCTGTTGTTTTTTCATTTAATTGTGATGTAGTGGAAAAAAAAATAGTATTCATTTTAAATCAAGCTATTGAAATACGAATATATACTAAAATAACATATAAATGAAAAAAATCATTGCTTAGAAATTTTGTATATAAATATTTATAAAAATTTAGTTTTACAACTATTTTATATAAGCATAAAACATCTAAAGTTTGAATAATTATTAAAAATATTTGTATTGAGGAGAAATAACTTTTCTTGAAAATACTAAAGGGATACTTTTACGAGAACCATTTACTTAGCTTGAAGTAGAAACATTCTTTGGGAGAAAAATATGTAAGGTAAAATAGCATGTTATTCGCGACGATTATTCAATTACTATGAAAGAATCTGTATCATCCTAAAAATTCCATGAGGTAAGTGGTAATGTCAAGAATGATGGAGCGGGATTAAAGGGGAGCTTGAAGATTAATGATAGAAGATATGTAAGTTGTCTTGAATTCCTAGTGTAGCAGTTAGAATATTTCACTAGTTAAATATTATTTAATCTTTTTGCTTATAATCATTTATACAGACAATGCTTTAATTTAATCGATAACTCGTTTGATGTCGTTTTCCACGACCACTTTTTATATATTATACAGAAAATACTTTTGAATTTATACAATTCTTTTTTTTTTTTCAAATTTCAAAACATAATGCAAATGCAACCAAAATATTAACATATGTATTCTTATTTCAGTGTAGTTGATATATGTAAGAGATAATTAAAATAAAATGTCATTTTTCCTCTCCATAAATTCAACATATGTTGAAATATTTATTTTTTCCTGATGATATTGTAAATGTTGCCTGTTAAGAAAACCTACACATATACAGGGGGTGGACAAAATAATACGAACACTCATGAAAAATGCTGAAAAGAGCAATATCTAGAATAATACATGAGGAATTAAACTGAAACTGCAGGTGTGTAAACAGTATAGTATAAGTTATATATTTCCATGAAGATGTTTTCCCGAAAGCCCATAGGGGACTGTCAAGAAATTGAAAAAAGACGAATATATTTTGGATAACCCTGTAAAAACTAATGTAGCTAAACTCGAGATTATTAATAAGTTGCTTATTTTAATAAACTCTGTTCATTTTTATGAGGATAGCATGTATACTCGTAGAGATATTAAGGTTTTTATAAAAACAGTCCCAAATTTTGATTAGTTTTTTGCTTATAATTTGCAAAGTTTTTAATATAAAAAAAATGTTCTTTTCAAAAAATATGACAAACAACATTGTACTTAATACTCTGCAATCAGAATTAAAAAATAATAAAAATTGGATGAAATATGAGCAGGTTTATTAAAAGATGTTTCACTGCGCATGCTCGAATGCAATCAAAATATAATATGCATAATGTATTAGCTAAGTATATAGAGCAACTTTTGTGAAAGTCTCAAAATCATAGCTTGAAAATTCTGTAAATTATCGTCGATAGAATAAGCTCGAAATCCGTTGTTCCCAAAAAGAAGCAAAAAGATGAGGGGTTGTATCAAATATCTGTTGATTAGTGCCAAGATAGCGTACACAATATTGCACGTACTACTATATTTGGATACAACCCCTCATATTTTGCTTCTCATATTTATTACGCCATTTTCAATGGCGTAATTGAATTTATTTATGCAAGAGTAACAAAATAATATTAATTTGAATGGTTATGTTAATGCCAATTTGTCATATGTGTATGAAAGCATGGTTTTTGAACATAAAATTTTTACTTGAAAATTGATACCATCTCAAAAACCGATATCCCGGGTTGTGAAAACTGATTAATACATAATGAAAACTACTCGGAAAAAATTCGGAAAATTATTAGCAGCAAAAGAAACACTGTTTTTAAAAATTCTTCTTTAAATCTCGAGAATATAGTGGTTTGTGAGTTTTAAAAAGATAAAGAACATTTTTTGCAATCTTGGGTAATTCGGAAGAGATTATTGCACATTTTGGTTCGTGGTAATATTGTATTATTCAAGAATAAACAATTTAGATTTTTTTACAGTGCAGTGAGAGTCAAGAATACTGATATCTGTGAAAAAAAATGTGCATTAACTGCTAACTGTTACTCTTTTTTGTTATTACATTTCTTAAATAGCTTCTTGAACTGCAGAGCACCCGTTAATACCAGAAGAAAAATTAGAAAATATTTGAATAAAACTTCGTAAATTAAGAATATTTTAAAATATTTTTCTATTTCTAACAAATTCTCTGATTCGTAATACTTTATCGAATTTTCTTTGCTTTTCTTAACATAGATTCCTAACATAACCCTTTTTGAAAATTATCCTACAAGACATTTTTGTTTTTAAATAAATGTTGAGATTCAGTAAAGATTTAATTTAATTATGCATGTAATTCAATTCAAAATGAAAGAAATTTTGATTAATTATAAATTCCACTATATGTGCACTTAATGAGGCAATTTTATTTCTAATTCTCATGGTGCTAAAAATGAAGCAATTCTATGAAGAAAAAATTAATTTATATAAATCTGCAAAAAACATTATTTCACAGGTATTTCCATTTATATCGATCATTATATATATATATATATGTATATATATTCATTTTATCAACCTTAATTAACTAGCGAGATATTTAAAAAAATATATTGAAAAGTATAAAGTAATTATAAAGTGCACTTGTTATTTTTACTGGGATTATTAATAATTGTAGGAATACCATATACTTAATTAAATTCTGTACAAATGAATGATGATTAAGTTTTATTTAGGGCATTTAAATAGCTTTTATTGCTAATCGTAAATGCTGATTAATGAGGTTTCTAAAGATAAAAAAAGCTTTTCGAAATCGTCAGTAACACAAAAGAAATTATTGTATATTTTCTTTCGTGGTTATGATATATTTTCGTACATTATGAAACATCTGTCTTTCTTACAGCGAGTTAGGGACACTTCTTTGGCTAATTTTAACATTGTGTGACAACATTTACTTTATACTTCTTCTGTTACACGAGCAGGGAAGACCGAGCTATACTCGGTCAAAATTAAATTTGAGTTTAAATATCATGACCCATGAACAAAATGACCCACTAATTAAATTTTCTCGAACATGTGATTTAGCCCAACAGTCTTCTTGTGCCCGAAAAACATAGGATACAAAATTTAGTGTAAATAGTCTGAACCGTTTTTAAGATAAAATAGCTTGATCCATAATGACCCATGACCAAAATGACCCACTAATCGAAATTTCTCGAACATGTGACCTAGCCTAATAGTCTTTTTGTTCCATAAACCTGTAGGGTCCTAAATTTATTTCAAATCCTCTGAACCGTTTTTAAGATAAAATAGCTTGACCCATAATGACCAATGACCAAAATGACCCACTAATTGAATTTTCTCGAACATGTGACCTAGCCCAATGATTTTATCGTGCTCGAAACTCGTAGGACACAAAATTTAATCAAAATCGTTAGAGCCGTTTTATAGATAAAATTAATTTGACCCGCGTTGACCCAAAAATGACACACTAATCGAAAGTTCTCGAACATGTGACCCAGCCCAATAGTCTTCTCGTGCCGGAAAATGGTCGGATACAAAATTTCGTCAAAATCGTTTGAACCGTTTTTTAGATACAATTAGCTGGACCATGACCCAAAATGACCCAAAATGACCCACTAATCGAATTTTCTCGAACATGTGACCTAGCCCAATGGTTTTCTGGTGCCCCAAAACGGTAGGATACGAAATTTCGTCAAAATCGTTAGAGCCGTTTCTAAGATAAAATTTGCATATATATATATATATAACCACACACAAGATTTGCTCGTATTAGAATATATGATTTGCATTATAATAATCAATGACTTTTGGTGGAAAAATAAATGCAAATTATAGCGGAATGTCGTTAATGCGTCTCCACTGAAGACGCATCTTCTTCGATTATTACATGCCCGACGAAATTTCCTAGTGTAGATAATTGGCCGTCAATAATCAACCCAACCCGACGAAATTTCCATTTTGTATTCCTGGCATGCAGTAATAAAAAGTATCGTTTTTAAATAAAATTTTCATTTTTTTTTCATTAGATAAATGATATTTACCATATAAATCTGTTATTAGGTGATGTTTTTATATATAAATCTGTTTTTAGGTGATGTGCGGAATTTAAAAAAATACATTTAATGCAAAAAACCTATTAGAATTTCCATTAAAAAAATGGTTTTCATCTATGATGTGTAACCTAAGATGCCCAGGTCGGATCCTCTAATATATATGCCATAGGCAAATTGAGAAATCAAGCTCTATGTTAAAAAGACAGGATAATAGGAAGATAATTTTCCCTTTTCCAATCATCTCCTATATCTTCAGGCTCATTAAAAAGAGCCTATGGAGTTTTAGGATAATTGGAATATGTACATTTGTTCGTCAATCAGCCAGATATTGTTCAGTTTGTAAAATGACCATTTGTTCACCACTTAATCAATTACTGGGTGTTTAAAAAATGACCGGTATATTAGAAAAACAAATAAAAACTAAACGGGCAGCGATAGAAATACACAGTTTGTTGCAATATGCTTGGGACAACAGTAAATTTTCAGGCAGACAAACTTTCGAAATTAGTTACAATTTGCAACAACAGATGGCGCTGCAGTCTGGGAAAATCTAAACCAGGATATTTTCCACATATCCACCATGCGCAGCAATAGTATGGCGTAGTCTCTGAACGAAATTACCAGAAACCTTTGTAAACGTGTCAGGCGGGATGGCTTCACATGCAGAAGAGATTTAGTGCTTTTAGTTGTTCAATTGTTTCTCGATTGTGGTGGTACACCTGGTCTTTCAAGTGTCCCCACAGAAAGAAGTCACAGGTTTACAAAGGTTTCTAATAATTTCGTTCAGAGACTACGCCACATTATTTATGCGCATGGTGGATATGTGGAAAATATCGTGGTTTAGATTTTTCCAGACTGCAGCTTCATCTGTTGTTGAAAATTGTATCTAATTTCGAAAATTTGTCTGCCTGAAAATTTAGTGTTGTCCCAAGTATATTGCAACAAACGGTGTATTTCTATCGCTGCCCGTTTAGTTTTTATTGATTCTTCAAATATACCGATCATTTTTAAACACCCTGTATAATTAGTAAGTCTGTGACAATTCGTGCATATGATTTGTTTTAGTCTATAGATACATAATATTTATGAAAAATTAAGTAAATTTTTATTTTTAATTTGTATGTATTTTTTCATCAAACTGCAGCGGATTTCCATCATTACTTCATTCAGTTTTAATTATTATTTTCATATTTTTTACAAGACATCGTTGAGACGTTTTTAGTAACATGTGATCGCTATTAACATATATATTTTTAAATTAACATATTTTCATAAACTTTATGCTATATCTCAGAGAATACTTTTATAAATATTTCATTTAATAACCTTTTATGAATGAAAGTGTAGAAAATTTCGTATTTTTTGTACGATTAGCATAAAATGTGTCCTGAGCAACGAAAGAATGCGTTTAGAAAACAAAATTCCAAAAATAAATTTTTTAAGTAAAGAAAGAAGGCCGAGAGTAATATATTTTGTTATGTTGTCACATAAATAACGAAAACTTTTACGAATTTTGTTCAGTTTTAAAACAAAAAGTAAAGTTTAGTATATAATATTTTATACGTGAATGCACAGCTATTTTTATAATAATTTCTCATGTCCTCTTGTTTTTTTAACTACGTGGGCGGAATATTTAAATATAGACATAAACAAATATTATTTTTTTCTTATTTTTTTCAGAAAGGAATAAAAATTCAACGAAATGATGTTTAAACATAGTTGTTTATTAGAAATACAGATTCCGTTATAAAAATCAATTAGAGATGTATATTTATATATATGATACTTTTAGAACCCTTGAGGTTTCTTTCAAAATTACACATAGAACACAAGTGCTTTCCAGAATTTTGATTATTATCAATTATAAAAATCGTTATACTTATATTTTTATACTAGTGAAATTTCTTCCCTTCATTTAAAATAATAAAAGTAAGTAAAAAAGCTAAAATAATAAATCAGCTAAAACAAAACTCTTAATAAAAGAAATTAGTTCTTTACTTTTATCTTAGATTTACAAAAATTAATATCATATTTCATTGAAAATAGGTGCATTGTTTTCTGCGAATCGTAGTTTCTACATTCGTGACTTCGTAGACCAAATTCAAATCCAATATATTTTTTAGTGATCTATAGATATTTCCAGTTATAGTATTTTATTTTTCACTATATATCAGTTCAATGTGATTTGATAAAACATTTTAAATTCCAGCACGTAACATCAACAATTTCATACTTGATTTATATGTATAGCAGAACACAATTATATATATATATATATATATATATATATAAACTAGCTAATCCGTCCGGCGTTGCCCGGGCCCGATATAATTACAATCTCAGAGAAAGGCGTTAACACTCTCGCTCCTCATACCCGCAAATATAATGAATAATTTATTCAAGAAAACCACCGTCGCCTACATTAACGCGATCATTAAAAAAAGAATTACATTTTTCTGATAATTAGAAAATAACGAAATCGCTACGCTAAAATAGCCGGCAGATGACTCCCCTTCCCGACCTCAATTTCAAATCTATATCTTAATTAGTTACCTAAATTTTTGTTCATTAGTAAAAATTGGCAATTATTTCCTTTCATTTTCACAAACTAAATGGAGGGATCGGCCAGAGAAACGGATCTCTTTGTAGTTCAGTTTTTAATGAAAGCAGATCCTTGTCTGAAACTTTCTCGGATTGTTTTCACTGCCGGCTCATATTTTTGGCAGTTTTTTGCATAAATTAAGAAAAATTACCGACCGAAATTTTAAAAAATCACATAGTCTGATGCAAATTTTTTTTTTACATATGCTCAGAAATTTTCAAATTAATATCTCAGTTAGTTTTCTTAAAATTCGTTAATTAGTCAAATAATTTCGAATTCGTTCATTTCCGCTTGCAAATCCAATGCGTCTGTTCGTTTGTTTAGCCATTCTGATTTTAAAGATGTCATTTTAGAAGGTAAAGTTAATGAGAATCTAATTAATATCTTCAGTAATTATCAAAATATTAAAATTCTGAGACTCCGGTGCACATGGCCAGAATTTGGACTATCCACACCTAAATTTTCAGACTTCTAAGTGGGCTAGATTTTGCTAGCCATCGCAGACAAACACACACACACACAGAGCGAAACTTTCTTTAATTAATATAGATATTGAACTACACATAGTTAAATCTTACTCTTTAGTACTCAGGAAAAATACCTAAGCACCAACTCTAATTCTGTCTCAGTAGTTTTAGATCTTTTTTTTTTCTTTCTGAAGTAATTTTTTTTTATTACAATTTAGTTGTATCTTGCAATTTTTTATTTCCTTTTATTTAAAAAAATTGTTTTGAACAACTGGAAATTAAATAAGAAATGTAAATTTAATTTAAAATTTAAATTATACTTTTAACTTAACTATTAAATCCATTTCATATGTAATTTCTCACCAGAAAAATAGTTCTTTTAAAAATAGAATTATAAATATATTGCTAAAATTATGTTATTTGAAATAGAATTTTATATTGACGAACATTCATGTTTGTACTAGCCAAGAATGACAATCATATATAGAGAAAAGAAATTGGGGAAGTCAGAACATAATAGGTTTTTTTTTTCATTTTTTAAATTTATATTTTCAGAAAAAGATAATTATGAATGACTTGCTGCTAAAAAATTTATCTCATACAGCAGAAACATATTTCCTCATTGAGACGTGAATAAAACTCAGTGATGAACTTTTTGTGCACTATTCAGTTTGCACTTTTTATGCATAGGCAAAAGTGCCAAATACGCTCGGTTTTTGTTATTTAATATGTTTTTTTTGCACTTTTTTGAAAGCATTTTCTAGCTGGGAACTATAATAATGTTTATTTTATAAAACAATAAATCTTGCAATAAATACTGTGGATGCGCGCAAATAAATATTAAATGAAACTGAATCGAAAATTAACGCAACTCATTTAAAGTTAAGAAATAGCTTCTTAAATTAAGAAAATTTATATTATCTTTAATAAAATGATGAAGCGATATAATCATGAAAATCAACGTTTTAGACTAATGACTTACAAATTTTATACTTCTATTTCGTCCTTTAATTCCTGACACAATTTGTTTACACTGATGTCATTTGAATTTAATTACAGTACTTTCATTTCCGGTTTACTCTGTTTTTATAACAGTGTAAGCCTAGTTTTTAGGGTTATAATTTTTTTCCAAAGATTTTTTTTTTGAGAAATCATAGAGTTCAAATAAGAAAACTCATTTTATGTAAAAGTAAACTTAAACAAAAATGTTACCCAAATTTCACTTTTTTAAAATGAGAAAGTGATTTGATTTTTTTTTCAAATTTGTAAAAAAAAAATTGTCAAAAGTTTAAAGATTTATTACTTTCAAATAAAACAACTATGTATGAAGAATGTTCGCAAATATCTAAATAATCGTATAGAAATGCACTTTTTTCGTGATAGAAAATATTTGATAATTGAGCAATGATTAAGTGGAATGACAAATTGCAGAACTCATATAACATACAGAGACAGACAGGGTGCTATGGAAAACAAGGAAACACTCAAATTATGTATAAAAAGACAAAGATAGAATTTTGAAATAAATGTATACCATCATTAAAACAAATATGCACTATATCATATGAAAGTTTTTTCCGGTGCCCCTAGAGTTGACAATTGGACCTTATCGACCATCTTTGGAAACCCATCATGGACAATTAGAATTCAATTAGAAAAGTGTAGAGCGTCCTCGGTTTAGTATGAAAGGATATCTTAATTTTTTAAAACTCTATGATATAAGATTATATATATCCGATTACGAACGTAAATATGTTGCTGAAAGCATGGACATATATTTTAATAAAAATAGCACATGTAAGCAAGGAACAAATTATTCTAATAAGAAAATGCAGTTAAGAATGCTTAATTTGTTCATCTTCTGCAAAAATTTATGTCTAGGCATACCAATGCACGTAATTGTGTTGATGCCGTTAATGAACACATTGAACTATCATATCAATCTACTGTCTGATATTCAAAATCAAAATATCTAATCTATATCTATCTAAATTTATATCTATATTGATTAACTTATCAAAATAAATTGAGGCGTTGAGAACCACAATGGACTGTCCCATATTTAAAAAAAAATGAGTTTAAAGTACCAAAGTCATTCCACCTGTTGACTGTATAATGAATTTTATTGGTTAGGCCTGTGCTGCCTGTGCCAGATGAGACCAATCTTCTTCAGCAAGTATATGGGGATTAACCCCTTCGCGACGAGGGTCTTTTACAGAATTTTTAATCGTTTATACCACCGGTTTTTCAAAATAGAAATATTCGCCTAATTGAATCGCAGAAATGCTGTCATTAAATAAGGCAAATCTTACAATAAAAAGTAACTGGTGAGAATAATCGAGGATTCTGAGCACCTTATGCGTCATGTATACGTGTCGCTCGTCCCCAAGAAGTTAAGTTGGCAGTGCCAGGGTGGACCAAACCACGTAATCCATTCCTGAACTGACAACTTGGTATTCAAATTACGTTGGACCATCTATTTATCTGGCTCTATCACTTAAATGTTTTCGACAACCCTCTGACTGTCCAGCAAAAGGGCAAATTTGTAATGTTATTTTCTCTGTATTTTACTTTAAATACTAAAAAAAAATATTATTTTAATATAAAAAACTTAATTACAGATATGAATGTAATGCGTGAGAGTATTAATTGTAACTCAATGTACTAAATCTGTATTTTATCAGTAGAATTATATTAATTTAGGTATTGCTTGTATTGAAGTAAAACCTGGAGTTTCGTGAATGTATTAACATGGACGTGTCAGTGAGTGAGCTAAAAGAGTTTGACAG
This sequence comes from Maratus michaelseni, assembly GCA_963931845.1. NCBI lineage: Eukaryota > Metazoa > Arthropoda > Arachnida > Araneae > Salticidae > Maratus > Maratus michaelseni. The sequence continues at coordinate 298,373,977 of OZ007591.1, read as the reverse complement.
GAATGTGTATAAATTTTGGAAAGAATTTTTCTCGTAATTACAGTTGCCTAGGATAGTCTATTCTAGTTCGCAACGACTCAATTGTGCTTTGCATACGTGTGTTACTTCTAATAGTAAATGTGCACATATACATTCTGATGGCATCTTTTGGCATGAGAAAAATGACGTATTTAAAACGGTTTTCGGTTATCGAAAATTACATTTTAGGACTTCTAATTAAGTAATTTTAACATGCAAGACGGCATTTTATACTAAATCGAGTTGTAAACTGTTATTCACCATTTCCCATAGATTTTGAAATATGGTTGATACCTTCCAAATTTTGCAAGTAGGGTATCTCTCTTGTGCATAGCCGTTTTATTATAGATACATACTTGTCTCCCAATTCTACCGTTATCCGTGCATACGTTATATAAGTATTTCCTAAATTTAACTCCCAGCATGTGTATACATAGAGCGATCTTTTTGAAATGAAAAATGCTTCTGTATATCATTTAAAAATCCAAATAAATACAGAGAGTCAAAATCTGATTAAATTCTAAAATTTGCGAAAAAATATTTATTATAGGAAGTATTTCATCGATTGTGGCTTATAACGTATAATAAATTAATTTTCTGAAGTTACAGGAATGGAAATTGTAATATTGTAAAGGCAAGACCAATAATATTCTTCTGATTTTCAGTACGTTAATTATTAGCTACCTAAAGGTATATAAAATATTTTTAGTATGCCTTAGAAGAGTATAGAAAATGAAAGAAAAAGTGAAGAAAAAAAAGTTTATATATATATATATATATATTAATGTATGACACACTTCTGTTTTTTATTCGTACCTTAGTAAAAAACTTAACAAAATTTAAGCTTAATAAAAACAAGTCATATTTTAGTGATCAGATAGTAATATGCTTCAGTTACTAATACTATTTTAAAAATTGTACTTTTCTTAAAATTATTTTTTTATAATAAGAATTATACATTAAAAATCTTAAAAATTCTTAAAAATGAATTCTTAATTTTTTTTAAGAACTATACATTAGTTAAATGTATAATTATTTTTCCTCTTTCTTAACCCTTAAATGCGTGCATCAAATTTGTAAAACTGTTTATTTAACATTTAATAAATAAATGAAGTTTTTTGCAACCACTAAATTTATATTGAAATATTAATCCTTCAAAAATCAGATAAATATGCTACTGTATAAAGTTCAAAATTTGACTTAAAATTTCTGGTGTCTAATACTTAATATAAGTGTAAAAAGGAAAACATAATTATGAAAGAAAAAATCATGCATTCAAGGGTTAGACAGGTGTTTGTATACCGTGTCAGCAAGTTGTGTTTAGCTTAGAATTTCAATAGAATCCCTAGCTCAACACCACGCGTTTTCTGGCGGTGATGTGAATTAATTGTTGACGATAGATTTTTTTCTGCCCGGCGTGATGTAAAAAATACATAACATATCGTTCACCCAGGTTGCCAAGATGTTCAAGTTCCATTGTATTTTATTCAGATTATTATGATACTTTTCAAAGAAACGGAAATTTAATAATAAACGGATAATTTAATAGGGGAAAACTCATTTGCGGTGTATTTTAATGAAGTTACACTATTTCAAACATATTGAAATTGATATATATAGCTGAGGTGCACTACAAGGTGCTTACTGTAGACTATGGTGTGCATAGCATTTATCGTCAATTTACAGGGACACATAAGATAATTTATATGAAATATTACGGTCTAATTCGAAAAATCGTTTGCGGCGTATCTGAATTATATTACGCCATCTCAAACATATTGAAATTGATATATAACACTGAAGTGAAGTTGAAAATGTTCACTATAGAATACAGCGTGCATAGCATCCACGTTCAATTATAGGAACACACAAAATAATTCGCTTACAGTACTGTCTATTGTCCATAATTGCTCAAAGTGCGTTTTCAGTTGTGGTACGGGTTTTTAAATTTATAATTGTTTTGCATATTAATTGGTGTGTATAAATACTATAGACCGTATACATGATTGCAAAAAACATCTCCAGTACAATTCCATTTATTGCTAGAAATTGCTGAAAAATGATTGTCAACTATGCTGCACCTTTCCTAACTAAGCTAAATTTTAGCAAGCTATGTAGTATATGTACAAATCTATAGATCATATGAAGCACAAAAGAATTTTTTCTGACATCATATTTTTTTTAATTAAACAGTTAATTCTACTTATAGCGTTTTCTGAAAGTTTTGGAAATTGTTTTAAAATAAATGCCTGACGCATGAGTTTTCGTTCTTTTCTTTTTCTCTTGTTAATGAAAGAAATAATTTCTAATTACATTAAAATCCCAATGGTATATATATATATATATATATATATATATATATACAACCTGTGGCCAGAAAGTTCGGTGAATGAATTTTTATTTCAAATACAGTATTGTACAGCATCAAATACAGTTTACTGTTCTTCAAAATAACCTCCATGGATGGTAATGCACTGTTGGGAACGAGTATATATGTCCTGGAAATTCCTGTCAAACAGTTCTTTCGGAATGGCTTTCAGCTCGGCCGTCACGTTGCGTTGAATGTCGATGATGTACTGATGCCGTATAACCAAGGCGGTGTACGGAAGTTCCTGGCCGCGAATGAAGTTGTGACACTTTATCACCCCTTATTCACCTGATTTTGTACCTGCAGACTTCTTCCTCTTCCTCAGATTAAAGTTAGCCCTGAAGGGAAAGAGATTTACGGACATCATCGACATTCAACGCAACGTGACGGCCGAGCTGAAAACCATTCCGAAAGAACTGTTTTACAGGAATTTCCAGGACTTATATACTCGTTCCCAACAGTGCATTACCATCCATGGAGGTTATTTTGAAGAACAGTAAACTGTATTTGATGCTGTACAATACTGTATTTGAAATACAAATTCATTCATCGAACTTTCTGGCCACAGTATATAACAAAGTCAATGCATAACATTCATTTAGACGCAATTAGTTAATTTTGGAAACTTGCTATTTTTATATTTTTTCAAGAATTTTCACGCAACAGTGTGAAAAAATTATAATGTGCTAAATATTACATTTAATGAATAATCTATGAAATAACAAAAACACACACACACACACACACACACAAAAAAAAAAACAGGTTTAATTATTTTGAAAAACTTAAAATGATATCACTTTAGGAAAATAGCATGATGGATTTTTTTTATCTAACAGCGACATTTGATAAGCCCAATTTAAAATAAGCTATTAATTTAAATATCATACAGTTTAAAATAATCTATAAATGAATCAGGAATTAATTATTTGATTTTTTTTTCTTCTCACAGTTAAAAAAATCTCTTTCTTTCTAATGAATTAGATTTTTAAATCAAGAATAGTATGAAGCAAATGGATTATCTGAAAAAAAAATGTTTGCATTTTTTTTTCAAGTTGAATGGCGGTTTTAAAAATCTAACATTGCCAATTAAACTTGTTTTGAGATAGCAAAAACTAATTTTTTTAAGATTTTTTTTTTCATTTTCTTTCGGCCGAAATTCCTAAAAATGTTAATGTATTAATTAAAAATGTTAACATCCATGAAGAGCTATTGCAAAATCTTTCATTCTAATTAATAACATAGCAGTGGATTATTTAAATTAGTTTAGATATTTATCAAATAGAGATTATAAGAAATAATAAGTGGTAAGTAGTAATAAGTAGAAAAAAAAGGTATTAAGAAACAGGTGATTTATCTGAAAAAAAAATGTCTTTAATATTTTTTCATCTTGAATTGTACATGGTAAAAACATATTATCCATCATTTAGCTGTCTTGACATTGCAAAACGGAAGTTTCTAATTTTTTTAGAACCTGTAATTATTTTACATTTTTTTCGGGCTAAAACTTCTTAAATATTCAATTATTTAAAAGTTAAATATCGAGAGCTGTTCTATATATCAAAGCTATTTAAAAAAATGTCAATGTATTTAATTGAAAATTTAAATGACGAATTGAAAACGCAAAAAAAAAGTTTAAATGAAAACAGATAAACAAAACTGTAAACTTTTTCTTTACAATAAGAGACTTGTGTAAAAGTAAAATAAGCTATTCACATAAAGTGAGGTAAATGCCAAAACTCAGAAATTGTTTGAGTTTTTGTTGCCATTATATCCACCAACTCCTAATAAATTCTTGCATGGGATTCTCGCCTCCCCCTTTCTTTTTAATATTATTTTCGTTCTAGTAATTCCAGAAATATGTAGATAAGACATGAATCGTATCGAAACTTCATTCGACCCATTTGAAAGCAAGTCATAATTTGAGTTTTCAACAGGGCAGCATTAGTATAAACTCATTGCCATATATCAATAGAAGTAGGTTCATTCCTTCTTTGGGAGTGTTTAATTTGAAATATATGACTAGAATTTGTTGTTTTGGGGAACTTTATGTTGATACCGCATTGGGGTTCAAAATGTATAAGTGATTGGAAACTGCAATTCTAAAGAGAACTGCATCTAACATTGTCAACTAGCATAAAGACATTACTAACGAACGTAAACAAAAATATTTGGGACCGGTTTATGTGAGAAGGGGTACGCATAAATGAAAAGTCTAATCAAAGGGTACGTGAGAGAAAAAGGGTTGGGAACCGCTGGTATAGAGTATAGACATCAGCAAATTTGAATAGATATACACTGTACCGCATTACCTGCATAAACTTAAATTTTTAAAATGTACAGTCGGAAAAAACAGGAAACATCCCGCATATTTTATGGTCCAGATTGTCACACACACACAAAAATAGCAATAACGATTCAACTTCAAATTATGTCAAATTATTCAATTTATGTTTAAAAAAAAACAACTGACAATTTGCAAATATCTAAAATTTTTAACACAAAAAGCTGCCTTTTGACATCATATTTTAATTCTGTGGTGCGTTTTACTTTAAGATACCAAGCCGTCAGTCATTTGGCCTGGTAGATTACAGATAATGAAGGTTTAAAATCTGGAACTACTAGCGTTAAATTCATTTTTATTAGTTGCAAAACCTATTTCAATTCCGTAGTTTTTAAGCATAGCTCAAGATCCTTTGCGAATGTGTTCTAATTTTCAATTTGCACAACTGATATTTCTAGAAATCAATTTCTGTTTTTTTTTTATGTTTGGTCCACTATAGAATACTAAATGAAACTTTTCGACTGGCCAATAAAAAAGTGTCCAGATTTACGCACAGTAATTAATTTTTAATACATCATTACCATAAAATCAAGACACCCTTTTTCAGAAACAAAGCTAGTTTAATTTAGGGAGAAACTTACAGTCGATATTTTTTTTTTAATCTCACTTAACAAAACTGTTTTTAGTAACTTATGCTGAAAAAATCTAGACACAATCCAAAATTCAATTACGAAATTATATAATTCTCCCAGACATCTTGTTACACTTATACTGCTCAATTCATTTATGATCATATAATCTCCAGACAAAGTTTAGAAAAAAAAATCCAAGTTAACTTAACCCGGGAGAACTCGCGCTACTTTACGTTACACGAGAGCTCGCGCCGGGCTTCGTAGGCCCGGAACGGATTTTTGCTTAAGAAAACAGTAAAATGAATTTGCTAAGCATAAAAAATTTGTGTTTTTAACGTAGTAATGTATAAATAAGAAATTATTTTTTAAAAACAAAAAGTTTTAAATAGTTTAATGATATACTTATATATACACATTAAAGTAAAAAAAAAAAAAAAAAAAAAAAAAAAAAAAAAAAAAAAAAAAAAAAAAAACACTTTTTTAAGTTATACATGCAATTAATATTTCATTACGAACAATTAAAAAAATCCTGAAGTATTTTTCCATTAAATAATACTTATTACACTTATGATTAAAACCAAACTTACGTTTCACTGGCATATTCTGCAAATAACACTGCTATTCTCACTGCATACATTTTTGAAACATTTAGCACAAGAAATTTGTGATTTTCTGTCAGTTTTGCTGGGACAGATATGACACATTTTTCTTGAACATTTTTGTTTTTTTGCCGGTGGTGCTGCAATCTTCTCATTACGGTCACTATCTAATTTTTCACGCAATTCGCGTGGAAGCGTCGGCTGCAAACTTCTATTTTCCACATGCTCCTTCAGAAGCTCTAACACCAGATCTTTCAAAAATAAGCTCCTTTTGCTGTATTGGAGCTGGGGTGATTTCGCAGATAATAGTAAAATTCGGGCATTTATGGCTGCAGTATTCAAAATACTGAAAAAATACTGTCTTCGGCCATCTGTTGCTTATTCTCGCAATAGAATAAGTAGCTGACATTTCATCTACAACATCTACAGCTCCCTTCGTTAGGTTATAAAATGCTATTATCTGTGGTTTCTTGGCTTCTTCAGTTGAAACATCAATAGCACCATCGTTGTGCATGGTAGATAAAAATAAAACACCTTTATTTTTTTGGGGTACGTAGGATACCAAAGTCATATTCTTTTGGAATTCAAATAACACTTCCAAATAACTTCTCGTTTCTTCCCAGAAACGAATTCTTCTGGTAATTCTCTTTTATTTTTCCTCACAGTTCCAACAAGTGTAATTTTCTTTTGAAGGAGATCTTTAGCTAATGCATAACTGGTATACAAATTATCAACTGTGAGATTACGTCCAGAGTTGTAAATTGGTTCCACTAACCTCTTGACAATTTTATCTCGAGCATTTTCTACTTTATACGGACCTTCTGGTTGAGCTCCTGCATAAATTTCAATATTCCAAGTGTAAAATGTCCTAGAATCAACTAAAGTAAATTTTTTATCCCGTATTTTGCAGGTTTACTTGGAATATACTGACGAAAGAAACATTTACCTCTAAAAGGTTCTAACTTTTCATCTATAGTCACAAACTCTCCGAGACTATATACATGCTGACAATTTGTAACAATTTTTTCAAAAATAGATCTTATGGGAGCCAATTTATCCTGTTCTCTTCTAGAAAGACGATCAGTTATATCATCGAATCTTATGCATCTCATAAGAAATAAAAAGCGATCATATGACATAGTTCGATGAAAAAATTCAAGCCCTGTGCCATCGGTGTTCCAAATATCACGATTTATATGTGAAGATTTATAAATACCCCCTAAGTAAAGAAGGCCAATAAATGCTCTTATTTATGCTATATTTGTCTGATGTGCATATCTTTCTCTTTGGAAATTTGTTGCAATTGATTTTATAAAAAATATTTGTGTATTCCACAATACTTATTATTATTGTTTCGTCAATAAGCCAAGAATCCATAGGGCAGGATACGTTCCTTGCATCACTAACGTTTCCGGGCAAATTTGATACAATATTGTGAGCAGGTGTTCTGACATTTCGTCTTGGTTCTGTTTTATTCCATTTCGTTATTTAATCTTTGTCAATATAGAAGTCAACGGATTCAATAACATCCGATTCACTTGATGAATCTAAATCTTCTTCTGAACTTAACTGATGGTCACTATATTGTTCTGTGTCATCTGCTTCTTCATCTTCCTCATTAATAGATTCTTCATCAGTTGAAACCTCAGCTAACAAGGTCTAAAATCTCTTCATTTCATCGTCTTAGCTTAAATAGCGATACATTTATCAACCTCTTCCTTCACATTCACAATCTGGAATGAAAAGCGCGAGCGCTCGCTCTGGGCCTCTGGGATCCGAACCGGTATTTTCTCAGAAAAGGGGATCCTACATTTCTGAAATGCCTGTGCTGAGTATGCAGGTGACCTTCAACGCATTTATCGTGAAACAGGTCTATTTTCGTTGAAGGGGTGATTTCGCTGCAGTATAGTTTTGTAATGACCGGGCCTGAGAGGCCCGATGCGAGTCTTCGCGGGTCTTCTTTCGAATTTCTCAATTAATTTTAAAAAGATCATCACGTTGGATAAATTCGCTGAAACTTATGAGATATTATAATTCAATGAATTTCGTACATGAATTGTAATTAGAATTAAAATAAATCATTAAAATTAGTCCTAAAAAATAAATACATTGTGGAAGCAAAAAGAAAGAGTTAAATTTTAAGTTAAATATTATATTTACAAGTTTGTTTACAATTATACATGATTGTACATCAGAATTAATTTAAAACATTAGGCCTCTTTTTTTAAGAATATCATTAAACCAAAACATAATTATTTAATTCAAATTCATTTCTTATTTTGAAAAATTAGTTTCAATTTTGAAAAAAATCCTTTTGAATACTTCCAAAATAACAATTATAACAGATACTTAAAAATAAAATATACGCAGTTGGGAACTTTCATAGAATATATATGTTTGGATACCATACCCTATATCAACACAGACACCAAGAGTAAAAACAATTCATAAAATAAATCTCTTCAACAATAATAAGTAAAAATACCTTGCTGAAGGATGAGGGCTTGCCCGTCTGTCTGGACTCTTGAAGCTACCGTCATTCTCAGGCAGTCAGAGGTTCCACTCACAGAGTACACTTCTCATTAACATTAACTTATTCTAGGGACGTTGCGGCCAAAACATCAATTAACATCCTATTTCAAATCAAATAAAAATATATAGAAAAATCTATATAATACGAACGTCAAATTCACCCAATAAAATATTTATAAAGCACAATGTAAACACATTGATAAGTTACGTTACTATCGAGGTGCAATAAATCAAAATACAGCTTCAAAACTTTAAAACTGTAAGTTGTTAAAATTTCATGAGCTTTCGGCTAAACATTAGCCTTCCTCAGATGAACAACAAGCAGTCGAGGAGACGCTGCTCCGAAATGGCGCGTTTTGGACAGGCTAGGAATGGGCGAAACCAAACAGGCATGAAATGAAGGGGGTGACTGAAGTCCGGATGATACCATTACCAGCTGGGGTGGGTCAAGAGAAACCGAAAACTCCAGTGATACGTAGTATATTGTACCATAAACGAGGGATCTGATAAGATAATACATCATTACATGCATTATCACCTCTTTTCAAAATCTCTAGGGACTCTCTGATTATGCAACTATTATACTGTGAACCTCGCACACAGTATAATAGTTGCATAATCAGAGAGTCCCTAGAGATTTTGAAAAGAGGTGATAATGCATGTAATGATGTATTATCTTATCAGATCCCTCGTTTATGGTACAATATACTACGTATCACTGGGGTTTTTGGTTTCTCTTGACCCACTCCAGCTGGTAATGGTATCATCCGGACTTCAGTCACCCCCTTCATTTCATGCCTGTTTGGTTTCGCCCATTCCTAGCCTGTCCAAAACGCGCCATTTCGGAGCAGCGTCTCCTCGGCTGCTTGTTGTTCATCTGAGGAAGGCTAATGTTTAGCCGAAAGCTCATGAAATTTTAACATCTTACAGTTTTAATGTTTTGAAGCTGTATTTTGACTTATTGCACCTCGATAGTAATGTAACTTATCAATGTGTTTACATTGTGCTTTATAACTATTTCAAATCATTTACGATATAGTGTGTATACGACCACCACTGATTTACTAGCATAATAAAATATTATAAACTCGAAAAAACTTCTACGAGAATGTTAGAGCAAGCTCGTAGAACTCAGGCGCGGAAAACTGCAAGCAACGTGTCCAGTAAAACTTATTTCTATAAACAAGCAAGCTTTTCTATCTCTAAAAGCTAATGACAAATTATAATTTCTCTCTACCTTTTTGTACTTCCATTTTAAAAATTTATTTTCGGGCGCTGAAAACATCCCCTATTTTACTGATTGACGACGTAATACAAACACTTCATCTGAGATGTGGCAGTTATAAGACTCTGGGTAAAGAGAGATCTTCCCCTGGGGTGTTTCCTCACTGTCGTATATCTGGGGCAATCACACTGTCAGCCCCATTCTATTTCAGCTGTGATTCTTAATTTCCCTTCGTCGTTGGAAAAAAAAAATATTTTTCAATTCACAGATTCCCATAGGAACACATAAAAATTAATAAACCTAAGCATATTATTCCTTGTTTTTTTCTCACCATACTTAAACATGATATGAGGGGAGTTGTGAAAATATGAATTAAACTCAGAAATTTCGAAGTACAAAAAAGTAAATACAGGGATAAAAGTCATTTGCGTTTCAGGTGATTTACGTTTTAAAAAAACATCAAAGTTTGTTCTTCCTTTTCTCCCATTCCCCTCCAGCTCATAGTATTAAAATGTTTAAATATCTTAATATTTTTAAAATATCTATCCTGATTGTTACTTTATTGTAATAAAATATAAAACAGGTCTGCAATGAAAAAAATTTGTATTATAATTTTAGCTGTGCATGTTTTATAATTTTTTAGGCTGAATTTAAAAATCACAATAAAAAGGTTGTATCACGTATCATTTTTGCACAATATTAACGTTTATGATATGAGAAGGATATTACAATCTACGAATTACAATTACAATGCTTAATTTAAATTAAATAGAAAATCTTTTTTTTTTAATAAAAAATCGTTAACCCATGAAACTCAATTGGTGTATTGCTTTTTCATTCTACCAGAAAACTAAATATTTATTCAATTGTTGAGTGAAACTTGGAGATCTCAATAGACCATGGGCTACTTTCCCGTGTAGGAGTTTTTAATGTTGTCTAAATGTTAGACAAAAACATTCAGACGTTTTTACCCATTGGTATGGTCTGTACCTAAATACCACACTCATGCGTTTGGCTATAAAACAAAAATACTTCTATGTACCCAAATCTTCCCAGATTTATTACTTATTTTACACCTCCACAAATTTTTTACCTTCTTTTAAAATATACATTTGAGACTTACCTGATTTTTTTTCAAATAATGCGAATTATAATGATTTTCAGTATAATATAGACAATGATGTCCTTCAAAACTTTCCGATTTATTTTCAAGTGTCTGGCTATATTTTTCATGTATTTTTAACAATACGTAAAAAATAGCTATGAAAAGCGTGACAATGAGAATTCGTATTTTATTAACTTACATATTTTTTTTTCTTTTTATCTTATGCACTGAAACAAATAAACAATATTATCAAATTTGGATAAATTACGAAAAAAATCCTTAGGACAATTAAAGTGTTAATCAGAGATTTGGGGGTCTCTAAGGTATTTGTGGAAAATTTACGCTCAAGGGTAAAAACATATTGTTAGTTACTAAAACATCTTCCACTGTGTGTACAACCAGAGAACAGCCGTAAATATCTTACATTGTACAATATAGAGACAATGTTTACTGCAAGGATATTGATACGCGTTAGAAAATCCTTTATTTCTACCTCGAACTGAACGAACCTTCGGCTCGGGTACCCGCTGCATGCGGCACCGTATCTCTAATTTCGTGTAAACTGTAGGAATTCTTTTCATGTTTTTCTTTCGTTTTGACAAACGTCTGTCTGTCTGTGTGTCTCGCACTGTCCGTAGAAACATTAATATATAAGATATGCATGTTCAGAGCTAAAGATAAATTCCAAAACTTAAAACTTTTATTGACAATTCTAAATGAAGACATAAAATTGTTCTCTTAAATAATGGTACAAACATGTCTCTATACCTATTCTACCATAGTTAGAGGAATGCAAGATTATGCTTTATCATTAGTGCATCATGAAAATGTATAATCATTGCCTAACAGAAAAACGAAAAAACTATAATAGTATAATGCAGTATAAGATTTTTGAATAAAAAAGAAATAACTAAGTTTAAATACTTTATCTTGGCATTATATAAATATATACTTATATTTACGTGATTTTTTTAATCAAATTGTTCTATTATATATATTTGCCGTTATTATGTTCAACAGGCTATGTCTACCAATGTGGCATGTGGTAACACATATTGTAATAAAAACACTCCATGATTTAAAAATGTGAGACTAATTTTTGTAAAAATAAACTAAAAATGTATAGAATCACTATATATATATATATTTGCAAATGTAAATTTTGTAGATATGTCTAATCAATCATCTATATCCAGTACCAAACTACCTATTCCCATTTTGCCACCATCTGATACCCAACACGCAACGTTTAAACTTAAGTATTCTGTAATTTATTTTTTCAGAAATTTTTGTTAATCTATTGTAACAATAAATAAATAACCTATCACCAAAATTATGCCTAACCCAAATTTTTTGCTTCTCTCCCATTCCAATTTAAATATTATGTGTTGAGATGGACAGGGGGAGGAGAAGAGAAGGGAGCATTTCGTTTATATTATTTTTAATACAGTCAATTTGCCGAAACATGTAAGATTTGCACACATATTTTTTAACTAATGTTTTTGAGCAAAAAATGTTAGAGGGAGGCCTATTTTCGAAGGGGTGGGGATATAGGCAGGATTTTAAGAGTAAGTAACATAAATTAATTAATACAATAAAATTAAATAAAATTAAGTTAAAGATAAACACGTTTTTTTTCACTAATGTTTAAACATTAAATGATATTAAACAATATTAAAAACATAAATACGTCAGACTATTATTGTATAACAATAATAAAAGTAATATATTACACCGTTTGCAGTATAAAAGTGTCACGGAATAATAAACAATTCGATATTGTATTCGAGTAAAATAGAGGAGAGTAGGGTAAAATCATGTACCCTGTTTTCTTTCTCGTAGATGATGTCCTGTAGACAGCACCTGTCTTACCCACATCATTTAGCATCCCCCAGCAGTGTGTCATCGGCATTTGCAGTGCGTTAATCTCTGTGTCCGTGCAATGCTATGGGAAAGAAGTGTACCTGAAATGTTTTAATATTTCACCGTATTTTATGTTATTCAAATAAATCAAGCCTGACAGATCGCTGTAGGTAAGTAAACTACTATTTTGTATAGCTTTTAGACGATACTTTGATGCCGAAGTGTGTAAGTCCAGCTATCCAGAAAAACGACAATGCTCATTCTTGGTCGTCTGTTGCGGCAAAAAGGGATACTCAAGTTTCGCATTCTGTAAAGAATTGGTTCTTCACTCAACAGGTGGTGAAAGATGGATACAATTTTTAGTCTGCAAAGAGTGGGCACATGACAAGCGTAGCGGGTACGAGAAGTAAAAGGTAAGAAAGCCATTACATGACAACATTAAAAATTGTTAGTCAACTTGAAAAAAAAAGTGTTAGTAAACTTGAAAAAAAAATAGTCACCGACTTTAAAAAATGTATATATGTTTTAAAGTTTGATTCAAAATTTATTACAATAACACCTTTTGTTACTGAAAGATTAAAAATTTTATTTCTGATTATTACCCGGTTTTTTCCTATCACCAAAATTCGGAGTTGTTTCAGATGATCCTAGAAAAAACTTTTCCCAAGTAGAGAAGAATTTTCCTGTGTTTTTTCAATAGCACAGATGTCCCCAAACAGTTTTGTGGAGTGTCCCGTTTTTTCGCCCTTCTAGACTTTTGTCAAGAAAGGCAAGACATTAGTTATCCTACTTCCCCCTATATGTAGGAGTTTATAACCAAATATACATTTCTAAAAGCAATGAATACTTAATGATATATCTATATACGGTATCTGAATATTAAAAGAAAATAAAAAAAATCATATCATGACGTTACAGCATATTTCACTTTATTGAAAGATACTTTACGTTATGTCTGAATTTAATTATATAATCTTAGATTACCAATGTAAAAAGATTTACATATCTATATATACATACATAAGTGTAGTGATATTATATAAATACATATACAAAGAATGCAGTCGTCGAAAGAAGTAAATAAAATTCATCGGCATAACTGTTTAATAAATTATAACCATTGTTTGCTAGAGGCATATTTATTTGATGAAGAAGAATTTTTTTTTTATTCCGTAAAAATAAATTGAGTCCCTACTATAAAGATTTAATTAATCCTTCAACTTTATATATATATTTATTATTATAAAGCATGAGCTTACTGTGAACAAAAATCCAGTATTATTTTTCCAAAAGCATTAATTTTCATAAGAACTAAGTTTTATTTAATTAAAATAAGATGAATCATTTTCAAACAGTAAAAAAAGCAAACGAAATTAAATATTCAATATTTATCTCAATGTTTTTAAGAATATGAAATATTTTAAAAGGTTTTTTTTTTTCAATAAAACAGCTCTGAAGTATTTTTGTACTCATTGCAGAGAGAATTAAATATTTAATAGAGACGAGAAGAAATAATTTTTATGTCTGAAAACTTTAATTTGTCTTTGATAAAAAATGATGATGATAAATTTGGCTGATGGAAAAAGGCTTCATGGTGCAAAATAAAAATAAACTAAAGGGGGACACGATTAAATGTTCAAAAGGGAACACAAGTTAAAATCTTAAACCTGATCGAAATAGTGATTTCGTACCAATAAATGTTGGCCACAATAACAAACCACCTTAGCATCCCGAGCAACAACCTGAAATAGCTGAAAACTAAAAGTACATATTATAAAACACTTCATGCTAATTAAACAAAAAATAATAATACTTTAGAGATTATTCTCGATTATTTATTTGAATATAAGACATGTTAATTATTGCACAATTTAATATTAATCATAATAAGAATGCATTCAAATAATGTGTTATCATATAATATTACAATTTTTACATGTGGGTGCTCCATATTACTATTAATTTTTAACTATTTTAATCTATCAGCATCCATCAGAAATTATTGTCAATTATTTAACATATATATTCATTTAAATGCAGTAAAAATATTTGTTTCACCTGTAGGCACATTTTTTCTTTATTTTTGTTGATTCATGCACATACGATTGCAATCTTTTTGATGAACGCTGTCACTTTTTCAAACATGCATTAAGAAGCACTTTATAACTTGTTTTCACATTTTTAAACTAGTAGATAGACTTCGCACTGCACTAATATATAATACTGGAACAAAACTTTCACTTTTCACAAACACAGAAACTCACTAAGGTGGCTCCTCACACGAGAAAATTCTCGAATGAATGGAATACCACCCTTCTTTCGCTTGAGACTTTATACCATCCAACACACTGCTCGTTGAAAAAAACACTGTCATTCACATGCGTTGCCATTCCGAGTGAAGGAAGCTTGGTCGAAAAATATCCGGTATTACCACTACTTCGCGCGCCGATGGAAGAAGATACAGCGAGAGAAATTCTTCGTATGCAGGCGTTCGCCAGCTGCTGCGAGTTTAGTAACGATGTTGCGAGATGTTTGTTGGTGCGTTCGCTGATTTATAAAGGCAGATGCGCTGACACGGAAAGACAGTTCTTTTTGCATATTGCGCTGAACTTTAAAGGCTTTTTTGATGACTTGACTGAATTGTGAAAGGGGTTTTTTAACATCTCCCCCCACCAACAGCAAAAAAAGAGGCGAACACTGTTCTGAAGAATAGTTGATAATTGTTGAAAATTGATGCGAAATGTCCTGGAGTATGCGAAAAAGTCAAAGTTTCACAAATGCATACAGATGAAGAAATGTTCGTGAAAAAATTTTGCAAAAAGTCACTGAAAGTTTCACAAATGCACACAGATGAAGAAATGAAGAAATGTTCGTGAGAATTTTGCGAAAAAGTCACTGAAATTTTCACAGCTGCATACAGACTTAAAGAAATGTTCGTGAAAAAAATAAAAAATTTTATACACAATGCTACTGTAATCATTAGAATTGTATACACCACACATTATATGATACAAAAATTCAATAATTATATTTAACCAGCATGAATATGAAAATATTTACAAAAATACACACACACCAATAAATATAAACTACAGAAATACCTAGATTGCTTTAACTTTCTGCAATATATTTTGAGTTGTCACATTCAACATTTTCAAACTACTTTTTATTGTACCATATATTATTCAATTTTCTGAATTAAGTTCAATGAATATTGAAATTTACTTTGTAACTTAAAAAAGATTTCACAGATATTCTAAACAATTATGAAAATACATATGAGGAAATCATTCACATATTTTCCTTTTTGACTCAAATACAAAATTAAAAAGGTAAAGTTTAAAAAAAATATTTCAATAAATGTTATTCACTAGCAAAGTGATCAATTCTACCAGTATATTGAAAACAAACATTGAGAGAGAAGAAATAGAAAAAAAAATTTAAAAATAGAATTTTGACTTGAGCATAGTATATATATACTTTGAAGTTTCCGAACATACACATATTTCACAAAAATATTAGAATCACTACTCAATTCTTATTTACCTCAGTTTTGTTACAAATATTATCATTTAATGGTACTTTTGGAAAAATTTTACTGACATGAACTTTTTTTACATATTCATGACCATCTTCATTAATTTTTATCAAATAATTATCATTTCTCAATTTTTTGTCAATTACATGTGGTCCATTATATCTAGGTTGTAATGCAGTATGATGTTTAAAATCTACAAGAAAAACTTCATCACCAGTATTTAAGGAAGGTTTACTTCTGCCCTTCACATATTGTTGGTGATAATTAAAATAACTAGTTTCATTTTCCTTAACTAATTTTCTAGTTTCCTGAAAATGACTTTGTAATTTTGTTAGATATTTACTATATTCTTCAGCAACTTTTGGTTTTTCAAAAATATTTAGAGGTATATTGAGTTCTCTGCCCAAGAATAGTTCAGCCGGTGAAAATTGAGTTACTGCATGCTTAGAGGAATTATAATGAAGTTTAAAAAATAATAGTCTATCTGACCACTCGAATACTTGATCAGAAAGTGCTGCTATGCTGTTTTTCATAGAAAGATGAATTTTCTCGATTAAACCATTACTCTGCGGATAATAGATTGAACTCTTTCTATGCTTAATATCCATAGTCTTAAGATAATCTTCAAATTCATCTGAACGGAAATATGGTCCATTATCAGTCAAAACAGTCCTAGCGATCCCGAATTTGGAAAAATATATATTAAGTTGATTAATTATAGTTTTAGAAGTGGTATTGCTTAATGGGATAGCCTCAAGATACCTGGAATAATGATCAACTATTGTTAAAATAAAAAATTTGTTGTCATGAGATCTAGGAAGTTTGCCTACAATATCTAAAGCTATTATCTCACCTGGAGCTAAATCAGCTTTTGGAATCATTTTAGTGACAGTATTTTTAGGTTTAGGTTTAACTTTTAAACATCTTTCACAATTGCTACAAAAATTTTTAGTGTCCTTAAACATTCCTTTCCAAGAATAGATTTTGCGAACAAAATTGTAGGTTTTTTGAGTGCCAAAATGAGGAGCATGAGCAACTTCCAAACAATCCTTAATTAAAGATTTTGGAATTAAAATTCTACTGAGATACTTTTTTTTCTTTAACGGCTTCTTGGGGAAAATTTTTACCATTACAATTTTAGTTTCTGAATCAATATAATAGTTATTTGCAGTTTCCTCATCATTATCATTTAATTTTTGAATAATTTCCCTAATAAATTCATCATTTTGTTGATTATTTACAATATTATTATGATCTAAATTTGAATTACTTTGAAAAATATTTATATTATTTACATTTAAGGTTTCATCTTTATATGCTCTAGATAAATAATCAGCAGGGTTAATAACACCAGGAATGTGATCTATCTCATAATGAAATTGATCCAGATACAGAAGCCACCTAGCTACAATCTCACTCTGATTGTCCAGTTCCATGTGATATGTTAATGATTTTGCATCGGTATATATGGTAAATTTTTTTCCATATAATTCTTCACGAAAATGCTTGACAGATGCAAATATTGCGTACAATTCTCTTTGGATGGAAGGATATCTAGACTGAGCTGGATTGAATTGTTTTGAAAAAAATTCAACAGGATAAAATTTCTCATTGTATTTTTGCATTAAAATTCCACAAAATGCAACTTTAGAAGCATCAGTTACTAAATACAATGGAAGATCAGAATTAATGTTTTTAAGAAGGGGTTTATTTAGAATTTGATCTTGTAAAATATCAAAAGCTTCCTGACACTCTGAAGTCCAGACAAATGGAACATTTTTACGGGTCAAATTAATAATTGGCTTAGCAATTTCAGCATATTTATAAACCATGTGCCTAAAATAATTTAAACAACCAATATACTGTTGAACTTGCTTTACATTTTTGGGTATGGGAAATTTTGAAACTTTGTTTACATTATCCTCTGAAGGAGAAAAACCATCAGCACTGACATTAAATCCTAAATAAGTTATTTCTTTCTGACAAATCTGAAGCTTTGCAGGGTCTAAAGTTAAGTTGAATTGGATGAGCTTATCGAATACCTTCTGTAACCAGGCTTTAATTTCAGATATGCTGTCTGCAGCGACAATAATGTCATCAAGAAAGAATTGTAAATTTGGTCCTTTTAAGCTAGATAAACATTTAGAAATTAGTGTATGAAAATATGAAGTTGAGTTGCGACTTCCAAAAGGTAGGACTTTTGGCTGGTAGTTACCAATCTCGCAGCAAAATGCTAATTTTTCCCTATCTTTTTCCTGCAATCTTATCTGAAAAAATGCCGACTTCAAATCAAGCACACAATAATACCTTTTGCCAGCAATACTGTGCAGAATTTCTGAAATTTTTGGCAAACATATAGTGTAAGATTCAGTGATGCTATTTAACAGTCTATAATCCACTACCATGCGAAATTTGATTTCTTCAGGAGAGGTGCCTGGAATTGGTTTCTTTTTGACAAATATAACAGGGAAATTATAACTGGAGGAAGAATGTTCAATTAAACCAGCATCTAACAATTTTTTAATCTCTTCTTGTGCAAACTGTTTGGCAATTTTTGGAATAGGGTATGGTTTAGTTTGAATTGGGAAATTGTGCATTAATTTAAATTCGGGTTTGACTGCATCAGTTGAACCAAGAGTTTTATAACTTTTAGAAAATACTTTAAAGTTGTTCATTAATAATTCCAAAATCTCCTTTCTCTCTTTTTCATCTAAATGTTTAAGATTAAAATCAGATTCTGAAAGTTCGGCCTGTCTCAAATTACTAATCTCTTCTAAATTTAAACTATTGATTTGAAAAATTTGGTCCTCAGTGGGTTGGATTTCCTCGTCATCTTCAAACATTTCTACATTTCCTAGTTTTTGACCTTTACGTATATATGATGCAACATTAGTTTTATTCTCAACAATTGTCAAAATATATTTGTTGTCCTCAACAGTATGCAAAGAATTTTCAATATGGCACTTCTGCGAGACTTTTAATGGGGTTAACATGACTCTTTTAGAATTATGAATACCCTGTGGAAATTCCAATTTAATTATCTCAAATGAATTAGGTTTAATTTTAATGTTATTTATAGCTTTAGCAATTACATTAATTTGAGGTTTATCATTATCCTTAATTACAGTATTTTCTTTAATCTGCGGAGAAGTTTCTTCAAATTCAAAATGGGTTTTGTTGATGGAAAGTCTTTTATTGAATGTGTCAATTAGAATTTTGTTTCTCTGAATGAAGTCATACCCTAAAATTATTTGGTAGTTACAATTCCAGTTACTCTGAGTGACAAAAAATATGTTATGAAACCAACGAGTTTTCATTTTGAACTTTATATTGACTGCTGACAAATATGGGATAGTGGTATTATTAAGGGTCTTAATTTTGACTGCTCTAGAAATATGCTCAACTTTCGCTTGTTGCTTAATTTCTGCTAAGATGCCTGGTTGCACCAGCGAGAGATTTGCACCGGTATCGAGAAGAGCGGGTACCTCTAAATTACCAAATTTAAGCTTAATAATAGGAAGGTGATTTGTATTATTATCAAAATTACACGACATTACATGGAGATTTTCAAGATCTTCACAATTATTTTGAATTGTTACATTATCAAACTTTTGAATTTCATTTACAGAGTTTAAGTTTTCATTTAAATTTGAATTTTCTTCTACAGATTTTAAATTATCATTTACTTCTAAATTTTCCTCACTAGAATTTGAATCTGAATTGTTACTAGATTTTGAATTTTCAATTGATTCTGA
The DNA here is from genome assembly GCA_963931845.1 of Maratus michaelseni. Classification (NCBI taxonomy): domain Eukaryota; kingdom Metazoa; phylum Arthropoda; class Arachnida; order Araneae; family Salticidae; genus Maratus; species Maratus michaelseni. The sequence continues at coordinate 298,354,058 of OZ007591.1, read as the reverse complement.
ATTATTTACAGATTCCAATAGATTTTCATCCCTAACAATTTTATAATTATTGGTCCTTGTAAAATGGGATCTATTTTTACTACAAGAACCATCTATAAGTTTAAATGATTTCTACGCCTATATGGGTGATTTCTACGGTTATTTCTATAATTGCCAAAATTCCTTCCACTGCTGTTACCTCTAGAAATAGGAATATGGTTGGGGTTATGATTGAAATTATTGCTGCGGGAATTTCTACCCTGTGGAAAATACCAACATTTTGTTGTCACATGACTTTTTCCACATATATGACATTGGACTCTTTCATTGTGACTTTGTCGAAAAGAATTGCTAGCATTATTTTCAGATTTTACTCTTTCCAATTCTTCCTTTAACTGTTGAATTTGTTTGTTACCCTCTAACTGGCTTTGCATTATTGAATTTAGTTCAAAGTTTTGACACATATTGTTGTTAATAATGACTTCTTGAGCCTCAAGAGCCTTTTCTACATTAATTGCATGTTTACATGCCTCTAAGTAATTTTTTGGACCTAATTTAAGGATTTCGACCTTAATTTCAGGCCTAACAGCATCCAAAATTTTGTTCAATTTGATGGAATCAATGAATTCATTTGAATCCCTAGTTTGTATATCTATCTTTGATAAATATTTTACTGCATAAGAGTTTATTTCATCAATTAAGCTCTGAATTGACTGATTTGGTTTTTGCCTGATGTTATTAAATTTTGATTGTATCTCATCAAATGGTTGACATCTTTTGAATTTTTTAATTAATAATTCAGCCAATTCATCAAAATTTTGAATGTTAGCTACCTGCGGGGAGTCAATTAGAAATTTTTGGGCAGCATCTCTACAATTTAATTTTAGAATTAAAATTCTTTTATTTACGGGCCAATTTTCTAATACTGCTACATCTCTAACCTGTCCGACAAAATATTCAACATTTTCATCAGAAGTTCCGCTAAAAGTGGGAATGGATGAAGCCAAACTTAAATCTATGATCCCTTTACGAGCCATAGTAAATAACAGAAATAAATGTCAAAATATAGACTTTTAAGGGGGAGGAGGGGGGAAGGGGAACTTAAAATTTACACATTCCTAACATGCAATTACACAATATCAATATTACAATACATATATAAAATCATAAATATCTTAAGATATATAAATCATGCACTTAAAAAAATCACAGATAAAAATATAATAAATGGTGTGTATATTTTTGTAAAAATATACTCAGGAAGCTATTGTGGAGACCAGATTCTCAACCTATTAAATTTTACTTTTGCACGCGGCACCAAATGATAAAAAATGATGATGATAAATTTGGCTGATGGAAAAAGGCTTCATGGTGCAAAATAAAAATAAACTAAAGGGGGACACGATTAAATGTTCAAAAGGGAACACAAGTTAAAATCTTAAACCTGATCGAAATAGTGATTTCGTACCAATAAATGTTGGCCACAATAACAAACCACCTTAGCATCCCGAGCAACAACCTGAAATAGCTGAAAACTAAAAGTACATATTATAAAACACTTCATGCTAATTAAACAAAAAATAATAATACTTTAGAGATTATTCTCGATTATTTATTTGAATATAAGACATGTTAATTATTGCACAATTTAATATTAATCATAATAAGAATGCATTCAAATAATGTGTTATCATATAATATTACAATTTTTACATGTGGGTGCTCCATATTACTATTAATTTTTAACTATTTTAATCTATCAGCATCCATCAGAAATTATTGTCAATTATTTAACATATATATTCATTTAAATGCAGTAAAAATATTTGTTTCACCTGTAGGCACATTTTTTCTTTATTTTTGTTGATTCATGCACATACGATTGCAATCTTTTTGATGAACGCTGTCACTTTTTCAAACATGCATTAAGAAGCACTTTATAACTTGTTTTCACATTTTTAAACTAGTAGATAGACTTCGCACTGCACTAATATATAATACTGGAACAAAACTTTCACTTTTCACAAACACAGAAACTCACTAAGGTGGCTCCTCACACGAGAAAATTCTCGAATGAATGGAATACCACCCTTCTTTCGCTTGAGACTTTATACCATCCAACACACTGCTCGTTGAAAAAAACACTGTCATTCACATGCGTTGCCATTCCGAGTGAAGGAAGCTTGGTCGAAAAATATCCGGTATTACCACTACTTCGCGCGCCGATGGAAGAAGATACAGCGAGAGAAATTCTTCGTATGCAGGCGTTCGCCAGCTGCTGCGAGTTTAGTAACGATGTTGCGAGATGTTTGTTGGTGCGTTCGCTGATTTATAAAGGCAGATGCGCTGACACGGAAAGACAGTTCTTTTTGCATATTGCGCTGAACTTTAAAGGCTTTTTTGATGACTTGACTGAATTGTGAAAGGGGTTTTTTAACAGTCTTTATTTATTTACTTAGTCTTTTACAATTGTTCATTTTCATCTCTTTTTTTATTAGTTTCTCTAAATCAGATGAAAAAATTTCTTATTTCCATTTCTTTTATTGTAGATGTACGTTTCGTAATTAAAATTTTGAATAGTTTTTATGACAAACGTTTTTTATTAATATTTTATTAAATGTTATTTTCATGATTGCAACTCTAAAATTTTCTCAATTTCTTTACTTGGAAGAAAATTAAGTTTATCACATATTTTTAGTCGCTACACAATAAAAATTATGTTGCTGTCTAGCGTCTACAAACATATGATTAAAAATGTAATTTCCAATGTTAACAAATGTAATTTTTTTTCTGAAATAAGCAACTTTATTCTTAATAATTTACATTTAAACATTTTCTGTTATATCTAAACATATATCTGTAACTAAATATTTAGTAAAATTCAGTAAATATATATTTTTTTTGCTATAATCTCTTCCTGTTAAAATGTTTATATATATATATATATTTATTTTTTTTACTTGAATCATAATAATTCATGATAATTCATAATTCAGGATAATCCATGAACGTTAGGGAGTACGAATATATATTGCCTATGATTTAATCCAAATTAACTGTAAGCTTTATCTAAATGTGAGGTGTAAAAAAAGTCAATGACAATGGTTTATATATTTTTTTCTAGAAAAAAATATTAAATAAAAATATTATTACAAATGTAACATAGAATGCTGCAATTTTGTAAGATTAACAAATTATTTTGTAAAATATTCTGACGAAACTTTGCTAAACCACTTAAACTCTTTTATAAAAGGTATATATAAAAAATAATGTCAGAAACTGTTTCGTTTTTTAAATAAGATACACTTAAATAAAGCAAGTATATTTATAAAAACTTTTTTTATACTTACAACATTAAAGCATCATTGCAGACACTCTATCGAAAATCCATACAGTTAAAAAATCTAGCACTATATGTGCAACTTAAGTAAAAATGTATCATGCATCATATATAATCATACATGAAATGAATCATACAGAATGACAAAACATTATTGTTAATTTTAATAAGTTTTGACCTGTGTATATACAGTTCTAGTATCATTTTAAAAGCATATATTTTAAGTAAAAATGTATCATGCATCATATATAATCATACATGAAATGAATCATACAGGATTACAATACATTATTGTTAATTTTAATAAGTTTTGATGAGTATATGCAGTTATAGTATCACTTTAAAAGCATTATTTTATTAAATCTCTATTATATTAAATCTCTTAACAATTACTTCGAAAAAAAAGTTTATTTATTTCAACGATAAAATTACAGTGTTTGCAGCAAGAAATATTTAGGAAGTCTAAACATTTATGCGTGGTTAATATGCTGGTTAATATTATGCATGGCCAATAATATCCAGAAATATCTCCTCAGGGATTTTTTTAAACAAGGGATTAGATATCGCGAACATTTCAAAAATTAAGATAAACCATTTTTTCTGAAAGCTCTTCAATTGTACATAGTGAAATGTTAACTCAATTCAGTGTTAAAGGTCTTTTAAGATAATGTACATATAGCTTTAAAATTCATCCAAAATCGAACGCATTCCACAAACTAGCAGCAATTTATGTTTTAATATTTGGAAATTACTAAGATATAATGGACATTCTTGTAAAGATTCATTTTTGAAGTATTCTGGTTTCTTTATTCTGAATATAAAAGTTAATGAAAAGTAATAATGTTAAATATTATCAAGTAAAAATTCAGCTGCAATTGAGCATTAAATTTTTGAGATAAACTCATTATCACGTAAAAAAGACTATTGTAAGTGTGGTTGCGAATTACAAACAGACAGTTAGATTTTAATATAATAGATGCTTCTCTGATAGGGATTTTATGGCAATCAACTTATTATCAGTTAAAATATCATTTTAGTTTGGATACTAGATGAAAGTACCTGAATTTTCATTGTATAATTAACCTTTTGTACATTTTATGCGTATTTACGCTTTCGTATCCGTGAATAGGTAAATTTTTGGTTAACGTCTCTACCAGATTTTAGTTATCAGATATTTAAATTTTAAATCAGAAAATATCAACTAATAAAGTAAAACATTAATTTCTCAAACATTTAAAACTAGTTTCAGTTTAAATACTGAATTACGAAACTAATGTTAATCATTTCAATATAAGTTCTACTGATAATTCTACATAAAAGTTAAGTTTGTAGTAAATTGATTTAATGCTTCTTGTGTGAGTTATTTATCTTCTCTTTCATTATAGCTCAGAAAATGTAATATTTATGAACATAAATATTTTTAATTAATTCTCAGAGGGGAAAGTGGGTATAAATACATACTTAAATAAGACATACTTAATCTAAATCGCTCTTCTGACGAAAGAATATAATTTAGATTTATCATTCCTGGTATCATTTTAATTAATATTTTACAACAATTATTTTTTTTCAATCACGAAGGAAACATACATTTTATTACTTTTCTGTTGGTAGTTTTTAACATAAACTCCTTATCAAAGAGTGTCAATGAATCTTCTTTTAATATTTCGACAACATATTTGTTCGTAAAAACGTTATATTATTTAATCGCCGAAACTCTGAGGTTAAAGAAGGTAACATTTTTTTATGAAATTCCTGTTTTCCATATTTAAGGATTATACGCATTTTATACGGCACGTATAATGACAGCAAGTCACAAATGGGGTAAGCGCATATTTATGCTTTCGTACACCGTAATATGCCGGTAAATAGTTGATTAACGTCTCCGGTAGCTTTTAATAATCAGACATTTGATTTTTTCTTAAACTAATGAAATGAAATGTTTGTTTCACAAATTTAAATCAGATTTATGTATAAAAATACTTTATGGAACTAGGGATCATAAGTAATACAAACTACCGATGCTTAAAAGCTGCACAAAACCAATTTTGGAGTAAAATAAATTAATGTTTCTTCTTTTATGCTCTGTGTAAATTACATGCCTCTTTTCTTTGAATATAGTAAAATGTATAAAATGTATGTACATGAATATTGGTATATCTATTCTTTTAGATGTAAATGTCAATAGCTATAATTTGCATTAACTCAATATAATCCTCTGACACAAGAATACAAATTACATTTTTAGGATTTATCTTCTGGTATTTTTTAAGATGACGAGAAGGGATTGAAATGATAATATTGTACTGAAGTTTGATTGTGAATTAGGTAGCCAATAATTAATTTAGACTTTTATTTCTTTTTGAATTTATTTATTTATGTTTTATAGAAAACATGTTAAATCTTAAAACTAATAACCAAATATTTAATATTGTATGACATAAGTAATCATGCAAAACTAATTGGCCACGGTTTTGGTATTCAATTTCATATTTTTAATTTTTAATTTATTCTGTATACTGCTTATTACGTGATCTCCCGACTACTTGAACCAAAAGAAACTTTGTAAAAATAATTAAAAATATATAGAGAAACATTGAAAATTCACAAACATTTATGATATATTTTTGATATATCTTGATTTAATTTTCTTTTTCAGGTATAGTGATCATTTAATTTGCTGTATTGAATTAAAAAAAAAAAAAAAAAAAAAAAAAAAAACATGGGAATTCGTTATTTTGTTCAAAAGTTATCGTGGCAGAACATCTCATAGGCAGTGTTCTATTTCATTTAGTTTAAAGTTTAGTTTTTCACAGGATTCACCCCTACTGCTTGTAATACTGTAATTTTAGAAACTTTCCTACTGGACCAACTATTTAACATTCGTAAAGATACAAACATTATAAAAATAATAAGAATAAAAGATACATTTTCTTCGTCATTTAAAACACTTATGGTTCCCTTAAGTGCCCCTTAAGCACTCCCTTATACTTGAACAGGTAAATATTTGCTTAACGTCTCCGTGAGTTTTTAGTAATATGGTGTTTGTATTTAAAATAGGGGACATTAAACTAATACAATTAAATATTTTTTCTGCAATATTTAAAACAATCTTTAGCCAAATGATAAATTACGAAACTAGGGATCACAAATAATTAATAATAAGCTACACTGCTGCTTAAAACTAACTGTGGAGCACTGAAGATTGGAGTAAATGTGTATAATGTTTCTTGTGTACACTATTTACATACTCATTCATTCAGAGCCGACCAAAGAACATTTTACCGACCATGTGAGCATTCACCTGGGTGCTCCCTCACTCCCTTAACAAAGAAAAATACTTCACTTATATTCGTATTTGTTTTAAGTATTAGTAATTTTTGTATACACTGTAACGAATTACTTATACATTAATTTCACGTTGGCTCAAGAATAGAGTTACAAAACTGTTCAGATTCCATCCTGTCTGCCCTAATTCGTAAATTCTGAAATCAAATTTCAAAATGGAAATTTGAGTTTTATAATAATTATTAATTCTAATACATAACATTTGTATTCAAAAGTGAAAAACACTATACACAAAACATGGTATATATATAAAAAGTCAATAATAAATAAATTATAAGACATAATCTTCCCAAGTGGGAGAAAAAGTCCTGGCCAGCATGCGAACCCGGGATCCCTCGGCTGCAGCTTCCCATTCTCTACCAACTGAGCAATCCCGGACAAATATAGCTGAACTAATTCAACTAGTTAACTTTAATAATCATAGCATCTTGTCTGACATCTGAATCAGCACAACAGAATAAATCTCGTTGGGGATTTATTCTAATGGAACCTCCAGTAAATGCTGTAAAGATGATTACACTAGATTAACTTTACCCCAATTATTTCTAATTGGTAAAGAAATTATATGAGATGTAATCATCCCAACAAGGCGAAAATGTCCGGGTAAGGAAGAATTGTGGAATAATTATGTTGAAATAATTGGGGTAAAGTTAATCTAGTGTAATCACGTTTCTGGTGTTTACTGGAGGTCCCATTACATGTAATTTTTTCTGTTGTGCTGATTCAGATATCAGACCAGATGCTATGATCATTAAGGTTAAGTGGGTGAATTAGTTCAGCCATATTCGTCCGGGATTGCTCAGTTGGTAGAGCATTGGCAGCTTTAGCCAAGAGATCAGGGTTTCAAATCCTGGCTTAGGATTTTTCGCCCAGTTGGAATATTATATTTCTTTACGAATTAGAAATAATTGTGGAAAAATTAATTTAGAATAAATTAATTATTGAAAAGAAAAATATTTATGAAAAGAATACTCTTTAGAATACTTTTATAGTTAAACGAAGTAATATTACATAGCAACTATGTAAGATGAAAACTGTAAATTTGTCTTGTCATTTGGAGCGTAAGACGTACGAATATATTAACAAATAATCCCTGAATAGCGTTCTTTTCAGACCATTTTTTCCTTGGGGAAGCGGTACTCAAATTCCAAGACTGTAAACAGGGCGCCGGCAAAACGAAATCCGGAAAGGAGCAATATTGTGAACATGTGTGTGCCTGTATTGTGAATAGAAATTACTTTAATTTATTTTTTAAGCCAGGGACGCCATTCAATTAACCTTCTAAGCGTTTTACCCGCATTTTTCCGTTTCCGCAAAACAACTTAAATCGGCTCTGGACAAAAATTTTTTTTAACAAAATTGTATTTTAAGATATATGTAAAATAAAGTGATATGAAGTGTATTTTAGAAACAAACGGGGAAAGAAAATTTTAATTATTTTAAGTTTTACAAATATTTTTATCAAAATTCAGGAAAACCTTCGCGAACCCTACTAAAAAGTATATTCATGTTCTGAAAGAAAACAGCATTCCGATTCTAATGACACTTTTTCTGTGATATTTTCGTGAACGGTATGCGGATGAAAGAAGTGTATGTATATATATATATATATATATATATATATATACTACTGTACGTAAATCTTGTTACGAAATTCCTCTTGTATTCATTCATGTTTAATTCATTTACACTGCTCAAAAAAATTAGGGGAGCAAGCAAAGAAGTGAAGAGAATTGTGCGAGATAGCCATGCATGGGCATAAAATGGAGGGTACACCTATATCAATGTGCAATACATATAAAAATACGCAAAAAAATACAGGAACTTTATTTATTTATTTATTTATTTATTGGAAAGATACAAAGAACATGAAAAGATGGTTTAGGGCAACAATTTGATTATATGTAAATGACAAAAAAAACATTGTTTAGAAACGATGCAAGATGTTTAATATGGCGTGTGGTCCACTGGAACAGCTAAGAGTGCTACACCTGTTTTCCATGGATGCGATAAGGTTATAACCACTCCTTAAGAATTTCAACCTCCAAGTCCCGGACAGTAAAAAGAGCTGTAGGTTTCTTTGCAATGCGTCGTCCGAGTCTGTCTCAAACATGCTCGATCGGATTCAGGCCAGGAGAGCAAACTGGCCATTTCATACCCTGCATTGTTTCAGCTTCAAGCATGTTTTCCACATCACGAGCTGTATACTGTCTAGCATTATCATGTATGAGACCAAAGGAATCAGAAATAACTGCAGCGTAAGGTACGACAAGAGGTCTGAGTATCTCGTCTGCATACCTTTGGCCGTCAAAATGCCTTTCCGAACGGTATGCAAGTCCGTACGTCAACCTATGCTGATTCCAGTCCATGCCACCAACCCATCTCCTCTGTAATTTGATATTTCATGAACGAATGTGAGGTTATTTCAAGTGTCTTGTTCCCTCTATACCAAAACACGTAGGTGTCACACTTTAGGCTGAATCGGGACTCGTATGTAAGCAGTACTTGACTCCAATCACGTTGCCTCCAATCTCGGTGTTTCGCAGCATACCTTCTTTGGGCCGCACGGGGGATTGAGGCCAACGGAATACATGCCATTGGCCTACATGCATAGAGACTACCCTGATGAAGCCTATTTCGAACTGTTTTGTTGGATAACCTTCGTCCTTTTGTCAAGAGCAACTGCCTTTGCATCTGAGTAGCACTGGCTTATCTCTCTCGACGAGCTGTTAACAGGATATATTGGTCATCACATGTTGTGGCAGCAAGTGACCGACCATGCCCTGGTCGATATCTAACAAACCCTGAGTTTGGAATCCATTCCACAGCTTTGCAATTACACTCCTTGTGATCCCAACAGCGTTCACTACACTTCGTTGAGTTTGCCTGAATTAAACTCACCCGATAATACGTCAACCCATGGATTACGATAAATCACGTTGTTGTGACATTTTCAGTCACATTTTCCCAAAATAAAAGCTGAGCAATTGAATTTCACAACTGAGACAATGAAAAATACGTTTCTGTGGAATTCCGATTTCTGCGCTTATCTATTTTTTCTGGTTTTTGAGGTCATGAAGGTTGATTTGCGTATGAATTTTTGTTCTTCGATATCTGCTACGCTTTAAATTATGGATCTTTTATTTTGCGTTACATACCGGTGTAATTTTGTTAAAGCAGTATATGTTCTGTGAATATTTGCTTTTGAAAATAAAATTATTTTTTGTGCGCTCTACTCATCAGACCTTCTGTTAAAATACAGTTAAGATAAATGTTATGTACATAGGCCTAATAGCTGTACCAGTTTTTTTTAAAGAATAAAATGACAATTTATAAAAAATAGTATTTAAGTCTCCAATTAATTAAATAAATAAAAAATATCACTGGATAACACGAAACATTCTCACACATTTTTATGCCTAAATTCATAAAATTGCTCATATTACCATTTACGTACTTAGAAATCGAAATACGTTTATCTAAATATCTAGTATATCTAGTAATTATCTATTCATCTCAGGGAGGGGGGGGGGTTATATAAAATTAATGATGTAAGTACTGTAATATTAAAAATTAAGATTTAACTTTATTCTGTTAAATATTTCCAAAAGCATCTGTTACTTACAAGCAATTAAGAAAAAAAAGTTATAGATTCTATATAAGTTCATTGAATCACAAAGCAAATTTCACATTTCTGGCTGAGTTGTAAGTATTTTTCGTAAAAGAGCGGCATTACGGCTACGTAAGTCCATTAAATGCAATTTTTTTTAAGTTAAAACTTTAATTAGTATCATGTATAAATTTTTTAAAAGGAATTCCTTTCTGTGCACTATTGCACAAAATAAACTTTTCTGGGTAAAGTTAAAGTGGTTAATTTTAAAATTAAGTTTCACTTTTATAAAGTTTTGAACTATGTTAAATTTAAGAAAATTATAAAATGCTTTTAAGCAGAAAATTATACTTAAACAAATTTTTATTTCATTTGAAAACAGATGACGCACGAAATTTATTTTCATAATAATTTCATTGCACGAGTTTAGACTAAATAAATTTGATTTTAAATGTTATAAAAAAGCTATATATTAAAATAAATGATTTAGATTATAATATAAAATATATACACTTTTTATATCTTTAATAAATATATATATATATATTTTGCATTTTTAGATTTAAATCAATGTATTATTTTTGTTACTTGGATTTTGTTCTTAAGTTATATAATCTGTAATAAATAAAAAGCAATTTTGCCAATTTTATTTTTGTGGATTAAAAGTTCTATAGATAATACAGAAATATGGGGTTTCTGCGCCAACATTATTGCGGTGCTGTGGTGGTAGTGGCGAACTCTATACTCCATAAGGGTGCGGTGTCATTAAAAAAGCATTGCGGTGGCGGGGAGTGCTTCATTGGATTCTAGTGGTGATAGAGATAATAGGATGTGAGATAAGGATTTTCTGGCGAGATAAGAATGCATACTATAAGGCGATGATAACGACTTGATAAGGAATATTTTAATATATTTATTATAGTTTGGGAATTTATTTTAAGGATTGTTTTAGCGAACTATAGTATGATGTCTGAATTATGTGTTAGAGTAGGATGGGTTATTTTTGCGAGGAATATTTTAATATATTTATTTTATTTTGGAGAGTTGGAAAGAGAAAAAAAATAATGATTTTCTTTTTTCTGAGGAATTGTGTGTACTCTAGCACTACAATAGTTTAAATATACTTATTATGAAGAGTTAGAAAATGGGGTGTAAAACTTTTGTAGGGAATATTGTGTACTGTAGTACGATGCTAGTTTAAATGTGTTTATGCGGGGTGGGGGGGGGGTGAGAACTCTTCGAAAAATAGTGATTCAAAATATTAATGAAGAGAGTTTAAAATTACTTTGAGGGTAATTTTTTTTCTTTACCATTCTAAAAGACGAAACTTTATTTTTAGATTTGAATGACATAAAAAAAAATAAATAAAGAAAAATTGTAATTAAGACTGCTCATTAGTAAACTTCCCGTTTCCTCGGAAAATTAATATTTTTAACTTCTGTTTTCTTTGTATTGTTCTTACAGAATGTCTCTTTTTTTTTTCTTAGTTGTCAGTTTTTTTTCTAAAATATATACTTAATTTTATGTGAAATGTTAAAATCGTATTCAGTTTCGCTAATATTTTAAGTAAAATTTTATAATAAATAAATCAATTAAGATTTTAAGAAAAATTTAGAACAATTTTAATGATAACAATAATGTATAGACATAGAATAATAAATTACTTTAGGACACACTAAACATGTAATATAAAATAAGAATATTCTTTTCAATTGTTTGCTACTTTTATTTTTGAGATATTTTAGAAAACTATTTAAGATTGTATATATATTTTTCTGCTTTGAATTTTTTATTAATGCATTTTATTTTAATCCAATATCTGCTTTATGATGCAGAATTTGATTTTAAAAAAATACCTTTAATCTCATTAAGTAAAGAATTCCTTTTCTACTTGAGTACGTCAATATTTAACCATTTTCTAAGAAAAACATTCTCTTTAAAAGATATCGGATCACCACAAAATCTCTCTCTGAAATTTCTATCTGTCTTTTTTATGGTTTTAGTGCAGATAAAATAATATTTATCTATTAATGTATTTTTTTATTTAACTAAATTATATTTGTTGCATGACAAAAATATATTGCGAAACGAATGTCTGGCGTAGTTTAAAAAAATAATATGTATTGTATTTTAAAAGATATGTTTTCTTAAAGACAATTCCCGTTTGTTTAGCTAAAATAATGGAATGAAAATCACTGACATTTGAATAAATGGATTTATTATAATAATATCCGCAATAATATTTCTCAGACATTGAATTCTTACTTTTATAATAATGTATTATGGGCGATGTTAATTTTATGTATATATTTATTAATATTTTTTTTGCCTATCAACTACTATATGAATCACATAAACTAAGTGAATTTTAAACATATAAAACAGGTTCCGATATTAGTTATAATGGTCTATTTTAATACACATATATATAGATTATTTTATATACTTACCTTATTTAATTACATTAAAAAATACGTGATACTGTTAAAATGGAGGTTAGTTTAGCTTCAAAAAGGTACATTCTTATGAATGATTATGGAGGTGGAGTGGTGTTGTCGGGTAGATTTAAGGTCAGTTATTTATGTACGACCGCATTCTGTTGAAAGATTATGGAGGTGGGATGCTGTTGTATGGGTTAATTTATATACTTACCTTATTTAATTATATATAGAAAAAAAGAAGTGAAGTTTAAATTGCTATACACGAAATATGCCGAAATTATATTCATTTATAAGTGAATATAAAAGGAATGCCAGAGCGGCTGCGAGGGTTTATTCAGAGCTTTTTCCTAATGATCGAAATCCAACGCATTAAGGTAAATGTACCAGCAGCGGGCTCATTAACCCTCTGACCGCCGAGCAAGAGGGCAAAATTGTAATGCTGTTTTCTCTGTAGCGTCTTTAAAATGCTAAAAAACATGATCTAAAAAATTTAATTAGGCATATGGATATAATCCTTGAGACTATCAATCATTACCTAATGTTTTAAAAATACATTAGATTTGCACAATTATATTAATTTAAATAATGTTCATATTGCAGTGAAATCTACAGTATAGTAAACGAATATATCAGTTCACGGAGGTGAGAAGGTTAAAGACGTTTTCACCTACTTTTAGTAAACTGATCTTAAATTTAGTGAGAGCGACAACAGCGAACATTCTCATGAACAATTTCCTCCAAAAACTTTAAAAATACAGACAGCAAGTTGCCGGAATAACCCTGCGATTGCAAGAGATTTTTATTTTATTTGAAGAAATTCCTATCCTATAACTGAAGAATGTCATAAAAGTTTCAACTAAGGTTGGTGAATTTTTCGTGTTTTGTGGGAAAAGAGACATGCGTAAAAATTCTGTTTCTAATACAAAAAAGTTCTATGCAGCACATTTGCCGGAACTCCCCGGTGATATGCCGAAAATCCTACTTTAAATTAGAGGATTTCCGGTTATTTGTACTATAGATTGGTGGATAATTTGTGTTTTAGAGCAAAATGGGCTAAACAAAGCGGGGATTTTTTGTTTTAATGAATCGTATAAATGGGAGGTAAAAATTCATTTAATTCACGAATTTTATTTAGAGTGAGTGTTCAAAAATTAAAGTAACTCTTTCAGAACAAGACTGTACTTCAAAAGTAAAAGCAAGTTTTGTACAATGATATACATATTTCGGAGAGCTTAATGAAAAATTTACATTTTACAATGCTGCAATATATACTAAACACACACACTATAACCTCTGAATAACGGGCAGCTGAATTGGATTGTTATTCCGTGTGTCCGCTGTTTTAACGGAAAAGAAGCAAATACGAAAGTTTGTGTTTGGGATTAAAATTAAATGTTTGCTATATCTGTTAATTGAAAAGTGTCTGCTATTCGGGAAAGTCCATTATGGGGATTATACTGTGTTAATAAATTCATATTAAATATTTTTAAACTCTTTTATTCCAATTGTAATGTCTGTAAGGATAAATAAGCTAATAACGAATATATTAAAATATAAAGGCAAATTGTCTTTATTAAATAATTTTCTAGACATTGCTTAGAAAAAATTCTAATATAACGTTATATTGCATTTTCAACAATTTATCCTGTACATTTGTGTGGAAATGAAAATTAGCAGCAACAATTGTACGAACTCAATGAAGTATAACAGCCACGAAAAATGCAAGCATGACTATGAGTTCACGATATTACAAGAATGGAAACACACGAGAACGAACGAGGAGTTCCATAGATTTTCGTCAAAGTGGTTGGTTGGTTTTCTACGCAAGGCTTAAGGAAGCTTGGAAAGTACGTGTTTATTGAACGGGGAGAAAGCCGTTATTGTTCTCCAATAAATATATATTAATATGTTGAATCCCTATATAATATTGATTTGTTTTATTAAACCTTGTTGTTTATGTTTGTATTTGCGGAATCTCTGTTGGTATTGCTCATCGTAATCCCACATTTGTACATGTTTTATAACGTATATTTAATGATTTATTCTATTTAAATGTATACTATTATTTTTATCTCCTTTTGATCCTAAATTATGTTTATAATTTACTTGATTAACTGATTTAAATATAACAGTTGTAAAAAATGTCCTGAATGGCAGTTAGATCAACTCTGCTTTGAAACCTTTGAATATTCTCCATGCTTCTATTAAAACAATGTGCAAAATATTGGGGAGAAAAGTGGGTATCGTAACTCCATCCTCCATGAAAGAACTGCATGTGTTAAAAAGTTATTTTTAAAAATCCGTTATGCTCATCCATTCAATACATAATCGAAGTTGACCTTTTAAATATTTTTTTCTAAATACTACGAAACAACTCGAAAATTGATGTAAATACTAGTTTTGATTTCCCTGGTATGTATATCATATATGTGAATCTGCCAACCGGAGTCTGTGTATCAAAATTGGCTGTCAGGCATACTATTTTATTATCTCTTATTTTTCTACACTCTAAAAAAAATCCGTAAAAATACAAGAGATTTTCCTTAAAATTTTACGGAGACGTTTCATCTTTCCAAAACTTCAGTATAATTTCCGTAAATGACATTAGTTCCGTTAAAGAGATTTCAAATCCGTACATATGCAGAAAGTTTTACGTAAATTTAATGGATTTTTTCCGTATTTCTTCCAAAACAGTGCAATTTCCGTAAATGACGTTTAAAGGTTGAATAAAGAAATCGCCTTCTTTGCGAATTAAGATTGTTGTATTTACTAGAGTTCTTCTAGGATACAGGCCTGGCCCGGCTCGACCGGCTGGCCCATTCTAACCGAGAGCATCTCAATTTATTGTGAAAATAATAGTAATATTTATATTTTTTTATGCAATATTTCGAAACTTATTTTATTTTTATAAATTACAAAAAAATATATAATTTTTAAAATCTACTTTTTTTTTCCTTGGTAATACTTCAAAATTATGATTTTTTTCACTAACTTTTTAAAAATTTATTTTAACTTTTTTAACGTAAGGCAATATTGTGCTATTTAAAAGTTTCATAACATAATATCTTTGCAAATTATAGCTATGCAAATTGGTATTAAACTAAACGGATTTGGATTACAAATTTATAAATTACGCTAAAATTTATTATTTTATAAATTATAATTTTACAAAGTTTATAATTTTTTCCTTAAATTTACAAAATTAGTTAATATTTTTTCTTTACTTTTATAAAATTAAAGTTTTTAACTGTATAATGTTTTTAATTTATTTTGATAGCTTATATTTTTATAAATTAAACTAATTTAATTTAAATTAAATCATTAAGTCCAGATTTAAACATGCCTGTCGAAAGGTCATTAATTTCAAATTTGTCTCTAAAAATCATTTTTTTAACTATTTAGTTTAACAGAACCGTACGTAAAAGCTCTCAGCATAGCTGAAATATAATAATTTATTATAAAATTTTAATCTTAAGTACTTAACCTGATTCTCCTTTCAAAAAATTCGAAACGTTTTCAATGCATCATACTTTTTTTTGTGTTATCTTCTTTCCTCTTTGCAAAATTTTCCTTTTTGACGCCCTTAATTTTTTTCTGTTACATTGCTTCTCAATGTATTCGACTAAAAATGTCCTATTTTGCACCAAGCCTTCTGGATATTTCTAGAACTTAATTCATTTATTTCCCGTTTTTTGAAAGTTTTAATCCATGTATTTTAATCCAAGTTCTTGTTCAAAGAAGTGAGGATTTTTAATTCAGTGAGACTCTATCTGCGTCACGTATTTTGTAATCGTGCACGATGCCCTTAAATTCTGTTGCAGGAATATCGGAACTCATTTTTTTCTTTTAATTTTTCTAAACTTACACCATCTTACAAGTGACACGTTATTATTGCTGTATCGTACGAATTAATATTGTCTAATTGTGAAGTTCTAATATCTAAATTGTTTTGCATTAACAGCAATAATCGTGGCTGCAGTGTTGCCAAGTAGGAGATTATTTTTAATTCATAATATCTACCACTATTTAGAATTGTAATCTTAGCTGTATTTAATGACAGGCATTCTGTGATTAAATAAAATGAAAATTTCTAGTCAAAACATTTTATCTCTTATACTTTACATTAAAAAAAAAAAAAAAAAAAAAAAAAAAAATCTACAATATGGCAACATTGACGTGGTGTTCATATGGGAAAAACTTATTATATGTTCAACGTTAGATATAACTCATTTTAAAATTATCAGAAATTGTGGAAGAAGAAAATACAACTGGAAAGCTACAAAAAGCTTATATTGAATCTGAAAGTTTTATAAAATTTCTATCGTATTTCTATACTATAACTTGTGTTGCATTTTATGTTGCAACTAATACTTCATTTTATTACTCTCTTTCACATATATGACAATACAAAATAATGTATTTATTAGGTACTAAAATGTTCCATCTGCCCTGGTGAATAATTATTCCATTTACGTATACCATTAAGAATATATTATGAATAATATGTTAAGAATGATAATGGATTATTCATTCCGGATTAATATGTATTTTTCAACTTTTGACAAAAAAAATTTATTTAATTCCACAAAATAATAATAATAATAATAATAATAATAATATATATATATATATATATATATATATATATATTTTTAATTTTGTGTTTCTACATTTATTTTTAGTTTCAACATAAATTTTCCAAATTGAGACAAAACTTAACTCTACTTAAGCATTTAACTGCAGTTTATAATAATTTGCATTGCAATTTTTTTTTTATTTTTTATATACAACTCATTTTTAAAAAATCACTGATTGAAGTTATATATTGCTATTGAAATACAATTGCGTAACACTTGCCTGCTCTCATAATTTATATCTCACACAAAAAGAATTAAAAGATGTGATATTGGAAAACATAAATCTTATAGCAAAATTGGCAAAATACTGCAAAAACGATTTTTTTTTTTACAGCATTTTTATCCCTTTACAGCACATTAATGATTAAGCGTTAATAAATTTGTTCTGAAAATCTTAAAGCTTTAAAAGCTTTCTGACGGTTGTAATTATATTTGTGTATGCAGATTCTGAAATATTTGTTTAGAAAATTTGCATGTAATCTGCATTGACAAAAGCAAAGGATTTTTGGAGAACTAATGCCAACTTTTACATAATGTATGTATTTTGTGTATAAAATATGTTTAAATGGAAGAATATGCATAAATATTTTTGTGTATTTAACATGATAATGTGAAAGTGAAATTATTTATATTTATCAAGTTCTTTTATTTTTTACGTCGAATTTTATTTGGAATCGTTACAGATATCTATTTAAAACTTAATTAAAAATGTTGTGGCTAAATAAAAAATAGAAAACATGAATAACTTAATATAATTAAATTACCTTGAGGATGTGAACATAAAATTTGAATTAAAATAAATGCTTAGTTCCTTTTGTAATTAAATAAACAATTTGGGAAAGAAATTTATATTATTTTAATAAAATGAAATTCAAACTAATTCATTTCGTGAAAAAGTAATTAGTTTGGATATTTTAAGTGCGTGATATTAAACAATAATAACGTAACGCATGAAAGTAAACAAAATATTTATTAATGCCAAATATAAATCTGATTGAAATCAATCTTGGGCATATGTAGTAGATTAATGTTTCCTTTAAAATATATTAAGCCTGATTATATGGAAATGAAATGCAAAAACAAATAATAAAAGTGTTCGATATTAAATATTAATAACGTAATACACATATCGGAAAATTAGTTGCTGAGTTATGGAAACGTTGTATAGTTAGAGATGTATTATTTTGCTATCATTAAGGTTAAACAAAATATTTTTCAATGCCGAATATACCTTATAGCAATGTGGACAAAATGTTGATCATATATAGAAGATTTGAAGCATTCCCAGCTTGTGATATTTCTTCCGATAATGTTAAATGTTTTCAAGCTTTCCGTAGGTTGTAATTAAATATACACTGATTGCCAAAAATAGTAGGAATACGCTTCTACGAAATCACTACTTTGTTATCATACCAAACACGAAACATTTTGTATGAACTGCTCCGATTTACGGGAAAGTATGGTATCCCGAAAAATTGTTATTATTATTTTTTTTAAGGTAAATTTATTCTTGCAGCTTAAATGTGTGAACATAATTTTTTTCTTTAAATCTTATTGAAAATGTAATTTAATCACGGTATTGTTTTCCCCATCTGATCAATTTAAATAAAAAAAATCTTATCAATTTTATTGACATAAAGACATCAATAAATAATACCTATAATTCAATTTTCCTCTTGCTTATCCACTTATCCATTTATTTTTGGACGAAATTAGTCAAAATATTTCCAGTTTATGCGTTCAAATAAATTCTTAGAAAATTGTAATTTTCTCGCTAAACCATTTAGGCTTTAAAGATTTAATCGCCACCTATAATATCTATAATAAATAATTACTTGAAAAACTGGGTTTCTTCTTTAAATTTATTTATTTTTTGTAAATAGGAAACAATAAAATATCCATATACTTAAAGCTAACCCGCTTTTTAGTTTTCCATGCAAAAATGCCTTTTATACACGTGCGCGAGCATTCAGCCAATCAGCTAGAGGCTTTTACTGTCCACAGACAATTTGGATTGCGGGATGTTTCAACCAATGAGGTGAAGGCTTTTTCCTCTCTCTAAAAGCGTATTTGGATTACAATTCCATGTGGGTGTTGAAACTGTATGGATTTCTTTTATTAAGGTATTTTTTTTTCATTTTACCGTATTTATTTTCTTTTTATGTCGTATGTATTTTACTACTTTGAATTTTTTATAACTAACCCCTTTTTTGAGAGAGAGAGAGATTTAGTGGCACGAAATTCCGCAAATCATTTCCGATGTAAACAAACTATTAAGATGCAAGTGTAAAATTTCAGTTTTTTAAACTTTTCATGTCCTTCTGTACACATTTTAATATGTAATTCTGTGTGATATGATTAAATTCAGGTTTTCTCAGCGACGATCACAGTATTTTTACCAAATAATTTTTGTATTAATCAAGCTTTTTTGGTTATTAAGCATAGCTAAACACGAAAGAAAACTTTGTTATTTTAAGATTTTGATGTGAATTATTTGCATACATTTATAAGGCGAGTTTCACTGAATAATTCAAGAAAAAAAATCTCATCATTATACATATTTAGTTGTGCATTATTAATTATTTACTTGGCCTTTACTTTTAATATTTCAAACTTACAGCTGAATGTAACTATTAAAACATTTGAAATACTGTATTCGTAAAATGAAATTTAAGCTTAAACACTCGACAATTACTTTTAGTTATGCATTATTAACTATTTACTTGACCTTTACTTTTGATATTTCAAACTTACAGCTGAATGTAACTATTAAAACATTTGAAATACTGTATTCGTAAAATAATATTCAGCTTAAACACTCGACAATTACGTTTAGGTTAAAATCAGGTTTTCTCAGTGACGATCACAGTATTTTTACCAAATAATTAAAGGTACTACATGCATGCATCTATCTATCTATATATATATATACTCTTAAATCTGCATAGCTTAAAACCGGAGTTTATGCAGATTTTAGAATTTTGCAGGTTTCTGGTCACTGTTTTGTTTACATATTTTAAACAAAAATTTCAATTTAATAATGCACTTACATTTAAACACAAATAAATTGTCTTACAAAAGCTCTCTAACCACATTGTTAACAAAACAAAAAAATTCACGAAAAACATATTATTTCCCCGATATTTTCCCACAACTAATCAATAAATTTCATGATATTTTATTGTGATTTTAAACCATGAACTTTAGTACTTTTCTGTTATACGGACACTATGCCAAAATGTATGTATGTATGTAAATGCATGTATGTATGTATGTTTAGCGACAATGGTGTCCGTATAACGGAAAAAGTGCCTGAATTATTATATATATATATATATATATATATATAATATAAACATAATTGGCGACACAGCAAGTTTTCTGGATTTCTCCCTGGCTCTCTAACCACATTGTTAACAAAACAAAAAATTCACGAAAAACACATTATCTCCCCGATATTTTCCCACAATTAATCAATAAATTTCATGATATTTTATTGTGATTTTAAACCATGAACTTTAGTACTTTTCTCTTATACGGACACTATGCCAAAATGTATGTATGTATGTTTGGCTACAATGGTGTCCGTATAACGGAAAAGTGCATGAATTATTATTTTTATATATATATATAAAATATAAACATAATTGGCGACACAGCAAGTTTTCTGGATTTCTCCCTGTATGTGAAAGTCGAAGATGAATTTCATTCATTCAATGACCTTTTTAAAAGTTTCAAGTTTGGATTGAGTGCACATGAACATAGAAACCGATACCTATTTCTATGTTCATGATTGAGTTACTTGGATATCTTTTCGTATAGCACAGAAAATCATTTCTCCCGTTTTCGTATAGCACAGAAAATCATTTCTCCCGTTTTCTTAATACAGATAAATTCTGGTGTATATTTTTTTCTTTTTATATCATAAGTACTTTTCTACTTTAATTTTTTTTAACCTAATAGTAATGGTCGCGTTTCTAAGCTGAAATTTCATTTTTCGAATGCAGTATTTCAAATGTTTTAATAATTACATTCAGCTGTAAGTTTGAAATATTTAAAATATTAAAAGTAAAGGTCAAGTAAATAATTAATAATGCATAACTAAATATGTACAATGATCAGAATGACATATTAAAATGTGTAAAGAATGACATGAAAATTTTAAAAAACTGAAATTTTGCACTTGCAACTTAATTGTAAATTCCATTGTTTACATTGGAAACGATTTGTGGATTTTAAGAATATGCGGCAGTTCGTGTCACCAAATTACTAAATATCTTTCTCTCACTCTCCAAAAAAGATAAAAAGGGTTAGTTTAAAAAAATTCAAAGTAGCAAAATACATACAACACAAAAAGAAAATAAATACGGTAAAATGAAAAAAATACTTTAATAATAGAAATCCATAAACTTTCAACAACGTCATCGAACGAAAGTATCTCATCTTTTGTTTCTGATGTTTGTGATAAGGAACGCTCCTTTGGCCCCCTCCGCTCATTGGCTGAATTGTAAAGGGCAAAATTGGGGGACAAAATGACTACAGCATTTCTGAGTAAAGAAAAAATCTGAAATTCACAGAAAATTTTCTGAAAGGTTTCAGCACAGGGAGAGAGGGTAAATGCCCTCTCGGCAATAATTATTTTTGTTGCAAGTTGGGTTAACTCTCTTTACGGTTCGAGTCAATTTCAGACTGAGTGTAGATTTTTGCAAGTTTGATTTGGATTAACCCTATCATGGTCATGAACGCGTATACGCGGTCAAAGTTTTTTTACTTCTAAATGGTCATGGGCGCTTATAAACGGTCAGGATTTTTTACTTCTAAATGGTCATGGGCGCGTATGAACGGTTCAGATTTTCTACTTCTAAGTGGTCATGACCGTCTATGTGCGTTTTTCTCAATCCCCAGACTGGTCGGTAAAGAAGGCGTTTATCAGCACACTCCCCCTTCCCACATATACAATGGATGTATGGGTAGACCATTTGTCAACTAGATTATTTGTATTTTAGTTGAATGCCTTACAGATTTGGTTAGAAAATGTCTCAGAGAATTTCGTTTTCTGTACAGGCTAAGAATGACATTGTATTTCAAAAAGGAAGCAACTTCATAGAATATCATTTTTTAGTTATTATTTTATTTTAAAACTCTCGTCCATACGATTCTAATCCATTACATTAATTATTATTATTTAAAATGTTTTGCCATGTTAAATTTATTTAATTTTTTTTTTAATGAATACATATGTTTTTATTTTTCTAACAATATTTCAATTTATTTTGTTTAAATATATTACTAAATAACTAAAATCGATTTTTCTTTCTTTTTTTTTCTTTTTTTCTTTTTTTTTACTTACAGCACTTTTGCTTTGTAATAGTAACAAATATAATAATACCCAAATAATATTAATAATACCAAATTAATATTACACTTCAAAAATTATTTACTAATTTACTGTTGTTGCTATACCAATTATAGCATAACTTTATAAATAAAACAGTGAAACCTGTCTATAACAATACTGAAGGGACCAGAAAAAGTATCAATATAGACAGGTTACATTTATAGGCAAGCTCAAGCATGTTAATAGATTCAGAGTACATAGTAGAATAATTATTATATATTGATGGAATATTAGTTTAACTTTCTTAGAATTATATATGCAGATGAAAAAGTTTTTTAACTTTCTAGAATTATAAAATGAAATTTAATTTATTTCTTATAAATAATCAGAATTTTGCATTTTTAAATAAATATATAAAGAGTGTACAATATAAATAAAAATCATATTTTTATTACATTTTGTCAGATTTGTAAAATTACACGAATAAGTGATTAAACTAGTCGTTGGGGGCCACCGTAATACTTACCCATCATGGATATGCATAATGTAAAATATTAAAATAAAAATGTGTAAACTACTTATAAAATGCATTGCAATTCAAATAAAATCGTGGCTTGATGACGTCACAAACTTCAAAGGCTCGATTACTGAATTGCTTGAAAGAGGTTTTTCCTTATAACTCCAAAAATAATAATCCTATTAACTAGCGGTTTATTGCATCTGATTAAGCGTCAAATTTCCAATTAAAATATATCTTTGAAGTGAAATTTGGATGAAATACAGGGTCATGAAAAATCGAAGAGTGTGGAAAATAGGATTCCAAATATCTCGGCAACTCATTATTCGATCGACTTCATGCTTTATTCAAAATTTATGTTTTTTTATTGTCTTTTATATTCATTTCTTAAAATAAACAATTTCGAAATTTTTTATATACCTTTCATCAGAACGAATATTTCGAGAGTCCGAAAAAAATTGTTCCGGTTAATCGATGTTATTGAAATGAAATAGGCTTCTTCCCATTATTACATACTAAGTACATACCAAATTGCAAGTCTCTATCTCAATTTTTTCGGGAGATAGAGCGTTTACAGACACACACACAGACACACAGACGGACGGCAAATTTTTTTTTCTAAAAATATGTTTTTCGGAATCTCCAGTGTCTGAAACGTGTAAATCCGTCAAAAAAAATTTTTCGATTTTCAAAACGATTACAAGACCCTATACTACGTATACCCTAGATTACCCTATACTACGTATGATGGGTAAGTAAAAAGAATAGGAATTTACAATTTTTACTCTTAAAAAGAGAAAGAAATTGCAGATTATTTATTAGAATATGAAACCAAAGAAAAACTAGTCGTTGGGGGCCACCGTAATACTTACCCATCATGGATATGCATAATGTAAAATATTAAAATAAAAATGTGTAAACTACTTATAAAATGCATTGCAATTCAAATAAAATCGTGGCTTGATGACGTCATAAACTTTAAAGGCTCGATTACTGAATTGCTTGAAAGAGGTTTTTCCTTATAACTCCAAAAATAATAATCTTACTAACTAGCGGTTTATTGCATCTGATTAAGCGTCAAATTTTCAATTAAAATATATCTTTGTAGTGAAATTTGGATGAAATACAGGGTCATGAAAAATCGAAGAGTGTGGAAAATAGGATTCGAAATATCTCGGCAACTCATTATCCGATCGACTTCCTGCTAAATGCAAAATTTATGTTTTTTTATTGTCTTTTATATTCATTTCTAAAAATAAACAATTTCGAAAATTTTTATATACCTTTTATCAGAACGAATATTTTGAGAGTCCGAAAAAAATTGTTCCGTTTAATCGAGGTTATTGAAATGAAATAGGCTTCTTCCCATTATTACATACTAAGTACATACCAAATTGCAAGTCTCTATCTCAATTTGTTCGGGAGATAGAGCGTTTACAGACACACACACAGACACACACACAGACACACAGACGGACGGCAAAATTTTTTTTCTAAAAATATGTTTTTCGGAATCTCCAGTGTCTGAAACGTGTAAATCCGTCAAAAAAAATTTTTCGATTTTCAAAACGATTACAAGACTTACCCTATACTAATGGGTAAGTAATAATTTGTGTAAAAAATGTGTATTTGGATGTCTAAATGTAGACGATAAGACCGGAAATATTACTTCACAGACATTACCTCACAGACATTATTTAACATTCACATTTGGTTTGATATTTTTAAATATAATAGCACCATTTTCGTAATGGAAGAAGAAATCAAGTTTTTGATCAATTAATTCAAAGGCATGTACAGGTGTCATCATAATTTTCCTTTAGTTTTTATAAAGACGCCCTGTTAGAACTAAAAGGAAAATGATGATTAGTACTTTCACTGAATTAGTACTTTCACTTTATTAGTACTTTCACTGAACACCAATAAAATTGATTGATTAAATTTTAATACTCCTCAATATTTGTAAGAGCCTTAAATATATCTTGAAGAATTGATTTGATGTAAGAAAATTATGCACAAATTTTTCATTTTTAGAGACATTCAGTTGATCACTATGTTCAAAATTGCCATTATAATTGTTGGGATTAAATTAAAGACTGCAAGCAGTTGTAGATGGTTTTATTAGTCCAATTGCTCGCATTTTTTTAACATTTCAGCAAAAGTTACAGGCCCGTAGCTGGGGGGGGGGGGGGGGGATTCTGGAAATTTTTTTGCCCGTCCGAGTATGATCGACTCGATCCCTCATCAAAACATTTTAAAATGTCCGTACTTTTCTTTATCTCCTTTTTTTAACTTCTTTTTTCAGACAAGACCGAAATCATAGACACCCATCCCAAAGACCCTTGTATAAAACTTTTTTTTCTCAATCCAAAAGATATGGAGATTGCGATTGCGGCGTAAGACATTTCTGGCTTTGTTGCTCTCTAGAAATCCACTTTACCGCCTCCTCAATGACTCAAATTAACGGCTTTAGAAAATAATAGTTTAAACATTATCCTGTAAACTATTTGACTCAAACGGATTAGCTGTTGCTTGTGAAAATGGTTTTCTTTGTACAACTGTCACTGTCACAGATGAAATTTACTGTAATCTGGCGCGGTTGTTTCACTATTTCATGGCTTGACAGACAGGTTCCCCAAAACAAGCAAATATTATGTTTTACAACTATGTATTTTTGTCATTGTTAACGTGGCAAGGTTGCTATAATTCTGGGCTTTTAGGGGCTTTTCAACAAATGTGGAAAATATCCGTTGACGTCTTTTTTTACACCGTTTTAAACGATAAAAGTTTGTGAAATCAGTATCACTTAGAATTGCAATATCTGGAAGGGATTTTTCAGAATAAAGATGATTTCTAGTGAAACGAAAAAAAAAATTGGAAATTTAATAAAAATGTTAAAAGAGCATTAACATTTTTCAGTGGAAGGCTAGTATAGGAGTAAAGTGTATTAGGAAAACTACTGAACTTTATATAGTCATGAATACTAATTGTTTCAGTTTTAGTTAATGTTTCCTAAATTTATTAATTTGAATATGCGTACAAAAATTTACAAACAATATTCAATTAATGTTGTTTGTAAAAAAAAACATTTTTACCCGCTCAACTATGCGAAACTTTATAATAGATTCACGGACTTGTTTTTACATATACAAACATTAAATTCTCAGGCATGATTATTGAAAGGATTTAGAATCGAACACCATTCTTCATTTTTTGATAAGTGGGTTTGACTTTCGTGCATTTAAGAATAAAAATGTATTTGTGGTTGTGTTAGAAAATAGAGTTTCGCCTTGAGAATATTGTTAATAGTCACTTCACTGTTGTTGTGTGATTCCCAAATAAATATGATTTTTTTCTTTCTTTTTTCTTTTCCTTTTCTTTCTTTTTTGTATTTTTAAAAAGACAAAATGTTTTCTGATTTTGAACATAGAACTTTCATTTTAATAATTTATACAGAATATTCTTTTTTAGTTAATCATTTTTTTTTATTTTCACGATGGGTTTTATTTATGTTACATTATGTTATGATATGGCTTTTTTTAATTAAATTTATTTATTATTTATTAAATTATTTCTCTAAAATAATTCTCTGTATCTTTTTTAAACTTGTCTTAAATCTTTTTTTAATACTTGAATGCTTTATTAATGTAAACGAACATAAAATAGGTAAATTAAAACTTTTTATTAAAAAAACACACACACACACAATTTATTTTGGTCATTTAATATATTTCATTAACCTATGAAATCTTTTCGTGTTTTAAAACAAGGCTTGAAATTTTACTTATAATACTTTAACAAGAAATATTAATGTCGTGCCGTTCTTAGATTGTGAAACGCTTTCCAACATTATGAAAATATTGTCGCGAAATTTTCATATTTTCTTACTCTTACAAAAAATTTATAAATAAAGTCTAATGTAAATCTTTTTTTTTCTTTCTGTTGATAATATTGAGCAGTCATTGTCCACAGATCACCACTCGTATGACAAAATTCACAAAAACGCGTATATTAATAAGCATGATGCAAAAAAAGTTTAGACACAAAGCTTAGTCTTCAACAAAGCAAGCCATTTTCTTAGAAAAAACTTATATAAAGAATTAAACGCAAGGTGTCGATTAAGTCTCTAAAATCGAAAGCAATGGCTGACCACTCCATTCACTCATTCAATGTTGAACAATCTTATTTAAATCTTTGTTTTCGTGAAAAATCTTATGACTTCATCACGCATAATCTAGACCATAATTCAGTTAAAGAAGTTTATAAAATTTTAATTTCTGGATTTTTACACATAAGTGTTTGACACGAAATTTCACACACAATGTCACCAAGCTGGCAGCAAAGTTGCAAAGTTTTCTGCTAAGATCGACATCTATACCGGTCTATACATTCTACCCAGTATTCAGAAATGACTGTAAAATTACATCACAAAAACAGCGTATATACACGTAAAATATATTTTGACTGTTTTTCGAGTTATAAGCGATTCGTGTCACCTGACGACACGATTTTTCCCCTTTCTTGCTCTGCTGCCTCGGATTTCGGATAAAAACGCTGACTTTGGGAGTATGTTCTGAAAGATCTTCTGCCTTTGCATGGGTTCTTCACATGGGTTTTCATTTATATATATATATATATATGTATATATATATATATATATATATATATATATATATATATATATATATATATATATATATATATATATATCAGGGGTCGATCCAGGAACAATTTGGGGCATACTTAGGGCCCCTTCACAAAAATCAATTTGATAAAATGGGTTCCCTTCACAAAAATCAATTTGATAAAATGGATTCCTTCACAAAAATCAATTTGATGAAATGGGGCCCTTCACAAAAATCAATTTGATAAAATGGGCCCCATCACAAAAATCAATTTGATGAAATGGGACCCTTCACATAAATCAATTTGATAAAATGGTCCCCTTCACAAAAAGCAATTTGATAAAATGGTGCCCCTTCACAAAAATCAATTTGATAAAATGGGGCCCTTCACAAAAATCAATTTGATGAAATGGGCCCCTTCACAAAAATCAATTTGATGAAATGGGCCCCTTCACAAAAATCAATTTGATAAAATGGGCTCCTTCACAAAAATCAATTTGATGAAATGTGCGACCCTTCACAAAAACCAATTTGATAAAGTAGGCCCGGGCCCTTCACAAAATTCTATTCCATAAAAACTGACTATTATTTATTTGTTATTTTGTGATGTTTTAAAATGCGTAATTTGTAAACAAACAAGTTCACCAGAGAGGAAAACTTCGGCAAAAGGATTTTAAAAAGTTTTTTTTTTTTTTTTATATAAATGCTTGGTTCCAGTTTGATTAACTGGATTTAAACTTTCGTTACAAAATGTTATTTTTCACAAAAATGTAATAAATTTCACAAAAATAACCTTTATGTTTTACAAAATGCCCCCCCCCCCCCAAGAAAAAAACCCTGCATCGACCCCTGTATATATATATATATAAATCAACATTTGAACGGAGGGTGGTTTAGGGGCATGGGGGTCATGTTCGGTGAAAATATACCAAATTTTTTTGGAATTGCTTTCCTCCGAACGGCTGCAATAGGTAGCTTTTTGTATTGAAAGCTACATAAAACACGATCCCTGAAGAGACTTATTATCCCGAAGCTACAAAATAAATAAATAAATTGTTCAAAAAAGAAAAAAAAAGAAAAAAGAACAGAAAGAAATGGAAGTAAATAACAATACAAAAATAACAACCATTTGTTTTACAATTATCTTATTTAGAAAGTCTGCAATCTAAGGCCTCTTAGATACGTAAAGACTTATTCCTTGTAGGTTTGATTTAATTTAAAAAAATTATATATCTGAATTTAACTGAATCTGATACCACATATTAGAAGATTTTATTTCGCTAGCTTATATTTACAGTGATGATATAGTAAATAATCAAGTTTTATTCGAGGAATGAGATGTAGTGTTTCATTAAATATCCCTACTGGGATAAAATATTAAAAGACATTAGATTGTAACTCATTAATATAACGCAAGTTATTTACGAAATAGTTTAGAATTTATTATTTGATAGTTTTTAAAATCAAATGGAAATATAACATTTTCTATTTCTTTTACTTTTCTTTCCTTTATGTTTCTTTCCTTCTATGTTAATAGAATGTCACCTATCTGTTTAGACAGTGCAAGGAATTTTTCGAAAGGGGATTATAATGGTGTGGGTAAATCAATCACTCTGAGAACCTGCACTTGACAAGTCTGACCAGATGCGCCCACAATGAACTTCAATAGGCCATTCATTACCGAAGGTGTTTTACAGGGGGGAAAGCAATTTCACCATGTTACTGCTAAACTTTTTACAATGTGAAACTCTTGACCATTTATAAAGATTTTGAGCACGTCCTCCTCATCCCTTTCCAAGTAAAAAATATGAAAACAGCCTGACCGTGAATGGGTTAACCCGATTTTTCAAAAGTTAGTTCAGTATATTATTTCAGATTAAAACTATACCTATAATAATATGTTTGTGTGTATTGAGGTTTGTATAGATGTTTGTGTGTGTGCTGTTTTTAATAAAGACAGTTTCATTTTTCACACGAACCTTTCAAAAAATTCACATTCTTTGCGCAAACCTTTAACAAAATTCGCATTTTTTTCGTGATCCTTTAACAAAATTCGCATTTTTTCTGTATCTTTTTTTGTCGAGATTCACATTTTTTTTTCAGCAATCCTTTACGTAATTCGTGTTTTTTTCAGTGATAATTTGACGAAATTTGTATTTTTTCTGCAATTTTTTTCGTGAAATTTGTGTTATTTTCTGCGATTCTTTTACGAAACTTGCATTTTTCTGTGATCCTTAGACGAAATTTTCATTTTTCGCAATCCTTTGAGAATAATCGCATTTTCTCTGCTGCCTTTTGATGAGATTCATGATTTTTCAGCAATCCTTCGATGAAATTAGTCTTTTTTCAGTGATCTTTGAAGAAATTCGCATTTTTCTCGTGATACTTTAACGAAATTTGCGTTTTCCAGCGAGTTTTTGATAAAATACATTTTATTCCGCAATTTTTTGACGAAATTTGGCAAAAAAGTGCGTTTTTTTGGTGAAATATCCTGTTTTGCGATTCTTTGACAAAATTTGCTCATCTTTTGTGAGCCTTTTGCATAAATTATGTTTTTCTGTGGCCTTTTAACAAAATTTACGTTTTACATCAGCCTTTGATGAAATTAATGTTTTTCTCGTGATCATTTGACGAAATCTAGGATTTTTTTCCCGCAAAGATTGATTATATATTTTTAGTCTGCAGGTGCCCTAAAAAGTTTGTGACGCCCGTCGCTGCATTGCACACATTCTGTCACGGTGTATCAAACAAACAAAATTCATCCTAAAGAATTATTGTTTCGTTTCTGGAAATGAACAACCGTCAACTCATTGGCTGAATTATAAAGGGTGAAATGTGTAGGCACTGAGTATCATCTATACTATTAATGTCGGTAAACGTCTGTCTGTGTGTGTGTTGGTGTGTCTGGCGTCTGTAAGCGCAAAACTCTGCATGCAGACGACGGACCTAAGCGCTTTTGGTATAAAAAAATTCAGAAGGGGAGTTTTTAAAATTCACAACATTTTGCGGGGAGAGAGGAGGGGTGTGAACGAATTTTAAAAATGAGTCCGCATCAAAAATTATGGCGGCGGGGGGAAGTATGTTTTGCCCACACGTGGCGGAGACTTTTCTAAATTTTGCTGACACCACTCATATGATATATCATTCGAAAGGCCTGCGTTAGTCAAGTTCAACTCATTGGCTGAATTGTAAAGTGCTTAATGTGTCAAACATTAGCGGAAAGAAAGTGCGCAATTTGTTCGTTCATGGAAAATATCGTGAAATTCGTTAATCGATAGTCGATAAATTGCAAAATTCGTCAATCGATAGCGGAAAAATTGCAAAATTCATTAATCGACAGTTGAAAAATCACAAAATTCATCAACTGGTTTCGAGAGAAAAGCTTTCGAATATCGTCGAATGGCTTCGAGAAACAAAATCACATCCGTCAATTTCAGAGAAAATTCGCCAAATGGTTTCGAAATTTGTCGAGCGACATCAGAGAAAAGAAAACCTTTTTCCATTCAATTATCGCAATTGGTGAGTGTGACTATTCCCAGCAAACACAGAGCTGACAGATTGATACAAGAAAGATACCTATCATCAAATACTAGAGGTGCTATACCGATAACAGCAAATCTTAACAGAACTGTTTCGATTTTGTCAACTTTTCTGGTATCTTTAGCGATACGTGGACTGGTTATCGATTTGCCGCCAAAAATCTGACACAACGACGGCCACCGGCGATATATCCGATACGTATTCGATACAAATATGCTTGAATTCAGATTTGACCGACACAAGAACGTAAACAAAATGACACTAATTTGGTATTGCTTATATCTAATTGTTATCATTTCGCCTTTTATTTTCGACGTATATGCGATGAATATCGTTCTTGTGCCTTATATTCGACGTATATTTATGATCAATATCGATTTTGTGACAATTTATCGACATTTATACGCATGTCGGCGAATATTTGTGATTTAATTAATATTGAACAGTAAAGAATATATTGAATTTCATAGTATTGAAAACTAAAAAAAAAATTTCTTAGCTTATAAAATCAAGTTTATTTATAGTAGCTTATTCTCCTCTACTGTTATATAAAGAAAGGAACAAATGGAAAATACGCAAGTTAATTTATCCTAGTTCTATAAATAAAAATAATTAAACTTTTATTGTCAAAAGCTAACTGAAGATTTTTTTTTTCCTTTTCACATTTTGCAGTTAACTGAACAGGTGTGTGGAAAAAGAATAACATTCTAAAAACAAAAAATGAAATGAAATAGTTTCATTGATAAATAAAATTAATCAGTTTTTTACTTTGAAATGCACGTTTTTTTTTTTTTTTTTTTTTTTTTTTTTGGCGTTTTCTCAACATTTACATCAGCTCTAATGTTATGCTTTTTCCACTCACATGCTCAATTTATCATTTTATGGTGTTGTACTTAACTTCAATTCTTTAACTAAATACAGATACCAAGTTTTGTTTTTTCGATTTCTTTAAATCTTTTATATAAATGTCTTTATTCATTTAAAAATTTTTTCATTGCCACATTCTTTTGTTCTTGTTCTGTGCAATGAACTAGAAATTTGAAATTTTTAGCAAAAAGACCAATTTTAAATTAAAAAAATCTATTTTTCAATATAAATGATTCAAAATTAAAAATTTACGACAGATACTTCCACTTTCATGGCATAACTACATTATGTGCAAATCAATGTAAAAAAAACATTTCTTAAGAATATCTGTAAAATTTCCAAGTAACCTAATTTACCGCATACTAAAATCAGTGAAATCAAAGTTCTTCTAAAAATGCATTTAAAGTTTTCAGACCCCCCCCCCCCCCCCCAAAAAAAAAAAAAAAAAAAAAAATATTTTATTCCGTTATTGTCATTTATCACTCCTAATTGACATACATAACAAAATTTTTTTTAAAAAAGGTTTTAAGGCAAATCAAATTTCAAGCTATTCAGAAAAAATATTTAATGCTTTGATTTTTTTTAAATATTATTATTATATATTTTGCTGTCATCTAAAAAAAAAAAAAAAAAAAAAAAAAAAAAAACTTTTGAAATTCTTTCTGTATAAAATCTAATAAAGAATTAAAATATATATATATAATCTTTGTTACCTGAAAAAACACACACATAATCAGCAGAATATGGAGCATTTTGTTACATATTAATGGTTTAACGTAAAAAAAAAAAAAAAATATGTAGATCATTCTAAAATTCTATTACAAGAAAATTTATAAGTTCATGCTTAGCCAGAATTCTGCAATTGTTAATTTAAATCATTTTAAAACTAAATAAGACTTCTTAGGTATTTTTATTATTATAAATGGTGCAGAAAAAGAGAACAAAACAAAAAAAATTGACTTTAGTGAAATATTTGATGCAGTACGGGTCGTGGGTTTTTATTAAGAAACATTTAGAGGACAACACAATAAATGATAAATCTCCCTTTTACCTTTCTAGCCGGTCTTTTCTATTTACAAGTTTACTGTAAAAAAATTGACTTATATTTCTCACATCACTAGTATTAAATGAACATACCACCATTTTTTTTTAAAAGAAAAATTTCTACATTAAGTTTAGTTGTACTTTTAAAATGCAATAAAACAGTTAAACATTTTATTTATCTTTGATAAAAGTTGATATTTTGAACAAACTATGCAAAATGTGATGTTTGCTTAATTAGCCACTAGACACTAAATTTTTCTAAAATTATAATGGCAGACTTCCTAACATGTTTATTCAGAAAACTTTACAATTTTCCCAATGTACTACACTTTAAATAGTTGATCTGGCTTTACCCAACAATTGAGGGGGTCGGGGCAAGAAAGTCCCAAGCCACATTTTTAGTGAAATAAATATAGTACTGTAATCTGTTGCTCAATATTGTAAATTATAATATAAAACATATAATTTGTTTCTAATGTCACTTGGTGGCAGCCTATGTGACAAGTTTCGTTTTTTACCCCAATAAAGATAGCTAATTTACAAAAAACGTAATATTAATATAATTAAAGTAATGCGATATTGTGGCTCAGTATCTCAAATGTTACTAAGACATTGGCGAAAAAACTTTAGGTTATATATCTTGATTTGAGTTTTTGATATAACTTTCAAACTGATATCTCAGAAGTTTACAAATGTGGCTTATCTCTTTCTTGCCCTGACCACCTCAATTATCTTCAGTAAACTAAGTTTTTTTTTTCAATATTTTTATTCAAAAGATTATGAAACTATTTCTTTTTCAGTTACTTACATCTTGTCATAACAATGTTCAACTGTATCTTGCATCTTGTTGGCTAGTGAAGTAAATCATTGTCTGATAAAATTTTCTGTTAATTCTCCCACACCTGTCTGTGTATGTTATTTATATTTCACATGAATAACTTGATCACATTCATCATAAAATGTACTATAGTAACATCTCTGCTGCTTCATATTTCGACCTTAAGAACACTGAAAAGCTGCTCCAAAACAAAATGCACAGTATCAAATTAGTAATAATTGAAGATTTGAAAATAGTATTTATGCCAAAAATAAAATTTGTTTTTCAAAAATGGCATTGTTTACATACTTAACAATACTTTAAAAGTTTAAATTTGTCGTCAAACTGCAATAATATTGGTTGTACTTTGATTTTTATTTTTTAGATTAGCTTCACTGATAAACTACCTTACAAAAGCTATTGTCAAGTCAAGGCTATTTATAAAAACTGACTTTTTTAGTTTGTGCAGATAATTTAAAACTGTTGATATACTTAAAAGAAACATGAGATAATTTTTATAAAGTATTTTAGATTTTTGGCTAAAGTATAATAAACTTTGAAAGATCCTTTTTTGACTTCATCCTCTGCAATGATAAAAAAAAAAAAAAAAAAAAAAGAAAGAAAAAAGAAAAATCAACTTTGGAACAAATTTTATTTAACTCCATACAAATATTGATATTTCAAAACCTTTGAAATTGTATGTAATAAAAATTTTGATATTAAGATTTGGAAAAAAAAAAAGAAATGACAATACTAATACATGGTAATTTATTTATTTATTTATTAAAATCAAAAATTTCTGATACATTAGGTTGTTTTTTTCGACAGCCCAACTCTCTATCTGTTGCATATCGCAGCCACTTGGCTATCCAGCTTTGAATGTCACTAACAGCAGCATCTTCAAACAGTTGGTCGTGTCTCACTGAAGCTAGAAAATATTTAAGAATACAATATTAGTACATTATTTGCATATAAATTAACAAGACAAATTAGTTTTGGTAAGATAGGGTTTAAATTTAAAAAATATCGGAAAGCTACAGAAAGAAATCTGAGATTTTTGTTTTACCGTGACTGATTGCCATAAATTACTATTTTTATTGACAAAAATGATTGACAAATTTCGTAATATATTTCGATGATCGACTGACAAAAGATTTTTTTTCCACTATTGCCGAAATATGCATTTTTTAATAACGAACAATCGACACATTTTCTTGATTCATTTCAATGACCAACTAACAAAATCAGCGATATTTTTAAGCCATAAGTGACTGAAAAATAAGATTTTAATCAATGAACAATCGACACATTTGATGATATATTTCAATGACAGATTGACAAAATCAGTAATATTTGCAGAGACTGATTGAAGAAATGCATGATATTTCACCACGACTAACTGAAGGAATTTGTGATTTTTTGCTTGACTGACGAAATTGAAGACACAGAAGAAATTCACAATTGTATGTTATGGCTTACTGGCAAAATCAAAATGTTTTTTTTTCACAGCGAGTGACTGTTGAAATTTCGAGATTTTTTTTTATCAACCAATGGTCGACAAATTTTGAGATTCATTTCAGGGACTGATTGATGAGACTGAAGAAATTAGATTTTTTTTTTCTTAGACAGATGAATGACAAAAAACGATATTTCGAAAAGTGAATGCCGAAATTTACGATTTTTATCAACTGATCGACAAATTTCCAGATATATTACAATGACTGACAAAATCAACAATTTTTTAATGCAATTGACTGCAGAATTTTTCTTTCTTTTTATAACAACTTCATAGACTAAGATCACGTTTTTTTATCAGCCATCGATTAACAAAATTGGCAACTTTTTCAATGACCGATAGACGAAATTCATATTTTTTTCTTCTGAGATACATTGACGAAAATCACGATTTATTTTCAATCTATGGATGAAATTCACAATTATTTTTCGCAATCAAATGATGAAGTTTCCAATATTGCCAACAGCTTTTTGGGCATGCCTGCCAATAAACTTGCTCAGCTAGAAATTCTCAAATGATTTACTAATTTTTCAATTTCATATCCCACAAACCCGAAAAATTCCAACTATCGAAATCTAAAGAAGAAAAGAAAACAGAAATTTTACTATTTCGGATTTGTGGACTTGAAAAGGGGAAAGTAGATTAATAAGGTTCCCCAGAGCAGAAAAATTTTTGATGGAAAGGAAAAATAAAATAAAGATTAAAATTTTATTAGTTCAGAAATAACTACAGTTTTCATCTACAATGTACACCAGGCAGCATATTGAGAATTGGTTTAATTTCACTTCAAACAGTCTAACAAACAAACAAACAAACAAACAAAAAAACAGCCGGAGTCTGAGTTGGCTTCTTTTCAGAAATTTCGCAATATTTTTCAGTGATGGACCGGTGAATTTTGCAACTCCCCTCCGCCCCCTCATATAACTTATATTCCAAGTTTCATCGATATCTGTCAACCAGGTCTAAGCAGGGTAACTTTAGTTATAACAACACTGTATATAACATTTATGCACAATCATACAGTGCATAAATATTTACTATTATTGCAGCAGCTATTCCGTTCGGATATAAATTAATATCAAACAGTATTTACCAATAGATTTGTTTCTAAACCCTCCAATAGCACACTCTCAATATTTAATTGTATTGAGTTTTGTTAAGAGTTAATTACATTGAGTTGTCTCATTTCATAACGTAGAAAATTACAGAAAAACCACTTTAAATAATAAATCTATACAAGGCTTGAATTTCAGGGTCGGATGATGGGATTCATGCCCAAAATTTTGAAATCCCACCCAAAAGAATGTTGAGGACGGAAGGCTCCGGCCCAAAAAAGAATTACCATTTTCCGAAGAAATTTGTTTTTTAAAGCGAAGATCAAGTCCCGCAACCAACTGATGAATATTTTCTCATGCCGATCAAAAAATTTTGTGGGGATTGACACGATAGGATCCCACGACATATTGACAAATTTTGCAATTTTTTCCCACAACATATCAACAAATTTTGCGATATTTTTTCATGAGCAATTGACAAATTTTGCGATATTTTCCGTGAGTGATCGGTGATTTGCATGCTTTTTTTTTTTCCAACATGATTTACAAATTTTATGATTTTTTTTTCCAGTGTTCAACTGAAAATATTTGTAATTTTTTCCTCCTCAAGCGACTGATTGACAATTTTGCGATGTTTTCCAGCAACCAACCAACAACATTTATGATTTTTTCCTTGAGATAGATTGAAGAAATTCACGATTTTTCCCCCACGACCGATTGGTGAATTTCATGGTTTTTTCTGACCGATAGATTGACAAAATGAACACTTTTTTTTCGCTGCGTCTGAATGAAAATTTTTGGGATTTTTCTTCACAACCTGCTCACGAATTTAGAAATATTTTTATGCATCCAATTGACAAATTTGCAATTTTTTTCCGTGATAGATGGGCAATTTTTGTGATATTTTGCTCGACTGATTGCATGGTTTCTTCTTGCGAGAGTGACAAGATTCGCGATTTTCCTTGTGTTAAGACTGAAAATTTTCATGATTTACCATCCCTCTCCCCGCAACTGATCGAAAATTTTCACAACTTTCTTCCCGAGACCAATTGACAAACTTTGCGATATTTTTCAGTGACAAAACAGTGAATTTTACAACCCCCCCCCTCCCCCCCCCCGACAGATCAACAAATTTCACGATATTTTTCCCGTGGCCAATTGACGAATTTACTGATATTTTCCCTTGACCGATTATCGAATGGTGTGGTTTTTTTCTCACAACAGAGGCAAGTAGTTAAAAACTTTTCCCGCAACAGATTGGCGAAATACATAATTTTTTCCATGAAATCAATCAACAAATTTTGTATTTTTTCCCCCACAACTGATCAAGAAATTTTGCAATTTTTTTCCTCGACCTACTGACATTCCGATGACAGACAGATGTATTTCAAGATTTTTTTTTTTTTTTTTGCTACCAAAAAGGAAAAGAACCAAAAGGACAGTAAGGTCCACCGTGTGCTGCGCCCCACCAAATTCGCCTAGTCAGCACTAAGCAGAAATGAGATTAGAACTGTGCAGAACTTGTAGTGCACATGGAATTTTATTTTTCCTGAACTCCAAGGAAACATTTAGAAACAACAAACTAGTTGATCCTTGCAATTTACAGAAATTAGGACTTGACAATTTAAAGTAATTCTCAAATTCCCTGCTCAACAACGCTAAATTTTCTTACTCATTTTTAAACATAAAAGGTACCCAATTGGCAGACATGACTATTAAAGCAATTTGGAATCAAATAGTGTTTTTTGATAAATAAATTACTTATCAACTTGTCAGCGAATCTTGTTACGTGAGAATGTTTTTTCCTTTCT
Source organism: Maratus michaelseni (assembly GCA_963931845.1). Taxonomy (NCBI): domain Eukaryota; kingdom Metazoa; phylum Arthropoda; class Arachnida; order Araneae; family Salticidae; genus Maratus; species Maratus michaelseni. Next base: position 298,315,573 of record OZ007591.1, on the reverse strand, counting down.
TGTGCATCAGAATTAGGTTGCTGACTTTGATTGTTTTTTCTGAAAAAACTTCTGCCTTTACCAAAAAAAAAAAAGGAAAATGTCTTTTGAATACATAGTTTCTGAATAAGAACACCTGGCAATTTCATGTATTTGCGAAGAAAAATGAATTTAGAAGTCAGAAAGTAGTTCTTTTGGATTTCAGAAGAGCTTTAAAGTCAACAAACATTTCTCATCTAACAGAAAAAATGAATTGACTGTTTCCCTTTCAAACTTTGGACATCAGTTTAAAATTTCAATGCACATAGAACCTAAGAAAATACCAGGGATTCAAGTTTTACCTATACTTCATTAAGAATATAATAAAACAATTTTATTCAGAAATGGATATTGATGCCTGGATATTGATGCCATCATCCTAAATATGTATTTTTCATGCAAGTAGTTAAAAATAAAGACATCTGATTTTGTAAAGGTTCTGAAACTCATCTCCAGTGCACAAAATCGAAAAAAAAAAATCAGAAATTCATTTAGCAACCCAATTGTTAAAGGTCCATAACATTGGTGAAAGTTGAAAAACGTAGAGATGTTGTGTATATATAGAGCTTGATGTTCTTCCTTTTTTAAAAAATAAACACTTTGCATATAATCATTCTGAGTTCTCGGTTCTAGATTTAATTTTTTTTCAAACTTTTTGTCATGTCTGTATTAATGTAATTCTTCAAATATCATATAAAATAGTGGGATAGATTATTTTTCTCCCTTCCAAACAGTTCAACTACCCCCTCAGGGTTCATACTTATTGAATTGTAACCTGAATTGTAACATAGTTTACCTGCAGATTATTTTCTGACGCTGAAATATCCGTCGCAGACACTTGGAGAATTTTCTGCTTCTGCGAAGATACTGGATATTAGGACATCATTTTCCTGGTTGCACTATGTGCATCTTTGCCACCATAGGCTGAAAAAAGGAGAATCTGAAAAAAAAAAAAAAGTTACAAATGCATTTTTATCAAAGACCAGAAGAAAGTTTTTGCTATTTCAGATACAAACTAGTGTAAATAATTTAAGTTTAAATTGCAATAGTTGTAATTAAATTTAATTTTTAATTTAAAATTATACACCCTTATTAAGAAATGTGATTTATGTTACCAGCATACAGGTAAACATTTATCTATTCTTTCCAGGGGTCGATCCAGGAAAAATTTGGGGCCTATTTAGGGTCTGTTCACAAAAATCTAATAAAATGGGCCCCTTCACAGAAATCAATTTGATAAAATAGGTTCCCTTCACAAAATTCTATTCCATAAAAAATTACTATTTATTATCTATTTATTATTTTGTGATGTTTTAAAATGTGTAATTTGTAAACAAACAAGTTCACCAGAGAGGAAAACTTCAGCAAAAGGATTTTAAAAGGTTTTTGTTTATAAATGCTTGGTTCAAATTTTATTAACTGGATTTCAACTTTCGTTAAAAAATATTTTTCACAAAAATAACCTTTAATTTTCACAAAATGGGCCCCAAGAAAAAAAACCTGCATCGACCCTTGCTTTCTGTAGCCCATGTGCAAGCTGAATAAATTTCTGCAACCGTTATGGTTGAGATGCAAAATCAAACAAAAAAAATTCAAAGTTTCATGATTTGATCCATTCTTATTATGCACATTTTCCATATGGGGCTTAAGTGAACTTTTTTTCTGAAGACTTGATCAAACATGACATGCATTAACAATTGTAGCAGTATCTCGTTTAAGAATATCTAATGCAATGAAACACGTATGGGTTTTAACTGAAGAATAAGATATTTGCACTGCATAAATTAAAATCATTAACTAGTTGGGAAATTCTAATATTCCTTGCATCCTCCTTATGCTCTTCCATAATTTTCTGAAATATTCCGATTCCATAAAATGTTTCAGGGCTTCATAAAATGTTCAGTTGACTATTCCAGCAGGTATCACTTGGCAGCTGGGATTCTATGATTCTTTACACTCTTTAAGCCATGCTGCAGGAAGATGATATCATTGTTTTAAATTACGGGCACATTTAAGATATTTTAAGTAAGGGAAAAAATGTGCAGCTCATGTGAGCAGTTTCAATTACTTAAAAACAATTTTAGCCAGTTAAAAAATTACACTTAACAATAACACTTTACTAGATATTAATTATTGATTTACAGTAATAGTAACATTTTAAACATTACATCTAATGTTGTATATATATGACATTTAATGTGAAATTTTACATATCAATGTAGTATTCGAGGTTTCTGATTAGGTTTTTGAAGTGACAGTTTAAACTGTCAGAAACCTGCCAACCCTGGTTTGAGTAAGTTTTGATGATTGTAGTTATAATTTCCTTTTAACACTTTTAGGTGAAATTCTGCATCAGATTGCATAATCTGTTGTTAACAATGATTGGATTTTCTTTTTTTTTAAATGACACCATACTTTTATTTGATTATTTCCCTGGAATTAATGCACATAAAATAGAATACTGCACTGGATCAAGACAGTTGCAATCAGCCCCGCAAAACCCATAAGTGACCACAATGAACTAAGCCAGACAACAAACCAACCTGAAAATAAGCCTGCTAAACATTATATCAAGTAAACCTACAACTCTAACTGAACCAGACAAAAAAAAATTATTAACTTAAAAATCATCAACCTGAATCAGACAAACATTTTCATTAAAACAAAACCTGGCGCACTCAACCCTAATGAATAAAAGAAACTAGATGAAACCCACCAAAATTTGACGGCAAACAACTTGATAGTACCATTAAAATAAAAAGAAAAGCGTCCAGTTAAACTGATGGCATTGAGCTCAAAGGCTATTACTATATTAAGGGGGAGGGATTAGCCCCTCGTTCCCCCTTTGTAACCAATGAACTAAAGGAGAAAATAAGGAATTTCGTTTAGTAGCCACTGGCCGGTAGGTTGATTTGTTTTAGTAGCCAGTTACTGGCTAATGAGAATAATTTCTTTAGTAGCCAGTAAATACACGTATGTCACTGAATATTTATTTTTTTTAAATACAATGACTTTACAGTAAAAAAGTAATTTATGTACTAAATAAAAATGTTTTAATTTATATTGTTTTGAATAAACTTCAGATATTAATTTCCAATCTATTTTAAATTTTAAAATAAGTTAACAGTAAAGTTCTACACAACATGCTTATGTAGCTAACTACATAAGTCACACTAGCTTAGGTACTTTTTAACTAACTACATAAGTACTTTTCAAAAAAAATTATTTGTATAGAATGAAGGTCTGACAATAATAAATAGGTATGTTTATGTACTAAATAATAACCCACAACATGATATGAATCATGAATGCATTACACATGCACAACTTGTGGCCAGCAGGCCAAAATCTCCACAAATTCAGGAATTGTGTGTATTTCGGCAATTAGTTTCAGAAAAAATTGCAAATTTCATCATTCGAGAGCGTAAAATTCATGAATTTCGTCAATATCGCATGGAAAATCATGAATTTTGTCGATCAAGCGCATAAAAATCATGAATTTTGTCGATAGTGTGCATAAAAATAATGAATTTCGTCTTTCGGATGAGGAAAAATCTTAAATTTCGTCGATCAGGTGCAAAAAAATATCATGAATTTTGTCGATCAGCTACGTAAAAATAATAAATTTCATCATTCAACGTAAAAATCATGAATTTCGTAGATCGGGAGAATGAAAATCATGAATTTTATTGACAGAGTGCATAAAAGTCATGAATTTCGTCGCATGGGTGCATAAAAATCTTCAATTTCGTCGATTGGGTGCACAAAAATCTCCAATTTCGTCGATCAGGTGCAGAAAAATCTTCAATCTTGTCAATCAGGTGCAGAAAAATCTTCAATTTTGTCGATCGGCTACGTAAATATCTTGAATTTTGTCGATCGGCTACATAAATATCTTGAATTTCGTCGATCGGCTACGTATAAATCTTAAATTTCATTGAACAGCTAAATACAAATCTTGATTTTTGTCATTCGGGAGAGTAAAAATCTTGAATTTTGTCTATCAAACGTGTAAAAGTCATGAATTTCATCAACTGGGCATGTAAAAATCATGAATTTCGTCGATTATGCGCATAAAAATCATGAATTTTATCAATCGGACGCGTAAAGATCATGAATTTCGTCGATTATGTACAGAAAATCATAAATTTCTTCCAACGGTGCGTACAAATTACGAATTACGTCGAACGGACGCGGAAAAATCGTGAAATTTAGGGGAAAATGGTAATCAGGAAATCCTGAATTTGGTTGGTTCTTTCCATATTTTTAATCGCCAGTTTTTAAAGTTTAATCGACGAGTGGAGACTGCTTATTTTCACCTTTACAATGTACCCCCAAAACTAATCAGTGTAGCACCTTATAACAATGAACCTCTATACAAACTCTGGAGCAAATCTGATAATTCTGCATGAAAAACCAATTTATCTAAATTAAGGGGAGGGAGGGGGGGTTAGCCTTTGTTCCCCTTTAAACTTTTCCGATGAACGCCCAAAACTAATCAGGGAAGCTCCGTACCACAATGAGTCTATATACAAAATTTGGAAGAAATCTGATAATTCTGCATGAAAACTCCATTTTATCTAAACTAAGGGGGGGGGGGGGGAATTACCCCCTCCCCAGAACGCCACACTCTGGATTCACTAGTGCACATTATCAAGGTAAGCTGAAATCGTGCTGTACTTTTAAGAATCTCATAATAATCTGATTAAAATAACTTCACTTTTTTAATGTTCCACTTATAGAAACGTGCCGTAAATGGAAAATGCATATTGCAATTATGCAGTTGATGCATCTGTTTTTTGTTTTTTTTTTACATTTATTTAGAACTCACAACACGTAAGTCAATCAGAACAACAGAATTTCTGTTTTCAAAAGTCCATTTTATGGGAGGAAAGTGTGTGGAAGAGGGGGAGCGACTGGAGAGGAAAAAAAAAGAGGATCATGCAAAAGAAAATTTGCGCCCTGTGCAAAGTTTCAGTCGCCCCCCCCCCACACACACACACATTCCTAAAATTTATCAAGTGCAGAAACAGAAATAAATTCCCTTGAATAAATATTTTGCATTTTTGGAACAACTGAACAGAAAATAAGAAAAAATTGCACTTATGCATTAGAAAATTCATGATTTTTACACGCTCGGTCGATAAAATTCATGATTTTTACGATCGTACAATTAGCGATTTTTTTTCTCATTCGTTTAATGAATTTCATGATTTTTTCTGCGATCGTTTGATTATTTTCGCGATTTTTCCTCGAAATCACTTGATGGATTTTGTGATTTTTTTACTGAAATCATTGTTTGACTAATTTCATGATTTTCACCAGAGTTCATTTGACAGATTTCGCAATTTTTCCCACGATCATTTGACTAATTTCTTGGATTTTTTTTTTGCGATACTTTGATGAAATTCATTTTATTAATTCATATATATTCATAATTAGGATTTTCATTTTTGTTATTGCCATTTATTTGAGCCCACAATATTCTGTGAAGTGTTTGGAAAGTTACGCGATTTTCGTAGATCGATCGCGAAAAAACGCAAATTTCGTCGGTCGATTGTGAAAAAGAAAACACGAATTTTGTCGATAGACCGCGGGAAAAACACAAATTTCGCCGATCGATCTCGGAAAAAACGCAAATTTCGTCAATCTGTCATGGAAAAAACAAAGTTCGTCGATCTGTCGTGGAAAAAACGCTGTTCGTCAATCTGTCGCCAAAAAAAACCACAAAGTTCGCCGATCAGTCGTGGGAAAAAAGCAAATTTCGTCAATCGATCGCGGAAAAAACACAAAGTTCGTCGATCTGTCACCAAAAAACAAAGTTCGTCAATCAGTCGCTTAAAAAAGGAAAAGTTCGTCGACCAGTCGCTTAAAAAACTAAAAGTTCGTGGATCTGTTGTGGAAAAAACGCCAAGTTTGTGAATCTAGAAAAAACCACAAAGTTCGCCGATCTGTCACGGAAAAAACAGCAAAGTTTGTCGATCTGTCGCGAAAGAAACGCAAAGTTCGTCGATTGGTTGCGGGAAAAAAAAAAAATCACGAAATTTATCGTTCAGTTGCAGGTAAATAAAATAATGCAAATTTTTCCTAAAATTGTGAAATTTTTTGGGCGGGAGGCTCCCGCCCACAATCTTTTTTGGGCGGTATTTCAAAATTTTCACCGCGAATCCCGCCGTGCTTATAATTTAAGCACATAACACAATACTTATCAAATAAATAAACAAAAATTAACTTACTTTTATTTCTCCCATTTTGTCCACACTAGTAGACTGCTTATGAAGATATACTTTGACCAGTGATAGCCATATTTTTTAATTTTAATCTTGCCAATAATTCAACATGAGCTAGAAACAAATAGCCAATATTTTAACATTGCAATATAGTATCTTTAAAAACTTACATGTAAAAATAAACATATCAATAAAAAAAAAAAATCGCATGTAATTGGGTCTATTAAAAATTAGACTTAAGCCCATTATAAAAATGGTAAGATATAACGGTACTTTTCGGTTAGCCAGGGGGGGGGGGCAGTAAAATATATATACACATATATATGGGTGTGTGTATATATTTCATTGGCACCCAGCTAACTGAAAAGTACTGATATAATAAACTAGAAAATTTTATTTTATACTGAAGGCATTTTTATCTTATACACACAAAAATCAGGATTTGTAAATATCATGATTTCAAAAATATAGAATTTTTTTTATGTACTATATCCCATATTTTCAAAATAGTTAATTTATTGATGATTATAAATATTTTTAAAGTTAATATAAATTAGACATTAAAACATATATGTCATTTAGCATGAAAACTTATATAAAACAATATTCTAAATGTCTTTTTTTTTTTTTTTTTTACTTAGCAAAATTTAAGATCAACTAATTGAAAACAGACAATTGGCTTTTTACACTCACAAAAAACAAACTATTAAGATTTAGTAAACAAGTTTTGAGAAAACTTTATGTTTTACACAACAAAATAATTTGTCTTTATTAAAAAATTTTAACATAAATATAGTAAGCTTGGTCTTCTTAAGTAAACGAAAACGAGAAAAAAATTATTTCTAATGAAGTTGCAAGTTTATCTAAATGAGATATTTTATCTTTCAGTAGCTTTTCTAAGTAAATACTGTCTGACATAATTATTGATTCTAGATTTAGAAATTCAGCTTCAAATATAAAACTTAGTAAAGTTTTTTTTAGGGTACTTTTCTGTTATACAGACACCATTGTCACCAAGCATACATATACATACATACATTAGCATACATTTTGGCATGGTGTCCGTATAACAGAAAAGTACCTTTTTATTTTATTTTTATTATTTTTTTTTTTTTTTTTTGGGGGGGGGGGGTACAATGCTAACAAAACATGAAATTTCAAACATCATATAAAAAACTTTATACATAGATTATAAAATATGCAAGTCACGGTTTTTTAAAAACTTTTCATTTCATTGCATGATAAAAATTTTGGGTGCTTTTCGATTAGCCGGGTGCCAGTGATATATGTACATATATATATGTATATCAGTTTCCCCCAGACGGTTTCAGAAGGGTGCTGAACCCTGCCTGCCCTTTGGTTTACAAAATAGCACCCTTCTCGCCCTTCACAAAAATAATTAGCACACTTCTTGCCCCTCAGTAGAAAAAGTGTCCTTTTTGCATTAAAAAATTTCCTTCCAGAGTAAAAACTGACTCAATGTTGTCTTAAAAAGAATGCCCTGACTTTTAAATATTAAAAGTGGCTTTAAACACCAAAATAATAACTTTAAAAATTAAAAAAAGTGCCAATAAGAATCTGAAAAGTGCCCTTTTCTCATCATCAGCACCCTGCCCTTTTTTAAACCTGGGGGAAACTGTGTATAAACATATGTATATATATTCATACATATATGTGTATATATATACATATGTATATATGTATCTGTGTAGATATATATGTGTATAGATATCACTGGTGCCCGGCTAACCCAAAAGTACCGATATATAACCAACTAGAAACATTTTATTTCATACTGAAGGCATTTTGTCTTATTTTATATATACAAAAATCAGGGTTCGTAAATATCATGGCATTTTCAAAAATATACAATATCTTTTTAATATACTATATCCCAGTAGCAGAAAGATAGAGACTGGCGACGTATGTCGCAGATTTTTTCCCCTCTTCAGCAGATTTTTTTCCATGGAATTTTCTTCGGCTCAGATTTTTTCTCCCTCCTTCTGCACATTTTTTTACTTTGTCAGTGAGTGCGGTGCCGCAGCCACACTTTCGCTTCGCATCTGGCAGAGCGCTATGATCTTCTGTGCATTGTCTCATTCTTTGCAAGCTAAATATAATTTTTTTCCCTCCGACATCCTTGCTCAATGGACCAACAGCGTTTGCTCATATACCGTGCTTGCATCTCGGCAGAAAGTTCAAAAGAGAAAATCTGTGAAAAGCGGTTGAAGAAATCAGCAAAAAGCAGACCCTATATTTTCTTTTAGAGCTGCAAATGCACTCTGCCTGTTTTTTTTGTTAATAGCTGCATAGCATTTTGGGTTTGCGAAAAAAAATCTCCGTCTGCATATTTCACCAATAGGTTGCGGAAAAAAACCAAAAAATTTGTCAATCGGGCACAGCAAAATTTCGCAAAATTCGTTAAACAGTCATGTGAAAATATTGCGAAATTTGTTAATCGATCGTGTGAAGAAAAAATCGAAAAATTTGCCAATCTGTTGTGGGAAAAATTGCAAAATTCCCCAGTCGATAACAGGGGGGAAATAGCAAAATTCGTCTACGATCATGTGAAAAAAACCCTGCGAGTTTTGCCAGCAAGACGTGGAAAAAAATCCGAAAAAAGCATCAATCAGTTGCAGGAAAATATCACGAGTTTAGTCAATCAGTCGTTAGAAAACTATCTAGAAATTCATCTGTCTGTTACGGGAAAAAATAGTGAATCTCTTCAGTCAGTTGCAGAAAAAAACCCCAAAATTCTTCCATCTGCTGCGGAAGAACATTGCAAAATTCATCTATAGATAGCGGAAAATATTGCGAAATGCGTCAGTCAGTCGCAAGGAAAAATTTTAAATTTTGTCAAGCTATTGCATGTAAATAGCCAAATTCGCCGATCGGTCATGAAAACAATTGTGAAATTTGTCCAATTATGTGTTAAAAAAAAAAAAAAAAAACACGCGAGTTTCACCTGTAAGACGCGGGAAAACAAGCGCAAAATTCGCTTATCGGTTGGAAAAAAAAAAAAAAAAATTGTCAATTGGTAGCAGGAAAATACCACAAATTTCTTCAATCGATCACAGGAAAACAATCGCAAAATTCATCAGTTGGTTACAAAAAATAAACGTGAAATTCTTCAATATCTCGCGGGAAAAAAACAGCTCAATTCACCAATAGGTTGCTGGTAAATATCGAGAAATCAAGTTAAAAAATTGCATGTAACAATACTTTACTAGATATTAATTATTGATGATATACAGTAAATGACTTATTTATTACGTATAATGTTGTACTGTTTCATCTAATATAAGTACTATTTAATGTAAAATTTTACATATCAATGCAGTATTTGAGGTTTTTGACATAAGATGGTTTTGGACATAGCAGTTAAAACTCAAAAACGGACACATGTCAAAGACCTGCCAATCCTGAATTGTAACATAGTTTACCTGCAGATTATTTTCTACCGCTGAAATATCCGTCGCAGACACTTGGAGAATTTTCTGCTTCTGGGTCCCATATTTTCAAAATAGTTAACTTATTGATGATTATAAATATTTTCAGAGTTAATATAAATTAGACATTAAAACACGTCATTTAGCATGAAAATGCTATAGATAGATAATGTAACTAATAGAAAATGTCTTTTTCTATTTTTCTTTTTTACTTAACAAAATTTAAGATCAACTAATTGAAAACAGACACAATTTGCTTTTTTACACTCACAAAAAACAAACTATTAAGATTTAGTAAACAAGTTTCAAGAAAATTTTGTTTTACACAACAAAATAATTTGTTTTTATTAAAAAAAATTAACATAAATATAGTAAGCTTGGTCTTCTTAACTGAACAAAACGAAAACGAGAAAAAAATATTTCTAATGAAGCTGCAAGTTTATCTTTCAATAGCTTTTCTAAGTAAATATTGTCCAACATAATTATTGATTCTACATTTAAAAATTCAGCTTCAAATATAAAACTTGGGAAAGTTTTTTTTTATGGTACTTCTTTGTTATACAGGCGCCATTGTCGCCAAGCATACATATCAGGGTTAGAAATTGGGAATTCTAAGTAAGGCGCCAAATGACACCTGCAATTTTTTTCCTAGGTGTCAAACTGCATTTCATGTTATATGATATTTTTTCATTTCTTTTCGAACCCAGGTTAACAATAATATTGTAATTACCTTTATGTGTTAAGGGCAAGGGGGCTGTACATATTAAACATTTTATCCCTGCGTTAATCACTAAAACAAAATAAAAATTGGCTTTCGATAAAATTTTAAAACAGCATTAAACTACAATATTTGGATTCTAGAAAAATGTTTAAATAATTCTTTTTATAAAGCTAATATACATACAAAACAGATTATCAAGCATTTATATCCATAGAAAGAAAATTTGAACTTTTAGATACAACCAGGTATTAATTTTTTAAAAAATCTTATGATTGAAAGTACATCAGAAAATGAAAAAAGAAGCAAATAAATGAACTTTTGGATACCAATTAATGTATATTTGTATGGCATTTAAAGATATTGATTTCTATATAAATACTTTTTTTTTTTTTTTTGAGGAAAAACACTGAAATTTTAAAACATTCTTTATACAGTATATTAAAACAGGTGTTTCAAGTGCAGGCAGCGGAAGGGGTGTGGATGCAAACTTATACTAAAATAGGAATAAAAGCATTTGTGTAAAAAAAAAAAAAAAAAAAAAAAAGAAAAGCTAGGTGTTAAATTTGACGATTAGGTATAATTTTGTGGTCGTCAAATGCAATAATTTAGTTGCATTTGGCGACTAACGACTGCTTATTTCTAACCCTGATACATACACATACATACATTATGCATTAGCTTACATTTTGGCATGGTGTCCGTATAATGGAAAAGTACCTATTTATTTATTTATTTATTTTTTTTTTTTGGGGGGGGGGGGTTAAAATGTGTTAAAGATACATGAAATTTCAAACATGATATAAAAAAACTTTAAATACAAATTATAAAATATGCAAGTCACCGTTTTTAAAAAACTTTAATTTCATTGCATGATAAAAACTTTAGGTACTTTTCAGTTAGCCGGGCGCGCCAGTGATATATGTACATACACATATACAGGGGTAGTACTAGCCCAGAAAATATTTCAGGACATACTTTTTACGATATTTCAGGACACATTTGATTGAAAACCAAACCAAAAAAAACCCTTAACTCCCTGTTCAATACATTTTATTATCATAAATAATACACTATATACACAATTTTTTTGTTGTAAAAGTATACATTTAAAAGAAAAGTAATTTTACCAGAACTCTTTGACCAAACTGCTAAAAAACTGCAATTTTTGCATTACTGAAAGACAAAAATCTCAATTTTTTTTTCTTCACTGATCGACGAAAATTGCAAAAGGTTTCTTTTTTTATAACTGACTGGTAAAAATTGGGATTTTTTGTGACTGACAGATGAAAATAGCAAACTTTTTTTAATGACTAATCTATAAAAAATGATTTTTGGTAATTTATCACCAAAAATTGCGATTTTTTTTTTTTTTTTGCAAATCGATGAAAATTATTTTTAATGATAGACTAAAGAAAATTGCAACTTTCGTGATCGTTTTGCATCAGTAAAAAAGTACACCTACCCCCAATTTGATGATTTCAAATACCGACATAGCACAAAACTTGCAAAATTTCAGGAATATTAGGACAGACTACCATATTTCAGGACATTTCAGGACGTTTTTATTTTTTTCAGGAATATCAGGAATTTCAGGACAAGTACTACCTCTGCATATATATATCACTGCCGCCCGGCTAACCAAACAGTACCAAATTTTATTAATTACATGAAATTATTTACAAGCGTCTATTTATATATATATAGAAAAAGGTTATTACAAACATTCTGGTAAGTACAATTTAAAAATTAAATTAGAGTACTTAGCTGTTCAGTTAAATTAAAAGATTTTAAACACTATGAACATTACTGAAATTGCACTTTTAGTAATGTGATGTACATTACTAGAAATCGACTAATTAAGTATTCCAGTAATGGGCATGGGTCCTAAAAATTAAAAAAATAAATACGATTTTCTGAATGGCCATTGGCCATTAATATATAAAATTCAAAGTTTTATATTATTATCAAAACAAAACCATACAATTTTTGCAAGAAAATTAAAAAGATTTAATTAATTTAATTCAAGCCAGCTCTTAGCATGTTAATTTAGATTTTCACTCAAAAACAATGGAACTGTGAAACATTTTTTGCCTCAGATTGCTTTGTTTAAAAGTGTCAACAGTAACATAGATTATAAATAAAACATGCAATTTATGAAGAAAAAAATAATGCAAGTTAAAATTTTATTGATTTTTTTTTTCCACTTTGAAAGATGTCCATTACTGGCACATCTGCCCTATATTGCATCTTGCAGACTAGTAAACTACTAAAAAAAAAAAAAAAAATCTTCCAACCTTACACAAACAAAAAAAATAATAATAATAAATAAGCAAGTTATACTTTTATATTTCCTATTTCCCCATTAAACAATACTTATTAGTCAGATAAAAAAACATGAATTAAGTAATTTGAAAGCCAATCGTAAAAAGGTACAAATTTTGTTTTCAATATTTAATGCAAACGCTAAACACTACACGTGTTTGTTTATATACGTACACTAGCACATAATTTAAAATGCATGAAAAGAATTAAATACTTAATTCATTAAAAAAAAAGAAAACTTAGATAACATTTACAACTTAAACAGTCAATATATTAGACAAATAACTTACTTTAGCTGAGATGTTCTATAGAAGAATTTTTATCGCCGCTACCAAACACTCACAACACAGCAGCCATTGAATTGAAGGTCAAATGTGTTGCCACTCCGGTTTAGATAAATGCCAGCCGATGATAGTGTATCGGCGATGTATCGATGGATGTTAAAAAATTATCATATCCATGGTGTCAAATGGAAACTGTGCATTCGACGTAATGTTAGCACGACGACATGTCGTCCTATGTAGGTATAGCTAATGGATACCTAGTATTTGATACGGGTTTTGTGCTGCGTAAGATTATCGCCATTCTTTTACAGTACGGACACCACTTATATGATAAAACTGTATTTTGCCATGAAAAATATATCGGATTGTTACATGAAAATCGATGTACCTGACAATAATGATATTTCTTATATCAATTCGTGACGTTTCTGACAATTCTGTGTTTGCTGGGTTATGTTTGACCAGTGGTGGCAATAAAGTCCATTGCCAAATTTTCAGTATTACTCGCTGTTTGCAAGTGCTAATTTTGTCCTATACTTCAAAATTCTTTTGATCATCACATCAGTGTGCAGAACAATTTTTTTACGGAAGACCATTTGATGACTTTCTTGATTTTTCCGTTATCGATTGACCAATTTTACTGCTATCGATTGCTGAATTTTATAATTTATCAACTATTGATTAGCGGATTTCATGATTTTTTCCATGAACATTTGACGAATTGCGCAAAAAATTAAAAATATCGTTAAATTGTCTTGGGTAAAAAAAAAATATATATATAATATTGTCAAATGCCTTCGAGAAAAAAGTTGCAAGTTGAAACGCCTGTGACCTCTTTTTCATGTTATGCATCTCTGGGGTCCATCCCCCCACTCCCCCTCCAAGTGGGACACTTTTATAAATTTTACACACACCCCTTATGTGATATATCGCTGGAAAAGTCCTTGACCGCTTATTCATGTTATGCATCTCCGGGTTCCATCCCGCCACTTCCCCTTCCCCTAAGGGAGGCACTTTTCTAAATTTTGTTGACACCCCTCATGTCATATATTGTTGGAAAGGTCTATGACTGCTTAATCATATTATGCATCTCAGATGTCCATCTCCCCACTTTCCCCCCCCCCTCAAAGGGTACTTTCTAAATTTTGCACACAACCCTCATGTTATATATCATTGGAAAGGTCTGTGACCACTTAATCATATTATGCATCTCCGATGTTCATCTCCCCACTTTGCTCCCCCCTCCCAAGGGATACTTTCTAAATTTTGTTGACACCCCTCATGTCATATATTGTTAGAAAGGTCCGTGACTGCTTAATCATATTATGCATCTCCGATGTCCATCTCCCCACTTTGCCACCCTCCCTCCCCGAAGGGGTACTTTCTAAATTTTGCACACAACCCTCATGTTATATATCATTGGAAAGGTCTGTGACCACTTAATCATATTATGCATCTCCGATGTTAATCTCCCCACTTTGCTTCCCCCCCTCCCAAGGGATACTTTCTAAATTTTGTTGACACCTCTCATGTCATATATTGTTAGAAAGGTCCGTGACTGCTTAATCATATTATGCATCTCCGATGTCCATCTCCCCACTTTGCCCCCTCCTCCCCCAAGGGGTACTTTCTAAATTTTGCACAAAACCCTCATGTTATATATCATTGGAAAGGTCTGTGACCACTTAATCATATTATGCATCTCCGATGTCCATCTCCCCACTTTGCTTCCCCCCCAAGGGATACTTTCTAAATTTTGTTGACACCCCTCATGTCATATATTGTTGGAAAGGTCCGTGACTGCTTAATCATATTATGCATCTCCGATGTCCATCTCCCCTCTTTCACTCCCCCCAAGGGGTACTTTCTAAATTTTGCACACAACCCTCATGTTATATATCATTGGAAAGGTCTGTGACCACTTAATCACATTATGCATCTCCCATGTCAATTCCCCCTCTTTGCCCCCCCCCAAGGGGTACTTTTGTTAAGTTTGCACACACCCCTCTTGTGATGTATCAATGGAAAGGTCTGTGACTGCTTAATCATATTATGTTTCCCATTATGAAATTTGTAAAGTTAAAGCAACTATAAATTTTATTTTTATGGTACTATCAAGTTGTTTGCCGACAAATTTTGACGGGTTCCATCTAGTTTTTTTTTTAAATGCAAAGAGCTAAAATGTATATTTGATTAACCTCCTTGGAAGATAAGAATACAGAAAAAATCCACAATGGAATTATTATTTTTTACGTCAATGGAATTTATGTCAATGTTAAAATGACAGACGATTTTTGGCTTTCTAAAATAAACTGACTCCTGAAAATCGAATATGTGAAAATAAGATTGTATTTCTTCAAATTTTCTTTTAAAACATCATTCAGTCACAATATTGTTTTCCATATATATTCAGACATAAGATAATTTCAATTTGAAAATGACGACAAAAAAAGAAATCTAATAATCACAATCGTTTTCCCTTTTCTCTCTTTTATCCAAAAGTTGAGTAATTTAGTTGCCATCATCACACAAATGTCATTAAAAATTAAAAAAAAACATATTATATCGAAAACTAATTCAAATTTTAAAATTATAAGACCACTTGCCGTGTACGTTAACCGTGTACGTTAATGGGAGCTGGTGCACGTAAAATCTGTCCGTGGCTCCAATGTCCTCCAAGTTTAGAATAAGAGTTACCTCTGGGGGTGCCAATCGAGGTGCAGGTCTCTCATCAGGAATTGGTTCAAAATTAGGAGACCAGCTTTAGAAGTCCAACCTCTCTTGAGGCTCTGACACCCCTTCTTTCAGAGAAGTGCCATGGCACTTTCTCTGACACGCTTACAACATGAGACCACTTTCGACATCCAAATCAATGCGGATAAATGGCGTCAATTTGATCCGACAAAGTTCCCTATTGGAGGAAGAGATAGCTGATAAATATTCGGCAACATATTAGTTTGATTAGTCAGTTGTTTCATGAAATCGTTTCATAAAGTCGTTTCATTAGCACTTTATATATATGGGGTAGATTTATTACATTTGAAATGTTATAAATCTCAGTTCTATTTTATTATCGAATTTCTTTAAATATATCATGCTATTAAATTATAATTGCCTAATGCACGTCTCAGTGTGCTCTCTGCTTTTTTAACAGACACAGTAGTAAACAAAAGGCTTAGGAATGCCAGACATGAATCATATAAAAATATTGGCATTAGTTACGTATATAAATCCGATATTTCCGCATTCAAATATTAGCAAATTAATGTTTACGCTTTAATAAATTTGTTCGGCAAATTGTAAATCTTTAAAAGCATTCTGACGGCTGCAATTAAATTTATTTGCTCAGCAGATCCTGAAATAGTTGTTTAAAGTTTTTGCATATAAAAATCTTTGACAACTCAAAAGATGTAAAGAGATTTTAAAGTGATTCAAATCCCAATCGTAAAATGATTTATATATTTTCTAAATGTAAATATTTAGATAGGAATGCATGCATTAAATAATTTTCGTATATTTCATAGAATAATGTTATGGTCAAAATAAGTATAATTTGCAAGGACTGTTCAATGTCTGGTTATTTTCAATAAATGTTGCAAATATGCGTTAAAAAATATTATACGAGCAACGTTTGGCCATTAATTCTAACGGATACAGGTAGATAAACATTGAGTTTTGACCATCACTACAAAAACAATGTCCACTTTTATTTCTAATATGTTTGGAAATTGTTAGCATAACTTAGGATTTTTATTTATTGCCATTTACTTTGTATTTTTAGAAATTACATAAAATGTTATTATTTTTTTTTGTCGATGTCGTGTCATTATATTTTTAAATACTCTAGAATGTATCTAAAAACATTAAAAGAACAACATTTGGTATCTTTCTATTAAAGGAGGCAGGTAGATTATTTTTTATCCCTCACCCCCACCGATACCGTAAAATTTTCTTCTCATTTCTAAAATTTTAGGAAACTTTTAATATAACAGAATATCTATATTCATTGCATTTCTGATTGTTTTTTATTTAATTAAATGTAATTTTTAGATGCATTTATTTGCAAAGTTGTGTTATTAAAAGAAAACAAAAAAAAAACAGTGGTGAAAATTTGAATAATTACGTGTGTATTTTTTGAATCGTCAGGAAATGTTTTATTGTGCAGGAAGTACTTTTAAATGAAGTGTTTTTTTATTCATTATTATAACCTACTACTGCAAAAATTGTATTGCAATTTTCATGTAATGCGCTATTGTACATGAAAAATAATGCATATTATTTTACATAAAATTGCAATATATTGCTTAAATCGTAAATTTACAAATACATGAAATATGAAATTTGATTCTATTAATTTATCAGCAATGATAGATTTGAAATTTCAAACTCAAAAACACTGCAGTACAATATTTCTTATTTAAACAATATACAGTATATAATTATTAACACTTCACGTTATTAAGTTAATTGTATGATACATTATATGTGGCTAGCTAAATAAAAGAAGAAAATAATGAATTTCAAGAATTGTCACAATTATATGAATTAACAGAAACGTGCGTTGAATTGTGTCGCAGCACTGCTGAACGCATTCCCTTTTTCTAACTCTCGTACGTGTATTTCTGGAACGAATAGCGCACATTCAAGCATGTGGCGCGCGACGCGCCCGGCCCGCCCTACCTCATACCGAACTATACACAATACATGTACAAACTTATATACAGAGGTGTCGGTTACAGTAACAGTGTCACGAGTTCAATGGTTTTTTCCCATCTCAAAAAATGCCCAACGCGCCTAAGGAAGTTTTCAATTCAAATGTACAGAGGTGTCGGTTACAGTAACAGTGTCGAGAGTTCAATGGTTTTTTCCCATCTCAAAAAATGCCCAATGCGCCTAAAGAAGTTTTCACATTAAAACAAATTGCTATAATATAAAAACGAAAACATTATAAGAGCAATTGTTTGACTATTAAGGAGGTGTGGTAGATCAGAACTGAATCTACTCACATACATCTATTGGATGTATTTTTCTGATTATCGCTAACATCTTTTAAAACATTTGCTGTAACATATGATCTACATTTACTACTTTTTGTATTGCTTTATCTTTGTGTGCATTACAAAATGTGTCAAACGAGATCTTAAATATATGTTTGTTTGGAAAATGGTACGACATTTCAATTAAATCAATTGGTGTGTTTTATGTGAAGCGCCCATAATACTGCTGTAATTGGTACATGTAATTAGTTTTTTTCACATATTAACATATGTAAAAATAAAGATGAATTTTTGGGTACTTTATATCATAAAAATTAAATCAGCGCATTTTAAATATGATTTAATATTGTAAAGTAAAATATTAAAAAGCTTACAACTTATAAATAATCTACGAATTCTTTCACTACTTATAAAATTTTCTGTAAAATTGATTTCTATTAGATTATCTTTAAGTCAAAAACAGACACGAAAAAAAAAAAAATATTTACGGCAGATATAATTGAATTTCCGAAACCATTCGCTTGAATGTCGGAAAAGGTTATTTTTGATAAAGAACAAAACAATTTAAAATTTTGGTTGTCAGATCTAATGATAACGCTTAATTCATTTTTAAATTTATTTTAGTAGTTTGCTATTTCATTTTTTAAACTCCTCATACTTTTTAACCCTTTGAAGGGCGGTGGTATATATTATATACCACCTAATTTTAATCCGATTCAAACCAGAAATTTTTAGTTAAATTTTACTTTTTTAACTTTGACGAGAAAAAATTGAAAAAATGCTTATTCTGATTTCGAACTAAATTCTCTCTTAAATTCCGATGGGAATTCAACTTTACAGGAGCACAAGTGCTTGCCCCTGAATGGGTTAAAGAGTAATGTTGCTGAAGAACCGTTTTGTTACTCTTTTGTTACTCTTTTGTAAATATTTCCTATGCATATGATTTGCAAATGCCTGGTTTACATGGAGAAAATAGTATTCAGAATCTATCAACTGTTTAGGTAAAATTTATTATTTTATTAATTGTTTTACAACAGAGTTTATTCAAATAGTTTTAAATGTTTGTTGCTACTGAGTAACAAACAACTTACTTTGTTTGTTACTCAGTAGTTTTCTGGCGAATGCCAGTTCTGAACAATTAATTGAAAATTTACTTATATGTGTTGTTATATGCTGGACTTGGTGTGGCTTTAAAATGTCATCTAACATTTGCCACAGGGTTGTGTGCTCTGAATGACAAATTCCATCTTGTGCTGCGATTGCAGCCTGTCCGACATATATAAGAGTGACAGATGCCAAAATGGGATATCGTTCCTTGTATCTCAGTGGTAGAGCCTCAGAGCGCTATTCTGGGGTCTCGGGTTCGATTCCCGGCTTGGGACATTTTTCACACTGTCGGCTTAACGCTCAATGTAGCGATGAAATATTCCACTTGTTTTTATTCAAAAGTTTTCGGACGAATATCACTTCTGAACAATTAATTGAAAATTTACTATATGTTTTACTTTTATTCTATAGCAGATATTTCGATCCCCTGACTGGGGATATACAAATCAAAAATAATGATAAAAAACAAATCTGGAATCGTCTCATTTAAGAAAAAATGTCTCTGTGTGAGGTGTACACTTTACGTTGAGAACCACTGACGTAAATTTGAACTAAATAACAATATACAATAAAAAACTAATTCAAAATAAATCTTTGACTGTAGTTGCACATTGTAATATAAAATTAAATAGATCAAACAAAAGAAAACGCAATATTTGTTTATCTGTATAATATTTTTATTTTATTATTATTAATGATTTAGTTGCGTGGTGTCAAAAATACAAGGAAAAGTTCTTTTCGATGGCATTAAATCTTTGCCAAAATTGTATCAACTTTCTTTCGTTTCAGATACAAAAACTTAAAATGGAGTTTTATATTACTTTTTGTACGGTATTGTATTTCTGGTTGAAATATTTTTGACTGAAAAGCTTCCTTTTCTTTGATAAAAGGAAATATCCTTCTTTTCATCTAATTTTTATACGAATGGAAATAATATCATTTTTTCCCGATATTCGAATAAAAAGCAATCTATTTCAAAATTTAAAATATTTTGTGTTCCTTTTTCATTTATTAAATATATATTTCCCTTTGTATTTTTTAGAAAATGATTTTTTTTTCTATACAGTTTTTTAAGATTATATAAAAATTATTAATATTTATAAGATTTGATAAGATTATATAAAAAAAAGCCATGATTAGAAAATCAATCATGTTAACGAAGATTAAGAATAAACGAGTAATTAAAATACAGAGGAATTTCATTATGAATTTCAACATTTTTATTTAAACTGTATCAGTATTGCACGGGATATGTTGTGAAGTTCATATTTGTAGGGTCCCGTACTTAAAAAGTAAAATCAAAAGCATTATAAGATCACTCCTATGTCTGTCTTAAAAAAAAAACATATTTTCTGTCGTAATATCGAACTCAAAAATGCATTTTTTTTTAAATTTTAGGTATTATATTTTCAGAGGTATGGACGAAAATGCACTGCAAAAATATGTCTCCCCTCCCCTCTATTTCCAAATCTACTGAAGAACAATTATAAAAAAAATTATGGGTAGTAGGAGTTTATTTAAACCTTGCAGGAAATCTATAGCGATTTTCCTAGGTCAAATAGTTTTTGAGTAAAACGCATTTTTTCATTACACACAAACTTTACTTTACGTGCGGTCAGCAGGGGAGTTGACAAGCTCTCGAGATATCTATCGACGCAGAATCATCCAAGAAGTGTTTCAAATGATTTTCGAAAATAATTGTATTTAATTAGTCGAGATATTAATTAAGTTACTTGAAAAAAATTCTTCTTATACAGTGGTGGACATAATTATAAGACACCTGCATAATTTGATATACAGTGAAAGAAAAGATTCAGAGCTTAAAAATGCTTTATCAAATACGACAAAAACATAAATTTATTCTGTTATCACACGTAATTGTTTTACAGAAATGATATTTTTATAGAGTTTAATGAAAAAAATTAAAAATACCATGGACAAAATTATAAGACACCCTTACATATTAATTAAAACACCTGCTTTTTTTCGAAATATGCAAATTTACTGCACGCTGTTATGACGTCAGCAGTTAACTAAAGCAGACGATAACCGACTTCACGCATTTACAAACATGCCACGACGTACAGAATGCCCCAGCACATTTTATAGGATTCTTTAGGTCTTCGACACATGTAAACTGCCTCCCATTTCGGTAAACATCACGAGCTAAGATCCCCCACAAGTTTTCGATGGGATTTAAGTCTGGGGAGCGAGAAGGTCATGGAAGAACGTTGATACTTTGCTCTGAAACCACTTTTTTGTTACGTGTGATGTATGAATCGACGCGTTATCGTGCTGGAAAGTGTAGTTTTCGCCACAAAGAAGTTCACCGTATATGGCTAGTTGATCTTTAAGAAGATTCGTATACTTTTCGGAATTTATTCTTGAATGCACAAAAACGATATCGGTTTTTCATTGAGCCAAAAACCCAGCCCAAACCATTATTGAGCCTCCACCCATTTGGCGGCTCATTTGTACATCCGGAGATTTCCGTAAATCATCCCAATAATAGTGAAACCCGTCAGGACTATCCAGGTTAAACTTTTTTTCCTCAGAAAATAACACAGAATACCATTTGGAGGTCCAGGCCATAATTTGTTTAGCGAAGTTTAAACGGTCCATTTTGTGCCGCCTTAGAAGCGGTGGTTTTTTCTTCAATTTTTTAAATTTCACATAGGAGGCATTATGCAACATCCTGTGAATGGTTCTCCTTGAACAATTCAGTTTCAAAGCATTTTTAATGCCTGTAGTGGTCATCTTATTCTGTGTAGCAAGCGAAAACACATGGCGTCTATCTCTCTAGGACAAGCAAGAATTACTTCCAGATCTTTTAATCACCGATCCATTACTTCCTCTTTCCAAAACATTTGAAATAGCACATCTAGAGCGTTTAATAACTTTTGAAATATTATTAACTGAAGCACCAGTTCCATTTAATCTCCAAATTTCGCGAATTTTACTTTCTTTTAATTCTGTACCTCGTGGCATGTTTGTAAATGCGTGAAGTCGGTTATCGTCTGCTTTACTTAACTGTTGACGTCATAACAGCGTGCAGAAAATTTGCATATTTCGAAAAAAAGCAGGTGTTTTAATTAAAATGTAAGGATGTCTTATAATTTTGTCCATGGTATTTTTAATTTTTTTATTAAACTCTATAAAAATATAATTTCTGTAAAACAATTACGTGTGACAACAGAATAAATTTATGTTTTTGTCGTATTTTATAAAGCATTTTTAAGCTCTGAATCTTTTCTTTCACTGTATGTCAAATTAGGTAGGTGTCTTATAATTATGTCCACCACTGTACAACGTGTATTGTATAGTTCGAAAGATCTCGTAACACCAAACTCAAAAATATATTTGTTTTAAATTTGGTATTATATTTTCAGAGATAGCGTCGAAAGGTTACTTAAAAAATATTCCACCCCTCCGCCCTGCTATTTCCGAATCTACTGAAACCAAAATTATGAAAAAATTAGGAGTAGTAAGAGTTTGTTAATTAATAAATTTAATCTACAGAAACCTTTGGACGCGAGTTATAGTTAACCGATTTATTAATTATTGATGCCGTATCCCCACCACATGCACTTATATTTATTGAACATGGAAGGGAAAGTATATACATATTTTTTTTCTATGTAATTTTTAAATGTTTAGGGTAGCAATATTTGCATATTTAAATTGCAGTTAGATTGCCAAAGGAAGCGATTTCTTATTCACAACAATCCACAGTGTGAATTTTTAACAGAAAATATTTAATTTTTAAGAGGTATATTTTTCAGAGCCTATGATTATTTTTCATAATATAATATCGAGAATGATCAAATACGGGAGTTGTTTGGTCATTAACCTCTTTGATGTGCTTTGTGTCATAATCTCACTTAACGTTATATTATCTTACACCCCGTTATGCATCATACAATACCATTGATCTGATTACGGAATATTATTTGAAAAGATCCAGAGGAAAAAAATGCAGTTGCAAAAATTAATATTAAATGTAACATACAGCAACGAGATTAACGTAAAAAAAATATATATGTCTTTTTTTTTTGTTTTTGTTAAGAAAATCACTCCGACTCAAAAAAAAAAAAAAAAAAAAAAAAAAAAAAAATTGAAATGCGAACGAAATATCCTAAATTATTTCCTCCATAGGATTAACATTAGCAAGCGGGTATTTTCGCCTGAGTGAAGTAGCCTCTTAAGCTGCTATTTAATTGATTGATGTGGCTTTGCAAGTATTCAAACAGATAAATATCCACTGTTTTGATAAATATCATTATTGATTATATGGCTTGGATTTAGACTTACAGATGCATTTCTTAGTGCAATCCTCATCATATACTGATATTTTTAAAATTATGTTTGAGTTTTTGTTTCGATTTTAAGATGAAAAAGTATAACTACATATAAACGTATTCCTATTTTGGAAATAAAATGGAAAACAAAATAACTATAATGTTTGCAAGAAAGACACTTTAAACTGGAGATATGTCATAAATAAAGTAAGGTTCTGCTTTGAAGAAAATGTACTGATTCAAAGATACCGCTATGACATAGTTTAAGTAATTGATATAGTGTTTATTTGGGTAATTAAAATTAATATCGATCTTTTTAATACCAACAAACTTCCATTTTTTATAATTTATCTAGAATTAAATTTTTGTATTTTATACTTGCTATTTTAAATAAATTAATGTAAACAAATCAAATATTTTCAATTTATTATCTTACATGTTTCTATTTCTATGAACACAATGGGATACAATGTATCCCATCCAATACAATGTATCCCATCCGATACAATGTATCCGGCGTATCTATAGGATACAATGGATACGCCGGAAAACAAACACATTTATTTTTTAAAAACAATTACTTCAATATAAGAAACAAGAAATAGAAACAAGTGGGTAAGTGTGATCGAAGATCACACAAAGGTTTTTGTTTAATATTCCTTTCGAAACACTTTACTTTTTTTAAAAAATCCAACAAAATTTCATTTTCAAAAAAAAAAAAAAAAAAAAAAAAAAAAAAAAGAAAAAAAAAAAGTCATGTTTGTAAAATTTCACCTGTCTATTTTTCTCGTTTTTTCGAATATCTGAACCGGCCAGATAGCAAGCGAAGCTCTCTATTACTCTCTATCATAAAAATATATATCATGTGGAATAAATGCGATATTAAAAAAAAATCAATTTCAAAATAAAACATGTTGTATTGAGACCTTCAAAATGTTAAAATATGCCAAGAGTTCCATAATCGGGTTTTTATTATGATTCAATACGTTTCTCAAACTCATATGACGTATAATTACTTGCTGACGTCATATCTACTTGATTTATCTAATACTCATATTGATACTATCTTTGTATTATTCTCAAACAATCGAAAATGTCCGTTAAACTTCCAGTATGACGTCAGATTAATTTTCTGTTTAATTCTTTTCTAATGACGTCATATTAACTTGTTTTCTGTACTTACTCATACTCATATTCCTCGTATTATTGAGAAATATTTGAAAACTTCTGTTTTATTACCAATATGACGTTTTATTAATCTTTATTATTATTATTATTATTACTATTATTGGTGAAACATTTTATTTAATTTTCATTTTGCACGTGGAAATCTTTCAACAGAAAATTAGTTTTTGTAGAAAGAACTTTATTATGGATTTTTAATTGCTGGCAACTGATATAACGAAAACTGTTTAAATTTAATAGGAAAAGGCTGTTAGACTTTTGGTTTTTTATCTCTCTATATTAAAATAATATGATTGTTTCACAATTTTAGGATTTTCAGCGTGACGGTAGGTATTCAGCTGTAAGTACACAACATTTTAACTCTGTAAGTTATACAGTTTCTGGGAACTGGGTTTGCGACGGACAGACAAAGAAGCGGGACGAATAGGGTTTCGTAAGATGAACGAAACCCTAAAAATTCAGAAATTAGTAAACGGTCAAATAACGTTGCAACGGTACAAAGCCTTAGAGCTGAAAGTATAATACATATTTGTTTTATCGTATTACTCGTGAAATTCATTTATAAATTATTATAAAACATTTTTATCGTTATATATTTAAAATAAAGTAGTATTTTGGAAAAAGGTTGACACTTATTTTCGAATTAAGCATATTCTCTTTGCATTCAGCTTGAATGTCTTGAATTATGTATAAAGGAACAGTACATTCTTGAAGATAGTTGAAATCTATATCATTTAAGATGATTTAATACTAGAAAATCTGTATCAGTAGTTACCAGTTCTGCTGTATGTATGCAAATATTAAGATATCTATTGTCGTAGTGTAGTACTATCATGAGTGTTATGACTATGCTGTGTGACATATGGTTATAAATAGCACATTCAGCATTTGGATTGATCGCTCAAATAGTTATAATATCACATTCATTTAATCATATTTAGAAAATGTAAAATGTAAGTGTTGGAATAAATCGTATGCCCCAAGGGTGTATTTTGATTTCATGTATGTGTTGTTCTACATGTGTATTCACGAATATAATGATATAAACATCGCTCAAATATAAATAAATAAGATTATCATCATATATATATTATTTCTCCTGTCAACATCCCTTTTTCTAAGAAAATATGAAACGCAAAACAACGAATGAGATGCCATATGAAAGGTTTTTGAACCGGCTTCTAACATAACCCACTTAACAATTCGTTAAAACATGTTTTTGATTAAAATTTGCTGAAAATTAAAAATTAAATCGGCATTGTTTTCATAAAAGAAATGAAAGGTTTTCCTGAAATTATTGTTGCCAAAAAAATAAAATACCACATTATATGATGCTCAGCAATTATTATAAAAAACACCGCAAGGGTTTATTTTATACTTATGATTAAAAAGCGAAATTGAAATTGAAATGTTTAGATTTATATTTCTAAGTCCCATGTTTTTCCCGAAGCGGATGACGTCATCCTCTAATGCAGTCAAAATACGATTGTTATTTTTTTTTTCTCGCGCGTGCCTTTAGCAATCTTGGATTAGTTTTTAGTCGAACTTTGATGGAATAAATTAGATGATATTCTGGCTTGACTAACAACTAAATGTTGTTTGCAGATATTTTTATCCTTGCTTTTTCTTTAGAGATTTAAACCTGCATCTAATAACTATTACATATTGATTAAAAATGATACTTCTCTATTATCCCGTCGACCACTTTTCATAACAAAAAACTATCGCCAAATAAACGGGAGAACGTTGCCATTGGAATATCAAAAAATAAATAAATAAATAAAATATAAGAATTTAAGGGCACAATTGTTATTTTAATTAATAAAATAACTACTAAATCAGTAAAACATATTGAAAAACACACGCAAATGTCGAATGTAAAACCACTAGATGACGTAACAAACACGCATAATGATTCTGACATCAAGTAAATGGGACTGCATTTTTGGCATTTAATCTTACAGTTTGGCGGTAGTTTTTTGTTATGAAAAGTGGTCGACGGGATAATAGAGAAGTACCTAAAAAATATTAGATTTCAGTGCGAAATCTTCGCACGGGCCCTCTGGTTTTATAAATTATTTGTCTGCATATGATCGTAAAACATGAAATGTCTTGATCGTACATATAAGCACCTTGTACGTAATGTGCTTACAAAAATATAATCAAATTCGGAAAATGCGAAACTTATTATCAAGAAATTAAGATGTTTTATTTCCATAAAAATGAATAAAATATGTTTATTATATAAGAATAAGTGGTACGAATGAAGTGCATAAATGCAAGTTGGAAATTGGAACGTACGTTTGACGATATAACGCAAATGTATGTGTCATTAGACTAATCCTATTTACAAGTCTGATATCCAGTTTGAAAATATTTCATGCGCATTTCGAATCCTGAATTAATCAAAATTCATAAGCTATATGGAATATATCTACACACTTCCATTATAATACAATTATGGGAACAAGAGAAGTTTTTCAAGAATGAATCATGAAAGCAGACATTTATACAATGTAAGAGACTAAAATTTGTGTAAAGACTAAAATTTCTAATAAGCGTTTTAGAGTGAATCGTAGAAACTCCGATCAGGGTATTACATAACGATGTCCTTTCCTATACCTATAGCAAATATTCCGTATCTACAGCAGATTCTACTGTTTAAGCCCGAAACTTTAGAAACAAAAATGCGCATCATACACCCTTAAATATGGTATTCTTTTTTAAACAGTCAAAAACAACACTTGATTTCTAAAAAACAGGAAGCTTGTTAAACATACTTTTTTTACAAAACATAAACAGTTTTTTATCATCAGTATTTTTCTGTAAAATCAGGAGATTTTGTATACAATCATACACAGTACTTAACATTAGAAAACAAATTTGAGTCAGAGTTGCACTCCATCCACTATAGTATATGCATTAGTTTGGAGAGATTAATAATGAAATAAAAAACACTTTTATTCCATTGATCTGAATTAATATATAAACAATACAAGATAGCATAATATTTTGAGTATAATATTTAAAATGATAAGAAATATAAAGTTCAGTAATATGTTACAATATTGTTTATGAAAGTTTACTTTATAATTCATAACAATTTATTAAAGTGAAAGTAAAATCAGAAAACAAGTAAAAAAATTGTAGTGATTTTGTAGCGATGACCTCTCACAGAAACATTGTATAGCCAGTTACTAGATTTGAGTAACTGGTTTGAACTTTTGCTCGACGCTATGTCGCTCGCCTACTGATCCCGAGGTGACTGGTTCAATCCCAGCAAGAGCCTATTTTATCGCAAAATTAACAAACACAACCATTTCCTCTCAAGACCAATAGATGGCAGCACTAACTAAATCAACCCCAGTACCCAAAGCCTGTGAAATGCTCGCTCACACCAACAATTCTGGCATTCCGTACGTCACGCATGCGTACGACAGCACAAAGTTTGTCATGATGCGCATCACAGATGCCCATGGCAAGATGACAGCATTGTTCATGAGTGCACTTTGCTCGTCCAACATCAACGAAACGTCTTCCTCACTTGGGTTGGAGTGTGTAGTGATGTCATATCACCTTAACAGTATATAGCGAGTTACTATTTTAGAGTAACTAGTTTGGCCTTTTGCTCGAAGCTATGTCCCTCGCCTACTGTGCATGAGGTACCTAGTTCAATACCAGTTAGCGTCTGATCAATCTCAACAATGACAAATAAATAAACTATCTAATCTTATGTCGTGTTCAATAATCCATACAAAAATACGAAAAATTCTGGGTTTTTTACACACTGATCTGTCAATTAGAAAACAGAATATGTTCAACATAGTGGCTCGTCAAGACATTTTGACTGATCAAATGCAAACAATAAGGTACAGACCTGGAAATAATAAGCTTTTGAGTGTGTGGGTGAAATCCAGCAGCGTTTTATCTCAATAGCGTAGTAAAAATTACCAGCGACTAGTGATCATGGTTTACCCTTTGATTTCGGACTAGGACTGTCAGATAGTCTTAAATTTACCTGTGCCACAATTTCTATAAATATATATAATTATTTGTGGTAGATTTCACTTGAAAATATCATAGCAAAGCAAACATTATTTTTTTTTAAATTGGTACGAATGAAATAGAAAATATCCCACTGGGAGGTATATGTTCCAACTCTTAGTGATATGGTTAATATACTTTATCCATATAACACCGCCTATTCGAAAATAATAATAAGCATCTGGTTTTCAATGCGTTTTAAATTATAAGATCGATAACAGCTCTGATACGTTTGGAAAAAACAAATGGATAATCATGCAATTTTATTAGGGGTAGCCGGCACTAAAAACATTGAATTATCAATAAATTATTATGTCTAATAAGCTTTTATCATTTTGAGAGTAATATATTTAATTACGCATAAGACTAAATTTGAAATCAAAAACTCTACAACTATCTTCATGTGTTTTCAATTGAATATTTTTTTGTGATTTCCACAACGGCCAGTATTATTTCATAATACACACAACGTACTCCAGGTTGGAAGCCACTGTTACGGAAAATAAATATAAAACCAAGTCCGAGCATATTCTTTTATAACGTATTTTTTAATG
Source organism: Maratus michaelseni (assembly GCA_963931845.1). Taxonomy (NCBI): domain Eukaryota; kingdom Metazoa; phylum Arthropoda; class Arachnida; order Araneae; family Salticidae; genus Maratus; species Maratus michaelseni. Next base: position 298,286,364 of record OZ007591.1, on the reverse strand, counting down.
AACTTAACATGATAATAAATTTTGTTCAGCATAAAACAACTATTTATTTTTTTGTTGACAGATTTCACCAAATTACAGTATCTTATTTTTTTTCTGTCATTAGGCCAATCCGCTTATTGGAGCAATTGCGCATGGGCACCAGAGAAATAAATTGCGGTAATTCTTATAATCTTAGTTAATTTACATTACTGAGGTAAGCAAATGTGTATTGTTGCAAAAATAGCATTCTTGAATAATTTTTAAAAATTCATAATATTTTAATACAATATTTTCATAATATTGTAAACTGAGCGACAGCTTTCAAGCAAATTTCATTATAAAGTAAATATTTATGCGTATTGGATGTTTTAAAATAATTTTTTTTCTGATATTTAGAAGTGTATGTATGATCGATAAAAACGAAAGCAACTGTGCTGGCCGTTGTGACCATCTGTTATGACCTAGCCATGGCCGGTGGTATATGACATAGCATTTGCTGCATGGTGGACACATTCTTCATACGTAACTTGAGTTTAATGTACTGTAACCTCCTTACACGTGTTACTTTTATTATCAGTTGTATTTATGCTTTATAACATTTTGCATTGACATTATTGCCTATTAAATCTTATGATTGAACTTGAAGAAAAAATACATTTCCGGGACTCTAAAAATATTTACATGTATAACATAATTTCATACATTTTTATAGGGCTGTTTATCACTATTTTTTCATAGTCTTAAAATACAGAATCAATAATTTATAAGTTTCGGTATTTGGGTCACTGCTGTCTTTCACATTATATCGAGCATAGTCACTTTACTATGACATTCCCTTTATAGATGAAGCTCTCTCCGTTGTAAAGCTTTTTCAGGTTAAAAGAACAATCCTATGAAATCTGTATAATACAAATTAAATCTTATTACATTTATACATATTTCTTTATTTCTTAAATACCAAGAGACGCGCGTAAGAAAAAAAATCAATTGACTGAAACATAAGTTGTAGGTCTTGAACGTATTAATATGACACGAAAAGCAAATGGGATACAAGAATGCAACTTTAGTCTAGAAAATGGGAATTTTTATTTCAAATTCCTAATTGCTTCTTCAAAATATAGTTATTTAATTCACAGTCAAATACTAAACATCAAAGAATTGAATTTCAAACTTTAATTAGTGTGGGACTGAATAATTTAATCATTGTTTTGAACTAAGATAATATAATTAATTAAAATTTATTATAAACAACTAATGTGTATACGATAATTTCTTCAATATTTATGCAAGTAAAAGATAGAGGATTTATTATGTATATTCTATAATATTTTATTTTGTGATAATTACTTTTATTAATTTCTTAGTATCAGCAATGATTTTCACATAAAGATTTTAGCTATTAAATGTATTTTAAGCTGTTATTGTAGTAGCAAATTTATATGATAATCTACTGCACTAAATTATTGAAAATCAATAAGACTTGTTGCTAAGAGCTTGGTCAGTACAGGTATAAAAGCTAAAATTTATGCACGAGTACAGTAGTTTAATAAATTTGTTATACACAACATCTTAACTAGAATAAAATTATGCATTATTTGAATGAAAACACGAACAAAATAAACATTATTAATATTTGATATAGCATAGCGAATAATTAATTTTGTCAAAATTTGAATCGATTTGTATGTTTTCTAGGCTAGCAAATCTCTTTATTAATATCCAGAACATATTATTATTATTTTTTAAGTTTCAAAATAATTTTGATAAATCCTGAAATTTAATCTTCATCTGAAAATGCAAACAGAATTTTAAATACATTTTCCTCCATAAGAAAGGATATTAGACAGCATGAAAAATTTGATAAACATTTCCTTTCAGGAAACGGAATTTAGTCTTTTCCGGTGAGTGGTTTTTAACGTTAGGTAGTAAAAGAGGAAATGAATTCACCTTTTGTGTTTGCTTTTTAAAAAAGATTGATATGAAAAAATCTGTTTTTTTTTTGTTGTTGTTTTTTTTAACGACAGTATTCTGTAATGCTAAATGGTAACACACGCTTTGCAATGCCTTATATAAGTTTGTTTTAAAAATAGTAATTACAGTTCAAATAAAATAAAAATAGGTTCTGCATATTAAAATATTCAGAGATCCAGAGCACATTTGTGTATTTTTCCAGCCATGCATTTTTTTTCAATTAAACTTATGAATATAATAAACAGGAAATGATTTTTTTATCATTAAAGTACTCGAAATGCCTTAAATCAACATATATGTTTCTGTTTGATGTCTGTTTATATTTTTCACGTATAATTAAATACTTTATAAAAATATTTTAAATAAAAACAAATTCAATTCTTGTGATAATTAAATAATAATAATAATAATAATAAATCTTCTACAATTATGAATTTTTTTAATATTTTCCATACAAGTGTTATCTATAACTGCAAAGATCATATTTCAAAAAGTTAATAATTTGAGAAATCTATGTTAATAAAAGAAATATTTGTGTGCATGTCAATTGACGAAGGCAAAGGACATCTGCCGCACGTAAATGCATGAACATTCGAATGGGGATACCGATAGATAAAGACAGGTCCGAATGCTGCAGACGCTCAAATTTTTAATTTTTTTATAATTATCCCAGATATTAATTAACAAATCTTAATAAGCATTCCAAAATAGCGAAGGTTTGTCATTTTACCGACTAATATTTCGCCTTTACAGATATATTGGTATCTTCACCCAGACGAAAGAGAAATGTTCGTATTTTTTCTGCATTTTGAAATGGCTACCGCCTTGCTAACCATAGAGATACAAAAGAATTAATAAAACGACACACGAAAACATTCGTCTTATATTACCGGTAAAAAAGGTATCTTTCTAGTAGAAAGTTATTAATATTTACTATTTACAAATTTTTTTATTGAACATCGATTACGCGTCAATTTTCAAGATTTGCGTTTTTCTGCAACATAAAACCGCCACATCCGGTCCCTGAACAAAAATAGAAAAAAAAGAAACAAAATACGCACTGATATAGAATACTTTTCCCTTCCTATTTCTGTAATATACATATATGTGTGTGTATATATATATATATATATATATATACAAAACATATATATATATATACAAAAACAAAAAATAATACATCTATGAATGCAGCAACTTCGTCTTGTAGAAATGTATAAAATGTATGCAGCTAGTTAAAGATGCGTTCACAAATGGATGTATGAGCGCTGCGTGCTTATGAATACACGAATAAACAGTACTGGATGCAACATCATCGCCTTGCAGAAATCTTATTAATATCACGCGTATTGAAATCTAAAAAAAAAAGAAAAAAAATAGGAATTTCATAAAGACCCCAATCATCATAACTAATACTAAAAAAAATCATATTATATAAATAGTTAATATTGTTTCAATTTTCTATGCAAAATTTAATATTGAAAAATAGAAACTTTCCTTTTTTTCATTCAAATCCTTTTCTGTAACTTAATAAAATATTGAAAAAGACCATTTTTTTCACTTATTTCTTTTATAATCTAATTAAAAATTGTTTCGAACGCAAGTTCTCAGATTTGGATGCAAATAATATATATTAACACCGAATTTTTAAAAATATGTATCAACATTTGGTATTTTCTCAACGAAGCCGTGATCAATAACACAGGTATGAGAGCGTGCGCCCACGAAAACAAAAAATAATACGTCTCTGAATGTAGCAACTTCGTCGTGTAGCAATCTCTCAAGTGCGCCAAGCTAGTTAAAATTGCGTTCACAAACGCATGTATGAGCGCTGTGCGCCTATGAATACAAAGATAAACATCACTGGCTGCAGCATATTCGTCGTGTAGCAATCTCATTAATATCACATGTATTGCAATATAACAAAATAGGAAATTCATTAACACCACAATCACTAAAACTAATACTAAATAAATTTACATTATTGTAAATTGTTATATTGATATATATATACCGGATGGCCATAATTAAACTGCAAGTGTTCAAGAGTTGCTGGAGAGAAAACTACCGGGAATATTCCAGTGAAATTTGCTATCTACACGTTTCAGAACATGCGCAAGTCAAATATGCAAACAAAAATCACAATTTTCATCCGATAGATGGCGCTATACCATGTTTCAATGCTTATCGACGGCATATATGCAAATTTTAAGCCCATCAAACAGTATAAAAACATCAATACATTGAGTAAAGGCCTGTCATGACTCTGAATAAGAAGGAACGTGCATTGTTAGTGAAGATATTCTATCAGAATGGTTGCAATTATTCAGCTACTCTAAAAGAATAACGGCGTATGAAACGATTAAGAAGAGGTCCAATGAGTGTCAATGGATTGAAAACTATGATTTTAAAAGTTGAAGAATCAGGAGAATCGGGCGTTATTCCAGGCACAAGAGGGCGACGCCCCGTAAACCCGGAAAGAGTGCAACAAATTGATGACGCCATCGCGACTACGAGTAGCATTTCAGGATCCAGTATGCTGCAACAATTGAGCACAAGAAGTGTGGTTCGGACATTATCTCATCCCTGGTCAACTGTGCATAAAGTGTTGCGCCACATTCTTTGGCGTTATCCGTATAAAATTAAAATTCTTCAAGAATTGAAACCTCAGGATGACACCCTAAGATTTGATTTTGCAAACCTTGACCTGTCGAAAATCAGTGAAGATGACACTTGGATACAGAGAATATTGCGGACAGACAAGGCGCATTTTACACTATCAGGTAGTGTAAATGCGCATAACTGCAGGATATGGGGAACGAACAAACAATACGCTAAACGTGAAGAACCCCTCCATTCCGATTATGTAACTGTATGGTGTGGAATGACTTGTGATTTTCTTGTGGGCCCATATTTCTTTGAGACCCCTACTCCAAGTGGTCCCAAACGCTGTAGTGTTACAGGGACTAGCTACGGTGCGATGTTGAGACAACAATTGATTTCAGCATTGCAAGAGAGACATTGTTTAGAAACCACGGTATTTATACAGGACGGAGCACCCCCTCACATCGCTAAAGATATTAAAAAATTGCTGCATGATACATTTGGTGTGGACCAAGTCATAAGCAGAGGTTTCGACAACGCTTGGCCCCACGTTTACCGAACCTTAATCCTTGCACTTTTTATCTGTGGGGACATCTGAAAGATATGGTTTATAGAGAACGACATGCTTCTGTTGCTGAATTGAAATCTAGCATAACGAGACACGTGAGGTGTGTTACACCACAGATTTTAAATGCGACGGTGGACCATGCTGTTTTACGTTTTCAGCATGTGGTTGCATCTGGTGGTTCACATATTGAGTACATCATGTAATAATTTCATTGAATAAATAATGGCTTGTTTTCCAAAGCGTCTTTATGGATTGTTTAATTTGTGATCTTATTTACGCTAATTTTTATTACATGATACTGTAAAAATTTAATTACTGAAGCGAATTGTATGGAATTTTGATAGACTGTAAATAATATTTTATGTTGTTTATATGCCTCTTAGAATGTTATTATGCTCTGCCTACCGATTTTGGAGGTTGTATATGCCACCGGTGAACGTTTAAATACGGTACAGCGCCATCTATCGGGTGAAAATGGCGATTTTTTTATGACTTGCGCATGTTCTGAAACGTGTAGATACCAAATTTCCCTGTAATATACCCGGTAGTTTCCTCTCCAGCACCCCTCGAACACATGCAGTTTAATTATGGCCACCCTGTATATATATATACATATACATATAGATAGATAGGTATATAGATATATACTTTACTATACACAAACTTTAAATTTTTTCATTCAAATCATTTTCTGTAACTTAAAAAAATATTGACATATACAAAATTTTCATTTTTTCATTCATTTTTTTATAATCTAATTAAAAATTGTTTCGCACTCAAGTCTTCAGATTTGGATGCAAACAATAAGCCACGTAGGTACTACACATTTACATCGAAGCACTTTAAAATAAAACGTAAAAAATACACCAGAAGTATTTTTGGCCTCACAAGATCAGATATTCCATAACATTGAGAAGAGCAACATCCTTTCAGTTTGAGAGATACGGTATCGTTACACGAAAATGCTTGAAAAAAATATGAATTTTTTAAGTGTATATTTCAACTTGATTTCAAAAATTGTAGTTAATTTTTTCCAGTCTAAACACTTAAATTTTTAATTTAATTTGATTTTTACGTTACCAGCATTGAACTTATAATTACATAGGCCATCCCGGCTCCAGGCGCCGCTGTGGCTCAATTTTCAAAGCATCGAACAATACCTTCAGACAATATTTATGACAGAATGTTTTCGCTTTCTCCATTACTTACCTTTTGGCAAGAGACCATCCATTTTTATGGTAAACTGGCGCTTAGAGGAGTGACCAATTACGAGAGACAGGTATTACATCACGGCCCAAACTTCTACCATCACCTATCCCATCACGAATCCCCATCAAATCCAGAGAGAACCGCTCTTAGGAGAAAATCTCTTTTCACTTTAACTTTATTTGATCAATTCAAATTTTGCACCCGATAATTGGAAGACTAAGCACAATGTTTTCGGTGAGGTTAACCAAGTTATAGAGCATTTAATGCCCACTCCGGCAGTAAAGTTTTTCAACAACCAGACAGAGCATACTATGAGCACGGCAAACTGCAAGGGCTAGGTAGGTAGTAGTATGTATGTCCCATGGGGCTAGTAAGAAGTATGAGACACTTTATACAGGATAAAAGATTTTCCTTGCAACACGGGACAGCTAGATGATGATCATTTTAAAGATTGTGAGTTAAAAGTTCGAATATACAGATCATATTTCAGAGTTCATGTGAGCACTGTTGAAGTCAAGAACAACTACATGGAGTTGAGGCTGTGGTGTGCCGCGACATGGGCGTTAAACATGAAGCAGCAATCTGACCTTCTAGAACTGTGTAATCTGCGTACGGCCTACACAACCAGTTGATTAAAATTACTAAGATATTGCTAAAAATAGTGCGTGTTTGTGATCATTGGCAGGAGTGTGTGGCAAGAAGGAATATTGTGTAACCATCCCTTAGGGAAGGTGGTTGGGCGAATGTTATGACAATTACTTGTGAGAACATTAAAAACAGTGTGCGATACTTTGCCTACAACGCCACATTTGCAAAGAGATTTAAATTCTTGCAGGTAGGATTGGTAGAGTTGGTAGAGTGAAACTTTCGGAAGTAAATCATGCGTGTGCCTGCCATTGTCTGTCGTATCAAGGGTTCTCGCTGCCACTTGACATTGCACCAATTCGCGACAAAAGGCTCCATTTGTAGAGTAAACGAACGAATACAGCCGATAAATATCGAGTGTTTTATTTTTGCTGCATTTATTATGCGTGAGTGTGCGTTAGGGTGGTGCGAAAAAGTGAAGTTAGTATTTCCGAGTCGCTATACTGCGGAAAAGTTGTGATTGATAAATACAAGAAAAACCAAAAAAAAATAATCAAATCGGACTTTATCTTCCGATCCCGCAAACCGCCTAAAAATTCAAAAAAACGTATATATATTCTTTATCACTATAGTGAAAAATATTTGCAGATTGTATTGTTTAATAATAATAATTAATAAAAATTGCGTGTAGAGTATATCTTCCGATCGCGCAAAACGCCTAAAAATTTAAAAAGTTAAGAATTTCTGATCTTTTTGAGCATTTAAAAAAAATGTTACGTATACGCATTTTTTATCGCTATAGTGAAAAATATTTGCCGATTGTGCTGTTTAATATATTAATAATATTAAATATGGTTTAGAGAATATCTTCCGCTCGCGCAAGCTCAATAAAAATCTGGAAAATTTCAATTTTGAGTGATTTTGATGAATTAAGAAAATAATCACATGAGGTCAGTTTGCGTTCCAATGTTAACAGTTGCATATAAATGGTACAGCTCTTTGCTTTTTAAGATATTTGATAATATTTAAACAACCCAGAACTTACCATGGCGAGGTGGCTGTACTTCGAGTCCCACCCACACCCTTTTTTCCATACAAATAATAAGGGTGATTGCTACTTACATTACTTAAATACATAATTTGTTATTTCATCTGTTTAAGGCTGACTTTTAGACGCAAATTTGTACTGCGATTTGGTGGTAAAAATTGGTATCATAGAACTTCATTTCAATGTGGCCCTGATGAATACATCTCTTGATTGGGGCCCACATTCCTTAAGCTATGTTTCCTTTACCAATTTGACGCACAGCTCGACAGCTTGCGTGTGGCAGGGAAATGTTTTAGCAACCCAGTCTGGAATATCACCTGATTAAACGAAGTAATGTATTTCTTCATTGGTTGCTCTCCATAAAATAGTTGGAGAAGATAATTTTGCTACATTCCAATCAATTAATTCTGTATAGTCTGCCGTACCGAAATTTAAAGTAGGAGTGATACATTTTCTGTTGCCTTTACCTTTTGAAACAGTCTGCCTGGCTTTTAACTTTCTTCTTAGCCCTAGCTGTCTTATGTGCCTCCTCTTATCAGAGACCATTGCCATCAGTAGGTTTCCCGGGTGAGCAAAGAACGAGTTTCGTTCAGTTACAGGGAATACCACTTTCTTCAGGTCGTCAGGCAAGTATAGAGTTGTTTCTACTGCTCTGTACAGATAAATAGGACCATCTGCAATGTACTTACTGCATTTTATTTCAAACCAAACTCGCATGTACGATTTTAAAATAAATGTCACTATGGTTTTTAAGGCATCCGATGGGTTTTCTACGTTCACGCAAAGTCGAAGGACTCTATTTGCAGAAGTGAGCCATCTGGCATGTGAATTTGGGCCGGGGTCACACTTTGATAAGTCATTTGGAAAGTTGCCATTTTTAATTTCTTAACTTACATCAAAAATATATCTTTGGTCCTTTCTCAATAGTTGTTTGCCCACATTTTGAATTTCACAATCAATTAATTGAAAATTTATCACTGCGAGCTTTTCACAACCAATGAGATTCTGACCAATTGGTGCACTAAATGATCTTGGGCCAGTTGTTTCACCATCTAAATGTTGAAAAAGATCGCGGAAAGGTAATTCAACAAAATTGAATAAACAAACAATCCACTGAAGTGGTCGTCCGAGATGCACTTCAAGCTGTCTGATAGCACCAATTTTACCATCCTGTATTGGTATTTGTACCACTACAGCACTACCAAATGTAAGTATTCTAATGAAATCCTTGGTCAGTAATCAGCTCAATAGTTCGGCTCAATAGTATCAATTTACATTTAAATCTTAACATGAGACCACAAACTGGCCTCAGTTGATTATTTTTGAATACATCAAAATCTCTCAAAATTGAAAATTTCTCGATTTTTATTGAGCTTGTGCGACCGGAAGATATTCTCTAAACGCAATTTATTATTATTATTATTATTATTAAACAGCACAATCTGCAAATATTTTTCATTATAGCGGTAAAAAATGCCTATACGTAATTTTTTTTAATGTTGAAAAAAATCGGAAATTCTTAATTTTTTTTAATTTTTAGGCGGTTTGCGCGATCGGCAGATATTCTCGTATTTATTTTTATTTATTATAATTAAACAATACAATCTGCAAATATTTTTCACTATAGTGATAATATATATATATACGTAAAACTATTTTTTTATTTCTGAAAAAAATAGAATTTTAAAATTTTTTTTTGAAGTTTTTGTCTGTTTGCGGAATCGGAAGATAATGTCCGATTTGAATTTTTTTTTTGTTTCATTTTCTTGTATATACCAGTCGCAATTTTTCCGCACTGCAGCGACTCGGAATTACTAACTTCACTTTTTTCGCATTACCCTAATATACATCTAGATACACTGTAAAAAATTACCAATGTATCTTATTTTATGAAAATATACTATAACCACGAACGAAAATATAATATAATCTTCTGAGTTATCCGAAATTCCGAATAGCGTGTTCCATTGTCTTTTGAATCCACATAAACCAATTAATTTTAAAAAATTTAAAGAATTATTTTTAAAAACAGAGTATTTTTCAGAAACGTTTACGAAGGGTTTTTATAGTGTTTTAATTAGTGTACTCTGCCTGGAATACCTGTTTCTCGAATGTCATCAATTCTCAAAAAAACGTTTCCAGCCTCATAAGTTAATTTATACATGAAAGAATAAAGAAATAATCTTAATTTTAATGTTGTTGTTAACGTTGTTAATTTTGCATGTTTGTCTGTTAAACATATTTTTTGAGCATGAAAATGTTTACATGAGAATTGATAGCATTCGAAAAACAGGTATTCCAGGCTGAGGATACTAATTAATACACATACAAACCGTTCGGAAACGTTTCTGAATATTACGGGCAGCGAAAAATACTTTGCTTTTATAAATAATTCTTTAATTTTTGGAAATATATTGGTTTCTGGGGATTCAAAAGACAATGGAACACGCTATTCGGAATTTTGGATAACTCAGAAGATTATATTATATTTTCATAAAATAAGAAACATTCATCATTTTTTACAGTGTAGAGAAAGTAAAAGGCATATAACATTTTATTACTGTTCTGTTATAGCAATATTTTCAGTACATTTAAATGTTTTTTTAGTTTTTTTTTAAATGTCTATTGTTTTTTAACAATATAATTTTGATACATAATTGAAATATATTTAAATTATTAATAGTTAAATATTATTTCTATTATAAACGTATTAATAACTATAACTGACATAAATTTAAACATCTAACAGTTACGTGCAATTAGGTAATAGTTTATGAATAAGCATGATTTTTATTCCAAGCTTTCATTTAAAAATAATTTAATAAAAATACTTTTAAATTAACACATTTAATCGAAATTTGTTTTTTTATTTTCTTATTTTTCTACGATCATATAAATTTTATGTATTTGTTTATATAAAAATATGGTTAAAATAAGAAGTAAATCATCAAATATTTAAATATCATTTATATAGTTAACTATTAATAATTATCAGGAAATATTTGTCAATCGAACGTACTAAAATGCACTCAAAGATAATATATTTAATGCAAAATTAGGCTGGTTTTTCTCTGAGGAAGAAGAGTATTTTAAATATTTACGATTTTGGAATCAAACATTTAACATTTCGAATAAATTATTTTAGTGTTCCTTAATTATTGAATATATATAAACTTCTGAAATACCGAGTTCTAAATTTTAAATGAAATGAATTTTAAGATGAAATTATTTAAATTACTTTACACAAATGGTTTTGCAGTATTCCCTGTCATAGTTATGAATAGTAAAATAATAAATTGTTCAAAATACGTGCATTCGATATAATTAAAAATATTTGTTCTGTTTTATTCTAATTATATTTATAGTTATGATTTTTTTTTTACTTTAATTCATAAAGTTAATTAGACTTATATTATCATTAGATATACTTTCGATTTGATAAATGATTGAGTTAGAATGAAAGTTTTAAATATAAAAGCATCATTTAATAGTATTTAAATTTTGATTGAAATAAATTTTTTAAAAATTTTAATAGTTACTAATTTTAATTATATAAAATATTCAGGAGTTAAATATATTGATGTCGTATATACCGATGTTTGTATGGACTTAATACAACAAATTTCTAACAGAATAAATTTCGTACAACTTGACTGTTTACATTTTAGATTTTTGTATTTATCACCAGAATTAAAAATTAAAAATTAAAATGAGATTCGCATTTTCTAAAATGTTTACTTAGGTATTTTATTTACCTTACTAGCAAGCTACGCCCGCTATGCTGGTCAATTTCTTTTAACGAACCTTTAATCCAACAAAATATTGACATTTCATAAATAACTTTTATATTTTAACAGAATAATAAGGCTACTATAATTTGTGACTCGTGCTGTAGCCAATATACACGTCTGGACACGTCGCCCTTATCATTATCTTTTTACGCATGAAGGTTTCGCTATGGTACTCCATTGGAAAATTTGGTAATTTTTGAAATTCAATATTTGAAAAACGGCATAATCATTAGATTTGAAATTTATATCAAGAAAAATACAATTTTTTATCTTTAAAACGCAGTTTGTCTAACAATTTTCTGACAAATACTTTTTGAGCTATCATTTTTTTCAGTAACTTCAAATGTTTCATTTTCCGAGATTAATCTGGTGCAACAATTAGCGAAAAACCCAGTCGTCAGCAACGCATAGTTTTTTATTAAAGAGGCTGTTGGAGCAGGGATTGTCACCACCAATTTGTCACCATCACTTTTGAAATCGGTTCCGTGGTTCCAGAGATTCCATAGAAATTGTAATTTAGAATGACTTCAGAACGCTTTTCGCTCATTTCACCCATTTAAATTTAGATTTTTTTTTTATTTATTCTTAGAGAGCATTAAATCTTATAAGTAACTACAATGCTAAATTTCAAATTTCTTGCCCCTTCAGTATAAAAAAGTCGCAATTTTCTAACATTTTTCGATCCTGCACCCCATTGATGTTAGTAGCACCGACATAATATATACCCTATGTTGGAGTAGGGATTGTCCCCATCAATTTGCCACCATTACTTTTGAAATCGGTTCTGTAGTTCCAGAGATTTCATAGAAATTGTAATTTAGACTGTTTTTAGGACGCTTTTCGCTCATTTCACACTTTTAAATTTAAATTTATTTTTTATTTTGTTCTTAGAGAGCATTTACATCTTATAAGTAACTACAATGACAAATTTCAAATTTCTGGCTCCTTCAGTATATAAAATAACAATAAAGCTGCCATGTTAAACTGAGGGCATTGAGTTCACAGGCTATTCACACTAATTGTATATTATACTCTTATTTCAAAGAATTTGAAATAAGCCATTGGAAAATAAAGAAATAAACAATATATTATGGGGGGGGGTCATCCCCCCGTTACCCCCCAAAGTTAACTAATGAACCCCTTAAACTAATCAGGTAAATCTCTAATTACAATGAATATATATACAAAATTTGAAGAAAATCGGATAATTCTGCATGAAAAACCCATTTATATAAATTAAGGCGGGATTAGCCCCCTCCGTTCCCCCCCTTTATACTTATCCAATCAATCCCGAAAACTAATCAAGGAAGCGCCTTAACCCAATGAACCTATAAACAAATTTTGAAGCAAATGGGATAATTCTGCATGAAAAACCCATTTATATAAAATAAGGGGGGATTAACCCTCCGTTCCCCCCTTTATACTTAACCAATCAATCCCGAAAACTAATCAGGGATGCGCCTTAACACAGTGAACCTATCAATAAAATTTGAAGGAAATTGGATAATTCTGCATGAAAAACACATTTATATAAATTAAGGGGGGTATTAGCCCCCCGTTCCCCCCTTTATACTTAATCAAAAAATTCCGAAAACTAATCAGGGAAGCGTCTTAACCCAATGAACCTATAAACAAATTTTGAAGAAAATAGAATAATTCTGCATGAAAAACCCATTTATATAAATTAAGAGGGGATTATCCTCCCGTTCCCCCCCTTTATACTTAACCAATCAATCCCGAAAACTAATCAGGGATGCGCCTTAACACAGTGAACCTATAAATAAAATTTGAAGGAAGTGGGATAATTCTGCATGAAAAACCCATTTATATAAATTAAGGGGGGTATTAGCCCCCCGTTCCCCCCCCCCTTTATACTTAATCAATCAATTCCGAAAACTAATCAGGGAAGCGTCTTAACCCAATGAACCTATAAACAAATTTTGAAGCAAATAGAATAATTCTGCATGAAAAACCCATTTATATAAATTAAGAGGGGATTATCCCCCCGTTCCCCCCCCTTTATACTTAACCAATCAATCCCGAAAAACTAATCAGGGAAGCGCCTTAACACGTTGAACCTATAAACAAAATTTGAAGGAAAACGGAATAATTCTGCATGAAAAACCCATTTATATAAATTAAGGGGGTATTAGCCCTCCGTTCCCCCCTTTATACTTAACCAATCAATCCCGAAAACTAATCAGGGATGCGCCTTAACACAGTGAAGCTATCAATAAAATATGAAGGAAATTGGATAATTCTGCATGAAAAACACATTTATATAAATTAAGGGGGGTATTAGCCCCCCGTTCCCCCCCCCCCCTTTATACTTAACCAATCAATCCCGAAAACTAATCAGGGAAGCGTCTTAACCCAATGAACCTATAAACAAATTTTGAAGCAAATAGAATAATTCTGCATGAAAAACCCATTTATATAAATTAAGGGGGGGGATTATCCCCCCGCCCCCGCCCTTTATACTTAACCAATCAATCCCGAAAACTAATCAGGGAAGCGCCTTAACACAGTGTACCTATAAACAAAATTTGAAGGAAAACGGAATAATTCTGCATGAAAAATCCATTTATATAAAATAAGGGGGGATATTCCCCCCGTTCCCTCCTTTATAGTTAACCAATCAATCCCGAAAACTAATTAGGGAAACGCCTTAACACAGTGAACCTATAAACAAAATTTGAAGGTAATGGGATAATTCTGCATGAAAAACCCGTTTATATAAAATAAGGAGGATTATCCCCCCGTTTCCCCCTTTATCCTTAACCAATCAATCCCGAAAACTAATTAGGGAAGCGTCTTGACACAGTGAACCTTTAACCAAAATTTGAAGGAAATGGGATAATTCTGCATGAAAAACCCATTTATATAAATTAAGGGGGGATTAGCCCCCCCGTTCCCCCCCCTTTATACTTAACCAATCAATCGCGAAAAACTAATCAGGGAAGCGCCTTAACACAGTGAACCTATAAACAAAATTTGGAGGAAAACGGAATAATTCTGTTTGAAAAACCCATTTATATAAATTAAAGAGTAATTAGCAGCCCGTTCCCTCCCCCTTTATACTTAACCAATCAATCCCGAAAAGTAATCAGGGAAGCGTCTTAACCCAATGAACCTATAAACAAAATTTGAAGGAAAACGGAATAATTCTGCATGAAAAACCCATTTATATAATTTAAGGGGGGATTAGCCCCCCGATCCCCCCCCCCTTTATACTTAACTAATCAATCCCGAAAACTAATCAGGGAAGCGCCTTAACTCAGTGAACCTATAAACAAAATTTGAAGGAAAACGGAATAATTCTGCATGAAAAACCCATTTATATAAATTAAGGGGGGGGGAATTAGCCCCTTGTTCCCCCTTTATACTTAACCAATCAATCCCGAAAACTAATCAGGGAAGCGCCTTAACACAGTGAACCTATAAACAAAATTTGAAGGAAAACGGAATAATTCTGCATGAAAAACCCATTTATATAAATTAAGGGGGGGAATTAGCCCCTTGTCCCCCCCTTTATACTTAACCAATCAATCCCAAAAACTAATCAGGAAGCGCCTTAACACAGTGAACCTATAAACAAAATTTGAAGGAAAACGGATATTTCTATGAAGAGTTATCGCATTACGTACGTACATACATACATACAGAACCGGCTGGCAAGCTCTCAGCGCTTGATAGCCAGTTTGATAGCTAAAAAATCGCAATTTTAGAACTTTTTTCTCCTGCACCCCCTGGGGTTAGTGGCACCGACATAAAATATAGCCTATGTTGGAGCAGGGGTTGTCACCATCAATTTGCCACCATCACTTTTGAAATCGGTTCGGTAGTTCCAGAGATTACCCCCTACAAACAAACAAACAAACAAACAAACAATCTTTACTCCTTTATAATATTAGTATAGATTAAACAGGGAAGTACAAGTTGTAAATTTCCAACTGGACGAAAAATGTCCGGACCAGGATTCGAACCTGGGATCGCTTGGCTGAAGCCGCCACGCACGCCCACGCTCAGCCAAGCGATCCCAGGTTCGAATCCTGGCACGGACATTTTTCGTCCAGTTGGAAATTTACAACTTGTATGATTACTTTACCAATTTGAAATAATTGTGTTAAAAAATAATCCAGTGTAAACAGGGAAGGTTTGTTAATTACTGTTAGTGTTTAAAAGTCTTTTATAATCTATGCTTAATGTATGATTTTTCTTTCTTGTTAACGATAGCTTTAGCTTTTAATAAATGGAAGTTACCAATTGATTTTTTTTATAAAAAATTATTTAAAAAAATATTGAAATTAAGAAAATAAAATTTAGATTTTTTTATTTATTTAGAGACTTTATAAATGAAAAAAACTAACAGTTAAATAATTTTGTATTGCGATATTTTCTCTTATTATAAAGATAAATACAGTTAATACTTACAGATTACATAGAGTATTACAATTTCTTCATTCTTTATTAAACTGTTTACGGAAATATTTTTATTCAATTATCTTGAAACCTAAAATCTTCTTGAAATAGAATTTTCATAAATATTTTTTTTATAGTAGGTATAATTACGTTTTTGTGTCTAATTACTTAAAAGTGAAGAAGTGTATAATTTAAGTGGCGATTAAACAGGTTTATCTTTTAGTTTTGAAGCATTCTCACAAACTGTAAGGTAAGTGTCTGAATATGTTTCTTTTTAATTCGTTAATTCCTTTCAGTTGAAATATTATTTATGCTTCTGTTATCATTCCCCCAAAATTATGATTTGGCAAATATTTCTTACTTATCTTCGTACTTTTATTTGTTTTATATATTTTTTAAAAAGTTATATTTTCTGTTTATTATGTTTAACAATATCTCTGCAAAAATTAATCTTTAAAGCTGAATTTTTCATTTATTAATTATTTTTAAAGAAAAACGATACATAGTTTGAGAAAACATTTTGTAATAAATATTTTTTAACAAAAAGTCTTAAAATTATCCGAAGATTTATTAAATTAAAATGAATAACAATATTTAAATTTATAGGGAAAGATATGTCGCCGCACAATAACTTTATAAATATAGGTTATATACATATCAAACAAATGTTGTTCGTTTTTCTTTCGGTGAAAACATGGACCAAATCTGTTTAAAAATATTATTCAGAAATTGCACTGGCAAACCCATTTCCATTGCAGTTTTAGTATTTTTCAGAAATGTTTGTTTTCTATTTTTAACGTTGTATTTATTAAAAAGTAAAATTAACTAATTTGTTTTGATTATTTTCAACATTGCTGAAATATTTCCTGGTTTTGTATGTTTGGATATGAGTAAAGCGAGTAATTTCCCATTGTCAGTTTTTTTATATGACATGCAGTAAATTTGTAGTATATGAGTAAGAGATTTCAAAGACTTTTGTCGAGGTGCCTGTAGCCAATTGCTACACATAAAAGGAGCATTGTAATTGAAGGATAATAAAGTGGAATAGGAAATCGCGCAACTAGTAGCAAAAACAAGAAATCAAGGGAAAAGACAAAAAACAAATAATCCTTTAATTTCCAGAATATATATAAATTTTACTAATCCTTTCAGTGCAAACTCATGGGAATAATATTTTTTTTTTGTTTTTAAGAAAATGGTCAGTACGCGTACGTTAAATAGATAAACGGAAATGTTCCCTCTTCTTCAGACTTTTGAGAAAAATTCGCAGAAGAAGCATGTATTCTAGAAGTTGCGGAATTTTCCTGACAGTATAGATGACCGGAATTTTAAGAAAATAAGGATTTTTTTTACATCTCAGGTTTCTTTTAGGAGAATGCCTTATAAGGAACTGATGTCAGAGAACATGAATCACCCATGAGGCTCCGGAATTTGGATACCAGACCAATAGAACACAATGTGGAATTATAAAAGTCTAGCAGAACTCAATTCATTTTTAAAAAAATAAAATTTTTCCAGAATATGAATATTTCCGAAAGAAAGGCTACACCCAGTTTGACAAATTGTGAATTAGTATTTTTCAGAAATTTTTGTTTTCTATTTTTAACGTTGTATTTACTGAAACGTAAAATGAAATAATTTGTATGATTATTTTCAACATTGCTGAAATATTTCCTGGTTTTGTATGTTTGGATATGAGTAAACCGAGTAATTTCCCATTGTCAGTTTTTTTATATGACATGCAGTAAATTTGTAGTATATGAGTAAGAGATTTCAAAGACTTTTGTCGAGGTGCCTGTAGCCAATTGCTACACATAAAAGGAGCGTTGTAATTGAAGGATAATAAAGTGGAATAGGAAATCGCGCAACTAGTAGCAAAAACAAGAAGTCAAGGGAAAAGGCAAAAAACAAATAATCCTTTAATTTCCAGAATATATATAAATTTTACTAATCCTTTCAGTGCAAACTCATGGGAATAATATTTTTTTGTTTTTAAGAAAATGGTCAATACGCGTACGTTAAATAGATAAACGGAAATGTTCCCTCTTCTTCAGACTTTTGAGAAAAATTCGCAGAAGAAGCATGTATTCTAGAAGTAGCGGAATTTTTCTGACAGTATAGATGACCGGAATTTTAAGAAAATAAGGATTTTTTTACATCTCAGGTTTTTTTTAGGAGAATGCCTTATAAGGAACTGATGTTAGAGAACATGAATCACCCATGAGGCTCCGGAATTTGGATACCAGACCAATAGAACACAATGTGGAATTACAAAAGTCTAGCGGAACTCAATTCATTTTTAAAAAATTATAATTTTTCCAGAATATGACTATCTACAAAAACAACTTTTCAAAAGTAAAAAAAAAGCCAAGCGTAAAAAAAAAAAAAAAAAAAAAAAAAAAAAATGTGGCTAAAAAATGGTGTGATATCAAATTTCCAAGCTATTATATTACTTTTTTAACTTTTTTCCATTAAAAAAGTTATCATATATATAAGTCGAGTGCCTACGTATATGTTAATAGAAATCGTTTTCTCCTGTACTAAATACATCCTAACGAGTTTCTGAAAATTCAATTTTTTTCAAATTATGCATGATGGGCTTGGCGGCCATCTTTGCATATTATTCACAAAATTCTAAGCATCCAAATCCGTAGTTAAAATCCGTAGTTCAAAATTGTTATTTAAGCAAATATTTTAAGCGTTTCATTTATAGATTTGTATGATCTGAAAATTGTGTCTTAAGATAATGATGACTTATCTTAAAGATTCATCTTATGATTTATTTTTTACAGTAATTAATAATTTCAAACTAGTAAAAATCAATTTCTCAAAATATCAGTCTCATCTAATTTATCTGTCCGTAGTTAAAATCTGAAGTTCGAAATTGTTATAAACATATTACATTGCAAACATATTACGCTTTTACTTTCGAAATTTGGGTGCTTAGAAATATGAAAAGATGGCCGCCAAGCCCATCATGCATAATTTGAAAAAAATTGAATTTTCAGAAACTCGTTAGGATGTATTTAGTACAGGAGAAAACGATTTCTATTAACATATACGTAGGCACTCGACTTATATATATGATAACTCATTTAATGGAAAAAAAATTAAAAAAGTAATATAATAGCTTGGAAATTTGATATCACACCATTTTTTAGCCACAATTTTTTTTTTTTTTTTTTTTTTTTTTTTTTTTTTTACGCTTGGCTTTTTTTTTACTTTTGAAAAGTTGTTTTTGTAGATATCATTTCTTTTTTTTAAAACAGAATAAACATAATTTAAATAATCTAAACATGAGAAATAATTTAAAATTACATTTTACTTTCAGTCATTGTTTAAAAGGTTAACTAGAAATACCAGTAGATTTTTAAATTAAACTAATAACAACATACTAAATGTGGTTTGTTATAATACTTGTTATCCCCCGTTAAAAAATATCACTGACTTATCGATGAAATGAATAAAAATGCAATACGTACATAGCGTGTCAGCGCTGCATTTGAAATCAAACGTGATATCACGCTCTTTTATTATTAGCACTAGCTGGCTTCGCCCGCTAGCGGACCCCTAATTTATATCGGGGCCTCGAATCTTGTAAAACCTCGAATAAGATAAACCTCGAACCGAACGAACCTCCGACCTGGTTCTCTGCTGTCTTCGGCACCGGATAATCCCTTAATTTGCACATCGAATAGTATAAACCTCTAACCAAACTAACTTCCGACACGGGTCCCCGCTGCCTTCGGCACCGTATAGCAGTCGTGCTGCGCACGCTCAAGTTCCATCTTCCACCACCAGGTAGCGCAATCTGTTCTGTATGAACCTCGGGCACTGAAATCGTTAAGGCTATAGATGTCGAGTCGAATGAACTGTACCCCGTCGTGATCTAGCCCATAGAACCAGATATATAAAAGTGTCCCCTGGTGGTGAAAAAACGAACTAAAATCGGAAAGCTCTATTGATGTCGAGTCGAATGAGCCATACCCCGTCGTGATCCGACTCGTAGGAACAGATATCGGAAAGCATCCCCTGGTGGTGAAAGCTAATCGCGCTTGGGGGGCAAAAGAGGGGATGAACACCGGAGACGCATAATAGGATTAAGCGGTCACAGACCTTTCCAACGATGTATCACATGAGGGGTATGTGCAAAATTTAGAAAATACCCCCCCCCCCCCCTGCATATTATGATTAAGCGTTCACAGACTTTTCCAACGATATATCACATGAGAGGTATCGGCAAAATTTAGAAAAGTGCCCCCTTTGGGTGGGAGGGCTGAAAGTGGGAGGATGGACCCCGAAGATACATAATATGAATAGCGGAACAATTTTTAGAATTTCTGAAAGCTGATTTTTATTTATTTATTTATTTATTTATCTATTTTTTATTTTTTTTTTATTATTTTTTTATTTTTTTTTTGCGTTGTCCTGTGCATGTTTGGAATTTCTTAGCAATTTCTTAGATTTACCTTATTTTATTCAATTAAACATTGTACTGTTACAATAAATTTAAATGGAAACTTCACTTCTAAAACAAAAATAATTTAACAACTGGATTTCATTAATTTATAGGAAAACTAGCTAGCTACGCCCGCTGCGCCCGCTGCGCCCACTGCGCTGGTCGGCTTCTACAAATGAAACCTGAATCAAACGAAATATATCGTTTAATTTGACCTTGTATTTGAAAGCAATCTATATACTTACGTGGAATATCCTTCCACATTACTGAAAAATGACGCGATTGCGCTATTATATTTTCTAATGTGCAGTCAAAATTTTAGCTGTTAAGGACAAACTCTTTTATTTGGTCATTTACAGTTAGGGTTTGCTAAACAATGATAAAACTATATGCAATATACTAAAACCATCACTAAAAAGTATCGAAATAACAATGCAAACAAATTAACTAACAAAATCCATTCAGAAGAAGTTTTTATAAAGGCTAATCTTTGATAATCTGATTATTGAACTTTTCCACATAATTCTAGAACAACAAAACGATATAAAATATACTAAAACAATCCTTACAAATTATCTACTTAACAATGCAAGTCGCAAAAAATACGCCCAGTAAAAACTATCAAAAAGGCTAATATTTTGGAATCGGGTTCACTTGACTATATAACCTTCACACATAACTGTTGGACTAAGCAACGTAGGACAATATATAGTACATTAACACCACTTCTGAAATAGCATCTAACTAACAATACAATTCTCATCAAAATCCGTTCAGTAGAACTTTTTTAGAAGGCTAATCTTTCATAATCGGAATCAAATATTGAAAAGGCTAATATTTGATAAAAAAAATGGTCACCCGATTTTCGAATTTCCCCCTATAATTCTAGAACTAAGCAACGTTATATAATAAAACGTTCCCTAGAAAATTATTTAACAGTATAGGTTCCATCGAAATACATTCGGCAAAATCTTTTAAAAAGGCTAATCTTTCATAATCGGAGTGATCTGATTATAGAACTTCCCAGAATAATTATATAACTAAGCTACGTAGAACGATATGTTATACATTAAAACCTTCCCTTAAAAATTATCTTAGTTTAAGTTCTACGAAAACGCATTCAGCAGAACTCGAGTTATAAGCAGCCGGAACGAAATTTCATATATGTAGAAGTAAATAGAAGTATATTGCCATTAATATAATTTGCATTTGAATAAAAAAAGGTACTTTTCAGTTAGCCGGGCACCAGTGATATATGAACACACACACACACATATATATATATATATACATGTATTTTTGTAGATATATGTGTATATATGTGTGTGTATATATATATATATCACTGGCGCCCGGCTAACCAAAAAGTACCAAAAAAAAATATATATACTGCGAAAATGCAGTCGTACATTTGAAAAAAAAACACCTTTTGGCCTAAAATCTCTCATCAAAACTGTTTTTCTTTTTTTTCTTTTCTTTCTTTTTAAAAAAAAATAAAATTAGTAACAGTTTTTTCTTTTATTTTTCCAGATGTATAGCCATTTCAATTCTTTCTGCAACAAAAAAAGACACTTTTTGGCTTAAAATCAAATTTTTTGGGGTCAAAAGTAAAATCAAAATCGCCAAAAACAAAAGATAAATTGCCAAATTTGTTTCAATAGAAATCTTGCCCCTTGAATAATGTTTTAAGCATTATGAACATTTCTAATCATGTTTAAATTAAATATTTTCGTTTTATAATATTCTCTCATCAAAACACTTTTTTTATTCTTTCTTTCTTTCTTTTTTTTTTTAAATAAAATTAGTAACAGTTTTTCTTTTATTTTTCGAGATGTATAGCCTTTTCATTTCTTTCTGCAACAGTAATGATCGCCAAAAAATTAGCAATGGTAACCTTTTCGGCCAAAATAACAGAACTTTCTATCATAATTCGATAGCTATTATACGTAGAACGTTGTGTTACATACTAAAACCTTCCCTGAAAAATTATCTCTCGAACAGCAAAGTTTCCATCAAATTCCATTCAGCAGATCTCGAGTTATAAAGGAACGGAACGAAATTTCCGTTTGTGTTTTATATATATAGCGAGGCTAACGAAAAAGACAGGCTACCGCGGTGCGTTCCACTTATCTTTTTTTTACAGACCGCTAGAGTGACGTGATGCTCTTTTCGTACACCTGCATTGGTGGATTCGAGCCTCACGTGAATCCCGCGGTCTGTAAAAAAAGATACGCGTAAAGCACCGCGGTAGCCTTTCTTTTTCGCTAGCCTCGTATATATAGTAGATGACGTGAAAGGTATTCCTGCGAACGAAATGCCTGTCCTTTACCGTGTTTTTTTTATTTTTAGAAATAAATGAATCACATTTAATTCATTTCAAAATTTTTGTTTACGTTTGGAAACAAATTTTAAATGGCGATAACTCTTAATGTATACATTTTAGAAGGTACATCTTCCCTCAAAAACTAATTTATTTTTAAAGATCTTTCTAAAAACGTAAATTATATATTTAAAATATTTTTAAAGCATAAACACTACGTCTGATTACTTTATTTTACAATATTTAAAAGAACACGCATTTTATCAGACAATTAAATACACTAAACAAACATGAGTGAAAAATTGACCTGGGCCTGGACTCGAACCTGGGACCTTATGCGTACCATGCCGACGTTCTGCGACTGAGTTACCCAGATCCATATTCGTAACCGGCAATTTCTCAATACTTATTCATGTTAGAAACAATCATCTGCCGCAGTTTGCAGTCATATTTAATTATTTGATAAAATATGTGTTCTTATAATTGTGAAGTTTTATTTAAAAAAAAATATATCTTCAGAAGAAAATGGCTGACTTGCAGATGAAATTTGATGTGGTTATATTATAACCTGTAACTGATTTGTGCTATTTTAATACAGATGGTACATGGTCGTTGGCGGGTTTTATCTCTGTTTTGGCATAATTTTTTAATCGCCAAGTTAATTAACAGTTTTTTGCTAATTAAGGATAGAAAATAATATTTTTTTACACTGAATTTTATAAAAGCACATAGATTACGTAATTACTTGTCCAAAAATGCAATCCTTTTTTTATTCTGCCGAATATTAAGGTCTGTAGGTTGTTTGAAAAAAAAAGTTTGACGAAGAAAAAAGTGATCATTTTAAGTAACTCGACGTTTTTAAAAAAAATCTATATCTCTGTTTATAAATCACTTATGAAGATGAGTTTGGTCTTAAATTGAAGAAATTCTTCATTAGAGTCTTCTAGTTTTCGTTTTTTATTTCGGCGACGCTTGGTTTATTATATATCTGATATTTTAATCTGGCATGTTTTGTCGATTTAACATTGCGAAGTTGATTCCTGTAAATAAGCAGTAGCGGTCTAGTTCAGTTCTTGGCGTTGTTTGTGTGGCGTTTTTTTTTTTTTAAGCTTGGCTTGGCAGAGCGACCGCCCTGCTTGATTTCCGAAAGTAAGGCTATACCCAGTTTGACAAATTGTGAATTAGCATTTTTCAGAAATTTTTGTTTTCTATTTTTAACGTTGTATTTACTGAAACGTAAAATGAAATAATCTGTATGATTATTTTCAACATTGCTGAAATATTGCCTGGTTTTGTATATTTGGATATGAGTCGACCGAGTAATTTCCCATTGTCACTTTTTTCATATGACATGCAGTATATTTGTAATTTACTTTTAATACTTTAAATACTTTAATACTCCGTTACGTGTACGAAATCATTGAAATTATTTATTTTTTTAGCCCATTGTTTTTATTAGTGTAAGATGGCGAGATATGCCATAATGGACAAGATGCCGTGTCACGTGGTTTGCCTATACTCAGGATCTGTAGGGAAATGCCACTCACAAGGAAGGTCTCCTTAATACGTATACTTGCCTTCAAGCGAATATTTAAACAAATAAAATATTTTCGAGTATTTGACGCAAAGACATGCGATTTGGCGAACAGCACTTTTTCCTCGCCAAATGCATGTGTTTTAATGCATTTGATAATTCCTGGTTAAATAAGTGTTTAACTGCGCAGTAATTTATGAATTTAAACATAAACTATTAAATAGTTTATTATTTTTTTCTATAAGCTTGTGTAATATATACAATTTACGTGTTGCTGGAGTGATTTAATTTTACACGGTTTCACTGGCTGAATAAGTTTGAAGTGCATTTTAAAAGTAGCTACCCGACTAAGAATGGCCTCATTGTATATTTCGATATTGAACAAGTCATTGTTTCCATGGCAACAGTTCTTTTCTCTTGTTGTCTTCGTCTGTAACAATATTAAAGTTAAATTGACAATGCTCTGAATCGACAAAAATGTTTAGCTTGAAGCATTTTCAATCAATTTAAATTTTGCTGTAAATGCTGTATATGTCACGATGTAATCGCAACATTTTTAGCGCAATCGCGATGTGTACGATTGCACGTGTTCAATTTCCCATTAAATCTCTAAATTTATTAATTTTAATATGTTTCTTTCAGTATTTAATTATCCCCGTATCAGCGTTTTTAATTATCTTTAATTTAACGTATCCATTGTCTGCCAACACTGTTTCTTTCTCATTTTAACTTTCGTCAAACGCCGATATTTCGCATTTCAGTCGATGCATATCGCGGCAGTTTTGTGGGGAATTCGTCATCGGCTCACCGCTTCTCCCGTTCCTTCGATCCGGCAAAAGCGCTCCACATGCTTCGCCGAGGAACGCGTTGCGGTAGGTTCATCGCTCTTTGGCGCGCGCCAACAGGTGGCGTGTTTTCGGAGCTCGCTCCGTTTCTGCGCATCGCTATTGGACGATCGCGTGTTTTATCGCCAAGGGCAACCGGCTCGGCACTTCGCACTGATGTTAAAATCAGTTATGTTCTGGAAGTGCTCAGTGTAGTTTGGTAGTTTTTCTCCTCTTGAATTTCATCAGTCATGGAGGACGCGAAGTCACCGGAGTCCCTCACCTATTCAGAGTTTTATAGATGAATAAATCATCTCTTGTTTTTTTACCATCAAAAAGGCTTTTTGTCTCAGTTATTCCTAAGATGAGTGTCCTGTGTTTGCAGTTATGTATTTCTCGCGTCATTTATACATCGCATCGTTCCTGCTAAAAATGGGTGAGATAATTCCTTTTTACTTATTTTAATTATGTGCTAGTCCATCGCTAAAATAATAGCGAGCGTGAGACCTTGGGTTCATTTTAATATTTATATTTTGCGGTTCTTCACTTGTGATCACGTCACCACGTGTTAGCACGTGGTCGGCCTCTTCAACACAACGTGTTTGAAATATTACACTACATATGGTGCCTCAGATCCAGGTCGTAATTTTAGCGTGGACTATTTTTTTTTTCCCATATAAATTCAATTTGTTTAAAATTTAAAATCTAAAAAACTTAAACTCTCACCCTAAAAATTTTGTACAATCGTTAAAGTTATTTTTTTTATGCTATAGAATGTAGTAATTAATCAGTTAAAATTTAAATTCATCAAAAAAAAAAAAAAAAAAGTCTTTTGGAATGTAAATTTTTCAAAAAAAAAAAAAAAAAATTCGTTTTTTCTGGCTGTAAATTTAATCAAGTCCTTTAATGTGTTTATCATTGCCAAATTATTTTTTCATGCAAAACTCTCATATACTTGTACTGATGCACTGACAGGGCATAACTCGTGCCAATCTTTTTTTTTTCCTTTAAATTTCTTAGTTTTTTTATATATTTTTTTAATCAAAAGTTTAGAGTTTTCAATCATCAACATGAATGTGCAAAATGGCATGATTAATCCGACGTGGCAGAAAGTCCCAGGTTTCACTTGTTTTGAAGCCATCTTAATGAACCTATCCAACATGGTGGAAGGAGATGTAACATATGAAATCAAGAAACACAGCAGTGTAAGTAACCCGGCATTGCCAGAAATCGAAAAGCAGCTTTTAAATGTATTCAATTTTAGAATAGAGCCCTTAACATCTCTGTTCAAAGAGGTGCAAACAGATTTTGCCCGCCTAGTGCATGAAAGAGACAATCTTCAAAGTCTTAGTACAAAATTATTACAGCGAATACAAATGAACAAGAAGATTGAAGTCTCTCATGTTACTACCCAGGTTGAGGACCTGCAGCAAAATGTGCCGTCTTCTACTGATGCATCAACACAGACGTGCAACACCCCAGCTTATGCTCCTATAGTGCTGGATCCCTGTGTTCATAGGTGTGAACATGACACCTCCATATTAAATTCCACTTTAAAATCCCCTGCAGTAAAGTCTCTTCAGGCTCACAATTCTACTTTAAATTCTTCTAGTAATTCTAATTCTTCGTTTAACAAATCCTCCAAGCCACCTAAAATCATCATTTATGCCATTGACGAGAAATATAATATCCCTGATATCATCCAAGCAATATCGGATACTGCTGGCTTTACCCCTTCATGTAATTTCATAAAGAGAAATAAATCAAGAAAATCAAACAAATACAATTACATCTTTCAAGTGCCAGCAAACATCGCCACACTACTTGTGAACTGCAAGACTCTGAAAATTCGTGAACAATGTGTTTTTGTGAAACAGTTTATCCGTATTATCCGGTGCTATAATTGCCAATCTTTCAACCACGTTGCAAGTTCTTGCAAAAAGTCACGTGCATGTCCCTGGTGTGCTGAAGCACATGAACCAGGCCACTGCACAAAACCTCCGAAGTGCAAAAACTGTATAGCAAATAATCAGTTCTACAAACGGAACTTTAATGTTGACCATCCGGCATTTTCGCCAACATGTGAGTCTTTTAAATTATTTGTTTCAAAAGTTAGGCTTAGGTTAAGCTCAAGCCTTATAAAATAGTTAAACCCAATCCTTTTGTGTCTGCTCCACATTCAACAGTTTTTTTTTCTCTACATAGTGTGTTCAAGTTTTTCCCGTTTGTGAAATATGTGTACGTGCTAGAGAGAGTGCATAGTACCCAATGGAGTGGTACTGCTATGAATCTTTCATGACATTTTGTAAACTCTCCTCTGGCATGTACCGCTGCTCATCCCTGTTTTTCCTTAATTTATTCACAATTTTAAAAGTTCGTACCTGAACCAGTAACGTGCGCTCCAGCTAGTGTTTCATCTTAACTGCAATTTCTCTGTCTTTTTCGTGAACTGTTTTCATCTACAAGTACTCACCTTTGCCTTGAACTCTGCAAGATTAAGTCCTAACATAAATAACATTCCTGAACTGTTCTCTTAAAGAACTCCTTTTGCAGCATCTTAATTTGTAATTATCGTAAATATTTAACATATGCAATATTTATTTGCATACTATTACAATTTTCCTTTACCCTGTTGATGTGGCTCCAGCATAGTCATCTGTAAAGTTTATTTATCTCAAGGTATTTTTTTATTTTAAATTAACAATTTTTACCAATTATTTAAATTATTTGTATCTATTTTTGTGTAATTCATTGGTCATTTTTTTAACTTATATAATTTTCTCATGCAAAATTTTTTTATATAACAAACAGGTTGAGATATACAGTTTGTATATTTCGTGCAAATCTTTACTTATTCAACTATATTTTTTATATCTTCGATTGGCACCTGTCTTTTTGACAGATTTTTTTTTTTTGTATTTTCTTACTGTTCTTATAATTGTATTTTGTGTATTTCCCTAGCCCTTATTTAAATCACTCATGAGTTGCAACTCCCCCTTTTATAATTTTTGCTAGCCCTTTATTAATTGTTTTTTCAACTTTTGTGTATATTTATGTGTTTAGTTCAAGCGCTTGACATTATTTTCTTTGCACTTATATGTTTGTTCCATGGTACCTAATGAACAATCATACCTTTGCTAAGTATCAATTTCAAAGCAATCGATGTGTACACATAGTCAATTTTTTGAAATATTGAAAAGCTAATTATGCATTTATGTTTTTCGTAAGGCCTTACATTTTTCATTTACAACAACTATCCCAAAAGGATATGTTCATATACCTAAGTATGTATATATAGGTTTGCATAACTACAAAAAAAAAATGATGGTAAATTTTAGGTTATGGTGTGTAAACAATGTGTTCTCTTACAGCATTTTACCAATAATTTTCTACTTGATGCATTTAATTTTTACTTCAACCTGCTCTTATTGCAATTTTACATATATTTTTTTCCTCATTTTCATAACATCCTTTTCAAGGTATTAATATTTATTCAATGGTTTTGTCTCATAATTTTGAGTCAAATAATTTTTTTTGCACATTTTTAATCGTGTAATGTTATACAATGGTGTCTCATGCATTCGTACTTTTCCATTCAATGTTCATGATATGGAGTTGTTTTCAATTCACTGTGTGCTTAGGCTTTATAAAGTATGTATGAATACTGTGTTTACTTACAGGTTACAAGTGGTACTTTTAATAATTCATTTCAGTAACTATTCAATTAAATTTGTTAGGATAATTTTATAAGTTTGTACTTCTGTACATGTGTGTTCCATTTTAATTATTCTTATAGTTAGAACGTTGTTTCATTTGCTAATCATTAGCATTATGTTCTACTTCCTTTCACTCATTCATTTAAGTATTGCAATCCAAAGTGTTTTGCACTTAACTCTTGGTTTTCAACTTTTGATAATTGGAAAGTTTAAATTTTTTTCATCACTGTCAAAACAATGGCAGTTGGTCTCTTCACATTCAAAAATTATTTACTAGTGCACATAATGTATTTTTCTTGTGACATTTTTATCAATTAATGTGCTAATCTATTTATTATTTAAAAAAAATTGTGTTAGTCACAACGAATTTACATGTAACTAATTGTGTCATGCTTTTAAAATGTTTTCTATGGTTAAAAGAAATTTTTTTATTACCAATGGTGAAGTATAATTGTTAATCTTTATAAGTCAAATTAATTATGAAATTGTGTTTGTCTCACAGAAGGTAATTTGTAATATGCATCACTGAAATTATGTAATAATGTACTGTTTATATATATATATTACTGTATTTATTTCATTTACAACAGAAATTTATTGTGTCATTTATACGACTTATTGTATAGTCGTCTTTGTCAATCCCGTGTATTCTCTGGTGACTCGTTTTACTCCCACATTCAGCAATTTCGGAATTTCATTCATAGTCAAAATTCGTATTTGTTGCTAAATTTGCTTCGAATTCCTCTTTTTAAATTTTGCAAAATTTTTCCTTCACATTCAAAATTTTTCCTTTTTCCAAATTTTTCTCGCCCATGTAAAATGGTCGCTTCCCAGTCTAAATTTTACAAATTTTTCATTTGCGGGGGAATATGTCACGATGTAATCGCAACATTTTTAGCGCAATCGCGATGTGTACGATTGCACGTGTTCAATTTCCCATTAAATCTCTAAATTTATTCATTTTAATATGTTTCTTTCAGTATTTAATTATCCCCGTATCAGCGTTTTTAATTATCTTTAATTTAACGTATCCATTGTCTGCCAACACTGTTTCTTTCTCATTTTAACTTTCGTCAAACGCCGATATTTCGCATTTCAGTCGATGCATATCGCGGCAGTTTTGTGGGGAATTCGTCATCGGCTCACCGCTTCTCCCGTTCCTTCGATCCGGCAAAAGCGCTCCACGTGCTTCGCCGAGGAACGCGTTGCGGTAGGTTCATCGCTCTTTGGCGCGCGCCAACAGGTGGCGTGTTTTCGGAGCTCGCTCCGTTTCTGCGCATCGCTATTGGACGATCGCGTGTTTTATCGCCAAGGGCAACCGGCTCGGCACTTCGCACTGATGTTAAAATCAGTTATGTTCTGGAAGTGCTCAGTGTAGTTTGGGAGTTTTTCTCCTCTTGAATTTCATCAGTCATGGAGGACGCGAAGTCACCGGAGTCCCTCACCTATTCAGAGTTTTATAGATGAATAAATCATCTCTTGTTTTTTTACCATCAAAAAGGCTTTTTGTCTCAGTTATTCCTAAGATGAGTGTGCTGTGTTTGCAGTTATGTATTTCTCGCGTCATTTATACATCGCATCGTTCCTGCTAAAAAAGGGTGAGAGAATTCCTTTTTACTTATTTTAATTATGTGCTAGTCCATCGCTAAAATAATAGCGAGCGTGAGACCTTGGGTTCATTTTAATATTTATATTTTGCGGTTCTTCACTTGTGATCACGTCACCACGTGTTAGCACGTGGTCGGCCTCTTCAACACAACGTGTTTGAAATATTACACTACATATGGTGCCTCAGATCCAGGTCGTAATTTTAGCGTGGACTATTTTTTTTCCCATATAAATTCAATTTGTTTAAAATTTAAAATCTAAAAAACTTAAACTCTCACCCTAAAAATTTTGTAAAATCGTTAAAGTTATTTTTTTTATGCTATAGAATGTAGTAATTAATCAGTTAAAATTTACATTCATCAAAAAAAAAAGAAAAAAAAAAAAGTCTTTTGGAATGTAAATTTTTCAAAAAAAAAAAAATTTTCATTTTTTCTGGCTGTAAATTTAATCAAGTCCTTTAATGTGTTTATCATTGCCAAATTATTTTTTCATGCAAAACTCTCATATACTTGTACTGATGCACTGACAGGGCATAACTCGTGCCAATCTTTTTTTTCCTTTAAATTTCTTAGTTTTTTTATATATTTTTTTAATCAAAAGTTTAGAGTTTTCAATCATCAACATGAATGTGCAAAATGGCATGATTAATCCGACGTGGCAGAAAGTCCCAGGTTTCACTTGTTTTGAAGCCATCTTAATGAACCTATCCAACATGGTGGAAGGAGATGTAACATATGAAATGAAGAAACACAGCAGTGTAAGTAACCCAGCATTGCCAGAAATCGAAAAGCAGCTTTTAAATGTATTCAATTTTAGAATAGAGTCCTTAACATCTCTGTTCAAAGAGGTGCAAACAGATTTTGCCCGCCTAGTGCATGAAAGAGACAATCTTCAAAGTCTTAATACAAAATTATTACAGCGAATACAAATGAACAAGAAGATTGAAGTCTCTCATGTTACTACCCAGGTTGAGGACCTGCAGCAAAATGTGCCGTCTTCTACTGATGCATCAACACAGACGTGCAACACCCCAGCTTGTGCTCCTATAGTGCTGGATCCCTGTGTTCATAGGTGTGAACATTACACCTCCATATTAAATTCCACTTTAAAATCCCCTGCAGTAAAGTCTCTTCAGGCTCACAATTCTACTTTAAATTCTTCTAGTAATTCTAATTCTTCGTTTAACAAATCCTCCAAGCCACCTAAAATCATCATTTATGCCATTGACGAGAAATATAGTATCCCTGATATCATCCAAGCAATATCGGATACTGCTGGCTTTACCCCTTCATGTAATTTCATAAAGAAAAATAAATCAAGAAAATCAAACAACTACAATTACATCTTTCAAGTGCCAGCAAACATCGCCACACTACTTGTGAACTGCAAGACTCTGAAAATTGGTGAACAATGTGTTTTTGTGAAACGGTTTATCCGTATTATCCGGTGCTATAATTGCCAATCTTTCAACCACGTTGCAAGTTCTTGCAAAAAGTCACGTGCATGTCCCTGGTGTGCTGAAGCACATGAACCAGGCCACTGCACAAAACCTCCGAAGTGCAAAAACTGTATAGCAAATAATCAGTTCTACAAACGGAACTTTAATGTTGACCATCCGGCATTTTCGCCAACATGTGAGTCTTTTAAATTATTTGTTTCAAAAGTTAGGCTTAGGTTAAGCTCAAGCCTTATAAAATAGTTAAACCCAATCCTTTTGTGTCTGCTCCACATTCAACAGTTTTTTTTTCTCTACATAGTGTGTTCAAGTTTTTCCCGTTTGTGAAATATGTGTACGTGCTAGAGAGAGTGCATAGTACCCAATGGAGTGGTACTGCTATGAATCTTTCATGACATTTTGTAAACTCTCCTCTGGCATGTACCGCTGCTCATCCCTGCTTTTCCTTAATTTATTCACATTTTTAAAAGTTCGTACCTGAACCAGTAACGTGTGCTCCAGCTAGTGTTTCATCTTAACTGCAATTTCTCTGTCTTTTTCGTGAACTGTTTTCATCTACAAGTACTCACCTTTGCCTTGAACTCTGCAAGATTAAGTCCTAATATAAATAACATTCCTGAACTGTTCTCTTAAAGAACTCCTTTTGCAGCATCTTAATTTGTAATTATCGTAAATATTTAACATATGCAATATTTATTTGCATACTATCACAATTTTCCTTTTCCCTGTTGATGTGGCTCCAGCATAGTCATCTGTAAAGTTTATTTATCTCAAGGTATTATTTTATTTTAAATTAACAATTTTTACCAATTATTTAAATTATTTGTATCTATTTTTGTGTAATTCATTGGTCATTTTTTTAACTTATATAATTTTCTCTTGCAAAATTTTTTTATATAACAAACAGGTTGAGATATACAGTTTGTATATTTCGTGCAAATCTTTACTTATTCAACTATATTTTTTATATCTTCGATTGGCACCTGTCTTTTTGACAGATTTTTTTTTGTATTTTCTTACTGTTCTTATAATTGTATTTTGTGTATTTCCCTAGCCCTTATTTAAATCACTCATGAGTTGCAACTCCCCCTTTTATAATTTTTGCTAGCCCTTTATTAATTGTTTTTTCAACTTTTGTGTATATTTATGTGTTTAGTTCAAGCGCTTGACATTATTTTCTTTGCACTTATATGTTTGTTCCATGGTACCTAATGAACAATCATACCTTTGCTAAGTATCAATTTCAAAGCAATCGATGTGTACACATAGTCAAATTTTTGAAATATTGAAAAGCTAATTATGCATTTATGTTTTTCGTAAGGCCTTACATTTTTCATTTACAACAACTATCCCAAAAGATATGTTCATATACCTAAGTATGTATATATAGGTTTGCATAACTACAAAAAAAAAAAAAATGATGGTAAATTTTAGGTTATGGTGTGTAAACAATGTGTTCTCTTACAGCATTTTACCAATAATTTTCTACTTGATGCATTTAATTTTTACTTCAACCTGCTCTTATTGCAATTTTACATATATTTTTTTCCTCATTTTCATAACATCCTTTTCAAGGTATTAATATTTATTCAATGGTTTTGTCTCATAATTTTGAGTCAAATAATTTTTTTTGCACATTTTTAATCGTGTAATGTTATACAATGGTGTCTCATGCATTCGTACTTTTCCATTCAATGTTCATGATATGGAGTTGTTTTCAATTCACTGTGTGCTTAGGCTTTATAAAGTATGTATGAATACTGTGTTTACTTACAGGTTACAAGTTGTACGTTTAATAATTCATTTCAGTAACTATTCAATTAAATTTGTTAGGATAATTTTATAAGTTTGTACTTCTGTACATGTGTGTTCCATTTTAATTATTCTTATAGTTGGAACGTTGTTTCATTTGCTAATCATTAGCATTATGTTCTACTTCCTTTCACTCATTCATTTAAGTATTGCAATCCAAAGTGTTTTGCACTTAACTCTTGGTTTTCAACTTTTGATAATTGGAAAGTTTAAATTTTTTTCATCACTGTCAAAACAATGGCAGTTGGTCTCTTCACATTCAAAAATTATTTACTAGTGCACATAATGTATTTTTCTTGTGACATTTTTATCAATTAATGTGCTAATCTATTTATTATTTAAAAAAAAATTGTGTTAGACACAACTAATTTACATGTAACTAATTGTGTCATGCTTTTAAAATGTTTTCTATGGTTAAAAGAAATTTTTTTATTACCAATGGTGAAGTGTAATTGTTAATCTTAATAAGTCAAATTAATTATGAAATTGTGTTTGTCTCACAGAAGGTAATTTGTAATATGCATCACTGAAATTATGTAATAATGTACTGTTTATATATATATTACTGTATTTATTTCATTTACAACAGAAATTTACTGTGTCATTTATACGACTTATTGTATAGTCGTCTTTGTCAATCCCGTGTATTCTCTGGTGACTCGTTTTACTCCCACATTCAGCAATTTCGGAATTTCATTCATAGTCAAAATTCGTATTTGTTGCTAAATTTGCTTCGAATTCCTCTTTTTAAATTTTGCAAAATTTTTCCTTCACATTCAAAATTTTTCCTTTTTCCAAATTTTTCTCGCCCATGTAAAATGGTCGCTTCCCAGTCTAAATTTTACAAATTTGTCATTTGCGGGGGAATATGTCACGATGTAATCGCAACATTTTTAGCGCAACCGCGATGTGTACGATTGCACGTGTTCAATTTCCCATTAAATCTCTAAATTTATTAATTTTAATATGTTTCTTTCAGTATTTAATTATCCCCGTATCAGCGTTTTTAATTATCTTTAATTTAACGTATCCATTGTCTGCCAACGCTGTTTCTTTCTCATTTTAACTTTCGTCAAACGCCGATATTTCGCATTTCAGTCGATGCATATCGCGGCAGTTTTGTGGGGAATTCGTCATCGGCTCACCGCTTCTCCCGTTCCTTCGAACCGGCAAAAGCGCTCCACATGCTTCGCCGAGGAACGCGTTGCGGTAGGTTCATCGCTCTTTGGCGCGCGCCAACAGGTGGCGTGTTTTCGGAGCTCGCTCCGTTTCTGCGCATCGCTATTGGACGATCGCGTGTTTTATCGCCAAGGGCAACCGGCTCGGCACTTCGCACTGATGTTAAAATCAGTTATGTTCTGGAAGTGCTCAGTGTAGTTTGGGAGTTTTTCTCCTCTTGAATTTCATCTGTCATGGAGGACGCGAAGTCACCGGAGTCCCTCACCTATTCAGAGTTTTATAGATGAATAAATCATCTCTTGTTTTTTTACCATCAAAAAGGCTTTTTGTCTCAGTTATTCCTAAGATGAGTGTGCTGTGTTTGTAGTTATGTATTTCTCGCGTCATTTATAAATCGCATCGTTCCTGCTAAAAATGGGTGAGAGAATTCCTTTTTACTTATTTTAATTATGTGCTAGTCCATCGCTAAAATAATAGCGAGCGTGAGACCTTGGGTTCATTTTAATATTTATATTTTGCGGTTCTTCACTTGTGATCACGTCACCACGTGTTAGCACGTGGTCGGCCTCTTCAACACAACGTGATTGAAATATTACACTACACCATAGAATACGGTCGTTAATTTTCTTTATATATACATATAAATATATACGGTAAAACCATAGTTATAAAAGTGTATTTATTTACGTTAAACTTACTTAAACTAGTTCAGTAGGAAGTGTAGGAAAAAGTTTTACTAAAAGACTGTTTATCATAAAAGCGTATTTTTATTTCATTATGTCGGCAACAAGCGATAAATCGCCAAAAACACGTAATTTTCATGATATTTTATGGACATTATATCGAGGTTTCGCAGCAATTATTTTTTTAAACATATCAGTCCTCATGAGAAGAATATTCTGTAATTTTTTCAAATGTTTCTGAGTATGCGCCTATGGAGACCTTCCTTGTCGTGTGGAAAAGCCTCCCTAATGATACTTTAATTCCAGTTTAGGTTGTTTTATTTAAGTTTTAAATAAAGTTTTGCTATTACTATTTCCTCTTAACACGTTTGGTAAGTGTCCAAAATATTTTACGCTCTTTCTTTATGTAGTTCCTATGTAATTGGCCATCTTACTCAAAGATTCAAGTAAGACGCCAAAATGCAAGCATTTACAAAAGAAAATTGACTTCCAAAAAACATCCAATGAATGTGACTTGGTGAATAAATATTTGGGAATATTCTTAAAAGATAACACGGTTAAATAAGTACACAAACTGTCATTTTTATAAACTGAAGCATTATTTAATGATCCTCAAATTGTACTAGGCTACCAATAGAACTAATGGATTGTTAAGTATTTTTTAGCACTGTAATATTATGGATTTTCATTTGAATTAATTATTTAATATTAAGATACATAAACGTTTGCTTATGTTTAATGTTTTTTTGTTGTTGTTAGGAAATATAAACATTTTTCAAAATTTTCATTACTATTGTCAAATGCCATTGACCAATAATTACGCAATTCATGACACAGAAATAATATATTCACTAAAAATAGGAAATAGACGAATTAAATCGTATATTGTCTCCATACAATAATAATTGAACAATACAGAATTAATTTTCAAAAAGAATTATCAACAGTTTCCGTATTTTATAGTAATTAGAGAGTAGGTATCCAAGTGTGGAAAACAATTCGTTTTGCTAAGTGTTATTGTGTGTTTTCTAGTATGTATCTTCTACTATGTTGGTAGAACACCATGGGTCTTTTCTAGGAAAACTATTATCTGATAATAACGCCTAATGGTTAGATTTGATAATTCATTGATTTTTTAACTACAGTTTTGATTTATTGTTTTTTTATGATAAAAAATAAAGATCAACTCCTGAATAAAATCATGATAAAATTGAAGTTATTAAAATTATTAAAGTCATGATTTCAGCAAAATATTTTGTATTGTATTTCGACTCGCCGTATATTAAAGTTTTTTGTTTGATAAGTTGTAAAGATATTTTTCTGGAGAAGAATTTTAATGAGCAAGAAAGTACCGTATTTTTTAGAAAAAAAGTAAAAAAAAAAAAGTAATGCTTGCTTTTAAAAGTAAATTGATTTGTCTGTATAAATGTATGTATTCTAAAATCGATAATTAAAAGTTTAAAAATTATATTTATCAGACATTATTCTACATTTATTTTTAATTGTATTGGAACTTTAAAATTTCTTTTTTAAATTTTATTCTTTTGTATGTTATTTTATACTGATAAGTAACAAGTCTGAAATGTTCGTATTTGGTTGTTTAATTCACGTTTTTCATTTTATTATTTAATTTTACGTTAGGTCCAGAATTAGGAGTTTCCTGTAAATCCCCTAATCGCCTGTGCTTCAGATTTTGCTACGGAGTAGAACACTGTCTTTCCTTTTCTTTTTAAATTTTTTTTTTATAGTTTCACCTGTTTAAAGTGATCAATAAAGTCATTGCTAGAGTGCAGTTGTATAAGAAAGGTCTAATGAAACCCTTGAACATTGAATTGGGTTTAAGTAATAGTCATTTAGTATGTAGATCAAGTAATCTGACTGAATACATTGTATAGAAATACCATTAAATATGTACAATAAATTATTTTAGTTCAGGCCATTTTTGATAGAAAATGTTATT
The DNA here is from genome assembly GCA_963931845.1 of Maratus michaelseni. Taxonomy (NCBI): domain Eukaryota; kingdom Metazoa; phylum Arthropoda; class Arachnida; order Araneae; family Salticidae; genus Maratus; species Maratus michaelseni. The sequence goes on along the minus strand of OZ007591.1, from coordinate 298,248,636 downwards.
TTATTTACATAAAAAATTCGTATAAAATCTTTCTCAAATTTCAAATTTTAAATTTCAATATATTAATAATTAAAACTTTTTTGAATTTATATTTGTCTATGCATATATAATTCTATATAATCATTTATCATAGTAATCTTGCGAACATTTTGTTCCTCATTTCTCTTCTAACGTAATATTTTTGTAAATTAACTGCATGAAATTGCTTAATGAGTACGCAAAATTACAATAGATGAAAACAATTGCTTAGAAGTTATATTTTATTTTATATTTGTTATGCATTTGTTACAAAAGGGAACATATCCGTCATTTGAAGAAACTGTCGCTCATTTTTACTTCTGATACAGGTCCATTCAATAGCAAACTGAACATATTTTACATTGTAGGGGCAATGAGAACGCCGGCCGTCCCAGCTACCCAAAATTTTGCACCCCAAGCAACCGTGATTTACAGATGTGGTGAACGTCAAGCCCTCAATGTTCAAGCCTTCCCCGAACAGGTCACTGCTCGTGGATGGTGCAACGGAGGAGTCTATCAATATATGAGTAAGAGATTTCAAAGACTTTTGTGGAGGGTCCTGTAGTCAATTGCTACACATGAAAGGATCATTGTAATTGAAGAATAATAAAGTGGAATAGCAAGTCGCGCAACTAGTAGCAAAAACAAGAAATTAAGGGAAAGGGCAAAAAACAAATAATCCTTTAATTTCCAGGATATACATAATTTTTACTAATCCTTTCAGTGCAAACTCATGGGAAAATATTTATTGTTTATAAGAAAATGGTAAATACGCGTACGTTCAATGGATAAATTATAATGTTACTCTTCTTCAGACTTTTGAGAAAAATTCGCAGAAGATGCATGTTTTCTAGAAGTTACGGAGTTTTCCTGACAGTATAGATAACCAGAATTCTAAGAAAATAAGGATTTTTTTACATCTGAGGTTTCTTTTAGGAGAATGCCTTATAAAGAACTGATGCCAGAGAACATGAATCACCCATGATACCAGACCAATAGAACACAATGTGGAATTACAGAAGTCTAGCAGAACTCAATTCATTTTTTTTAAATATATAATTTTCTCAGAATATGACTATTTCCGATAGTAAACTACACCCAGTTTGACAAATTGCATGAGTCATTTGCTTAGTTAACGTGAATGATATTATTAGTCAGGGCTAGAAACTGCAGATTTGCCTAGCAGAAGATATCCATCGTAAAAGATGTCGGTACTGTATTCCTTTTCCGACTTTTGTATATGGAATAGTTTATGAAGTGTTCCTATTTTTTAAAAGTAGTTTATGTTCATAAGCCTTTTTTAATGAATATTTTATAACTACAAAACGCATCAGTTGTGACTAGTGTCTTATCTTCATTTAAGTTTCTAATATGTTATATTATGTCGGGAAGCAAATGTTACCAAGCAAATTTATTATTATGTTTTATATAAGGTTATGTAATATTTAGTTTTGCAAACAAGCATTTTTAATATCCCGAAATATGAGCACTTTTAACGGGACTTTTTTTATAGCAATCATTTCGTGCCGACTATAGATACTTTGTAAAGTATATCAATTTCAATTATATTTGCTTTCTATTTTGACTACTAAAATAATTCTATATGATTACGCTTATATGCTGAATTATTTTAAATTACATTAATGCCTAAAAAGGGATTAAACCGTTTCGAAATAAGCTTGCTCATCTCTTAATAAAGAGTAATATCTCACAGCTATAATAGCTCATCTGAAACATCTAATTCACCATAGTGCACGTTTGACTCGAAATCTAGTTTTTTGTTAGATTCTTATAATATAAAGGGAAAGACTACCATGCATAATAATTTTCAACTCATATTTTACATTAATCAGTTATTGAAATTCATGAAAAAGCATCAGGTGTTAATTACTGCTATAGATATTAAAATACTTTACACGGAGTGACACGTAACATTATGAATTAGACTGATGTCCAGAAAATAAGTGGCGGTGACCGGACACTTTTGATTTCAGACGTTTTATTGAATATCTACTAAAAATCTTCAAGAAATTCCCGAAATGCCCTTGAAATTTGAGGATGTAAAGAATATGTTTGACTTCATGTTTCTTTTAGTGAAGATTTAGTCCTGAGGACAATTAATATGGTTCTAATAAATTTAATAATAAAATAATATTTGCGTTTCCCCAAGAAACAGAAAATGCTCAAAATGATCCGTCACTGTAGCAAATGACTGTCTAGGTTTTGTTCAATGTTTTTGTTTAATTTGTGTAAGAATAGCGCGCATATTCTTGAATTTGTTAACGTTTTTGAAAAAAAGCAAATGTTTTATATTATAGCATGCCGCGTTTTCTATCGAATTTAACACCGTTACCAAAAACTTGACAAAGAACAGTAGAGATATTATAATACAATTAAAAGAAGAATATATTGGATATTTCATGAGATATGGGTATCAGTAGGAAATGCCCGATTAGTAGGCGCATGTGCGAACTATACCAAACGTTTTTTTTATGATTTGATAGTCAGTTCCATAGAGAAACTTATAAAAAAGTCCATTCAAATATCGCGAAAATTCAGAAAGATACAGACAATACAGTGAGGTAATTGATAGATTGGGTAGGAAATCTCACAGGATTATATGCGATTTCCTACCCTATTTATCAATTAGCTGACTGTATTTCCTGTACCGGTTTTTAGTTTCAACGATATTTGACTGGTCTTTTTTATATAAGTTGCTCTATAGTATTGACTACCAAATCATTACAAAAAAACTTTGCATTATTTTGCGATATTTAAAATATATTTCATACAAATACCCATATATCATCAAGTATTCAATATATTAATATTTTAATTGTGGTATACTATATCTAGTGTTCTTTGTCAAGTTTTCGAAAAGTAGTGTTATTAAATCCGGTTGTAAATGTATGTAAACAAAAAGCTTTTGAATTTTTCACAGAAACATTAACATCTTCACGAATATACGTGCTATGCTTACACAAATTCATATAAATGCTGAAGGTGGTCCTACATAGTCATTTGCTACAGTGACAGACCATTTTGGGCATTTTCTGTTATTTGGGTGATAGCAAATATTATTTTATTTTTTAAATTATTCTTCTCCCCCCTAATTGCACTCGGGACAAAATTTTCACTGAAAATTAGTAAGTCAAACATGTTGTTTACATTCTTGAAGTTCAAGGACGATTCGTAAAGAATTTCAGTAGATATTCCACAAAACGTCTAAAATTGAAAAAATCGGTCACTGCCCCTATTTTTTGGACTTTAGTGTATCTTGATTAATTATATCTGGTATAATTTTTTTGAACTAAAATATCTTTCCCTCGCATTTCAAAATAGTTTAATAAATTTCTTTTGCGTTAATCATTATTTTCTCCTGACATAAAAGAAGTAAAACTTGGCCATTAATTTTCTAGCAAACATAATAATGCCAATAACGTAAACGATAAATTGTAGCTAAATATATTTTTTTATCATATATTCAGAGGATTTTTATCTTATTTTTTTTAACCCACTTGATTAAATGTATGAGTAGATATGTTTTTATGTTATTTTCTCATAATAAATTTTGAATCTAAAAAAGTGTATTTATTGAATTTTAATGTTTTAAAAACAAAACTATTAATAACTAACATAAAAATTTCCAAATTTTAATAATGTAACACCAAAAACAAAATGTGCGATATTTTCCATGCACTATATTTTCTTAGAATTTTAGAAAAAAATATCGAAAAGCCTTTGTTACGTTTGCTTTTTAATATTAAGAACCTGCGCTAGTCACACGAAGAAACGCTCAAGCTAATGTTAAATCTATGGGAAGGTTCTTGCGCGATTTATCGCTCACATTTTAATATTTTTAAATGATTTTTTTCTGCATAGGATAGCTAAGGTTGTAAACGTCTCTAACGTTGTTAGTTTTAACTTTTTCGATTTTGGTTACAGTTTTTTTATAAGCGAACATTTTCAATTTTAGAACCGGTTGGAACGTACCCTTATATAAAAAAACTGAAACCAAAATCGAAAAAGTAAAAACTAACAACGTTAGAGATCAACGTCAGCTACCCTATGCAAAAAAAATCATTTGAAAATATTAAAATGCGAGCGAGAAATCGCACAAGAACTTTCCCATACACTGTTAAAAATTTGCAGCAAACTGTCCAGTCATTTGACCGTTTTTATAGAAAATGGTTACATAACCGTAATGTAAATGTATTTTGACTATAATATGGGCAATAATATGGTCAGAATAGAGTTAAATTACGGCTATGTAACCATTTTCTATAACAACGGTCAAATGACTGGACAGTTTGCTGCAAATTTTTAACAGTGTATACTTAACATTACCTTGCGCGTTTTTTCGCATAAATGATGTAGGCTCTTAAAGTACAACCTGATTTTCCAAATAATGTATGATATTTAAGTTAATCAAAAGCCGTTTTATACATATTTTTCAAATTTTATATTTAAAATGCATTATTCCAGATATTCATAGAATAATTTTACGTGGTTTTAAATTATTGTTACATTAAAAGAGTCTTTTATGGTAAAAACACATATTAGGCTTCTTTAAAAAGTTTCTTTATTTTAAAACAGCGAATGAGGTTGAAAAAAGATAGTTATTTTCGCAGGTAACACGTTTCAAATACCGAAAAAAATCACCGAAACCTTAAAAAGTGAAAATAAATACGTTTGTGCGAATGAAAAATTTTCCAAAAACAGAAAATGTAGAATTAGTTTTTCCCATTATTATTTTTTTACGAGGATATCGTCTCAATTTTAGTTGAGTATTCACTGAAAGTATTATGTCGATCCTTTTTTTTATATATTATTTTCAAAATACTATGATGAAAGAAAAAACTAAACTTTTTCAGTTTTCTAAAACTTTTCTAAATCTTCAAATAGTTTTTTTTTTATATCATATAATTTTTCAAATATACCTTTAACTATTCATGTATTTTTTTACTATGGCTATTTAAATATCGAAAAAAAAATTTTCCAGTTAATTTCCAGAAAAGTTTAGAAAAACTTTCAATTAAAATAATTAATTTGTATAATATAATTAATCTGTTATAGAATAAAATAAAGTATCTGAAAAAAATAATATTTGGTATTACTAAAACAAATTATTTCTAAATATTCAGTATATTCTTATTTATTTTCAGTACTGAATCATATGTCAAATTGTCAGTTTATTTTCACTGACAGCGTCTTTTATTCTGCATTGAATAACCATTCAAAAGAAATTCAATAGACCCATCAATCAGGATCATTGTGTAAAGTAAATAAAAAGTTACTTTTTGAAAAGAATGTGGCTTAAGAAAAGTTCACTGCCTTCTATTTAAAGTATATGGATAATAAATATATTGTGTCGTTTTTTTTCTGTACAAATAACAATTTTAATGTGCAATACTCGTGCACGTACACTTAATTGAAAGCTATTATGTTACAATTTTTAAAATATTTATTGATTATTTAAAAATGTGACGCTTTTACTTTGAAACAAGTAAATCAAAATTAGCATTTTTAAAATGTAATTTAAAAAAATAAACGCACCATGTCTCATCGTGATTAAACGGTTAGGAAATATACATTTCCATTCATATATAAAGGAATAATTTGAATGCCTAAGGGGGGCCACTCGGCCCAGCAAAGCCAGGCCGTAGAGCGTTAGCACCTCCCCCGGGAATAAAGGAATAATTAAACATTTTTATACTCATTTAAATATTTAAATTTTGTATTAATATTACACATATAAAATGTATATACAACTTATCTATTTTAATCGCTAAACTCATTGTTTTGTTAAAACAATATTAAAAAAATTTGCGGATTAAATTTTACTTATGTAGGTAATCGACTACCATTTTTTACCATAAAGACGATTGACTCTATATATGCTGTTTATTTTTATAAAATACTATTCGTACTGCAAAATTTGAGAAATTTAATTGTTTTTAGGAAAATGCTAACACTACATTTCTACAAGACTAACTTTTTAAAAACATTTTTTTAACAACTACAAAATGCTGATTCCAAAGAGGCAATTAGTTAAAAAATATATTTTAATATAAACTAACAGATCACTACAAATAATATAATACAATCACTTGTTAACTTTAAATTAAAGTATAATAATGCTTAGAGTGATAAAAAAACATAACACGGAATACTTAAAAATACCTTTTTAATGTAGATTACATATGTTTCGTTCACTCTATCGGCGACATCTTCATATCTAAATGATAAATACAATATTCTCGCATATTTTTGAAAATGGTAAACATAACCACGAGATCGCATGTCCTGCTGTTATGTTTACCATTTTCAGAAATATGCGAGAATATTGTATTTATCATTTAGATACGAAGATGTCGCCGATAGAGTGAACGAAACATATGTAATCTACATTAAAAAGGTATTTTTAAATATTCCGTGTTATGTTTTTATCATTTTAATCAAAATTAGACTTTAATTTAACAGATCACTATTTAATTAACATTGATTTTAATAAACTATACAAATATATTACTAAAAATTCCATCTTTAATTTTTCGAAATGCGCCATAAAGATTGCCTTTTTAATAAATCAATTAAATTGGAAAATATATGATGGTGTTTAGCATTTTTATCATTTTGATATATTGAAAAAATACAAAGTTAGAGAAATGAATTTTAAAGACTCTAACTCTGAAATGTTTAAAATGAAATTGTTGCAATATCCTTTTTGCCTATTTTTAATAATCGTCTGAAAGAAACATATGATTCAAGTGTGTATGTCTAAATTTAGAAAAAAATCAAAATGTAGCAAAAGATTTGAAAAATTACCTTTTCATATTTTTTTTGTAAAATGAAGAGTGCCGATTTCCGCACTGTTTCACTTAAAAATCGCGACTCCTAATTATATTTAATGATAAGATTCGTAATATAAATTTATTTTCCACTCTTTTGTATTACAATTATTTCTTAAGTATGAACAATTTCTGAGTATGATCATAATTAGTGTATTTTATTCCATCTAAAAATATGTTAATTATTTTCCTTTTGTGTGCAATGCTTCCATTCTTCCATTTGGTATATCTCATTGTGAATGAATATAAACATATACAACGATAGATTTTTAAAGTAAGAGAAATATACACTTCTTCACTATCATCTATTAGCTTATTTTTTCGTTTTTTTTTTAATTCTTATTCTTTTTTAGTTTGGAGGCAATAAACAAATCGTATTTGTTTAGATGTCCTTTATATAAAAATAATGTGCGAACTAAAATAAAATTTCGAATATATATATAATAATAAGTATTCAGTTTCAATTTCTGTAAAAAATGAATAATGCACATTTTTGTAGCTTTGGTGTAAGACATGTTCAGAATAGCAGATAGCTGATATCTATATACCTTGTAATGACTTCATTAAATTATGTGGGAATATTGAATGAAGCATTCCATCCTAGACTATTTTCTCACGCCTGGGAAAGGGATTTTCCCACGACCAAGTCAACGCCGCGGTGTCTGGGGGCTTAAAGGAAAATTGACGTGCAGAATTCGGACGGCGGGAAGTTGATGGATATGATATTTCTGCAGAGACAAAGTACGAGGGTATTTCCCTGATTTTATGAGAAGACAGAAATTGGCAACAAGGCGCCAGGTAAGAACTGTGATTTCCCAATCAGAGAGGGTGAACGGACTGTATTAGGCTTTGAGAAACCGGTAAACGCCCAAACCCCCTCCCCCTTTCCCTTCGGGGAGCTCCGAGGAAGAAGAGTTGGGAGCGGGAGTTGGATGTTGGAGATCAACTGAGGAGTTCGGAGATTATCAGACCTGCCAAAGGTGGAGAATCATCTCCCGGAAAAGAGAGGATTTTATCGGCCGGACACCTCGTCCGGAGATTTGAACATTGCTGAACACCAGCAAAAAGGAAGAAGAGACCCGAGACATCACGTCTCGTTTCTGAAATAGTTGTAGTTCACCGTCAGCGTGTTTGCAACTGGTGGGACACCCTGTCACCACTAAATTATCGAACTTTTCTTCGGAACTGGGACTTGCATTCCTGGAGCGGTATTTGGCAATTAGTTAATGAAATAGACGACGAATCAACTATATATTTTCTGTAAAACAAAAATGATTTCAGTGTAAATAATCAAAAGAAATAAAAATATTTCTCTGGATTAAATATTCCACTTGCGTGTTTTGCTACCATTAGAAATTTTATAACACCAAGTAGGAATGAGTGAGGCATACCTTCAGTGCAGATGGCCGGAATTCGAAGAGCATACGGCTGGAAGAAGTCAGCAAAGAAAAGCTACTTGCACCGATGGAGTTATTTTTCTCAAGTGAAGTAGTACCCCAAAAAAATGTCTCTTCTTCTTCTTATTATTATTTGGACTATATCTCGTCCTGGGCGTTGATATAAAAAAATGTATTTCTATTGGATGCCCTTTTTGACCTTATGCAAATTTTAGTTCAGTAAACTCCCGTTGGTCAACTCTTTGAACCAATAATAATGTCTTTTTGGGATGGGTTCATTTTGCAGCTGCACGATTTCCCGTGCGGGGCAGTTCTTTGGAAAATGGGTGCGCCTGTCATGCGAGCACTCCTAGAAATAAGATATGAACTTCCTGTTTCCCTAGCTAGCGTCTTCGTAAATTAAAACCTTTAACACTCGTTTGGGTTGATGATCACATTCTGTACATAGGAATAATACATACATATTAAGGAAAACAATGTAACATACATAAATATAATATAACATCTAAACCATAAAAAAATAAGTCCAAAGTTCATGTTCTTTATTTAATTATTAAAAATGTGTGAACGATCGTTCCCACAATAATTTTGTTTAGTATTTGAATTGAGGCTATGAAACATATTTTTTTCTTTAGTTTCTCGAAATGAAAAAAAAATGATTAACATTAATTATTAGGCAAATTAAGTGTAGGGGTATAATTCTGTAGAATTTTACAAATAATTCATTTTGGAGTAATTGAAATTCTGGGTGAGTTAATATTACTAAATGCAAAAGGAATTTTGGCAGTGTATTAAGTGGAGCAGCCTTGTTAATGAAGTTAACGGAAAAAAAAAAAGTTTACCTTCAGGTATATTTTATTGATTATTTATTTCTAATTTAGAGTGTTTAATTTGAAATAGTTCTGGGAATGTATATGAGAAAATACATTTGCATTTGGTTGAATAATGATAAAGGTTTTTTATGTTATTATTGATATTGTATTTTTTGTAATGCTATTGTGAAATGATATATTGATTAAAATTCTGGGTGAGTTAATATTACTAAATGCAAAAGGAATTTTGGCAGTGTTTTAAGTGGAGCAGCCTTGTTAATGAAGTTAACGAAAAAAAAAAGTTTACCTTCAGGTATATTTTATTGATTATTTATTTCTAATTTAGAGTGTTTAATTTGAAATAGTTCTGGGAATGTATATGAGAAAATACATTTGCATTTGGTTGAATAATGATAAAGGTTTTTTATGTTATTATTGATATTGTATTTTTTGTAATGCTATTGTGAAATGATATATTGATTAAAATTCTGGGTGAGTTAATATTACTAAATGCAAAAGGAATTTTGGCAGTGTTTTAAGTGGAGCAGCCTTGTTAATGAAGTTAACGAAAAAAAAAAGTTTACCTTCAGGTATATTTTATTGATTATTTATTTCTAATTTGGAGTGTTTAATTTGAAATAGTTCTGGGAATGTATATGAGAAAATACATTTGCATTTGGTTGAATAATGATAAAGGTTTTTTATGTTATTATTGATATTGTATTTTTTGTAATGCTATTGTGAAATGATATATTGATTAAAATTCTGGGTGAGTTAATATTACTAAATGCAAAAGGAATTTTGGCAGTGTTTTAAGTGGAGCAGCCTTGTTAATGAAGTTAACAAAAAAAAAAAGTTTACCTTCAGGTATATTTTATTGATTATTTATTTCTAATTTAGAGTGTTTAATTTGAAATAGTTCTGGGAATGTATATGAGAAAATACATTTGCATTTGGTTGAATAATGATAAAGGTTTTTTATGTTATTATTGATATTGTATTTTTTGTAATGCTATTGTGAAATGATATATTGATTAAAATTGCTATATGGGAAAGTTTTTAAACGTTAGAGTTTAGGTTAAGAATTATTTTGTATAATAATTGTAGATTGATCTATCAGTGAATATGTCTGTGTGGTCAGGGAAAAAAAGTGCGATTTGAAAGAATTAGCTATTGAATTTGGCGCAACGATTGACGAATCAGATAAAGTTTTCCATATTATTCATAAACTGACTGAATCTCCAGGTTACGAAGAATCGCTAGCGCTGGGACAATTCGCGATCATAGAGAATGAGACATTGCAAAATGAATCTGACGAAAAAGCAGAGAGAGAAAAATTGAGGGCATTTGAGAGGGATGAGAAATCAAAAGCTTTAGAACGCGAACATGAATTGGCTAAATTAAAGATAGAAAGAGGATTAGCTGAAGCCAGTTTAACTTCGAGTCAAAGCGAGGGCGAATCAAAAATTGCGTTGAAATCAATTCTTCCAAAATTCGACCCAGAAAAATCCGAAATTTCTATTTATCTCAATTTATTTGAAAGACAGGTGCAGAAGGCCCAGATAAGCAAAAATCATTGGGTGACACAATTATTGGGACTACTTCCTGCTGAATTAAGCGAATTAATTTTGAAAGAAAACGCAGAGCAAACGGACGATTTTGAATATGTGAAAAGGATATTGCTAGAAAGATATCAGTTATCGGCAGAGGATTTCAGACTCAAATTTGTTATGTCGAAAAAACCTGAAAATAAAAATTGGCGAGATTTTGTTTTCGATATTTCTAATTATTTTGACCAATGGCTAGGGCTAGAAATTTAGCGGGCTAGAAATAATTTGCTATTAGCGGGCTAGAAATAACGTCTTATGATTAACTCAGAGATCTTATTATTACGGATCAATTGAAACGTAAAGTGAATCCTGAAATAAAACATCATTTTATCGATTCGTGGAGTTCGATAAACACTCCTTTTGAGTTAACTAAGAAGTTAGACGCTTATGACTCAGCTAGGAAAAATTTAAGACGTGATACGGGATCAAATATGGATGTGGTTAGTGCGCATGACGTAACCACGGACCAGTTTACAGGGGAGAGGGTATGGGTCCGGCAAGCGCTAGATAATGGCCTTCGTTGCCTACCTATTGTGGAAGTGGAAATAAGTTTAAATACCGGCGACAAAATAAGGACGAAAGCAGCCACGGTTGACAAAGAGACAGATATGAATTATTACTTGTTAGGGAATAAAACCCACGAATTAATTGGGAGGCAGAAATTGAACCCTCATTCGATTAATGTGATGCTCACCAGGCGAAGAGCGCGCCTCGAAAAGGAACCTAACGAAATGCCGTCGGTGGGAAAGGGAGTAGAGGTTACAATAGATCGGGTGGCAAGTGGGCAGATTGAGGGCCCCGAGACTTTAACGCAGATAGAAGAAGTAGCGGAGGATGTCGGACTCCAACCCTGCAGGATAAAAATAGAAGAATCGGTAGGTGAGAAAGATAAAGAATTGGTTCTACCCCCACTTGAAAAAGAAAATTCGGGGGTGAATTTAGCTCAGATTAGCAAGTTAGACTTGCAAGCAGCTCAAGAGGCTGACGTCACGTTGGACTGGATTAGGCAAAGGGCCGAGGTTAAGAAATCACTTTTTGACATGAAAGAAAGGGATTATTGTCAGAATAATTACGGATCATAATGGACTACAAAAAGAACAAATCGTTGTCCCATTGAATTTCAGAAAGGAAATTTTATCGTTGTATCACGATAATGTGGGCGGGCATTTAGGCATAAAAAAGACCAAAGACAAGATTTTTAGAAATTATTTTTGGCCGAATGCCGTTGAAGATATTGAAGCATATGTCAAATCTTGCGACCCATGTCAACGTATAGGTAAATCGGGTGACCAAAAGAAGGTTCCTCTGACTTGTGTTCCTATTGTTACGACTACTTTTTCGTGCTTGTGCGTAGACACTGTGGGACCCTTGCCCCTTTCTGAAAACGGAAACAAGTATTTACTAACTGCTCTCTGCGTATCCTCAAAATACCCCGAAGCTCTCCCCTTAAAAAACTTACTTTCGGTGACTATAATTGAGGCCTTAACTATACTGTTTAGCCGATTAGGATTTCCGTTAGAGTTACAAACAGACCTGGGCCGGAGTTTCGTAAGTGAGCTTACTGGCGAATTTTTAGAGAGGTTTGGGATTAAAGAAGTACACTCGTCGGTACACAGACCCCAATCTCAAGCCGTGGAGCGATGACACAGAACCGTGAAAAGACTATTGAAAGTTTTATGTCTTGAGGCCGGAAATTCTTGGGAAAAAAATCTTCCCTACGCGCTATTAGTGTTGCGGACCGTAACGCATGAGCCAACCGGGTCTTCTCCGGCGGAACTTGTGCACGGAAGGAACCTCAGGACACCCGAAAGGTTATTGTATGAGAAATGGAGAGGAGAGGAGTCTTCGGAAAATTTAGTTTCGGAATACGTGTTCGATCTGATAAATCGTATGAAACGATGCCAAGAGTTGGCAATTGAAACGATGACTAAAACCCGAGATATTAGGAAAAAGTGGTATGACAGAGACACGGTGGAGAGAAATTTTAAGGTGGGAGACAAAGTTTTAGTATTAGCCTTAAACAAAACCAATAAATTTTTGGTAAATTGGATAGGCCCCGGCACAGTTGAAAAGAAAATTTCTGATACGAATTATATCGTGAACATACCCCATCGCCGAACGCCCTCTCAAATTTATCATATAAATTTACTGAAGCCATATTTGCAAAGGGAGCAAATTGTGAACTTAGTGCTTGAAGAGCATTATGAAACCAACGAAAATGATTACGATTTAGAAATACCACAATTAAGCGGTAGCCAAGAAAATTATGACTTTGAGAACATAATTGCGGATAGCGCGTTAGAAGAGAGATGTACGACAGAGCTGATAAACGAGCTAGCAGAGGTGTTAGAGAAAAGGAAAGCCGTGTTTTCAGACGATCCTGGGAAAACTGATTTAATCACTCATGATATTGAGTTAACCAGCGAAACACCGGTAAGGGTTCGCCCCTATAGAACGTCGCCGAGGCAAGCCGAAATTTTAAAAGCCGAGATAAAAAGAATGTTAGAGTTAGGCGTGATTGTTGAAGGCGAGTCTGAATTTAATTCTCCGCTAATTCTGGTGGAAACTCCAGGACGAGACCCCCGTCCCTGCATAGACTACCGTAAGTTAAACGTAATAACCCGACCAGAAGTTTTTCCCTTACCGAATATAGAGGAACGCCTCGAACGGGTAGCTAAGGCTAACTTCATAACTACCTTAGATTTGACAAAGGGTTACTGGCAGATACCGATGACCCCCAGGGCCCAGAGAATAGCTGCTTTTGTAACCAGCTGGGGCTCATTTCTACCAATAACAATGCCGTTCGGGCTTATCGGGGCCAGCTATAGATTTTCGAAATTTATGAGTATTCTGCTTCGCGGGTTGGAAGATTTTTGTCTTCCATATTTAGATGATATGGCTATTTTCTCCGACGATTGGAATGATCATGTGAGGCATATAGGGGTAGTATTAGACCGCATTCTAGAAGCGAAAATAAAAGTAAAACTGTCTAAATGTAAATTCGCTCAACGTACGGTAAAATATCTGGGACATGTAGTGGGAGACGGGCGGCGTACACCTGCAGAGTCTAAAATTCAAGCAATAACGGAATTTCCTGTCCCAAAATCCAAAACGGAAATTAGGCGTTTTTTAGGAATGACAGGCTATTATTCTAGATATATTAGAGATTTCGCGACAATAGTAGAACCTTTAACTCGTGCACTGAAAGGAACAGAAAGGAAATCAAAAATTAATTGGGATTCGGACATGGAAGAAGCATTCCTTACGTTAAAAAGGAAATTGACCGAAAAACCAGTATTGTACGCTCCGAATTATGCCGAGGAATTCATTATTCAGACGGACGCGTCCGACAAAGGGATCGGCGTAGTGATGGCCCAGAATATAAATAATGAAGAACACCCGGTAATATTTTTAAGTCGGAAATTCACCCCCCCTGAGAGGAATTTTGCTACGACCGAAAAGGAATGTGCCGCGATAATTTATGCTATAAAGAAATTAAGACATTATCTGGATGGGCAGCAATTCCGGATAGAAACTGACCACGATCCTTTGAGCTGGCTCAAACTTAACGCTGGGAATAACCCCCGGTTGTTATTTCCCTGATTTTATGAGAAGACAGAAATTGGCAACAAGGCGCAAGGTAAGAACTGTGATTTCCCAATCAGAGAGGGTGAAAGGACTGTATTGGGCTTTGAGAAACCGGTAAACGCCCAAACCCCCCTCCCCCTTTCCCTTCGGGGAGCTCCGAGGAAGAAGAGTTGGGAGCGGGAGTTGGATGTTGGAGATCAACTGAGGAGGTCGGAGATTATCAGACCTGCCAAAGGTGGAGAATCATCTCCCGGAAAAGAGAGGATTTTATCGGCCGGACACCTCGTCCGGAGATTTGAACATTGCTGAACACCAGCAAAAAGGAAGAAGAGACCCGAGACATCACGTCTCGTTTCTGAAATAGTTTTAGTTCACCGTCAGCGTGTTTGCAACTGGTGGGACACCCTGTCACCACTAAATTATCGAACTTTTCTTCGGAACTGGGACTTGCATTCCTGGAGCGGTATTTGGCAATTAGTTAATGAAATAGACGACGAATCAACTATATATTTTCTGTAAAACAAAAATGATTTCAGTGTAAATAATCAAAAGAAATAAATATATTTCTCTGGATTAAATATTCCACTTGCGTGTTTTGCTACCATTAGAAATTTTATAACACCAAGTAGGAAATCTGTATAACCTATATAAAAAGCCCGGGATAATATTTTCAACAAATGATTATTCTCACGATAACAAAACTTGCTATACAAAATTTCGCATTACATGTTAAGCTTGAAGAATAAAAGGAATATCGTTATGTAAAATTTGCATAAAGGTTTAAGATATATAGGGTGGTTATAATATAAGTATCTCTATTTGGAGCTATCTGAAGCTCGAAAGAATAACCCGATTGAAACCAAAATCGGTACACTTACTATTCGAGAAGGGGGAAGGATAATGAAACAATAAAAAAAAATAATTGCAATAATCACCGACAGATGGCACTACTGAGTGTGAAATGTAATGTGTAATACAAGAACAAAGAATTAATGCAACAAACCGGATGGCATACCTACTTTATTGGAAAATGTCACAATGAATGTGGTTAAGCTTTCGCATGGCGGTGCCGATCATGTTCAGGTTCCACATGGCCATTGTGCTGGAAGACAATATAAAGGCGGTGCACGACGTGCTCATCTACGGAATGCAGTGCATCAGGAGTGATGTTTCACAAATGTTGTGATATGCGGTAAAGTCATTGCGGTTTGCGACATCTCCACGGTACACAATATTACACATTACATTTAACAATCTAAAGCGCAATCTGTCGTCAATTATTGCAATTAATTTTTTATTGTTCTATTCTTCTTCCCCCTTCTCGAATAGTAAGTACACATATTTTACTTTCATTCCGGTTATTCCTTCAAGCTACAGACAGCTCCAAATAGAGATACTTAATAACCACCCGGCATATATCAAAGCAAATATTCTAGCTGAGTGTTTCCGAAACCACAGTAAGCGTACCACATCTGGTATACGTTATATCTGTGCGTGAATCTTCTATAATAAATCGACTGGAGTAAAACAAATCTTTATAACGTCTCCCCAAATAATTCTCAATCAGCGTAGGACAAATGATATCCGTCAGATGAAAACTTTCCTTCGCGGTGTATTTATTATTCCGAACAGTGTGAAATGAGTGGCTTCATAGTTTAAATCAACTTTGAAATGAGTGGCTATGAAATGAGTGTCTTATAAACAAATATGAAATTATAGTAGAAACTAATAAAGCTGAATTTTCAGAAATAAATAATTACAGTAGATGTGACAGAGAGTTTTTGTAATGATAAATGGATTTGTAAAAGGTAATCAAGCCAATGTATGAAGCAGACAGTTTAAATCATATACCTGAAAAAATTCTTTAGCTGGCCAGAAAAATAGCACATTCATTCTAAACTTGCATATTTTTATT
This sequence comes from Maratus michaelseni, assembly GCA_963931845.1. NCBI lineage: Eukaryota > Metazoa > Arthropoda > Arachnida > Araneae > Salticidae > Maratus > Maratus michaelseni. Next base: position 298,232,445 of record OZ007591.1, on the reverse strand, counting down.
GATACCATTGCATATCAAAATTGAACCTTGAATTAATAAATTATATTTATCAGTATTATGAATGTCACTTATGAGATTTAATTTTTTTTTCTAGAAAATGTAGTAAAATATTTTATTATTATTATTATTATTATCATTATTTCATTCAGGTTGCTGTGATATCATCACAAATAGCAGAAAGAAAAAAATAGTTTTGTTTTGTTTTGCTATTCTGTGATATATTTCATAAAAACGTTTTATAAAACTGAATGAACGAAGATAGCTAAGATTTAAGAAATAATGACTGATTTTTGAAAGCTGGATAAATTCTAATTTTTGTTAGTGCAACTTATCCGCTTGAGAATGTATTTTCTACAATTATACGAATGAAAACGAAATTGAGAAATATATTACTTATTGAACCATACATGCCGAAAATTAACAAACTGTAAACCGGATATAGATTTTGACGAAACAGATACACTTTTCGCATCAGTAATATAAGTCAAATTAGTGTATTCAATATAATATATATATATATATATATATATATAAGTTACTAAACGTTACATATAAGCGTTTTCCAGTAAGTTAACTTTTGTTCCAGCCCCCCTCCCCCCCCACCAACAAATTATGTTTTGCTATTTTGCATATTATTAATATTAGAAGAGCAATTTAGACTTTCCGGGTTAACAGAGCATAGCTGAAAACTATTTTTTTTCAATTGAAAACTCGCATAGATTTTTTTTTATAGTTCACTAACAGCAACAGAAAATATGAATTATTTATATGAACAATATCAGTTTATATGAAAAATATCAGTTATACATTCAAATATTTTTTATATATATGTAAATTTTTATCTCCCTCTCATTCTCTATCTCTATGTGTGTATGGTGCATATAAATTATAAGAGACCAAGGTGAGCATGCTATGCAAATTGCACACAATTTATAATGACATTTCTATGTCGTTGTTTACTGTTTCATTCATGAACTACATTAACAATATTTCATTTAAATTATTCTGATTTACTTCATATAAACAGAGAAACCTTAAAAAATGATTAAAGCCTCTTAAATAATGCTTCAAACAACAGGTCAGAAATGTAGAAAGTTATAATCCATATGCATTAATACGGCTTATTATTGGAATATACGTATATACATATTTGCAATTTTTATAAAATATTTACTATTAGGTTTTATGTCCATATACCACATTTTTTGAATCAAAAGGAGGGGAATTTTATTACTTTTTTGTAAGAAATATTTTTTTGCAAAAGAGTGATTAATTTAATGTGCCAAAAATTTAATTAAGCAACAATATAATACAAATCATCAGAATATTTTATCTACTTTAAAGGTTTTCACATTAAACATAATGTAGTAAGGAACGATTTTCAAGATAAAGAATGATTTTCATTATTTGATACTTTTGTATTTTATCTTAAATTTTTTTGTTTAATATGTTTCCACAACTGAAAAAGTAACTGAAATTCAAAGACAAAACAGAATGGCATTTTTAAAAAGTAGTAACACGATACCTTTAACTGTAACTTAGTGTTTCGTGAGCTGTATTTCAAATAGTAAAACGTATTATATACAGGGTGAATCTAAACTCTTGGTCAGAACTTTAAGGGGTGATAGTACACATCAAGACAAACAATATTAAATAGGAAACTAAGGGTTCTAAACGTCTTCCGAAGGAGATAGGCGCCATTAAAGTTTAGGGGGAAAAAATTCAAATGATTATAAAAAACGGAAAAATTGGTCGCTTCGTTTGCGGTTTTCGCTAAAACGATTCTTTATGTCAGTATTTTCTTGAAAATAAATTTTAAAGATAAAATTAAAAAAAAATGCCGATAGAGGACGCATTAGACTTTGGAGTAACGAACAACTATATTTTGTATCTCATTAAATGCTTTCAAAAGCTTACACTTAAACTTAAATTTTGAGCTCAAATTCTGAATCGTTCAGAGTGGTTAAACACGCAAAGTAAACTGTTTTCAGGATAAATTTGAAACAGCCCCCACCCCCCTGAACATAGTTTAGTTATTCCGGATCTTGATGTCGTAGACCAGGCAGATACTACTACCCCCTACATACACGTAAAATAAACGATAGAGGCATGACAAAATTAAATAAAAAAATTATTCATAACAGACATGAACAATTTATCCGCCCGCGTGGTCGTCTCCGGTAGCTCCTCGAATTCACGCAACACATGCTCTGCAAGTTCCGGTGTCCTCGCACTCCTACGCCCAGCATCCCGCTGACAAACGAACCGGTATCTCCGAGACGCCGATACAAGCGTTCGAAAATTTGTAGGTTCGCCAAGCGTCTCTAAGGGAATCGCTCTCCGTACGATCGCCGAGCTTCCAAAGCATTCCCATCCGCAGCGCCATAAATGAAATGCATATCGGCCATTTACTGTTTAGTGTACCTGGTCATCCCTACAGCCGTCAAAGACGAAAACACGATGAATGCGGACAACAAGCGCTTTTATAGCAATTTCGATCGCAGCGCCATCTAGAGGTTACATCCTTCTGTACTACTAATTGCCTGCCAATCAGATGACACCGACCGTTACTACGTAATGGCTACGTAACTGTAAATTATTTCTTGTTATTTTGCGCGGGGAAATTGCTCATATCTGTTATGAATAAATTTTTTATTTCATTTTGTCATCCCTCTATCGTTTATTTTACGTGTAGGTGGTGGTAGTTTCTGCATGATCTACGACACCAAGATCGGGAATAACGAACTGTGTTCAGGCGGGGGGTGGGGTTCAAATTCCAACTCCTGAAAACACTTCAGTTTGCGCTACTTAACCACTCCCAACAATTCAGATTTTGAGCTCAACATTTAAGTTTAAGTCTAAGCTTTTGAAAGCATTTAATGGGATAAAAAAATGACGGTAAAAAATAGTTGTTCGTTACTCCAAAGTCTAAAGCGCCTTCTATCGGCATTTTTTGAACTTTATCTTTAAAATTTATTTTCAATACTGACATAAAGAATAGTTTTAGCGAAAACCGCAAACGAATCGACTTATTTTTTCCGTTTTTTTATAATCATTTGAAATTTTTGACCCTAAAAATTAATGACGCCTATTTTCTTCGGAAGACGTTTGGGACCCTTAGTTTCCTATTGAAAAATGTTTGTCTTAATGTACTATCACCCCTTAAAGTTTTGCCAAAGAGTTTAGATGCACCCTGTATATGTAAATGTACATTTAAAAAGTAAATATATATATATACCGGGTGTCCTAAAAAGGACTGACTGATTTTAAAATTCAATAACTTAAAAACGGTGAAAGATATTTTTAAAATTCTTGCAGGAGAATAACCTACGATGTCAGGAGTTTTTTTACTGCGATTCCCGGTTTTAGTTTGAATTATCATCAATAGATGGCGCTTAGAACAATAGGTGCTCAATCGAGACCAAAACGGAAATCAGGAGTTTACATGTATGGAGTGGGTCTCATTCACCAATGCAATTTTTTTTAGAACCCGATTCTGAACTCAGACGGTATGATTTCAATATTGAAAGAGTCAGAGCAGCAATGGAAAAAAATATTGTTTCCACGGAAACGACTTCTTCCAAATCGAAATGTGTAACGGCAATGTTCAAAATATCGAATTTTTTAAAACTTGTTACATTCCAAGAAAGATAATGTTTTTTAAAAATGAGTGTGTTCTTTATCAATCAAATTTATTCTTTCTAAGACATTCCAACACAGTTGAAAATTATTTATGCACTCGGTTTATCTGGCCGTCACTCCGTTCTCTAACTTGTGTAAATATATTCGAATTGTCATGTATGTATCTGATATACTATATTGGGGTTTACTATGGCATGCACTGTATTAAAAATTAAGCTTGTAGCAATTATGGTTCGTTTACAGGGGCACTTAAAAGAATGCCGGTTTATTATGGTCTATGGGATAAATCATTTGCAGTGTATTTTAACGATGTTACACTATTTCAAACTTATTGAAAATAATATGTAGAACTAAAGTGCACTACAAGAATACTATCGAATATTGTATGTTTAGAAAATTTAATTCGTTTACAAGGCCACCCAAAATAATTTCATTACATGATGTTACATGACAAAAATTTGTTTACGGTGTGTATTACTGATGTTACAGCGTTACAAACATAATGAAATTGATTTACATTTATGAAATGCACTAAAAAAGGCCTTTTGCAGAATATAGAATGTAAAACATTTATCATTCATTTACAAGGCTACGCAAAAAAATTCGGTTACATAATGGCCTACGGGGAAAAACTGTTTAAAGCGTATTTTATTTATGTTACAGTATTTCTAATATAATGACACGGATATACATTACTGAGGTTTACTAAAAAGTACTTGTTGTATAATATGATGTACATAACATTTACCGTTCATTTACAGAGACACACGAAAGTTTTCGGTTGCAGTACTATATGTGGAAAACTGTCTATTAGCGATAATTGCTGGAAGTGCTCTTTCAGTTATGGTAAGCGGTTTTAAAAACATTTCTGCGTACTACGAGATGTGCATAATGCTATAGATCATATACAGGAATACACAAAAACAATCGTCAGCATTACCGAGTATGAGCGTGAATCGCAGAAAAGAGTTTTTTATTCGAGTTATGTTATGCATTTTAATGATATCATGTACAGGGCTACGCAAAGAAATATATAGCCGCCAATGGATGATAATTTCTGGAGTTGTTATTTCAGCAATTTTAACCGTGTTTTTGCCTGAATTAAATTTTAGTTTCATCTTTGGCATGTAAAAAATTTCTAGGTAATATACAGGACTGTTCAAAAGAATTCTAATATGTTTCCGTCTATTACTAGAAACTTCTGAAGGTGAATTTTCAACTGTATTATATATTTTCTTATTAAGCAAAACTTTAGAATACTATGTAGAATATGTACAGTTTTATAAGCTTACAGGGCCTTGCAAAAAAAAGTGAAGTACTTTTTTGGCTATCGGTAGTAATTACTGAAATCTTGTTTTCAGATGTGTTATGCGTTTTCTAAAATGTTTAATTAGATATATTCTTTCGTCTCATTAAATGGCAAACTTATTGTGGCGTTTTTAAAGTATGGCGAAGTAAAATTAGAGAGAATTAATTTGAATTGCGACAATTTTTGTTTGCATTTTTATGAGATACTTCCTGGTTAGAAGATTTTCATTACCTCTTCTTAAAGCATCACTTGTAAGAATTTATTTATTGCCTTAATTTTAAGAACTTACATAAAAATTCGTAAATGAAATGAAAATTCAAAATATAAATAATACGTTGTCAAATATTGCTCTCTTCATTTATTTACCAGAAATACAAAGCTCTTCCGAAGATAACATTTTATTACTACAAAATAAATATAAGCAGACAGAATGTGTATAAAACTGTATAACGATAAGGTTTATGAATTATAAATCAAAAATGACATTATTGATTGAATAAATGAGAGTGTCACTATTTTTAATAGAGAAATTGATAATAACAACAAAGTTAATAAAAATAATAATAAGCAAAATAACAAAATAAACATTTTTAAAAATTTTAAAAACTTTCTAAAAAATAACTAATCATTAAACTTATATAGCTAAAACAATTAACCAAACAGATAAAAAAAAAATCATGGAAAAAATACAAATATGTAAAATTCTCTAAAGATTTCAACTCTTTATAAGTCATATTTAAAAGAATGCGAATGCTTCAATCCACGGAGTAAAGGGTAAAGACCAGATATTAGACACGTTCAGTCACAATACGATATTCTGAAAATGCCCACAAATCGACACAATCATATGTCTTAAACGAAGAACAAAATTAACACATAGGTCCTGCAAAGTTCTTTCTGAACTAGCTTCACATTTATGACTGATAATTTGTTGCAGTTCAGTAATAGTGGTAGGATTATGTCTGTGCAATGCATCCTTTAGGTGGCCCTATAAGAAGAAATCCCATGGATTGAGTTCCAGCGAACGCGGTGGCCAATCCATACCTGTATCGGTTGTATTTTGATAACGCAATACAATGACGCGGTTATCAAAATAGATATCGATGAAAGTGAAAACATCAGCAGTCCGATGAGGTCTCGTACCGTCTTGCATGAACCAATCAGTTTTTAAATTACCTAAGGTATTCAATAAGGCCACAAATTGGTGCAATATTTCAATGTATAGGCTTAAATTTATAGTTTTCTCAAAAAAAGAAAAAAAAAAGGCACAATAACGTCACTGCTGGATAAGGCTGCCCACACAGTATTTTTTTTTTTAAATAGACTGATCGTGGTACATGCACATGAGGGTTCTCAGTTTGCCATATCCTCCCATTCTGTTTATTGACGAAGCCATCCAGATGGAAATATGCTTCGTCAGAAAAAAAAATTCGGTTTGCGTCAATACCCCCTTCATCTGTAAACTGTAGCAATTCATTTGGAAAAATTAGTCTTTTTTCTTTCATAATCATAGGAAGTGGTTCCTGCGTTTGTATTTGGTAAGGATACATTTCCAAAAACTTTCACAATATTTTATGCGTTGTAGTTTTACTCACCGAGAACAAAACTACAAGTTTGCGGACCGATAGTTTCGAATCTTATTTAATAACATTTTAATAACATCCACGTTAGATTCAGTCATGGACGATTTATGTCGCCCAACGTTGTCTATCATCATCGGTAACACTACCGGTTTTTATAAATTTCTCATACAATTGCTAAATTGTATTTCAATGTGGAGCATTCCTTACATTAAATTTCTCTTAGAAACTTCTTCTAGTCGCTAATATGCTTTGATCCAAGCGGTACACTCCAGTATTATAAATATTCTTTCTTCCAAAGTATAAATCATTTCCAAGATTCTTTTAAAGTGTATTCAACATTCATAAAAATCTCCTGACAAACATCCTTAAAATATCTAAAATTTCTTAGAATTTAACAATATTTATAAAATTTATGAAATTTTTAACAACAAAAAGAAAAAAAGTACTGAATCTCTTCTCCTAGTTTTAAAATGCGATGCACAAAATATTCTTTAAATCAGACAATAAAAAGTAAGTTAATCCAGGAAAATAAAGCTTCATAAATATGAAATCGTCTGCTCACTTGCATACTGCTTATTAAATTCATGCCCAATTCTGAATGCTCTCGTTATATCGAAGAATTCGTTATTTCCATGGCAACAACACATTTCATCGAAAATATAACGACTGAGTTCAGAATCGGGCTCTACAAAAAATTGTATTGGTGAATGAGACCCACTCCATACATGGAACCTCCTGATTTCAGTTTTGGTCTCGATTGAGCACCTATTGCTCACAGCGCCATCTATTGATGAGAATTCAAAATAAATCTGTGAATCACAGTAAAAAAAAACACCTGGCATCGTACCTTACTCTCCTGCAAGAATTTTTTAAATATCAACCACCGTTTGAAAGTTATTGATTTTTAAAATCAGTCAGTCCTTTTTAGGACACCGGTATATATATATATATATATACAAAGTTGTCAAGAAATATGTTTCCTACTTCAGATGGCTCTAGAATGCGTTATTTTGTTCCAAATGGGATAAAACTTGAACTACAGATAATTCAAATGATGCGGTTGACATTTATTAAATAAAATAAAATATTTTAGAAGTTCTCCAATAGATGGTGCTGTAACACATTTGGCATTTATTTGCATAGACTACACGCCTCTAACGCATTGCGATCTGTATCCCTAAGTTTTAACTAATAAAATAACTTGAACGAAAACAGTCTATACTCCGTTCGCTGAATCGAGATAACGAAAGTAAACAAATGCGCGTGCGGATTGGCGATGCTTAAACCTGGCGCTGTGCCAAAAGCACCAAACAGACTTCTTGAAGTGTTGAGCTTCTGCTTTTTTCCCAAACGTCTGTTTGTTGCTTGTCTTTCACTTTTAAAATTGACGATTTTTTTCGATTGATTTGGTATTTTGTATACACAAATGGAGTGTGAAAATTCTTCTTTGAGCCCGCCTAAGAAGAGAGTAAAAAGAAAAGCTTTGAGTAAGGTGGAGAAAGATATAATTTTAAATGTATATAAAACGAACTTGATTCGAATCCTGAACTTCCGATTTCTCATATAGGAGATAATGCTGCTCGTATAACAGGCGTAGGTAAAGCTTCCGTTTTTTGAGTGTTAAGAGAGTATAAAAAATGTGGTGTGTTAAACTCGCCGAAGAAAATAAAATTACGTAAACGTGTTTTAGAAAATATAGATGATTTTGATAGGAATGCTATTAGGAGAAAAATCCACGAGTTCTTTTTCAGGAATGAATTGTCCACTATAAATAAAGTTTTGGAAGTTGTAAATGATGACTCTGATTTGCCAACCTTTAAAAGGACAACATTTTATCATCTCCTGAAAGAATTAAACTTTAGATATTCACGGAGAGGACGAGACAGTACTCTCATTGATAAAAACGAAATAATTGTGTGGCGAAGAAAATATTTACGGCAAATCAAATCTTTCAGAGAAGAAGGGTGCAAAATATATTATATGGATGAAACTTGTTTGAATGCAGGCCATACAGTTAGTAAAGTTTGGAAAGATACATCAGTAAAATCATCAAAACAAGCATTTTTATCTGGTCTTTCTTCAGAATTAAAATCTCCTTCCGGAAAAGGAAAACGGATGATAATTACCCATATTGGTAGCGATTCTGGTTTCGTGGATGGAGGGCTTGACTTATTCGAATCAAATAAAAATAAAGATTATCACCAAGACATGAATTCAGAACGTTTTGAAAAGTGGTTTGGTGATATCTCATTTCGACTGGAAGATAACTGTGTGATAGTAATGGACAATGCTCCTTATCATTCCCGAAAATCAGAAAAAATACCGAATACTTCGTGGAGAAAACAACAGATTGTTGATTGGCTTTTAACAAAAAAATATCTCTTTTGAGGACGGAATGTTAAAAGCGGAACTGTTGCAGTTAGTGAAGCAAAATAAAAACAAATATGACAAGTACGCTGTCGATGAAATGGCAAAAGCACAAAATAAAACTGTCTTACGATTACCCCCCTATCATTGCGAGCTTAATCCTATTGAACTGATTTGGGCACAAATAAAGAACTTAGTTGCGAAAGAAAACAAAACATTCAAAATGAGCCTCATGTAAAAGATATATTCTCTCAAAGTATCAGCAAAATTGGCACTGAAGAATGGAAAAGATGCATTCAACATGTAACAAATACAGTGGAACAACAAATGTGGGATTTAGATAATGCTATAGATAATATAGTAGATTCCATGGTAATCAATCTAGATTCTAATAGTTCCGATACTTCACCTTCATCTTCTGAATGATTTATGAGGTAAGTGGGCTTCAATAATGTAAGATATAAATAGTTTTGTACTATTTTTTATTTAACAAAATTAACTCCTGATGAGGGTTTATAACAATGTTGAATTCAGACGGTTTGCCCCGGGAGGAAATTCCGTTCGGGGCATTAAAATGTCCCCTCCCGGAATATTTCAGATTTTATACTTTTAATGGTCAAAAAGTATAATCCCCCTCCCCCAAATATATAATGTCTCGCCTGGAGGCACAGAAATCCCACCAGGAAAAAATATCTCTGAATTCAACGCTGTTGAAAATAAATAGAGAATAATTTATATTTTGACATCTTAAACTTTTACATTTTTGTTTAAAATCTCGATGTATGTCAGTTAGCAACTTGTGTTGTTTTCATATACTTATCAAAATAAATGTTTAAAACATTAACAAATCGAAATAAAAAATAAAATTCGCCAACCTAGGGATTTGTGCCAAATGTGTGGCTCCTTGACGATTTTTCTGCAACCCGTTTGTTTACTTTCGTTATCTCGTTTCCCTGAACAGACTATAGAACTGTTTCGTCGTTTATCGTTTCTCAAAACATGCGGCTGGAGTTGCAGTGGAATTTTAGTAGTGTATTGTGCATAGTTTGATTTGTTTTTTTTTTGTATTTTTCACTAGTTTCGTTGATGGCTTAATTTTAATATTTTACTTATTCAGCTATCACACACACACACACACACACACACACACACACACACATATATATATATATATATATATATATATATATATATATATATATATATATATATATATATGTGTGTGTGTATATATATATATATATGCTGGATGTAGGTCCCCTAGAGTTTTCCATTGTTTCCTGTCTAGTACGTACATTATCCAATTAACACTGTCCACTTTTCTGATTTCGTCACTCCTTCTTACTTGAGGTCGTCTTCTTGGTCGTTTTACATCACTTGGATACCACTAAAGGGTGTTTGTTCTCCATCTATAGTCTTGTCTTCTTGAAATGTGACCAGCACATTTCTATTTTAGCCATTTAATTCTCCCAATGATATAAAAAATTTCCGTCTTACTTCTTATCTAAGTTATTCTCTTTCTGTCTCTTCTAGTTATGCCAGCATACATCATTCCATACTTTGCTGTGTTGTTTGTAATCTTTGTACCATCTGCTTTGTTAGCGTCCATGTTTCTGCTCATTTGTTTTCCCAATCCAGCTTCTTGGGAATATTTTTCGTAAGCCGGAAATAAAGAGCTTAGGTGAAATTGTGTCTCCTTGTCTTACTCCTCTTCAAAGCTTGGTCGTCGCTTTTCCATTGTCCAAACGGATGGTGGCTCTTCACACTCTCTATATATTTATATATCTTGTTTAAATTTTCAATCGTTAATAAAATATTTTCTATTCATCCTATCAAGTTCAAATAAATTTTTTTAAACTTGTACTGGATGACAATTGATGTTAATACAGTTTTTTCAAATACTAATTCATTAATTAAATTTAATTAATTAATTTTAATTTTATATTTCATTTCTGTTCAAAAGTATAGACTCACTCCATATTTATAGTCTCACCTTCACACGTAAAAAGATAATGGGGCTGTTCACAGACGAAGATCAGGCTGTTCGCAGGTGAAGAAGACTATAAATGTGGAGCGAGTCTCTACTTTTGAACAGAAATGAAGTATAAAACTAAAATTTAATTATTATTTGAAAAAAAAACTGTATTATCGTTAACTGTAACATCGCTATGGCACTTTATTGTGAAGTTTGGTAATTTTTAAAATTCAATATTTGAAAAACGGCATAATCATTAGATTTTAAATTTATATCAAGAAAAATACAATTTTTTTTAAACTTTCTAACGCAGTTTGTCTAACAATTTTGTGAGACATACTTTTCGAGCTATTAATTTTTGGTATTTTAGTTATTTATTTTTTATTTAATTTTTAATACATTTCAAAAATTTCTCTTATGTAAGATATTTAGCAGGATATAAATTTAGGACTAAATACCGTCAGTGGCGAAGCGTGTAGACTGCTGGAAAAAAATTTCTATTTGACCTAAGTAGGAATTGACTTTAAAAAAAAAGTTTTTATATTACTTGTATCCTTTAGATCTCCTTTATGAGGTTTGTCTATACTAATGTTCTCCAGAAAACCATCTATTTCAGATGTGTAGACTGAATCAAATGCTTCTTCATAATCAATAAAGGCAATGCAGAGTGGTAAATTATATTCTTTTTAGGTGCGTTCGTAATTATATAAATACGTAGCACCTATAGTCGTCGTTTGGTCCGTCCGTCTGTCCGTCCGTCTGTCCGTCCGTCTGTCTGTCTGTCTGTCTGTCCGTCTGTCTGTCCGTCTGTCTGTCCGTCCGTCTGTCTGTCTGTCTGTCCGCATATAACAACGCAAAAACTACCCAACCAAATGGTTTGCAATTTAAAATATATTATCTTTGCAGAATTTTGTCGAGACATTTCAAATTTTATTAAAATCGAATCAAAACTTTAGGAGATATTAATAAAAATATTTATTAAGAAATTTGAAATTTTTTTTTTTTAAATCGGTGCTATTTTGTTATAAGGAGCTTCCGAAGTTTAATCGTCAAGCGACCGAGATACTTATTTTATGACAGAAATTAATCTGCAGACGATATAATTCATTTCACAGAATTAAAAATCCTCAAGATCTGAATATTTATATAACTAGCTGATACATATATATCTGAATATTTATATAACTAGTTAAGATATTTGTATGAACAGTGTCATAAAATATATACTTAACTAGCTGTTTAACCCGTTCTACGCACGGTATATCATGAATTTAATTCTAAAACGTGCGTACGAACGCACCTCGTTTGTAACGTTTGACGTACAATTTCCAACTTGTTTTTTCTGTAAGTTCTCTTACTGTTTGAATATGAATCATTGTGCTAAATCAACTTCGGAGTCCAGAGCTGATTGTAGGTTTCTCAGTAACACTATGTTGAATACTTTATAAATCACTGATAGTAATCTGATTGCACGGTAGGTTTTAATGTTTTATTTCTCCCTTTTCTTGTAAAGTAGCACATCATAGCATTATTCCAATTTTCTGGTACATCTAATTTCTCGAGACATTTGGAAAACTGCAAGGCTATCTATTTTTGCAAATTTTTCTCCTGCTTCTTTGTTGAATTGATTTTATTACATCATTATCAAGGGTATATATATATATATATATATATATATATATATATATATATATATATATAGAGAGAGAGAGAGAGAGAGAGAGAGAGAGAGAGAGAGAGAGAGATAGATATGCTAAAATTAATATATCATCCGTTTTCTTTTAAGTTTCAAAAATATTACTACAAGTATTTCGAAATGCCGTGTCAATTTATGGTGTTTTTATAACTAAAAAGATAATTAAAATTTTAAATATTTTCACTCAAATCTCAATTAATTAAACACTTACGTTCAGAAAAATTCTACTATTTTAAAGACTTACTTACAGTACAAAAAATTTAAAAATCTCTGCGTAATTTAGGTGAAATGAAATAATCCGAAGGTTTTTTTAATTTAATATTGGAGTTTGTCAAATAAATAAAAAATCGATATTTTCTTGCCGCACATATCTGATAAATTATAGTTATATTTGTTGTATACATATAAAATTTATTTATAAAATAAAATAATTTTTATTTGTAAAAAAATTAAGTATTCAATTAAATATTTTTTTTGTTAAATAATCATTTAATTCAAACTCTTCAAACTCGAAAAAATGTTTCCTTTATCATCAATAATCTGAAGCCATTAACAGAAAAATTGAAAGTTCTCTCTACTTTCATTTTAAGAAATGTGAACTATAAAAACGTTTTGAAGTTTATGTTACATACGGACAAAATAAATAGAGAAAAACATACTTTGGACTCAATCCAAAAGCACCTATAACTTGCGTGAGCAATCTTGAAAAGACAGTTCCAAATGCCGTAGAATTTATTTATTTTAGATCTGTTTGTTTACTTTTTATAATCTCTTGAATCCTACTATTTTTTATCGAAAACTTTATTTTTTTTTTCCTTTTTATCCGCAAAACAGTTAAGAAACGAATAATACATTATTTTTTTTACACTGAAAATGAATCTATACGAATAATCGTATGTACTTATATTTAAGAAAATGATGACTTACTAACTACGTAAAATGTATTACGTTTAAATATGTAAATAAAATTCCTTTCTGAAAAGATAGACATTTTAAAAATAGTATAAATGAATTTTTAGGAAAACGTAATATGAAATTTGGAAAGGAAATGGAGACAATAAAATGTAACCAATTCATTTTGTAAATAAATAAATTAATTAATATAGACATATTTTGTTCATTTTTTTCTTCTATCTATATAAGACGTAAGTATTATTCGTGAAACGTTTCAACTTCCGATTTTCGACGATGCGATTTGACTGTTCTTTGAAAATTTTTGTGTGTGAGTCCATTTGTCTCTCTGTTTGTCCGCGAAACAAATTTTGTAAACACTCCAAGACACGAAGTAATTGCGTAGAATAGGGTGAAATTTCATATGAAGTTTTCTCCTTATGTGAACTGATGCTGATTATTTTTGGGGCTAAATCTCCCAAGAAGGGTATGATGATAATGATAAAGAAGACATTTGAAGGATTAATTTATCATATTGAGTTTTTGTATGAACGTAAATGTTCTATAAGTATATGTATATATAATAACTTTCACAATTATTATACAAAACTAATGCATTAATATAGCAACTACATACAACAATAGGGGAAAAACAAATTACACTTGTATTTGAATTTCTCATCATTCTAAAATGTGTGACTAAATTAATAAAATATAACTAATAAAGTAAATTCCACTGAGAAAGTTGAGATTTGTTAGGATTAAAAAGTATATAGGGTGAAACCCCCAGTTATTGACACCTGAACAGTAACTGACACTTGAGCAAAAATCTAACTGAAATAAACATTTTGTTGTAAAATTCTACAAAGTAATGTCATCTAGTGATAAATTAGATTTTTTTAAATCAGTTTATTCACCACTAGAGAGAAAATATTCAATGGCGAAGAAACTTTTGAGAATACAAAAAGTGCCGTTTTGAAGCAACCATCTTATTTCTAATATTAAGAAAGTGTTTTTTAAATCTATTTGTAATGCAACCATCCTAATTGTTTCTCTTAAAGTTATACGTGTAGAAATTAGTTTAAATAGGCATATGATTCATTATCGTTGAGGGTTTATAGTTATTTAATTTTGCTTAATGGAGGGCTGCCATTTAATAGTTTCTAGAATTTCATTTCATCTGTCTATGACAGAGGTGTCAGTTATTGGTTAAATTAAAGAAAGTATAAATCTGTTTTTTAAATTGTTTAAAAATGCATAATAATAAATTAATTTATCTTGTAGTAAACACCGATAAAGTTTAAGTTGTTTTACCAGTGTATGACACCACCTATCAGTTACTGGTTCATAAATGTCAGTTATTGGATATCTCCATTACTAATAATTTTAAACCTGAAAAAAGACAAATGCATTTGTATCATATACATAAAATAACATAATAATTACATATGTGTAGTTTGATTTATTAAAATCATGAGTACAGTGAATTTTTGGACCATATTGCCCTTATTCTTTAATTAAATTTAGTTATACAGTCACCTAAATATATATTTTCGCTGCATTAAAATACATGTATGAATATATAAATACTCGTTAGAATAAACATATGTTTGATTTTAATATTTTTTTTCTCTAAAAGTACAAAAAGTAGATTATAATAAATGTAAGGTCAAAATAGATTTAAAGTATCAGATTTACTCAAATTGCATATCAAACTTGAGGGAAGGGGATTCAATTACCCAAAAAAATTCGCAAATTTCGCTGAACGCACGTTCCGTGAGCCAGTCACAGTTCATTATAACCTTTCCGACACTTTTGACCGGAGCGAAAGAAAATAATAAATAAATAAAACGGTGCCACCGCACAAATTCGGACAAAATTCATTAAATTGAAGATTTTGAAAAAAGAGAAGCGTTTAACATATAAAACATCTTAACTGGATTATTTTGAACGATTTCAACGTTAAATAGCGCTTAAAAAAATATTTGATTTAAAATCTGTTTTCTCTTCAGCGTATTTACCAAACATTTCTCTATAAAACTACCGATTTGTATATCTTTATATGCAACAGCTTTCATAATATTAGCCTAGAAAGACCTCCCGTGACAAAAAATTCATTTATAACGGTGACAGTTTTAGTTACCCCTTTTTTAGAATATAGAAATACCAAGAAGAACATGTAATGTGCTAGACTAAAGAAATAGTTACTACTATTTACGTGAAATTCGTAGATTATACATTACATTACATGTCCGCATATTTTGATCGGTATACGTTTGTGTTAGTTAGTTGAAGATAAATATATCTTAAGCAGATAAATAACGAAACCAAGAGTATCTAACTATTTTTATTTAATTTATAAATTCTTTTAAATCCTATCAAAATTTTTCATGTGTCTATTAAAAAAATGATTTTTAAAAAAATAAAAATAAGTAAATGTAGCGGTATTTTAACACAACATTACAGTTCAAAACATGAGTACATATAATTTTGTATAAAATGCTAGTATTAACACAATATTTGAAGAAATATGTGATTTTTACTGAACTATAAATAAATAATAACACGAGAAAGTGTAATTATAGAAATTAAAGGATTAGCTTGAATAACCGAAATACTTTCAGAATGTTTCTTATACAAATAACTGTATGTAGCGATATTTTAACACCACTTTACAGTCCAAAGCATGTGTAAATATAATTTTCTATAAAATACTAATATTAACACAATGTTTGAAAAAATATGTGATATTTACTGAACTACAAATAAATAAAAACACGAGAATGTGTAACTACGGAAATTAAAGGATTAGCTTTGAAAAATCGAAATACTTTTAGAACTGAGTTTCATTTATTTGAGCATATCTCTTGAGGAGATAATTATCTTACATTGTGTCTATGTATATCGGGAAATATGTTTAATGAGGAAATACTTTTTGAAATCTGTAAAACAAATATTGGACTAAGAAATTAGCTAGCATAAAAGATTCAAATTGGTATCTTTGAAAATGTTTGATATTTCCAGACAGTAAAACCTATTGAAAGAGTACAAAGGACTTAATTTTAATGTTTGAACTTTTAGATTGAAAATAATTTGTAACTATTAATATAAATTCGCTTTGCACAATTTAAGCACATACTACTAGAGACGTGTTTCTTACTTTTTAGCTTGGAACTGTCGTAAAATTAGATGTATTTCAGTGAATCTTGTTTTTCACATCTGAAATTAAAATTTCTAAAAAATATTTAAAATTTAAAATTTTTAAAACTATATAAATTAGTTAAACGTTATATTTTATTCATACACAAACACACACACACACACACACACACACACACATATATATATATATATAATAAAACTTTTAGATACATACAGGGTGTCCGAAAAATCTGGAAACGGTAGAAAAACTCGAGAAATATACATTGGATTGTGAAACGGAAAATATGTGTTCAATATTTTTAAAAAATCTGTTTAGGCATATCAAAGCTCCCCCCAACTCTGTCGCCTAGGGGAAAAGAGGGGAAACTTTGAGATCTAAAACTATGACCCACCTTTTTTATTGCAAATTTGGATTCTGTGGGAAAAAATACACACACACACACACACACACACACACACACACACACACACACACATATATATATATATATATATATATATATATATATATTCTGAAAATCGTAGATGACGCTCTAATCAAGCAAAATGCACTGACAATCGTTTCCATTGAAAAGTATGGAAACGGTTGAATAATTCGAGAAATATACATCGAATTGAAAAACGGAAAATTCCATCATCCCGATAATTCCAATCCGATGTATATTTCTGGAGTTATGCGACCTTTGCCAAACTTTTTAGAATTCTGTATATATGTATATATTTAAAGGAAGATTTTTAAAATTCAATTTAATAAGTTTCTGTATGTGTAAAATAGTTGAAAATGTATAGTTATACTACATTTTATTACAAATGTTTCGAAATATTGTACAAAACAATACTGAAAAAAAAGATCATTATTTACTATGCATAAAACAGTCATCGAATAAGAATCTATAGTCCTGACTTTTGGGTTCTTCTAATCGCTATTTCATTTATGTAATTTAGTAAAGTTTTTTTGCAAAAATGTCATTATTATGATACGATATTTTAGGCCCGTTAAAAAAACAAACAGATTAAAAAACATGTAAATACATGTTTTTTAATCTGTTAAAATAACAAATAATATACACAGAATCAGCGGAATAATATATTTTATTATATAGAGTGTACATTTTTTGTACATTTTTTACCGTTGACCAATATGAAATTCCTCAACCGTTAGTTTTAGACCTGTAGCACAATTTTGTTAATATTTCAAATGTCATTCTTTATCATATAAAAGTCCATTTACGTAAATATAGTTTTATTTATTTAATAACTTACAAACTAAAAATTTCATACTATGCCCTGGTGGTAAAAGTTTTTTAGAAAAACCTTTTACGTGCTCTAACTTATTAACCCAGTAAAAATACAATTCCTTACAGAGTTGATATTTTGCATTTTATGAATATCTACTTACAGCGTTTTCTGACACTAAAAACGGAAAAAATAACTATGCACATTCCTCTTAATATGATGGAGTACAATATTCGGAACATTTTAAGCGATTTTCAACTTAGTTGAAAAGTGTTTATGAATTAGGTTTGTCTTACTGTCTGGCTGGTAGTGCTCTAACTCCGGTAAATAAATTCGGATTGCCATGTCATTGATATACACTGTTAAAAATAATCTGAAATTCACGGGTATTTTTTCCTGAATTTCACAGAAAAAGTCCCTTTTCGCGATAAAAGGGTATTTTCTGTTAAAAAACAGAAAATTTTCTCATATTTCCTGAAAACAACAGAACGGACGGAGACGAAAGGGGCCAACGGAGATATTCCGTTATCTGCTGCATGTTTAAAAAACATGCATGCTTTAAAAAAAAAATTAAACTGACATGTTGCTGCACAGGAAAACTAAAAATTCAATAAATTAAAATTTCGAGTTTATTTAAAACAACAAAATAGTGCTTTCGAATTAAAAAAAGTAACAATTTTCCTATTCTTTTAAAATTATTTGCAATTTATTTTTTAAAGTTATAAGAAAATATTGGCACTTAAAATAAATTCTAAACAAACAGATTAAAAAATATACATTAAGTAAAATATATAATAAATTAAAATAAGTGAAAAAAATCGATTTTAATTTAAAAAAAAATAATAATGCTTTCGATTTAAAAAATAATATTAATAACAATTTTCTCATTCATTTAAAATTATTCGAAATTTATTTTTTAAAGTAATAAAAAGCACTCGCACTGAAAATATATTCTAAGCGAACACATTTTAAAAATATATAATAGTTGAAAAAAAAAATAAATTTTCTCAAAAAAGCACACATTTTTATCGAATTTATTTCAAAATATAACATTCATATTTTACATCTAACAATCAAATTAAGAATATATATAATTCATATTTTTATCCTCTATTAATATTACAATTTTAAAACATCAACATCATCTCATAACGAAATCTCCCCGCTATTAACTTCAAAATTACCAAGCTTCTAAACTCCAAATTGTTTAAGTTCTAAGCCGCCATTTTGAAAACCCCCATATCATCCTTTAAAACTGCTACTCTAACAAGCGCCCGCTGGTCTAACGGGCAAGACACTTGTTTCGAGGCATGGTCATCCCTGGTTCAAACCCGATGTCGGGCGGAAAATGTTCTTGAAGTATATCAGAAAGTAAGTACTCCCACAATAGTCGACAGATGGCAGCACATGTAGAGAGGTAATTTTTTAAAGCCAAGTGTATTCTTTACGGATAATTTCCTTTTCTGCCAGTGCTGCCAGGTATATTTCCGTGATTTCTGACAGCGTTAACGGAAAGTTACCGCTTCTGCAAACGGAGTTTGTCCTTCTTTTATCTTTCAAAAAGGAAAATCTACTAACGGAACGGAAAAAGTCCGGCAACTTTGCTGCCAGTAGTTTTACCGTGAATTTGAGGATTGATTTTTAACAGTGTATCTTATGGATGTTTTCCATAGTATATCTGGTTTTGAAAATGAACTATCTAGTGTTAAAGTATGATGTTATTTGAAACATATTAAAATTAATATACATCACTTCGATGCACTACAAGAGGCTTACTATAGGATACGCATATCATTTATCGTTCATTTACAGGGACATATAAAAGAATTCGGTTACAGTACTGCCATTGAGAATAATTCTTGGAAGTGCGTTTTCAATTGTTGTATGCGTTTTTAAATTGAATTATTTTTTTGCATATTACTTAGCAGGTATAAATTCTATAGATCATATTAATGGCTGCACAAAAGGAGTCGAGTACATTTCCAGTTATTGTCGGAAATTGTTGAACGGGAATTTTCAACTGTGTTATGCGTTGCCAAACTGAAGAAATTTTACCAAACTACTCAGTATATATTAATCATATACAGGGCTACACGAACCAGTCCGAATGTTTCCGACTATTAATCGTAATTCCTAAAATCTAGAGTTGAAATATGTTATAGGTTTTTAAAATTCTTTAATTAGATAACAACCTTTCACTTTTGATGTTTTCTTACACTATTCTGAATGTGTTTTTGATGTGAAAATTTTTGATGATCTATGCATGACACATTATTTTTCTTTCTAGTTTAAAATTGTAACTGACTGGAGCTAATTGAAATTGTAAAACGGACATTTATAAAAAAGTTGCTGAATACCGATAAGGCGGATCACATTTTCCATAAAATTTTCAAAATATCTGACATCCATAAGAATTTTTAAAAAATGTTGCATCGCAGTTTGGTTTGCACTTAACGAATAGAACAACGAGTGCAACACCTTACGAGTGCAACAAAATATCGCAATTACACACGAAATTAAAGTATTTTGTTACAATAACAAAAGATAATTTCTTTTCAAAATAGCAAAATATAAGTTATCTTCAAAATAATATATTTGCTGTAGTTCGCGTATGCGCCGTTAACATTCATTTCATACAAATACCCATATATCTTCGAATATTCAATATGTTGATTTTTAAATTGCAGTATGCCATATCTACTATTCTTTGTTCAGTTTTAGGAAAAAGGTGTCAAATTTGGTTTGTTCAGTTTTAGGAAAAAGGTGTCAAATTTGGTTATAAACTCAGTGTGCTATAAACAAAAAAAAATTGAATTTTTCAAAAAATATTCACATCTTCATGAATATACGTGCTATGCTTACACAAATGCACACAAATGTTGAAAAGCACCTACATAGTCATTCGTGACAAACCATTACCAGCAGTTTTTGTTACTTTTGTGATAGCAAATATTATTTTATAATTAAAAATATTATTGCCCCCTCCCTAATTGTACTCGCGATTAAATCTTCACTGAAAATTTTGAAATCAAACATGTTCTTTATATTCTTGAAGTTCTAGGGCAATTCGTAAAGACATTTAGTTGATATTCGACAAAGCGTATAAAATCGAAAGAGTTTCTTTACTGCCCCTTAATTTTTGGACATCACTGTAGATAAAAGTTGTAAATGCTAGCAACGGCACAACTTCGTTATCTAGTCCACAATAAAACACCTACTAACACCAACCTTTTTTGTGGCCCTGATTATGGAATATTAACTAGGACACGTCATTGACATTTCAACAGCTGATTCGTGTCTTAACAAGACACTCTCTCAAAATACTCTAACAAGACAATCTCTCAAAACTAATTTAAGTTTTGTAACCATATTTCTAATTTTAGTACATTTGAAAATATTTTTTTGTTATCACCGTTTACATTTGATGCAAACATTCTTTGTGTAAACGGTTATAGATCATTACAAAAAGTTATTTAGAATTGTCATGTTTTTAAAAACAAGGTGGACAAAACAATATTTTGTCAAAAAAAGAGAAAATGAAAAAAAAAAATAACGTCGAGAATAATATTTTCAAACGTATGAGTGTTCAATCAATCATTTCAACAATGAAGTTAATTTTTCGATAATTTGCGTTTGCTAAAACATGCAAATTACCTGTGAAATCGGTTTCAATTTTACATTTTCCAACAGATGAATTAATGCGGAACTGAAAATAAAAATATTAATAATTAATAATATTATTAATAATTAATAATAATATTAATAATTAATAATAATATTAATAATAATAATACCGATACGCACTCTACCTAATCTTTTACTTATCAAAAACGCATGATGGACGATACATTGCATATTTTGTATTTAAATCTGTTGCTAATATATAAACTTTATTAAAAAAATACTAATTTCTTTTTATTTACCTTTTATACTTAGTAAATGATTTTTTTCTATTCTGCACATTAATGTGAGTCTTTAACAATTCATCTGCACTACAAAATCATATAAAATGGCATATGAATGCCACACATTACTCAACTATTTGACAGCCGTGCAAAAGGACAAAATTGTAACGTTGTTTTTTATGTAACATTTTTAATTGCTGAAAAAAAAAACATGATATTTCAAACGTGATATAAAAAACTTAGTTACGTATATGAATATAATCCTTGAGACTATTAATCATTACGTAATGTTTAAAAAATACATTATATTTGTAGAATTATACTAATTTAAATAATACTAATATCGCAATGAAAATTACAGCATAATAAACGGGTTTACCAGTTCACAGCGGTGAGAAGGCTAATCCTATAAATAGAACTGTGACATATTCATTATCTGAAACTCCAATTCGGCATAAGTCAAACTGTGAATGGATAGTAATCGTGGTTAGGAATTAATATGATCGTTTATCGTAAGGCAGTATTGTTATATGGGACACAGATGCGTATGCATCTTACAGATAAATTTAGGTTTATATCAAAGGCACCATTACATGCAGGTATGTAAACTTCTGTGCTGATTTATATCTGATGTAAAGGTTCAACATATATGGTGATGCAAATTTCGGATCAATATGTCTCAAGAAGTGACTTAATTTATTGATATATTATCTCATGCATATAGTTTAAGATTGTTTAAGACAGCTAATTGAAGATTGTTCGAAAAAAAGTCTTTTTTTACCTTTTTATTTGTAGTTATCTAGAATAATATATGTTTTATTCAGTGTATCGGTTTTTCTTCAATTAGGCCAATTTTATTTGGCAGAGAGTAAAACTATCAATGGCAAATGGCATGCATAAAATCACGCTAATTTTATCTTCAAATGTAAAAAGAAAAAAAAAACATTTAATAAGATGGTGATCTTAAACCTGCAAAAGTGAGAATTATTTGTTATGGATTCAAAATTCATTTATGATAAATTTTTAAATCTAATGAAATTTGGAAAAAAAAGTACAGATTTCAGGTAAAAAGTGCAGATGCAAAAACAGCGCTTAGTTTTCCCACAAACTATTCTATTCACATCAACATCAATCCAACTAAAAGTGTTTAAGTCTATTTAAGAGAAAACAAAATGCCAAATATGAAAGTTTATTATTTCTCTTTTTTTAATTCAAAATCAACATAATTCTAGATCCAATCGATAAATTAATATGTACCATCAGTGCTTGCTAATTTTTATTTAACATTCTAGTATGACAATTGGAAAATTAGAACAGTTGAAATCAATATATCGCACACTCTCAGGGAAAGTGACACAACTACAAAAACTTCATTTCTATTATTCAGTAATATGGCTGACTTAGATGTGTCCTGCTGCTATAAAAGTGTTATAAGCCCAATTATAAGGAAAAAGTCTATATTACACTATGTCCTCTGAAGTTGGCAAAGTATGAATTGATATATATTTACTAAATTATCACTATATATTTTATATGTCTTGATTATTAAGGTCTTTTTTACCTTTTTATATACATTTTTGCAGCTGCATGCAGAGTTAAGGAATAGGAAAAAGTATAGGAAAAGAAAAAATGCCCATCTTCATTAGCGTTTTCTGTGAAATATATTATTTTTGAATGTGTCACTTTTCTAGCGAGTGAGTAATATAATGTTTATGGAGTTGAAATGAACTGATTTATATTATTCTTGCAATATTTCTTCGGGGGAGTGATATGATGAGCATCATGTATACGTTACATTGGTATATTAAATAACTTTATTTGTTAATAAATATTTATCTGGTTTTAATCGCTGTGTGGATTATTTTGTCATTCTAAATGACAACTGTTAAATAAAAAACAAGCATGTATTTTTTTTTTAATAAACATTTAAACTTGCAGCTTAAAATCAAATTGGATAAATTGGATTTTAAAAAGTATTTTCAATATCTGTACTTTTTCTTTTCCAGTATCAAATAATCTCTATGAATAATGATAACAATTAATGTAAAAAATATGATGATTATTTTGGGGGAATTTTACCTTAAATAACTCGCAAGCTTAAGTAATTTATTCAGTTGATGTTTAAATTTTTAATCTGACAAAAGCTAAATTTTGATGTCAATTTACAATTTTTTTTGTATCATACATTATAACTGCGTTCATTCTTAACTGAGCTGCAATAATGAAATACATGTTTTGAAAAAAAACTTTTGTTTCATGTAAAAATCTTTGCACATCGTTGATTAACTTTATGGATTTCTCTTTCTGAGATAAATTTGAAAGCTTTAGGAATTTTTTCTATTTATGTTTAAAATGATCAATATTTTTAAAAAGATGTTCGTTAAAAGTCATCATTTGCGAAAGTATGCATGTTTATACTTTTTAGGGGTTTTTTATGAATTAATTCGTATAAACGTAACTAATACAAATTGAAAGAATTTTCCTTGATAAATGTTTACAGTGCATTTGTACCTGTAAATGTTCTTTTTATGCCTTACATAACAAATTTATGTGTATTTGCCTGATAAATAAATTAAAACAATAAATAAACTTTATTTGAAAATTAAACAGTTTAAATGTCCATACACAAGGGGAAATTATTTGAAATAAAGTTGTGAAACATTGAATTATGCAAAAATGCTAATGAGACGGATGTGATACGCATATAAAGGAAAATAACTTTCTTATTAACACCACAGAATAATGAAATGTTCAAGGACTGTCGAAAAACCTTTGCCTTTCTTTGTAAAGCTCAAAGATGTTGTTCTACTACTTTGGAGGCAGAAACATGAGACCTGCCTTCAAATTGGTAGCATGTCTTATTTGCGCCTGAAGAAAAAATACAAAAGTTATTTCAAAAGCCTTTGAGTATTTCTTAATGTTATGGTGTTATTAAGAAAGTTATTTGCGTTTATAATTAACCTTTATTTATCATAACAACAATAATTAATTTTAAAAATATTTCAATAAGTACTGGTATTTTCAATTTGTGAATTTTGACGGAAGATGAAAAACGTAGCACATTAGAGCTGCACATTCAATTTATGCGAGAATAAAAATATCTAATATTAATGATAACGATAATAGACGATAAAATTAAATACATTTTTCGTGTTTGGCTGTAAGTAAGTTATGCTTTTTTTTTAATGATGTTTCAATTTTTAAGATGGCGAAAAATAATTCTGGTGAAAATATATTTTGCAGAACAGTTTTAGCATACATTAAAACTGCGTTCATTCTACTCTAATCTTCGTTAACGGAAAAGAAATATCTGCAAAAAAAAAATATTTTACACAGTGTGTGAAATCTTTTGTGAAATCTTTTCCCATCGTTAACAATATCCTGCGTTTTTCTGTACGAGATAAAACTGATACCCTTGGGAATTTTCTCTGTTTATGTTGATAAGGATCCTTATTTAAGAAATTGTTCATAATAAAGTAACATTTGCTAAATCATGGCTCTTTATGTCTTTAATGTTTTTTTTTTCTTTTTTTGTAACTAATAAAAGTTGCAAAAAACATAATTACTAAAAAATATAAACTAATCTTTTCTTGACAAATATTTACGGGAAAATATTATGTGTAAGATCATTTTTTATGTCTTACAAAGTAAATTAATATAGGTTTTCCTGATATGTACATGTTTTGGGAAAAGTGTTCCTTATTCCATAATACATATTTTAAATGTTCTTATAGAAACGATAAAAATACGCCGATAATGCCCATTGCAAAAATGAATTTGTTTTTGCATATGATAAAAAACTCAAAACATACATACACTGTTAAAAATTTGCAGCAAACTATCCAGTCATTTGACCGTTTTTGTAGAAAACGGCTACATAACCGTAATTTAACTCCATTTTGACCGTATTATTGCTCATTTTATGGTCAGAATACAGTTACATTATGGTTATGTAACCGTTTTCTTCAAAAACCGTCAAATGACTGGACAGTTTGTTGCAAATTTTTAACAGTGTATATAACAAAAATGAAATTTCGAATTCAGGTTTACTAATTTTAAGGTACAACTTTACACGTAGAGTACATAAATGTATAGTTTGGACGTAAAATATAATTAAAAAAAAAAAAAACTTTTGAAAACATGTGAAACACCATTCTGAAAAAAATAAATATAGAGAGAACCGAAAGTGAACGAAAATGGAGATTTTAATGCTGTTGATGTTGAAACATGCGAATATGTAAATGAAATTCAGATAAAATTAATAATTAATTAATTATTCTAATTTTAACCCATTTGCATTAGAAGCGTGCATTTCAGGAATTTATTTTTCATCTAGACATTCCTAATTCGTACCGGAAATTCTGAATTATATTTTTTGCTTTATTCAATGGCAGCCACTTCTTGAATATATAATGTATTTTCTTTTGGAGTTTCCGACATTCATTTGCAATTTCTGAAAAAATAACAATAAAAACCCCCTGAATAGAACGCGTGTGTGCGTTTATTATCCAAATGGTTTAAATAAAGTAAACGAACATGAAATCTACATTCTATGTTGCTATATGTCGCATTACATTTATATTGATTTATTTTTTTTAATGATTCGCTAAATCATGGCTCTTTATGTCTTTAATGTTTTTTTTTTTTTTTTTTTTTTTTTTTTGTAACTAATAAAAGTTACAATAAACATAATTACTAAAAAAGTATAAACTAATCTTTTCTTGACAAATATTTACGGGAAAATATTATGTGTAAGATCTTTTTTTTTATCTTAAAAAGTAAATAAATATAGGTTTTCCTGATATGTACATGTTTTGTGAAAACTGTTCCTTATTCCATAATACATATTTTAAAAGTTCTTATAGAAACGATAAAAATATGTTGATAATGTCTGTTGCGAAAACGTATTTGTTTTTGTGTATGATTAAAAAAAAATCAAAACATGCATAAATAACAAAAATGAAAATTCGAATTCAGGTTTAGGAGTTTTAAGGCCCACCTTTATACGTACAGTGCATAAATGTATAGTTTGAACGTGAAAATATTTCTCTATTTTGTGTCACCAATAGGTGAAAATAGAAACAAATATATATACTTAGATTTTGAAAACATGTGAAAAACCATTCTGAAAGGAAAAGTAAACGAAAATGGGGATTTTAATGCTGTTGATGTTGAAAACTTGCGAATATGTAAATACAATTCATATAAATTTAATAGTTAATTAATTATTCTAATTTTAAAACTTTTGCATAGGAAGTGTGATTTTCAGAAATTTATTTTTCATCTAGACATTCCTAATTCATATCTGAAATTCTGAATTATAATTTTTGTTTTATTCAGTAACAGCCATTTCTTGATTATATAATGTATTTTCTTTTGAAATTTCCAGAATTTATTTGAAATTTCTGAAAACATAACAATAAAAACTTCCTGAATAGAATGCGTGTGTGCGTCTGTTATCCAAAAGGTTTAAATAAAGTAAAAAAAAAAAAAAAAAAAAAAAAAAAAAAGCCAAATCTAAATTCTATATTGCTATATTTCGCATTACATTTATATTGATTTATTTAAGTGATTGGGACAGTAATAAGTAAGCAATTTAAAGCATTAAATAATCATTTTATAATTCGAGATCTCCCGTAAAATTTACTCAAACTTAAAATGGGAATAAAAATAATGTTTATATAAAAATTAAGAGTTTTATGCAATACGTATGAATATATATTTTTATAAATGTATCCAATATCATAAATCTATAGATTCGAATCATTTCAAGTTAATCTGTGAAACATTTAACATCCTTCAGCTTATGGACTGTAAACGATCACAACAATTAAATATTTTATAAAGTAAAGATATCTGTACAAAGAAAATATTTTGAATTGTTCATTACTGAATGCGCAGGAAATTTCATACTACATTTTAGGAACTCCATTGTGATATTAAGAGGTCAGTTCATTGCATCGAGTGGAGAGACATTGACCAGTTTTATGGGGTGAAGGAGACTTCAGTTAAAACAGCTTAAGACAAATGCCACTACGAAGAATAGGGTTAACCGCATGCAGTTGAGAGGAATATACAAGGGATTTTGGTTTAAAGGCATGATCCGTTAAAAACCCTTTTTTTTTTTATCGAACAATATTGTTTATTGCAATTGGTTATGTCATACTTTGAAGTTTAAAGTTACTTTAAACTTTTGTTTACATGTATGCTATCGTCCATGTTTCTTCTTCCTGCAATAACACACTGATTTATATTTATCATTAGATACATGACCTCTATTGACATCGATAAACTTTCAAATAACCGCAATTCCTTTAATTTTAAACAAACGTTTTTGTATAAATTTTGTGATATAAATGAAAAATTTCTATTCGAGTAAATTTAACTATTTCAGTCGAAAAAAAAGAATGTAAAATATGTTAACTTTTTAAAATTATTAGACGGACTATTTCTTTATGATAATCTTAATTTCTATTTCAGTTTAAACATTCTTTCCACTTGATATATATATATATATATATATATATATATATATATATATATATATATATATATATATATATATATATATATATATATATATATATATTATAATTTATTACCAGAAGGTAAATAATTAAAGATCTACTTACATTTTTGGGTGTGTTTGTACTCAAATTAGCAAAAAATTAGAACAAATATTAGCTCAATTTTACGATAATCAAAACAAAAAGTATAATAAGAAATAAATATTAATTTGGAGCTTGGTGCGATATAATTAAAGTAAAAATAAAATACAACGTTAAAACACCAGTATAATTGAATCTACAGCATACCGGTTTCGGTAGCATATAGCATACCCTCCTCAGTGCTGAAGAAAATGGAAAATTGCTTATATATATAGAAATGATAGAGGATTCAAGTGACAAGTTTATTAACCAATAGGAAAACGGAGGGTTCCAGGCAAACAGCCAATAGGAAAATAGATAGGAAATGGAATAAATTTATTAACCAATAGGAAAACGGAGGGATTCCATTTCCTATCTATTTTCCTATTGGCTGTTTGCCTGGAACCCTCCGTTTTCCTATTGGTTAATAAACTTGTCACTTGAATCCTCTATCATTTCTATATATATGAGCAAATTTCCATTTTCTTCAGCACTGAGGAGGGTATGCTATAAGCTACCGAAACCGGTATGCTGTAGATTCAATTACACTGGTGTTTTAACGTTGTATTTTATTTTTACTTAAAATATAATAAAAAATGCTTACACCTTTCTATTTCTTTTCTGTCATGATCCGGGATTTTAACAGTTTTATTAAAGTATGTGTAATAGGGTGGATCGCTGCTATATTGTGAGAAAGAAATATTAATCAAAACTTACCGATGCGGAAAAGATGTTCGATTGTATACAGATTAAGGCAAAAATTATAAAAACAATTAATTTCAAAATTTACTACTAACGTAAGTGGATTGAAATTTCAAAAAATAATGGAAAAAGACCTAATTTTGTTTAGATTATTTTTGAGTGAAAATAATTGTTTTACTATTAATCAATACCTACCTATGGGGAAAAGATGTTACAGTGAATGGAGATTAAGCAACAAAAAATAATTAAAACAATAATTTCAAAATTTAATACTGCCGCAAGAGGGTTGAATTTTCGTAAAACAATTACAATTCCAGCTTTTTCAGTCTCACGTTTTATTCTTCTACCCCTCTATTAGTCGGACGCGCTACGTCATGGAATCTTCTTCACGTTACACGACACGCTCACGTGGATCTCGATAAACGTGTTCACACCTCTCGCGCTCAGTCCAATGCTTGCTCTCGCAAATTGAAATAAATTTCGATTTCATTGCGTAAGATTTGATTATTTGTGTATTGGGTTGCGTAGTGTACTTTGAATATTATTGCACCATAGAGATGTTAAGAAAAGACTTGAAGTCCATCGTAAAATTCTATGCACCTATGTGGTTCAAGATTGAAACGAAATCATCGACTAATCTATGGTGCAAAGCATTTTGCCTCGTTCTCGCTCGTAATTTATCGAGTGAGCTGAAGGACGTCATAGACCCTGTTATTAGATAAAATGGGTTTTTCGGCATCCTGAAAATATCCTGATATCGATATTAACTGACGACAGAACTCATACAAGGCAATTCACGTTGCGACATTGCGACAGAATTAAATTTTGAAATGATTTTTTTTCTCTTAATCTCCGTACAATAGAACATATTTTCCGCATAGGTAGGTTTTAAAAATGTGAAAAAAGTTATCTACCCCTTACCCCCTTACCCCCCCCCCCCCTAAACCACGCCCTTCGAAAAACTCTAATTGCGCTCGATGTAAAACGGCCTACTGCAATCCCAATCACTCCAACGAATAATATCCACATTTTCAATTTACCAACTTTTTGACGGTAAATGTAACAGAACCTTCACTAACTGAACGATTTAGTGCCGACATTATTTCAGAAGCAATAGTAAATACATCAATCATTCCGTAAGCAATAATATCTACTATTAAGGGTTTGCCGTGTCACACTCAAGCCACAGAACGAAGAGTCAAAACTGTTTTAGAAGCTTCTTGTGCGCTGTCTTTGGACCATACAGTAGAGATGTTTTTTTAAGAAATTGCATCGCATCACGAAACCTCATGCTAATTTTCAACACCCAGCGTTAATATAGCTCACTGTAATTTCAACGATTTTAGGTTTTTCTTGATTTAATACTGCAGAAGCTGTAAAATACGAAGCTGAAGTTTTTTCCTTGTAACCAAGTAAGTGTCCTGGCATCTCAATAAATATTAAAAAATACTAAAAAATATGTTTCACTTAATAAAAATCATTTCGACTTTTTACCGTAAAAAGGCTAAATACATAAATTTCAACCAACTTGAGGCAGTATTAATTTTTGAAACTAATTTTTTCTTCAATCTCCATACAATAGAACATCCTTTTCCGCATAGGTAGGATTTGATTAAAACGATTATTTTGAGTCAAAAATCATCTAACCGAAATAAAGTATTTTTCCATTTTATTTCGAAATTTCAAATCCATTGCGACAGTATTAAATTTTGAAATTATTTTTTTTTCTCTTAATCTCCGTACAATAGAACATATTTTCCGCATAGGTAGGTTTTAAAAATGTGAAAAAAGTTATCTATCCCCCCCCCCCCCCAATGTGTAAAGATAACACGTATGTGAACATTAAAATATAATAATATAGAAATTATCTAGAAAACTCAAATTTAATTATATGTCTTTCAGTCTTTTACATTACACCTTTATGTGCCGTAAACACATTTAGACACACACTAAATAGTTTATTTACTTATTTATTTATTTATTTAATTTTATGATTTTTATAATGAAATCAGTACTTAAATTTAAATATGGAAATCACAAGGTCTGATGGAAAACATCTTGAAGTGAAAAAAAAAATCTATTGTGCAGAAGAACATGTTTCATTTCTGTAGCAAATAATAAACATAAAACATCCAATAGTTTGCGAGAGGACTTCTTCTCCAATACTGCATTATGTATTTCCAGAATTTTCGAAGAAAGGATAAAATTCTAAAAAGTATTCCAAATTTTCAAATGCAGAAAATGGTTTTGTCTTAATGATGGACATCTGAAAGCAATAAAGAAATCTGAATACGTTCATAGTTATTTTCATATTTTTAGACTCGGTGAACAATTTTGATACCGAAAAAATTTCGATGATTTCCTGGATATATATAATTTTGCAAGCATATTCTAAAGACTTAAACAATTGATGTAATCAAGTAAATATTATAAAATGCGATCGATGAAATGTCCTTAATGATCGCTTATAAAATAAGAATATTTGGGAAAGTAAAAGTTTATTTTTATTTTATTTACCGAATTTTATTTTTTTTAATATTTTAGTGTTAAAAACAAATTAGTTTTAAAAGGTAGCTTCTTTCTAAAATATGTGTAATTTCTAAAATATATTCTAAAATTCGAAACATTTAATGTAATATAGCATATTTTTCAAAATTTGATCGATGAAATGTTCTTAATGAATGTTCTTAAAATAAGAATGTTTGGAAATATATTTTTTTTTCCGTTTACCCAATGTAACTTAAAAATATATATGAGTATTAAAAAGAGTTTTAAAATGAGAAGTTAAAATGATTTTTAAATCTGCGATTTTTTGAATTAAATTTTTTTTTTCGTAATTGGCTTGTAACTTGCCAACAGATGTAGGTAAACAGTGCGCACGTGCGGGATGCCAACTGCAGCGCCGCCACTCCAGAATTTCAAAACGATACTAACTTTAAAATAATCCTCGTATGTAATAATAGAGATTATAGTGGTCAATTACATATTGGTCGAAAGAATTTTGAAAAAAGAATTAAGCTGTCAGAGAGTTAAAATTACAATCACAGTGTTGAAATTTAATAAAATGGTTCATAAAACTATGAACAAACATTTCCTATGATTCGTTAAAATGTACTTTTTTATTTTATAATTTAAAATACTAATGATTAAGGTCACATGATTTTTAAAAAAAATAGTCCATTTCGTGAAGATACATGGTGTTTCCTAAGTTTATGTACAGTGGAAAAATAAACATTTATTAATCTTATAACACTTTCCAACCTTTTTGAAAAGTGTTTATGACTTCTGTTTGTCTGGCCGTCGGGCCGTGCTCTAACTCCCGTAAATATCATCGAATTGCCCTGCAATCGTCAGTCTGACGTCAGCGTTTCTCACGGATATATTTCGGATTTTAAGTGTAATTAATATGGTGTATTCATCAATATCATGAATAGAAATATGAGTTTGGTAATCAGTATGATTTCTATTCATTTCGCTGTTATGAAACGAGTTTCTAAGGACTATACACAGATTATACAAAATAAAATATTAGAAACCATATGTATGTAAATAAAATTTCCAATCTGTGTATAAAATTTCATATAATTAAAATCTGTATACTCAGCTGATTTGGTTTTTATTGTCACTATACAGTTTCAATATTTTTTCAAAAACGTTATTTTTTGAGAATTTTAAGAAGTTTCAGAGTTTAGTCAATAAATAGATTTTCCTTTCAAGTAAATCTTATTCAATACCAGAAGTTACATGAAGCGAACTTGAACATTCGCTTTACAAATAGTCACATTTATTGCAGATGTTTTGACATATTTCCAATGAAGCTGTAAAAATAGTTATAGGACGGAATGTCTGGAAAATTAATTCAGAGTGATTTTTGGTAGAATGAACTTCGAAAATATTTTGAAAAATGTTCATTTAATAACATTTTTGTATTTTTTTTTTTTTAATAAAACAATGAATACAAATTATTTTATCTTTTTTTTTTTTCCATTTCTCATGGTTGGTTGTAATACATAGAATTTTCCATTTTTAGAAGAAAATATTTTCAACTTCAAAGCTTAGATTTATAAAACAAAACAAAGATGTTTTCTCTTGTTCATAAGCATAACTGAAAGTGTTCCCCTAAAATGTGTAAAAAAAGTATTAAATACTTTTGATTTGGTTTGTCATATGTTTTGTACGCGGTAAAATATGAATGTATGACCTGTTTAATAAAGTTTCTCTTTAAGCGCATAAATGCTCTTAAGGGTCCTCTTCTCTCACGCGAAAACACCCGCTCGCTAAAATTAATCCTATGGGGCAGTTATTTTACAATGTCGCGTTTGCATTTCAAATATACGGGCAGACCAGGAAAGGGAAAATCTAAAATTCTTTTAAATTTCGTTGGATGTATCGAAAATGATTATACTTTTCCATGTTACATGTGGACAGTATTTTATCATCGTTATCAAGCCTGACGAATTGGGAAGGCAAACTTCGTAAGCAGATGAAATATTATTAAATTGTCGTATTCAAAACTTAAATGAAACATGTATCTTTATTGCCTAATCTGAATATTTAAAAAAATATATTTTTATATCACTGTTTCGTCTATATTCAAAGACCTTACACAAAGCATTTAGTAATCTTGAAGAAATTACGCTTTAATTTAATTCTATTCAAGATGAATTTAGTTCATTTAAGATGATATAGTATAAATTACGCAGTTTATCATGGATACTGCTAATACTTTAAGTAAATGCATTTGTTAATTATATACTACATATACACAATAATATTCATGATCTTTGTTATACAAAAACAGCGCATTATTTTGATTTTATGAGCTGAAAAGTTTTTTCTGTATAAAGCAGAAACTTCAAATATATTTTATTAAAAAAAAAAATTGTTCTAGGAGCAAATATTACACTTTGAAGGAAATTAATTATGAGTATTACAAACAAAGTAATCCTTTCAACATACGATTTTAAATAGTTTTTGAAAGTTCAATATGGCAAATATATTTTTTAATATAGCAATTTAATATGTAATTGGAATACAGTACGATTCAATATTGAAAATCACAGAGGTAAACACTATTAGCAAACATTAGAGCATAAAACAAAATATTGACAAGGAATTGCTTGTCTCATATCTGCTACAAACAAAACGTTCCATATTTCTCAAAACACTTTAAATTTTCCATATATATATATATATATGAACTTACCTTTGTAATAAATCATTTCCAGTACATCCCTGTACTTTTTAATTTCCCTAAATTCAGGAAATTTATTTTACCACTAACGACGTGAAATTGCTCAAATGATAAAACATAATTTGGTATAAAAATTATCTAAATATCGTTGTCTGTTGAGAGCTCTAACAGCAATGTATACACTGTTAAAATCTGGAACAAACTGTGTAGTCATTAAATAGTTTTTATTTTTAAACAAAAACAAACAATCATGCGTCAAGTATAGATTATGAAACACTTTCCAACAAATCCAGAAAATTCTAGCGAAACTTAGCGCTAAATAAGGTGAAAACAGATATGTAAGTAAACAGTTTAGATAACATATAACACATTAAAAAATACAGTTTTCAAAATTATCTTCCAGTGTCAAAAATGTAGTCGAATTATTTTGTGAAAACCTTGTGAAATCCAAATCTATAGATTTGGATTTATACTACAAAGCATGGTAAAATTAAGTTCACTTAGAAAATTCACATTTAGAAATTTTCGCCAATAGATGGAAATGCACGAGAAATCTTTTGGACAGCTCTGTATATTATCTAAAGAGTTTTGCGCACACCACATATTAAGTTAAAAGGTAAAAAACGTTTTCAGTTAAAAAACGCATGAGGTAATTTAAAACACATTTTCAGCAATTACCACCCGTAAACGACAATGTATCTTGTTATTTGCGTGGCCCTGAGTGAGTTTATTTAAATTTCACAAACTTCTATTAGACTACTAAATATAGTTCAGCGGGAAAATGCGTAACACAATTAAAAACTACGCTTAAGCAATTTACATTGTATATGAGCAACCGAATTTATACACACAACGTACTATGAAAAAATTTATTTAAACTTAAAAACATAAACCGAAGTTGAAAACGCACTTATCACACATAGACTATAATTATCGCATGTATACTGTAACCGATATCTTTTGTGTGTCCCCGTAAATGAACGATAAACACAATGCACACCATACTTTTCAGCGAGTAATCAGCGAGTTTTCAGCGAGTGCACCTCAGTAGTGCATATAATTTTCATTATATTTGAAAGAGTGAAACATCATTAAATTACATTAAATTACTCCAAACGATTTTCCCCTTAGAACAATGTGTAACATAATATTTTGTTTGACCCTGTAAATGAATAAAAAATACTTTGCACCCCAAATTCTACAAAAAGCATGTTTTAATACGCTTCATATTTATATATCAATTTCATCATGTTTCAAATGGCGTATCATCATCAAAATGCACTTAAAACGATTTTTACCGATTGACTGTAATGTAGCGGAATACTTTTGATTGTCCCTGTAAAAAACAATATGTGCTACACACTGCATTTTTAATAGGGAACGTACTGTAGTAAACGAGAGTAACATGCGAAAATTTCAGGGACAATTTTACAATCTTATCAATCCGAGTATATTTATGCTAGTAGAGCACTGACGATCGGCCAGATGGCCAGATGGCAGACGGCAGTCGGCAAGACAAACCGAAGTCATAAAAACTTTTCAACTAGGTTGGAAAGTGTTAAAAACGGTTACATAACTATGATTTATCTCTCTTTTGACTAAAGGGAACGCTTCATAATATGGTCGAGTGATTGTTATCCATAAAACGGATGAATGGCTGGACAGTTTGCTGCAGATTTCTAACAGTGTGTAATAACACACTGTCAGGCTTTAGCAACAGTTATAAAATTTATCTTTGTGAACTCTCTGTGGAAATAACACTTCAGTTTAATATGTTATACTTTTTTTAAAAATGTGCAACAAACCGTCCAGTAATTCGAACGTTTGTAAAGGTCACGCTTACTTATCCACAATTTTGAGCGTTCACATTCGTCAGAACAGATATAAATTAAAAATTATGTAACCGCTTTCTATAAAAAATGTTTTAATTACTGGACAGTATAATGCAGATTTTTAACAGTGTAGATATGAAACAGGTGACAAAAAGTGTACAGTGAAACACCATACATAGTAAACATTTGATATTGTTGAGGCTATACTGATAAAAAACTGTAGCAAACTGCATATTCATTCCAACGTTATTGTAAATAAAGGTTACATGACCATATTATGAAATTTTCTCATTGGTCAGGATCGATTAAAATTATATTTAAGTAACCGTTAACGATAAAAATGGTCGAATGGTTAGAGAGTTTGCTGCAATTTCTCTTAAAGTGTATATCTTGTAAATTTATTTTCATGTATAGTTCTTTAAAATTATTGTTTTTTATTTTATTTTATTATTTTATTATTATTTTTTTTTACATCTTTAGATAAATATATGAGAAATGAAAATATAAAAAAATATCAATGCTCAAAATATTAACATATATAGTTTAACGTTTTGCCTAAAAAGAATAGTATTATTCAATGTTTTTTATGGATATGTGGTTATTGTTACGGAAGAAACATCGTAAATAATTAGATATGAAAAAAAGTAGTTCTACTATATATATTTTTTTAAATCATACACGAAAATATGTCCAAAGATACATGTATTTTTAATCCATAATATAATTTACAAAAATGTTTAATTCAATGACAATTGTATAATATTTAATGCGATGCATAGTACGGGGGCACGAAATCTATTTTTCTATATTTTAAATTACCGTTCAGAACAATTTCTTAAATATATAAAGTCTGTTTATGTGAACATATTTTATTAGTTGCCTAAAAACATGAAAGTTACTCAAAATGAAAGTTATTCAAAATTCCATTCCAATGATTAAAGAAACTTACAGATAATTAGAAGTGTTTTCCATTCATAATCGCTTTGTCCACGAAGTAGCTAATTAGCTTTCGGTAGTAATCAAACATTCATCTTCATTGATTGAAAACATGCATAGATTCTTTCTTTCTGAAATCTGTTCCAGATTCATTTTCATAAATATTTCTCTACTATTATTATTTTAATAACTTAAAAAAAAACAAATAATAAATTTAGATATTAAGAAATACAAAAGCTAAAAATAAGGGTACATATTTTGAATAATTTACATGAAAAATTATTCTTATTAAACCCTTTAAATGTGTATAAGGGGACTGCTACTGAAATAAATAGCAAAAGTTTAGAGGTAGAACAAAAGTTCATTTTGAAGATTTTTTTCAGAAAACATATTGAAAACTATTTCAAAATTTATATATATATATATATATATATATATATATATATATATATATAATCAACGTTCTAAATTTAAAAAAAAAGTTTCATTTAAATCAAAATCGGTAAGGTTAAGTGTGACTATGTAATCAAATTTAGCATCAAAAGTACAAAAAACAAAACATGCAATATCTAATTTTACTTCTGAATCCAATTTTATGAATATTAAGATATTATGTAAATGTATTTTTTACTACCCAAAACAAATTACTCTAAATCGCAAATACATGATTTATGAAACATAAGGCGCCTAGTAAACGATTCGCATACATTCACATGTGCTATGCTCAAATAGCTAATAGTCCTTCCTAAATAATCTCAAATCCATCTTCTTTGATTGGCAAAATGCATCTTTTAGGGAAAATGTTTTATATTTTTGAAGGAATTTCTTGCAAATTTATTTTATTGTATATTTCATAATTGATCTGTCTTTTCAATTTCAGATAAATAACTAAGAAGAATTTTTAAAGCTCAACGAATTAAGATGTTATTTGAATGCTTTAAATAAGTATCTGGAAATTGTTACTGAAATGATACAGCAAAAGTTCAGAGATGAATCATAGGAGAATTTAAAATTTTGTTTTCAGAAATCATATACAAAAATAGTTTTCGTTATATATTTTTCTTAATATATAACATATATTAAAAAAATCTTTACACAGAAGAACGTGACTGTTTAATCTAGCCCAACACTAAATGTACAAAAAAAATCGTAATTTAATTTACTATTCAGATTTATTTAATGGAAAATTCAAATTTTATTATGTGAAGGTAATTTTCTAAATGGAACAGAAAGGTTGGAAATAGCAAAAAAGTGGATTGTTTACACAGGCGAACAAAATAAAATTTTCATTATTCGGCATTACATCTCTTTAGTGCTTTTTTATGCATACAAAAGTTTATAATTATGGGGTATAAAGTGATTATAGAATATTCTTATTTGTTTTGATAATGTCTCAGATTGAGTTGAAATATAAGTCAACAGTCTAATAAAACGTATTTTACTGCTTATCATCTTTTTATTTTATACTTTTAGCAATTAAAATGAGTATATAATTGCAAGGTATAATAATTTGTTATATGATCATATTTTCTAAGTTATTTTCATAATGCCAACTATATATATATATATATATATATATATATATATGTAAGTAAATGATATATAAATAGGGACTTTACTGAACCAATATGATAAATAATCGATGAACAACAAAATATGCACTTTAATTTCAACTAATAACACTTTTGGTCGAAACTATACAACAAATTTACATTACGATAATCCAACCAGGCCTAACGGCTATATCCATTTTACATATCTTGCTTCATAACAAAATTTTAGAAGACTGGCTTTTAGCCAAATCTCGCGATTCAAACCATTTATAACTCGCGCATGTCTAACCATGGATAATAATAGTAGTTAGTTAATTTGGTGAAGTGAAGTGTCTAATCATGGATAATAATAGTAGTTAGTTTAATTGATGAAGTGAAGTGTTCACACTGAAATCCTACAAATCGGACATCCTGACGTGATGGCGTCTCGACATCAGCATCTTGGCTTACCCAGGAGTTTAACCTGTAGACCACGGCTTCATGTATTCGGCTCCGGTTGACGTCTTTCCTGGACCTTCATGATTTCCTACTTTTTGCACTTCATACCGATCATGATTCTTGGCTGCCGTTATCTCATATGGTCTTAAATATTTTTCTTTAAGTTTGATAGCATTGCCAAATTGCGTCCTCTTTATAGCGACGATATCCCCTACTTTGTATCTTCGTGGCTGTTTCTTTTCTTATCAAACTGCACCTTGTTTTCTTCTTGTATTTTGAGTATATTTTTCTTTGCTTCTTCTCTCATGGCTTCGCGCTCTTCCATGATGCATTCAGTATATTCTTCTTCCAAAACCTTCTTGATGTCTTGTATGTCACTGTCTTTCATTTTAACTCCTGCCATTAATTCAAAGGGACTATACTTGGTGCTTCGCGTTATTGTGCTGTTGATAATTCTTTGTAATTTTGGTACATATTTATACCACTTGGATTCGTCATCGCTAGACAATTTTGACAGAACGGATATCATCACTCTGTGTACTCTTTCAACCTGTCCATTTCCTCTTGGCATCCCAGTTGTTATCTTTACATACTCAATTCCTTGTTTTGTACAATATTCCTTGAACTCGCTTTCAGTAAAAGCTTTTCCTTTATCGGTTATAACTCTAGTTGGGTTCCCGAAAGTTGCCTGCTGTAGTTCCATTTTGGCTATTACTTCTTTGGCCGACTTTGATTTCACTGGATAAAACCATGCGAACTTAATGAATGCATCTACAACGGTGAAAATATATTGATATATTTTATTTGTGAGAGATAATGGACCTATGTGGTCGATGTGATAAGTTTCTAATGGTTTGTCGCCTTTTGGTATAGGGTTTAGAAAACCTTCAGCTTTTCCCTGCTTCCTATTATACAAGATACAATCAACACAGTTTGCGATTACCGTTTCTACTTTTTTCCTTAATCCAGCTATGTAAAAATCTTGCTTCAATATATCTTCCGTCTTTGATACAGCAAAGTGTCCTCTTTCGTGAATTTTTCGAATAATTTCTCGTTGCATCTCTTCCGACACCACCAACATTTATTTTCCATTCTCGAATCTGTACAATATGTCATCTTTTACTAAGTAATTATCGGACGAACCACTTCCGACTAGTGACTTGATAGTTTGTATGGATTCATCTAATCTTTGCGCCATTGCAATCCTTTTCGTAATTTCTCCTTGCGATCTAGTTATAATTAATACCGATTGCGTTACCGGCACATTTCGGCTTAATGCGTCTACATGTTTCATTCTTGTTGCTAGTCTATGCTCTATCTCGTAGCCATATTCTTCGATGAGTAATGCCCATCTTGCTACAATTAAAAAATTAAATAATCTTTTAATTAAAAATCTTTTTTATTTAATGTCTTCTGGAAGGCTTCGCAGTCGGTTACAATCTTGAATTTATTTCCCATTAGGTAATTTTTGAATTTTTTTAGA
This sequence comes from Maratus michaelseni, assembly GCA_963931845.1. Lineage (NCBI taxonomy): Eukaryota > Metazoa > Arthropoda > Arachnida > Araneae > Salticidae > Maratus > Maratus michaelseni. The sequence continues at coordinate 298,191,894 of OZ007591.1, read as the reverse complement.
GCTTCTATTATGGCTAATACTTCAAGTCCATAACTTGAATATTTCTCCTGTTGTGGCGACGTTTTTTTACTCATGTATTGCAACGGGTGAAATTTTCCATCATCTCCTTTCTGTAATAAAACTGCGCCAAAACCTTGGCTGCTTGCATCAGTATGGAGTTCAAGTATGGCTCCTTGTTTATATAGTTGAAGAACTGGTTTCGCTGATAATGTTCTCTTTAACTCATTGAAAGCCTCGAGCTGTTCTCTTTGAAATTTGAAACAATTTCCTTTCCTTAATAAATCACTTAGAGGCTTGGCGATTTTGGCATAGTTCGGGATAAACTTTCTAAAATATCCTGTTAAACCTAAAAAGGATTGTAATTGTTTCGTTGTAGTTGGCTCAGGAAAATTTTGGACCGCTCTCGTTTTCGCTTCGGACGGTTTTATTGTTCCATTTTCGATTATATAACCCAAAAATTCTATTTTCTGTTTAAGAAATTGGCATTTTTTGAAGTTAATTTTTAAACAATATGCTGATGCTACTTCTAATACCCGTTGCAGCTTCCTCATTCCGTCTTCTTCATCATCTGAGGGAATCACAAAATCATCCATATATACAATAATAACGCCTTCTCGCAGTAAATCTTGAAATACTGTGTTTACATACCTTTGGAATTAATTCCCCGATATCCACAATCCGAACGGACAAAAAATTCATATAAAAATTCATATTCTCCTTCATGCGTTACAAAAGCTGTATATTTACAACTGCTTTCTTCAATTGCAACGTGAAAAAAGCCGTTTTTGAGATCTAATGTCGTAAACAATTTTCCCTTTTGCAATTTATCAATCACATCCTCAATTAACGGTAGTGGGTAGCGATCTTTTACTATTTTTCGATTTATTTTCCGATAATCTATACATAATCGGTGCGAACCATCCTTTTTCTTACTCAGGACTACATGAGCCGCAAAATCCGAGTAACTTCGTCTAATGATTCCATCGTCCAACCACTGTTGTATTTGCTTACTGATGATTTCCTGCTCAACTAGAGGGAATCTCCTTGGCCGCTCGCAGATAGGTTTTTCATCTGCCAGTAGTATTTTCATTTTTAACCCCGTATCTTTCGTTTTATTCGGCTTATATGATTTTATTAATTCTCTTATTTTCTCTCTGCTTGCTGAATTTGTAATATGAGCCAAGTCCACCTCGTCGTTTACGTAGTCGATATTAAGTATACCTTCCCAACCTCGATTATCGTTGTTTATACTTGATATGGCTACTTCATCAGTTTTGTACGGTACTTCATTAACTTTAATGTATCCTACTTGTACTGTTTTGTCACTTATTATTCTAACAACATCTTCCACTACTTTTAACGTCAAGCCTTGTACTGCTTTCCTACCTATTATTAAATCATAGTCAATCTCTTGTACCACGTAAAATTTATCCTGGATTTCTGTATCGTTCACGTAGACTTTATGCCAGAAAAAACCTGTTTGCTTAATTTTTTCTCCACCTATGCCTGATATGTATATATTGTCGCTAGTTAGTTTTGGCGCGTTTACTGCAGTATGATATCTTGAACTGGTGATTGAAATATCGCTTCCTGTATCAATTATTACGTTTGTTTTTATTCCGCTAATATCTAAGATTCTTCCTTTTATACCATTTAACATGCCCATATTAACTATTTTTCTTTGCGCGTTTTGGGTCTCATTTTGGTATTTTGTTTCTCGCCAATTTTGATTACGTTGCGGGTAAAAATTTGAATATTCTTGTTCTATATTATTCGCCATGGCACATTTCGCACTCACGTGACCAGGGTTGCCACACGCAAAACAGATTATATGCGACTCTTTGCTTCCATGATTCATACTGTGTCTATTGTCAATTTGGGGTCTTTTGAAATTGGTGTAATCAACCACTCTCGATCTTCTGTCCTCAAAATGTCCGCTTGTATTCCTAACTGTTTGTTTATTGCAAACCCTTCGGACCGTTTCGTAAATATCCAATTTATTAACTAAGTCATCAATCTATTTACTTGAAGACCTTCAATCTATTGTTGAAAATACACTTTTATCTCATAAGCGAAATCTCGCCAATTGGCTGTTGATTCCTTTTTAGATGAGAAAAATTTCAGCCTAAACTCCTCTGGTGATAGCTTAGTTTTAGTAGAATATTTTTTATATAATCATAATCGTGAATTTCAGGTTCGTTTTCCCTTGTTATTATATTGATCACATCTAACGGCATTAGATTAATTAAATAATTTACCCATTCTTTTTTATCAATACCCGTTTGCGCCATTTGCCTTTCGTACATAGCTAAGTATAAACTGATGTCATTCGAGCTATCATATTTAGTTAATAATCTAAGCAATTCAAATTGCTTACCTGGATTTGTCTTTGAGTCTTCATTAATATGTTCTCTTGAATTTTCTTTTATCTGTAATTTCTTAATTTCAAAAGTCTGCTCCGATTCTATTTTCCATTTTCTCTCTTCCATTTCCATTTTCAATTTCAATCTATTTTCTTCAATCTCTGCTTGTAATTTATTCTTTTCTCTTTCTGCTTGTAATTTCTTCTCTTCCAGTTCTGCTTGTAATTTCTTCTCTTCCAGTTCTGCTTGTAATTTCTTCTCTTTCTCTTTCTCTTCTCTTTCTTCTTTCTCTTTTCTACTTGCTATCACTACTTCCAATCGATCTCTTATAAAATCTTCTTCGTAACTCTCCCAACTCTTGATCAGCTTTATCAGGACAGGTATTGTGGGTTTTTCTGGAGCTTCAATTCCGCATTCCTAGCAGAGGTTTATTAGATCAATTCTCTTGGCTTTATTTAGAGTTCCCATCTTACAAAATTGTACTTGAAGTGATATGATTACGGTTTCAACTTGCTGATTCGTAACCCAACTTTTGATACTGGCGTTTTACAATAGTTTACGTTTGGTTTCCATTTCACTACTAGTGGCTCTTACTTTTAATAATCCCGGCATCCGAGCCCCCAAAAATGTAAGTAAATGATATATATATAAATAGGCACTTTACTGAACCAATATGACAAATAATCGATGAACAACAAAATATGCACTTTAATTTCAACTAATAACACTTTTGGTCGAAACTATACAACAAATTTGCATTACGATAATCCAACCAGGCCTAACGGCTATATCCATTTTACATATCTTGCTTCATAACAAAATTTTAGAAGACTGGCTTTTAGCCAAATCTCGCGATTCAAACCATTTATAACTCGCGCATGTCTAACCATGGATAATAATAGTAGTTAGTTCATTTGGTGAAGTGAAGTGTCTAATCATGGATAATAATAGTAGTTAGTTTATTTGATGAAGTGAAGTGTTCACACTGAAATCCTACATATATATATATACACTGCTCAAAACAATTAGGGGAGCACATGGTTTTAACGAAATTACACAAATACTTACATCAATAAGTAACTTAAATAAAACATCCTTAATTTAAACATAGCAGAAAACAGAAAAATAAAACTTCATATGCAAATCAAAGTTCATGACGTCAAAAACCAGAAAAAAGAGATAAATGAACCATTTTTCCATGTTCATTCCATCCTTTCAAAGAATTAAAGCTACCTTACATTTTTTTGCATCTTTTCTTCTGTATTGTGCATTGATACACGTGTACTCTCCATTTTATACCCATTTAATGCTGTCTCGCATTTGCTTTTTCACCTAATTTTTTTAGCAGTGTATTTTTACACTTCACTACCATTCACAGACATTAACACGAAACTTTCACATATTAAAAGCCAATGTAGATGTTATTTACAAAGGTTACGTTACTTTCCTCCAAACACAAGAAGTCAGTCCTTTTAAACACATGTATATGTACTAAAAAAATATTTTCGCCCATCGTCTTCGGCATACTCAGTTTTTCTGATCTTCAACATCGCCTCCTGATGTTATTGTGCATTTCCCGGGTTTTTTCAAAATGTAACAGACAACGCCATCTGTTGTCTATTGTCGCATGCAATGCAACAGATTCTTGCAATGATCTCATGCATGCGACAATAGACAACAGATGGCGTTATCTGTTACATTTTGAAAAAAAAAAAGGGAAAGGTAGAATAACATCGAGAGGCGATGATTAAGATCAGAAAATCTGATGATGCCCAAGACGATGGGCGAAAATAATTTTTTAGTACATACATAGTAGATATATATATATATATATATATATCTTTACATATTTATTGTGACTTTTTTGTACTTGTGCTATTATCGGATTGTTGTCTTTATTTAAAAAAACGACAGTGAATACAGAAAATTTGCTGTTATTTTCGTATTCAACGGATCAAAATTACTCGAAATCCGTTGCGCAATCCCATTCCGCAAAATCACTGTTCCCCGGTGTTATTATTATTTATATTATTATTATGTTTGGAAGTTTAAGAATATCATACAGTTAGTTCGATAACAGCAAAATTCCTAACAGTACGATCGTAAGAGCAGTAAACATTGAACCGCAAAGATCGGCGATTCCTGCGAAGGCAAATCACGAAACACTGTTTCTGAACAGTTTTACTAAGGTAACTTTGAAATGAAGCGATTTACATGATTTTCTTTTCAATAAAGAAATTTAAATTCCTTACAAACAATACCTAAAAAACCCATAAAAATTTGAAATTTTTATCAATTTAGATTTTTTGTTTAAAACTTTATTTTATATTTATGACATTCATTTGTTTCAAGTATAAACGAGAGGAAACGCATTTATCAGAATAAATAATTAAAAAAAAGACTCAAAATAATGGTACTTGTGGCTCAAAATCGTGGCAATTTTTTTACGGTTAATTTTGTAGCAAAATAATAAGAAAATTATTATTAATATTTTAAATTATATTTCTATAAAACATGAAAAAATAAGGGCAAACAAAAGTAATAGTCTAAAGTAATTGCATTCTTCTAAGAGCATGGTCAAACATCAGTCAAATTTCTATACATTCAAACCTTTCTGGCCCACTTAGTTACCTAAAAAACAAGTTTAGTCTAAAGAAAGTGTAAATTAAGCGTCAAACTAAAGATTTATTAAACGTAAGGCGCCCTGGATTTGCCTATGATGTAGCTAATTAGGCTCTATTTTTATTCTCACATTGATTAATTATATGCGCCTTTTAAGAAACTTATTTTCTATTTATTAAGAGATATCTTGCAGTTTTACTTCGATCTATAGTTGTTTATGGCCATTGATTTTTAAGAACTTTAGATAAATAATTATAAAAAAGAATGAGTAATTATTAAACTTCAGAAAATGCAGATACTTGTTTAAATATTTTGAATAAGCAAAAATGTATCTGATTAACAGCTTTAAGTGCGAATGTGATTGATTGTTACTAAGCAGAAATATAAAAATCTTACAGATAATACAAAAAATAAGTTCATTTTCCTAAATTTATTTCTTTTTAAATTCAGATACCATACGCCAAAATATGTCTAAAATTAAATAATATTTTGATATACCATAGTCTAAATTAAAATTTTTTAAATGTTATCAAACTGGAAGAATTTAAAGTTTAATGTTATTATGTTTTGGGAGGAGCTAGTTACTCGGTAATAAAGATAGTCAATTTAGATTCCATATGTTTTATCCGATATTAACATGTGTGTGTGTGAAAGCGACATCTATCTATCATTTGTGTAATTCTCACAAGTGTTCTTGCACCTCCCTTAATCTGCGCTTCCCGGTTATTTTATGCGGTTTTATTATAATTAGTTGCGTGATGGTTAGTTTTCAGGTATAAATATGGGAGTAAATATTTGAACGGATGGATTAGCCGACATTCAACCAGTCTGGTAGAATTAGGCAGTTTCCGGAGATCCATTTCATGCAGTGGATATTTTCAATGTGTCGAATGACGTGGTTTTGAAACTGAAATCTATTTCTGAAGCGTACTTTGGTAAGAGTTCGAATTTAAGTATTCTGAATAAAGTGAAGTCTGGGATCCACGGGATTCCGTCAGTTCGTGAAGCTTTTAAGTTCGTGTTGAAAGTGATACTTCATTTCAAGTGTTTTCCACTTTATCTGTGATCTTGCATGTGCCAGTCTTCATGAAGTGATACTGAAGAACCAAATTTCTGCCGCGTAAGTTAAATTTCAAATTTTGTAAAATACATTTAAGTGACATTTGAAACTTAGAGGACGATATGTTTATTGATCATAGTTTATGTCTGTCGTTTCAACTCCCGCCCACCATATAAATATAATAAAATATAAATATAATACGTTTATATACACAGCGTAGTTACACATTTAAATATAATACGTTTTAATAAAAGTGTGTTTTAGCTTAAATATAGTGTCATCGCTTCTTCAATAAGTCGTGTGCCTTTTGGGGATGCTACACCATAAATTCGTCTCGTTTTATATTAATGCTGGAATATGCGTGACTTTAGTATGTGTATCAGTTTCCTTTGATTATATATATCAAGAAAAAACGTGTTTAAATATGATACAGGATTGACAAATGGAAAGTAGTCTAATGTTTATGGCAAAGAAATAATCTCTAATTGCTACACATGCATTTTAGATGTTTTTTTCTGTATTTAAGATATTAGTATAGTCGTAGAGAAAATGTGAGGCAATTTTTTACATTACCTAAACAAAATAATTCATCATAAACAATATTTCAATCCAAACTAAAATCTCGTTAGTCAAATAGTTTATTTTTGGATAATTAAAAAAATATGTAATGGGACTTTTGGTCTACCTTATATATTGATTTATACATATGCAAAAATAACATGCCCCAAATTATCCAAAAGCACTGAATACATTCATCATTTTTAGAGAGGCAACAAAATGCTTAGAGATGCAAAATCTAATTTAACAAATTTTAGGCCGATGGTTATATACGATCCATGACTTTTTTTTCCTTTTCGAAGCATTGTTTTATTTTTGTTGTATAATGATGTCTATTTTTTAAAGTCATGTTGAGAAAAACGCGAAAAATGTTCTTATACACTTCACTAAAGTACTTAATGTACAGTAATGCACCAAAAAAGGATATATTCCAAATTCACACTATCTTCTTCAGTATGATTCCACAAGATTAGCTACTTAATCATAAAACATGATTCTGACAAACGAAATCTATGTAAAGTATGTCAAAAAATACATTATATTTGTGTACAAAATGATGGGAGAATCCAGAATATTTTACAGCTTATGACTCAATTTACCGTATCGCGGCATACGACCCATACCATACATTCATTAATATTGACCATAATTTACAAAAAAGCTTAAATAAACTCATAAAGACATGTCAGTAAAATAAATAAGAAAGAAAACTTAAGATGCTTAAAAGGGATTACGTTAATAAAACAATTTATATTTCACATATATGGGGTATAGTCTAAAGTTATCATATGAAGTAAATCGAGAAATGGTTTGAAAAAAATATTATAATACGGAAAAGATAAAATACTTAAAAAGTATTCCACTGAAACTGGAAATAAATATCGTCCAATTGAGTTAGCACTCAAAGGTTAAATTTTAATTACAATATATTTGGAATGAGAAATTGAGAACACTGATTTGTCGAGGATACAGATTATACTGAAAATACAGTTTGAAATAAACACATCTATTATTACAAATATAGATTTGCATTTTAAAATTCTTCTTTTATATACACAGGTTTGGTCGAAGCCGAAAGTATTTTTTTATTTATAAAATGAGAATAAGTAATGGTACGAAATAGAGGTTTGTGTTAAATAGGTTGTCAAGATGCGAAATTTGTTCTAGATAATAAAATCTTTTGGTTCAAAAATCAAATAGAGCTGCTGTTCACGCGAATGCACTTTATTGAAGTAAATTAATGAGGATGATTAGAGAAGAACTGCCTACACGTTGAAGATATTAAGTCTTCAATATGGTTTTCAATATGGTCTTCAATTCTGTCTTTAATTCAGTCTTTAATATTGTGTATAGTAAATGTTACCGAGAGGAAATTTCATATGAATTTCCCAAACAGAGAAGCCGTGATCATTCAATCATACAATAAAATCTAATTTTCGATGATATCGATTGAAATCAGCATGTAACCACCTATACGAAATCTCGTATATCCAGTGAATTTACAGCACATTTTGGTGAATCCCCTACTTTAAACAAAAATTTAATGTTATCCTGAAGAAAACTTTATGGGTAAAGTTTCATAAAAAAACAAAAGAAAATGTATGAGCCCCAAAATTTTTATATGCTTTCCCAGCCAGAGAAAAAAATATGCGAGAAAATACTCCTTTTACATATATAGGGCTGTTATAGCTCTTCAAGGTATACAAAGCTATTCTACTTCTTCATTTATGAAATTTGATTTACAAACTAAGGTAGATCTGAATTAGTTAGAATTCCAGCAGTAACGTATTTAACACACTTAAAAAATGACCCAATCTAATAAAATGTGAATTGGTTAACTTAATTTAAGTAAAACCTTTATAACGATATCTTATAATGGCTAAATATAAACGGAAAATAACTTCTTAAATGTGTATTTGAAATTTTAGAATAATATTTTTAAACCGTATTTATACCGATATAATCGAAACGGAAAATCAACAAAAGCATTCAAAAACATTTAAAAAAAATACTTTTCTACATTTAATACATGACAAAATTCAAAATTCAACGAGACATTTATTAACTAATTTCGTTTTGGTATAATTCATGTTAAATAAATATAAATATTAAAATCGCAGGTAATTGAATTCATACATTAAGTAAATTTAATTTACATAACTGTGAACTATTTAATCCAAAATGTACTTATTTCAATGCAATAAATTATCGTTCAGCATTGTTCACCGACGATGGAGTGTTTCCTGCTTAATTGGACAGTGATAAAATGATACTGCAGCAATTTATCTTATAATGTCAGCGTCTCTAATCTGCATGGCATTATATTGAAATAAACACAGATTAAGCACTGCAGTAACTCTTAATACATGTTCGTTAATGTACTCAGATATTAAAATGGAATTATGCTAAAAGCATTTTCTCAATGTCCAAGTACTATAAGAAGTGTCATTGAAATGTGGTTGTCATTAGAAATAAATGTGCGATTTACATGACTGCTGCCATTATCAGGCCGTAACAAAAGAAAATAATTAAGTTTTGTTTGTTACAGCTACAAAATCGATGATGACTACATTAAAATATCAAAGTATTGTTCTTATTTTAATTAGACAGTAATATTTTTATCACTATATGACAAATTTCTTAATACCAGTCTTCTAGTAGTTCTTAAGAAATTTTCAACGTGCTAAACATATTTTTTAAAGGTATAGTATGTTTAATTTTCTATCGTTAACTTAGGTAGTTGCTGATGTAGAATGCCTAATTTTAACTTTTAATGACTATGTTATTCACTTTGACCAGATGACATTATGTATAGAGCATATTGAGATACTATATCCCTATCGTCAGGTGAAACGATCTAGTTTCAATTTATGAGAAAATAAACTTTCGAAATAGCATAATTAAGATTTATGTTCAAATCTGGCAATTTGAAATTTATATTAATTGAAAACTCTTCAATGTAGCGTAAATTAAACATTGAAATGTGTAACAAAAACTGTATCAGATTTTCCGATGAATAAAGCGACGATAACTTGAAAATTTTTCGACGCATATTTCACTATATATATTTAAAGCATTAAATTAGAAATTTGATTTTTTTAACATCCCTCGACATTTGCAATGAGTGCATATTAAAGAATATATTAAACTGAAATCTATTTAATGAAGCATTACGTGAAGCTCAAAGCATATTTTAAAAAGAATGTTTGTTTATCAAATGAAGGCGATAGATCTAATTTGTTAAATGCATATATGGATGTATGTGTCGAATGGGTTGAGATGCAGGCATATACAAACTTTGGAAAATGCATGAATTGCTTTTGAGTATAATAATTATAAAAATAAGTTTAGCAACATTTAAAAAATTAATTTTACCATTAAGTCAATTTCACAAAAGTAATTAGCGGGTAAACTGGGGACAGATGCCGCAGAGATTGTGTGGGCTACACTAGCGCTGACTAAGCCAAAATAAGAAGTTCGTTATGTGCCCCTGTGATGTGTGCTGTGTTGTACGCTTTTCCACCGCTTAATTGTTAGTATTTTAATATTTATTCCAATCTTTATGATTCACATCTGCGTAGTAAGTTGCTAAAATATTTCTAACTAAAAGTTTTATTACATATTTTAAGTCTAATAAGTAGAGATTGCATCTCAAAACCGATTGTAACGTAGACTAGATCGTCGTAGAATACAGCCATGCACTTGTATTTCACCCTTGTCGTTCTCATCACACAAAATAGCGGTGCGGCATCGTACCCGCCACTATGGGACAGATGCCGCACCTAGGTTGAGGGATAGATGCCGTAAATTATATATTTGTTTTTCGGTTCAATAAGTTCGTCACAAAAATTTCGACGGAACTTACATATAAATGAATGTATATTCAGCGCACTTCTCTATTTAACTAATATTCTTTTAATCACCTTTACGTAATAATAAATAACTTTTGTAAAAGAATTCCCATTTAACGAACTATAACGATATTAATTAATGTTTAACGAAAGTGTTTTTTGACGTCTGCACCGGTATTTACTACATTATACTTTTGTATTTTAGGAAAAGGCCACGAAAGAGGTGAATAACCACTTCAAGCGCGAAATATTAAAATAGCATGACGCCACGTTTGAGTAGACCATCGCATGAGTAGACCATCAGCAAGACGCTGTTAGACTCAAAAGAGAAGAAGATAGGAGAACAGGTTTTCCAGATCTGACTTGTAGACGACGACTGAAATCGAACAACTTTGTAAACACCGGATGTGTGTCACAGTCATACCTCGGAGTAGAGACCAAAAGTGAACTTGTTGCTCATACAGAGAAACTTCCTGTTTGCGAATTTTCGCCAACTCCTTTGAACATTAGGCAATTAGCCTAGGCCTTGCGTCTGAAATGAGTAATAAGTTGAATAATTAAAGTTTAATAATTAGTAGTTAAAGTAATAAATGAGTAATAAGTTTAACAATGTGAAAGGGATTTTTGTGATTTTTTTTCTTCTTATGGAAGGAATCCAACGTTGAGTGTTCGTAAAGCTAAAAATGTATCTGTATCAAGGGCTAATGGTATGAATAGAAAATATGTGAATATGTTTTTGAAGTTTTAGAGAAAGCAATGTAGATCAAAATCTGTTTAATAAACCTGCATATATATAGATATAATGTTGGACCAAACTGGCTTTCATCTTAATAATGAAGCAGGAAAAGTTGTTGGACAAAAGGCTGTAAAGATGTCCATCACATCTATTTAACAGAAAAGTGTGACACTATCACCGTTGGTGCCTGTTGCAATGCAGAAGGGAATTTCATCCAAACATTTTGATCTTTAAGGGAAAAATGAATACCAAAACTCAATGCCACCTGGTTCAGATATTAGAACGCCCCAGAGATCGGCCTACATTACGAGTGAAATATTCAAGATCTGGATTCAAGAGCACTTTATACCTCGAAAAACGCAAGTGAAAGTCATTTTGTTGTTGAATGTCCACAATTCACATATGTCGGTTGATGCGGTTGAATTGTATTTTGCAAAGAAAATCTCCTTTATTTATTTTCCAAGCCACACCACACATTACTTACAGTCATTAGACGGGAGTTTTTTCAGACATCTTAAACACTGTTTAAACACCTGGATGGTGAATCCTTTCCACCTTGAAGCCCCACCAGTGGCTGAGAGGTTCTGCTCTCGAAGCTGGTAGACGGGAGGTGCTGGGTTCGATCCCAATCACGCCCGTCGGCCTAATCGTTCGGAGTTTTCGTGGTATTCTTCGAGCCGTGGATTTATCCATGCGTAAATACGGGTTAGGTTCCCTTAGAAAGACCCCCACGAAGGGCACTTCCCCCGGGCCTATATCCCAAGTGTAGATAATTGGCCGTCAATAATCAACCCAACTCAACCCAACTCAACCCAACCCTTTCCGTCTTAATGCAATTGATGATGGAATTGCTATGACCACCACTAGAAAAATTGGAAGAATGCAATTTGGTGAATTACTTTCTGCAGTTTAGGAACAATCTGCGACGTCTCGAATTGTTATCTCAGATTTTAAGGCTACGAGAATTGTGCCAGTTGATAAGACAGCAATTCCGGACCATGATTTCATAACTGACAAAAATATGAATGAACCACAACAAACAGAAGCAATTCAAATCCAATCAGATAATTTGTCAATGGCACAAAATGAAGAAGATCCATTAGAAGGAACTTCAGCTACTTAACAAAATATTCTGAGCGACAATCTTGGTTCATCATGTGTGAATAAAGAAAATGTAAGCCTTGTAAAGTTGTCACCATCTATGCTGCTAAACAAAATATTTCCTATGCCAATGGTCAAAAGACCTACACAGCCAAGTAAGAAAAAGCAAATAATTAAATGGCAAAATGGCAGTAAATGGCTGCAGATTAGCTGCGAATATTACAATCACAGAGTTTATAAACAAGAGAAAAGAAGAAAGAAATAAAAAGCAAAAGAAATTAGAAAGCGTCAAACGACGACAACTTGGCGTAATTAAAACGTGTAAAAAAAAGAAAGGGGAAGACCAACTTGAAAACACCTCACTTGAGGAAGAAATTGAAATATGAGTCAGCTTCCAATAGTGACGAAAGTGTTCCTCTTATGTATTCGGACTATAGTATTGGATTTTAATTTGATGACTATTAATGTGTCGAGTGTCATGAGCTTTTTCAAGAAACAAAGTCTAAAGCAGACTGGATTTAGTGTAACAAATGAAATCGCTGGCTACATGAAACATGCTCAATTTACTCTTGAAACGGGAAGTGTGGTGATTGTGGGTAAATGGAGACACGAAATCAAAGAATGGAGAAGAAAAGCCAAATATAAAAAAATATACTAGGGCTTAAATAGAATAGAACTAGTACTTGCTTTAATAGTAAACTATAATGTTGGCCTGGATGTGAACAAGTGATTTATATCTCTTTTTTACTAAGCATTCCATTGTTTGCTTTAATTATACTATGCATTCATGTAAATTCAAATGATTTTCTTTAATTTTTTTTTTTTATTTTTTTTTTTTTTTTAAGCTTACACGTATGCATTTTTACTAAACTTTTCACAATTTATTGACATGTATAATATTTCTGAGTTTACTGCTATTTATATAAAAAAATATTTGCATTTAAAAAAAAGCCTAGATTATTTCGCCATGTGCCTTCTGCCCCTCACCCCATATGGCACCTGACCCTGTACATAAAAAATGCTGTTAAAAATGGCGTTTGGAAAAATAATTAACCTTACATTATTAAAAGGTTTTTAACTTGTTTAAATAATAGAAATTAGATTCTAAATAGATTGATTAATGATTTCTGGTACTTAGTTTGTTATTTTTTGCTATATTGTTAATTATACAAGAAGAAATATAAAATTGCGTCATCTATCATCCACTTTACTTTATAAAAACAATAAATGGCATGGTTTTAAAACTCATCTTTTATAGCTTTAGTCAGAAGCCGGATACGAGTTCCATATAAAAAAGCGGGTCAATGGTATGGGACTTTATAACTATATTATTTAATAATAATTCAATAAAGTAGTTTCACTATTTTCTAAATTCTATGAACAAAATTCAAGTATTTAATCCAAAAACATTTTTTTTTATGTCTGTGATACATATTCAAATCTTTGTTGTATATATTTCAATACTTTTAAACTTTAGACGTCCGAGTACTTTTGTTTTACTTTTAAAACATCAGAGCAAAATGTTTGTTTTCTTTAATCATATAATTAATAAATATTTTCTAGCGTATATCACAGAGCAAAAATTTGACATATCACAATTTTTATTTATTATTTCAACGCAAAGTATCTAAGTAAAAAATAGAGCTCAGATTAGAAAAACAACTAAATTATTAAAATATTTTTACTTTCTGTACGGTTTGCAAAAATCCAGATTTTTTGTCAACTTAAAACCCGACTTTTTTACTTTAAAAAAAATGAAATATCACTTTCTGTTACGTATACATGATATTGTTGATAAAAATAACATTGTCGGATAATATATAAGAAAAAATTCTTCACCTGAAAGTAAGTTAAATAAACTAAGTGCAATCAGATATGCAGATAATTAAATTCATTTATAATTAACACATTATTAGTAACAGTTTATGTCTTATATTCAAAGACTAAACTGGTCTATATACAGTGAAACTTTGATACCTTGAAACTCTTTACTTTTTGTAAATCTTTTAATTAATGATAATGCATAAATATTGGATTAAACTTCATGAATGTAATTTATTTTCCCACAACCATTCAGAACATTTTTCTTAAAATCATTGTTATCTGGAATATAATTTTTTTATACAAAAGCACTAAATGATTAATTATAATATTTTTGATAAAATTCATGTATTGAAACAAAAACTTTTCATAAAGAAATGATGGAATATTTCACATGCATTAGTTGAGTCTTTACAACTTCTTTTGAGAAGTACTGTGTATTTTCCATAACACTTCTCTGAAACTGACAAGTTACCAATAAATGTAATAATAAAATAAGCAGAAAAACCCTATTGACCAGCTTTTTAGAATCTACTGAATATATTGATCTTAAAATACACAGTAGCTTTTCAAAAGATTGATTTTTCTGAAAACTTGGTTATAATACACATTTGTTTTACATGTCTAAACAAAGAATTAATAAATTTATACATTTCTAGAATTTGTTTAAGAAACCATGATGGCGTAAAAAACCCCTTATGATTACATTTTTCTTTATTTTCGGTTACGTATACATGCATATTTGTAGATAAAATAAACATTGTCGAATACTGTATAAGTAACAAATATTCACCTGAAAATAGGTTAAATTAAATAATTGCAGTCAGGTATGCAGAAAAATAAATTCATTTATAATTAAAACATTACAAGCGTGGAAGACCGAGCTAAGCTCGGTTAAAATCAGCTTTGTGTTCAACTCGATATAACAATAAATTCTCGCGGTGTTATTGCTATAATGCATTTTTTATAATAGTATTATTTACAGAAACAAGCAATCTTAATGTACATACTTCTACCTTTTACATTATATGCATATTTAAAACGAAAGGACACTCTTCCAAACTACATTTATAGTTCGTTGCACATTTTCTTTTGGTAGCAGGACTTTTAAGCCTGAACACGTTTTTATACGTCAGAAATCAAACTACAACATTCCACGCACAAAGAACTATAGAATCTGATTGGTTGAAAAATGTATCTCGGCTCCTATATGGAATCTGAAGAAAACTCCTAAAGATTCTGAAACTATTTTTTCGCCAACATTTGGAAAAAAAAGTCGCAAACTTGGCGGCATTCTTTCATTTAGCGTCAAGCATGTGTTCTGGCATTTTTAATCTTAAAAAGTCAATTTTCCCTCGAAAAGTTGGCAACGTCGCCATCATTTCACCAAATTTGGCAATATTTGACAAAATGTTCCCAACTTTGCGACTTCGTTTACGGGCAATTGTTCAAAAACTTTCTTCCAAACTGTCGACTATCTTTCAAGTTGAAATGCATTGACCCGTAGTAACCGAAAAATGACCCACTAATAAAATTTTCTTGAACATGTGACTTTTCCCAATGGTATTCTCGTAATCCAAAATTCTAGATTACAAAATTAGGTAAAATAGTTTTAGCCCTTCTAAAAATAAAATAGAGGTATTTTTAGATATAACTATCTTGACCCGTATTGAACCAAAAATGATCCACTAATCAAATTTTCTCAAACATGTGACTTAGCCCAAATCTCTCCTTATAATTCAAAATGGTAGGATACAATATTTAATCAAAATCGTTTGAGCCATTTTTTTGATAAAATTAGCTTAACCCTGACCCGTGGTGACCCAAAATGACACACGAATCGAATTTTCTCTAACATGTGAGCTATCCCAAAAGATTTTTCGTGCTCGAAAATGGCAGGATACAAAATTTAGTTAAAATCTTTAGAGCCGTTTTAAAAATAAAATTTGCATAACCACACACACAAACAAACAGAAACACAAGATTTGCCCTTATTATAATATATTATCAGTAGCAGCCTATGTGTTATGTTCAAATCATAAACCGCTGTACACAGTAAAACCTCGATACTTTGAAACTCTTTATGCAACAATCTTTTAATTAATGATAATATATAAATGTATGATGTAGTTTCGTGAAAATAGTTTATTTTCCCAAAGCCATTCAGAACATTTTTCTTAAAATCCTTACTGTCTGGTATATCAGATTTTTTCTACCTGCACACTAAATGCTCAATTATAATATCTATGATTAAATTCAATATTCAAATAAAACCCTTTCATGAGAAATTACAGAAGAAATTCAGATTTAACAGATAAGTATTTACACATTCTTTTGAGAAGTACTATGCATTATCACTTGATACTTCTCCGAAAACTGACAGGTTTTCAATAAAGGCGACTATAAAATAAGCAGAAAAACTCTATTAAACATCTCTTTAGAATACCTTGAAAATATTGATTTTGAAATACACAGTAGATTTAAAAAACGTTGTCATGTACTAAAAGATTTAAACAGCCACCAGACTTCATAAACTAGCTTTGCTGAAGTAACTACATTACACATTTTTCTTTTACATGTCTAAATTCAGAATTGATAAATTGATATTATTTTAGACTTTTTTTTCTAAGAAACCATGATGTCTTAAAAAATAAACACTTATGTCGATATTTTTCTTTATTTTCCTTTTACTTTCAAAATACTGGGATCCAATTGTGTTATACAGCATTTAAACATGTTTATATAAGGGTACAAATTTGAGTTGAAAATAATCAGCTGTTTTTTCAAAAGAATTTTCTTTTGAAAATGCATGAAGTGAAATGATTTTGTTTTTGTAGTTTCTTTGAATAGCCAATCTATCGTGGGTGTTTTATTATAGTAGCCAACACCGATAAATGATATTCTCTCTCTTAACCATATTAAATTTTGGCTGTAAAAGTTGGTTCACTGAAACAATTTAATATATTTTTTTTTACCTCCATTAATTCACAATTAAAAACAAATTCATCATCAAAGTAGTATTTCCAAAATGTTATTTTTTTAAAATATAAATATCAGTATATTCGTTTGTTAAAGATTTTTTTTATATTCAAATAATTTTGTGATTTTTTTTTTTTTTTTAGTGTTAACTGCATTTTAACAATTTTGGCCTTTAGATTCAGCAAGTTTGACAAATGAGACTGGTATTATTGGAATGCTATAATTGTCACAAAAGTTTTGAATGTCCACTTATTCAACTTCATATATTGTGTGTTCTCTTTAAATTTGTTAAAGGATGATCTCCTCATTCAATAAAAGTTTATTTTACAGCTTGGACAAAATCTTTAATATCATCTTGTTTTTATTTATTGCTGTATATAATCTGAATTCTTTTTAAAAATAAAAATGTTTCATGTTGAGTAGTTTATACTGTTTTATCTATTTTATTTTCGTTTGTTACACATGTTACGCCATGATTTAAGATAACTCTTCAGGACAGCAGATATAGTCATCAACATGTGCTAATTTTTATTCTACATGAACTGCATATAACCATGACCAAGACTTACTGTGTTTCACGTTGATGGATTAAATAAATATGAAAAATTGAATTATTTATATCCTATAAATTGTAAATATAAATTACAAAAAAAAGAAAAAAACATATATTAGAGTACTTTAAAAAAATGCATTTTTTTTTTTTTTTTTTTTTTTTTTTAAGGGAAAAATAGTTGTTTTAAACTATATTTAAAACCAATTGGTTTAAAATGTACTAACCCTGATTTCTATAAAATAAAAAGATAAATAATTGTATTAATTTTAAATAATAAGCAAACACTGCTTGTACAAATGGCACATTCACACCCGTGTGTAATTTGAAGTACATATCTATACAGCTATTATAAAAGTTCTCATTTTCACCTAATATTTAATGTCCGCAAAATTTAATTTAATAAAGATGAAATATTATCATTCAATTCCTTTAAAACAGTGGTGCACTTTGGAATTTCTGGGGGCAATTCCAGATTTATTATTAAACCATTCCTTGTCACTTTATTTTTGTAGGCTAACTAATGTTGTAGGTTAAAAACGAATGTAATATCAGCAGATAAAAAAAAATCAATTTTTAAAGTTTTTCCATGGAAAACTTTTAAAAGAATATTCACTCAGAATGGTTATGTA
This sequence comes from Maratus michaelseni, assembly GCA_963931845.1. NCBI lineage: Eukaryota > Metazoa > Arthropoda > Arachnida > Araneae > Salticidae > Maratus > Maratus michaelseni. The sequence continues at coordinate 298,173,621 of OZ007591.1, read as the reverse complement.
AAACATTTTATTGTAGCTATTACTTTTTTCAAATTTATTTTTATTTTTTTTAATTTTCCGGGTTTTTGTGTATTTTAGATTTTTTTCCAAAATTTTTTCCAACGTGTATTTTTATCCGCTCTGCAATATGTCAGTGAAATGTGAACACATTTTTACACATGTCTACTTAAAATTGATAAATATAAGAATCAAGAAATGCTTCTTGTATATTGTGTTATTCATAAAGGGATCTTATTGTTCAAAAATTCACCATCTATTCCTAATGAATTGTTTAAGTCATTTATAAAATGTACGAATACTTTCAAGTTTAATGTAAAATTGTGAGACTTTCTTCAAGAAATGTTGTGAAAATAAAAAAGGAGACCATAAAACACTATGTTTTAAAACTGAGGTAAATTGGCAAAAGAGAAAACACTTTTTGGCATATATGAAGATGCATGACCTCATTAAATTTACAGAAATATGTTCAAAACATATTTTAGAAAATATTTTACCTGTTTGGTAAAATTGTGAAATGACTTGTCATTGTTAAAGTTTATTCAATCTTCGTCCATGAGAATAATAACATTTCATTTTCTTAAATAAGAATTATATGTTACATAAGAACGGCGATGGGGTTGGGGGGGGGATCAGGACTTCTCAGTTGCTTTGGTGGGGTGCGGCCAAAAAAGGTTGAGAACCACTGCTTTAAAACAACACAGACAAGCACGAAAAATATCTCATACTTAACCATATAAAAGCATTCAGAATTTTCAAATTTAAATTAGTTTCATAAATATATATTTTTGCAGCTTTTAACGATGTTTCTTTAAAGATAACAACTAAACTACTCAAATTTTGTAAAACAACGGAAACTAAATGGTAAATAATGGGTCTGCTGTCAAAGATGCTAACAGATTGAATTAATTTTGAATTGTTTGACTAATTCGAATTAATAATTTTAGATTACTATATCGTTGAAAAATGTAATGCACAAAATACTCATAAGACTTATTTCCACATTTACTAAAATTAAAATAAAAAATTATATATATATAAAAAAAGAAATAATGTCAATTCCTACTTAGGTGAAAAAGAATTTTTTTTCCTACGATCTACACGCTTCACTACTGACGGTATTATTCCTAAATATCGTATATAAGAAATTTATTTTAGAGTACGGGAGAATTTCCTTCCGTCCCAGGCGAGGCTCGATCCTGGGACCTTCAGTTAACCAGCTCAGAGCTTAACCAACTGCGTTATCACGACTTGTGGCTGTTGTTTATTAGACTGTTGACATATATTAGCTCAATATGAGCTATTATCAAAACAAATAAGAATATTCTATAAATGCTTGGTCAATGAATTTATTTGAAATGTTATAATTTATTTTTTTTCATTTCTCTCATAATACCATTTATTAAAGAAGACAGATTAAATAGCTACTATATTGGTATGAAAAACAGAAAACTTAGTTATAGAAAAAAAACATGTAGCTGATATTAAGTATATTAGAAAAACAACAGCCCTGGCAAGATTATATCAAGTGGAAACTGTCCAAATTTAACTTACCAAAATTGTGGCTCCAGTTACTCCATATTTACAAATATGAAAATAAACTTCCAAGTAAAAAAAATAATAATAACGTGACCATTTTTAAAAAGTACGTGAAAAATTAAATTATAGCATTTCAAAAAACTTCATAGACAGTGCATTTATAGAACAATGTTATTTCTTTTGATAACGTTTCAGATTTAACTGAAGCATGTCAACAGACTAATAAAACTTATTTTAATGTTTGTAATATTAGTCTTTTACGTCTTTTTCCAATTAAAAGAAGTATACAAGGTGTTATAATTTGTTATATTTTTACATAAGTGTTCTACTTTGTATTTATAAGTGGTGGTCAACCTTTATTTTTTATTTATTTATTTCTTTATTTTTTTATAGTGATATGTAAAAAAATATTAATGTATCATCGTCTATTGACCATCAGAATGAACGAAATTGGCAATAAAGAATTTAAAATGAATGTATAAACTATAGGGTTGCCGCAACTAAAATATTGCACCAAACAACTCTGACTTTAGCAGACAAACTGACGTCAATTCTCTGTGCAACATGGTATGAAACAACCTCTTTCTGTCGATTTTATTTTTATGTTGAATATAACTTATCTTTCTTATATCTAATGGCTTTGTTTCAATAGTAATTTTCCAAAAAGCAATAAATATTTTAGATATTTAATTGGAGCTTCTTATAGAATAGTATAAAACGAGATAAGTAAGTTGGCGTTATAAGCAAGATCCTCATTTGAGCATATTTCTCAGAAAGAAATGATTAAACAAAAACTTGAATGACATTAATACACACAGCAAAATTTCAAATTGATAAAATTGGCATAAAATTTATTATTTTAATTTTTGAAAACATTTTATAAAAAAAAAAAAAAAAAAAAAAAAAAAAAAAAAAAAAAAAAACCTTTAAAGATTCTGAATTTTTATGATGTTTTTAAGAATTTTTTTTTATTATTTACTGTATCAAATGATCCTGTACAATACTTTAATAATATAAATATTTCTTATGAAGAGAAAAAAAAAGAAATTTAATTTTAAAAAAAAAAAACTTTGACAAGAATTTCTAACTTAAAGAGAAAAAATAATATACTAAAATGACTGAAGCCACCTGCAATCTTTAACAATAGCGTAATCCCATGATATTATCTTTCAAATATTACAAAATATGATAAAAGTATCTGCTGCATTTACGTAATTTCGTATAATATTTATTTAAGGACAAATATTCTGTTATTCATTATACATGAAACAAAAGACTCTTTATAACTTAATCTACAGAATGTTTGGAAAAAGGTGCTTTTTCATAACTGTTATCTTGAATGTGAGCATGTCAGTCTGTTTAATCCGCTGGGAATATAACTTAAGAGAAATGCTTGTTCAAATAACGTTAATATAAATGTTTACTTAAAATACATTAATATAAATGTTAATTTTATCTCTAAATGAGATTTAGAAAATTAAACATTGATTAATCAATGGCAGTTTTTTATTAGTTAACGGATTTTTAGTAGTCTGCAGTATACTAAATTAATAAGACTTTAACTATTTGTCAGAATAAATTAAGCATATACCTTTTTTTCTTGAAAAGAAAAGTTTTGTTAATTTGTATTAAACACTTTAAAAATAACAACATAATGTACTTGTATTAGGATAATTTAAAAATCCACCTCTTTGCATATTTCTGGAAAATCATAATTTTGTAAAGGGCTCTTTGCATACAGCCAGTCTAATTACAGTACCAACTGATGTTTTCGAATCAGCCTACAAATTTTCAGGCTCATTGCAAATAGCTTATACAGCATCAGGATAATTGGAAAACTACCAGTTATTTCACAATAAGCCATATAATTTTCATACTTGTTACAATGAGACTATGGAGCCTCAGATTAATTTCTAAATGATCATTTATTTACTAAATGTATGTTTTTCTTTCTGGATCATTGGAATTATCTTTTGTACTTTTAAACTAATTAGAGAATAAACGAACTTTTTTTCCATTCGTTACATACAGGCGTACTGCTACAAGTCTAATGTAGTGGATGTTTATGTATAATTTTAGCATAAAAGTGCACAAAATAAAAATGACTATGAACACTGGAAAGTGTTTGATTTACTTTGCGTAGATTTGGAAATATTATGAAATAGTGCATTTTTATTTTAAGTGTGAAATTTGTGCATATATTTTGTACAGAATTATTATTAAAATCTGTAGATAATGGAAACGTAAAAAAGATTAGTTGGTGACTGAAAACAGTTATAATAAGAGTTTTATTGTTATATTTAATTTATGACTTGCGTTTTTCACATTGGGGAATACTTTATTTTACTGTAAGGGAACATTTTGCCCAAGAACCCCGCAGGGATGCATTCATAAAATACTCAGGTGAGAAAAACTTTTATTATTTCTTTAGCATTACCTTAGATAAAATGGGTTACTGAAAGAAAATAACTAAAAAAATTCATACGAGATAACTGTTTTATTGGTAGATTTATTTTACACGACTGCAAAATTAATATTAATAACTCCTTTTATTTTATTTTATAGTTAAATTCATCCTTCCCTTTACATAAATATATTTAAAAAGTCTGCAAACAATGCAGATTGTTATAATTTTTCCCAATATTGTGTAGAGATATTTTGTTGAATGGAAGCAGATGTGTGGAAATGGAATGTGGATTGGAAGTCGAAGAATGAACGTTATCAGAAGATTATTTTACGCAACTAAATTAATAATTAAGATTATTACTTTTTTTCTTTTTGGCGGCACATTTATATTCACATATAACATATATCAATAAAAAGCAGGCGAAACAGATTTTTAATGTATTTAATTTAGAAGTACTTTGTCATATTTCTACTTTTACATTCAATAATTATCAGTCTGTTTTCCCTGAATAGAGTTCTTTCTTGTCTTATGGAATGATATGCAAAATATATTTTTTGAAAAAAAAAAATTATATATATATATATATATATTATTATGGTAATAAATGTTTTTATGAATTTAATATATGAAATCCCACATATAGTTGTTTAATTTAGAAGTCTTACGTATAGTAAAAAGCCTTTTTATTCTGAATAAACCTAATTAACTTGAATATTAATTAGAAATTTGCAGTCAGTTTAATATTTTTGAAGCTTATTGAGCCTTACATCTTTAGGCTGAGATAAAAATGCGGAATTTCGTGTTCAAGCAGCTTGATTGTATCAAGTCTTTTTGGAATAAGCCCAAAGTAGTTAAGGTGTATTTAATAACATTTTGTTATATTTTTAGCTATTTTTCGTGTTTTTCTTAGTGAACCTTTGAATTATTCATCAGCTACTTTAAAAAAATAATAATAAAAAAGCGCAAAAACAGTTTTTGTTTACGTAAAGTTTATTAAAGATTTATATAAAGTTATATAAAGTTTACTAAACATATAATTATATAATAAATGTCTTATAAATAAAATGTCAATATTAAAATAATAATAAAAGTGTAGATCAACAATACTAAACAAAGTTATAATTTAAAATTAAAATAATTTAGTCAGTAATCTCAGACACCAATGTGCATATCAGCCAATAGGACAGTTTTCTCATTTATATTTTATTATTTTTTCACGCATCAAACCTATCTACTCTACGTAAATCTGGGAAAACATTAAAAAACTCCCTCATTTGCAGATTCAATTGATATATGCCTTTTCTAATTTAGTTTTTAAATTATTTTCATCCAGCAACACATCTTCTCTACATATATGTAATGCCGGTAAAGTATTAAAATTCTGTCCCGTATAGAGATTTTATTGATACTTCTGAACGGGCTATTTGCGAAAAACATGCCTTTAACATAAAAATGAAATATTTACTAATATTAGACTCCCAAGCGCGTACATTAAATATGTCAATACGTTAGTTTTCTCCTAATATACAGGGTGAGTACAAATGATAGCCCCGATTTTAAAAATTCATATTTTCTAAACTACTGCACATATTACAATAAGTGATAAATGAATTTTAAGAGAAATATACCAAGTTTTTTTCAGGTACAAATGTTCGATGTGTGACCCTCTTGTTACACGGCGTACGTCCAATCGGTAATCCAGTTCGTTCCAAACATGGAAGTTTAATGTGTTTCCAGCATTACGTAAAAAAGATTAGTTGGTGACTGAAAACAGTTATAATAAGAGTTTTATTGTTAGATTTAATTTATGACTTGCGTTTTTCACATTGGGGAATACTTTATTTTACTGTAAGGGAACATTTTGCCCAAGAACCCCGCAGGGATGCATTCATAAAATATCAGGTGAGAAAAACTTTTATTAATTATAAATTATACCTTAGATAAAATGGGTTACTGAAAGAAAAGAACTAAAACAATTCATACGAGATAACTGTTTTATTGGTAGATTTATTTTACGCGACTGCAAAATTAATATTAATAACTCCTTTTATTTTATTTTATAGTTAAATTCATCCTTCCCTTTACATAAATATCTTTAAAAAGTCTGCAAACAATGCAGATTGTTATAATTTTTCCCAATATTGTGTAGAGATATTTTGTTGAATGGAAGCAGATGTGTGGTAATGGAATCTGGATTGGAAGTCGAAGAATGACCGTTATCAGAAGATTCTTTTACGCAACTAAATTAATAATTAAGATTATTACTTTTTTTCTTTTTGGCGGCACATTTATATTCACATATAACATATATCAATAAAAAGCAGGCGAAACAGATTTTTAATATATTTAGCTTAGAAGTACTTTGTCATATTTCTACTTTTACATTCAATAATTATCAGTCTGTTTTCCCTGAATAGAGTTCCTTCCTGTCTTATGGAATGATATGCAAAATATATTTTTTGAAAAAAAAAAATATACATAAATTATTATGGAAATAAATGTTTTTATGAATTTAATATATGAAATCCCACATATAGTTGTTTAATTTTGAAGTCTTACGTATAGTAAAAAGTCTTTTTATTTTGAATAATCCTAATTAACTTGAATATTAATTAGAAATTTGCAGTCAGTTTAATATTTTTGAAGCTTATTGAGCCTTACATATTTAGGCTGAGATAAAAATGCGAAGTTTTGTGTTCAAGCAGCTTGATTGTATCAAGTCTTTTTGGAATGAGCCCAAAGTAGTTAAGGTGTATTTAATAACATTTTGTTATATTTTTAGCTATTTTTCGTGTTTCCTTCTTAGTGAACCTTTGAATTATTCATCAGCTACTTTAAAAAAATAATAATAAAAAAGCGCAAAAAACAGTTTTTGTTTACGTAAAGTTTATTAAAGATTTATATAAAGTTATATAAAGTTTACTAAACATATAATTATATAATAAATGTCTTATAAATAAAATGTCAATATTAAAATAATAAAAAAAGTGTAGATCAACAATACTAAACAAAGTTATAATTTAAAATTAAAATAATTTAGTCAGTAATCTCAGACACCAATGTGCATATCTGCCAATAGGGCAGTTTTCTCAGTTATATTTTATTATTTTTTTATGCATGAAACCTATCTACTCTACGTAAACCTAGGAAAACATTAAAAAACTCCCTCAATTGCAGATTCAATTGATATATGCCTTTTCTAATTTATTTTGTTAATTATTTTCATCCAGCAACGCATCTTCTCTACATATATGTAATGCTGGTAAAGTATTAAAATTCTGTCCCGTATAGAGATTTTATTGATACTTCTGAACGGGCTATTTGCGGAAAACATGCCTTTAACATAAAAATGAAATATTTACTAATATTCGACTCCCAAGCGCATACATTAAATATGTCAATACGTTAGTTTTCTCCTAATATACAGGGTGAGTACAAATGATAGCCCCGATTTTAAAAATTCATATTTTCTAAACTACTGCACATATTACAATAAGTGATAAATGAATTTTAAGAGAAATATACCAAGTTTTTTTCAGGTACAAATGTTCGATGTGTGACCCTCTTGTTACACGGCGTACATCCAATCTGTAATCCAGTTCGTTCCAAACATTTTGTAGCATTACTCTGTCAATGGTTCTGAATGCTGCACAAATGCGTTCTTTATGTTCTGGCAGTGTTATAGGCATTGGTGGCACATAATCAATGTCTTTGACCTAACCCCACAAAAATAAATCTCCTGGTGTTATGTCTGGGGATCTTGGTGGCCATGTGATTAATTGTAAATCATTATCACCCGCACGCCCCATCCACCAGTGTGGAAGGTGAGAAACATTTGGTATATTTCTCTTTAAATTTATGTATCACTTATTGTAATATGTGCAGTAGTTTCGAAAATATGTGTTTTTAAATTTAGGTCCCTTATTTGTACTCACCCTGCATATTTTAACATTTTATGGCCCTGCTGCTACTTTTTTCAAATGAAATTATCATCAAACATTTACTTCATTGGACTATTTGCAATATGTATGGACGAAACCTGAGTGTTTGGGCAAACCTTTGACCATTTTCTAATCAGCAAAAAACTGCACAAAATCACTGCATGAAAACTAAAAAATAAGGCTTATTGGCCAACAATTGATCATTTTCTAATAATTCTGAAGCCGCATAGACTCATTGCAATAAGCCTGAAAATAATCAGGCTGATAAGAAAATGGCAGATTATAAATTATAAATTATATGTATATATACAATAAATTTATGAATTCTTGAAACACCAGCGTTCTTAGCACATTATATGAAATTAATTACACTTATCTTTAATCAAAAATCTAAATGAAATATATAATTAAACTTCATTTCTATTTTTCCTTTAGAAAATATAATTCATATAGTGTTAATAACAGTTTCTGTTTAGCTATTAACTAGTATCAGTGAATTTTTTCCCAACTGAGGGAAAACGTGTTCATGATGGAACTCTAACCCTGAACTTTTTGGATTTAAGTGAGCTTGTTAAAATGTTAGAGCATTGGCATTTGAAGCGAAACGTTTCTGTGTGCGAACCTTTTCCTGGACACATTTTCACTCAGTTGGTAAAATTAATATTCATATGATTTATTTATCAATCAGTCTAATAAATATCAGTCTAAAATAATAAAAACGTGTAGTAACTAATACCGTGGATAAGTTTTATTTTACGAAGTGATTAAAAAATGCTTCTAAATTAATGTTTTTTCTTATACATGTTAAGATGAAGAAAAAAATATATATATTTTATATAATATTCGCGAAGTATATACTAAAACGTATTGTGTTCTAGAATATAAAACATTTACATTGAATGCAAATATGAAATTTCTTGCCTGTGTAGTAGGCAAATAAAGATATGTTCTAGCAATGTAAAAATCTTAAAAAATTAATACATAAATATATTCTAAGATAAATAACATCCTTATGAAATTGAGATGAAATATGCTGTTTAACATCAAATATATTCATATAGATATGCATGACATTTCAATTAAAATTTTGAACATAGAAATAAATACACATTGTGAAAACGTAATTTTTTGTAAAAGCCGTAATTTATATGCATCTTTTGTTACTATATACGTGAAAACAAGATATATGTGCTTATTTAATATGCTAAATTTTCAAAGTTTTGTTTAAAATGTCATTTGCCAAGTGAAATATTTAAGGAAAACTATTGAAGCGTACATTATATGTAATTTTATCATTCTAATTAAATGTTCAAAATGATTTAAATTTAATAAAATTATTATTTAATTTTCCAAATGAGCATGTGTAATTAATTTGAGTGAAAGACAAATATGACTAAAGATGCATATTCTATGTGTGTGAATTGCTATATATTTTAAAAGTAGGGAAAAATAAGATTTTGTGTAAAAATAGAATTGATTTATTATGCGTGAGAAATAATGGAATAAAATATACAGGGTATCCCAAAAGTCATTGACACAATTTAAAATTCAATAAAAGATCAAGCAATTGGCGTAGGAGACTGCGGTTTCGATGAAAATGCTTCTTATGATTTGAAATTTTGTTTAGGTAAATAAAAAATTAGTTCAAAATTTTTTTCATAGATGGCGCTGCTTCTGGAAAGTTATATAATGAGTAGTATGCCTTTATACATAACAATAGCGAAATACGCGCAATGTGTATGCTCAATTTTTGTCCAAACTATCACAACCCACATTCCAGAAATTCACATACTTGCCTATTCTTCCTCATTCGTCGAATTGAACTAAGGAGGACGAATATGGTTAAGTTATGAAATGTGGGTTGCCGAAATTTGGACAAAAACTGTGCACACGCATTGTGGGTCTTTCGCCATTGTTGTGAATAAAGGATTTCTACTTATTAGATAACTTTCCCGAACTTTCCATGTATGAAAAATTGTTTGACAATTATTTTATTTGCTATCTGCTTTTCTATAGACAAAATTTCAGATCACAAGAAGTATTTTCGTCTGAAATGCACTCTCGTACGCCAGTTGCTTAACCTTTTGTTGAATTTTGAAATATGTCAAGGGTTTTTAGGACACCCTGTACTTTATACATACTAATATTTTTAAATTATCTATTTTATGTGTAGTTAACAAGTGAGACACATTTTTGTTAGCGCAATTTTCCGAAAGGGATCGTCGCCTTTGTTAGTGATACAAGTGATAAGATTAGACAAGGTTAAATTTATTATTACAAAATATCGTCAATAAATATCGAATCTTTTCGAATGTATGTAAAAAACAAAAAAAAACCTTTATTTTTTTATTTTTATTTTTTTTTATTTAGTTTTCAGTATGGTTTTGTAATCATTCCTTCATTAAAAAAAAAAAAATATATATATATATATATATATATATATATATATGTAAATACTTTTCAAGTTCTCTTTCTTTTAAAACAAACGCAATATAAATTATCTAAAAGTTACTGAATAAGTGAATAAGTTATATTTTAACAACTCCTGTATGTAAATAAAGCAATGACATAAAATTATGAAACTTAATCCGTATGATATAACTACAACTGTTCTTTTGAGACTGACTAGCTTTTTAGTTTATTGAAAAAAATAAAAAACATTCAAAAAGCATACATATTTCACAACAAAATGATTAACAAAATCCTATTAATAAATTTAATATATATATATATATATATATATTGAAGATAAACAATACGAATTACAAAAATTACAAAAACGTAACATTTGTTTATTATTTTTTTCATATAATCCGTTCTAATATTACAGAAAATCATACTGTTTAAAATTTAAAATATAACTTATTTAAAAGAGGTTAATGTGTAACATAACAAATCGGCTCATAAGTTCCTGGCCTGGCACACAGATGGCGTTGCAATCACCGAACCGATGCTTTTTTCAGTAAATACTAACCTTTAAAAGGTAGCAGAAAAAATGTCATGACGATTCGCCGTGTGGATAAAACGTTAGAATGGTATTAGTTTAACGACATTGTTGATATATCTAAAAATGGATAAACAAGAATTTCGTGTTTTGATAAAACATTGTTATTTAATGGGAAAAACCACCGTTCAAACAAAAGCCTGGCTTGATAAGCGTTATACCGAAACTGCACCCGGTAAATTAACCATTATTTACTGGTTTGATGAATTTAAACGTGTTCGAACGGACACCAGTGATGCACCACGCTCTGGTCGCACAAAAGAGGTGGTTATTCCGGAAAACAAAAAAAAGTCCGCAAAATCTTTTTGGGGAACCGTAAAGTGAAGAGATGTAAGAGAGAATAAAGATTGCTGGAGATAGCTCAGACACTGAAGATATCCAAGAACGTGTAGGTTTTATTTTGAATGAACATTTGTCTATGAAAAAGCTGTTGCCATAGTCGGTGCCACGCGTGTTGACTTTTGACCGAAAACAACAAGAAGTCGTTGATTCCGAGAACTGTTTGGAGCTTTTACGTTATAGAATTCTGTTATTTATTATTAAATTATTATTATTATTTATTTATTAAATTATTATTATTATTTATTTATTAAATTATTATTATTAAATTATTATTTATAAATTATTATTTATAAATTATTATTTATAAATTATTATTATTAAATTATTATTTATAAATTATTATTATTAAATTATTATTATTAAATTATTATTATTATTATTATTATTATTAAATTATTATTATTAAATTATTATTATTATTATTATTATTAAATTATTATTGTTTATTATTAAAGTTATAAAGTTATGTTAAAAAGTTGTGTTTTCTTTATTAGACCGGGAACTTATCATATGTGTTATATTATAAAAAATGCTCTATAGTACTAAAGAAGAAATCGAACTTCTAAACTGGAAATTTTTTTCACAAGCTTACAAGGGCAGACATTCAAGTTTAATGTCGTATTAATACACAGAAATTCTAAAACAAATGCAGTTACGCAAACATGAGAAAATCTAATTTTTAAACATGTAAAAAAAAAGTTTTTTCCACGAAATATTTATTTGATAGAGCAATTGGTAATATAATTAAATGATAAAGTGAATGATATTGAAGTCATTAGTTGTAAAGTATTATAAACATATTGTTCGATAAAAAAATACATAAAAAAATTATACATTTATGTGTTTATTTCTTATTCCTATTTTCGAAAACAAAATATATTTTAAGGAAATAAATTCTGAAACATAATTGAGAACGAAGTTGCATATATTTTAAGTAAACTATAATCCAAGGGATTTATTATGATTTCATAAAATGTAAGCTCGATGATAATTTTTTTTAAATTGTTTTATTTAACTGAACATATGAAAGAAGATTTATTCTATATATCGCAAACTTTGTAATTTTCTTTAAGCGCGTTTTTTTGTTTTCTATACAAAATATATGTTTAGCGTCCGTATCATTTTTCGTCAAAGATAATATATTTCAAAATATTTGGCATTTTGTTTGCATATTTATATTTTATCTTCATAAAAGTTTTATATTTATAGAAAAATAATCCTTTTGTGTAGTCTGCTGGGTATGTAATATCTTTAAAAGATATGCGAGCCGCCTGTATTTATTTTATTGGTATTTCTCACGTTTCTGATGATGTGTATCTTATATGTATTATGAATGGTTTAGCAATATACAAGGTAAATCTAAAATATTCGGTAAATGGTCCGATACTTGGAGCAAAACATATACATGACATTTTGCTGCAAATCAGGTAAAGCGACCACACAGACCCATGCAATGTTGTTGCAAGTGGGCGGAATCAGAAGCAGTGAGTGAAAAGTGTATTTATGAGTTCCAAGTGCATCCGAGACGTTAATGATGAAGCGCGTTCGGATAACTTATCAGCAAGTACAACCCAACACTAGGGTGTCTCAATATGAGAGTGGTGACATACGGGAAAAATACTAGTTTATTCGAGACACGATTCTGGAGAAAAAGCGAATTTTTCTGACGAATTTTTTCAGCGAAGTTTCTGACGAGCATTTCATTATCGCCAAGCTAATGCTTTTTAACTTGTCTCACTCGCATAATCGAAGTCGCCCAGTATAGAGTATCGCCATGTTCTGAATGTAGGTTTGACATAGTTTAGACAAACGCATCTGTCTGAATACAATTTGAACATGTGTTCTGTTTGTATCTCGCCATTCTCATATAGGGGCACACTACGCTAGACAACATTGAACGAGCGAAAATGACTTCTTTTTGTTCCATCTCATTAAAAAAACATTAAAGGCTTACACTTTGCAGATGTACAGGAAATTTAACAACGTTTTTCATCGATGCGGGGTATCGAGGGATTCCAAACGCAGTCAAGTTGCTCACATTTTCCAGCAACTTTAGAAACGTTGTCAAAATTGTATTGCGGCTAATGGATATTACTTTAAACAGCAATAAAGGGATTTTTTTTATTTAACACTTTTGTTTTGTTCATTTAATGTTTTCCGGAATTTTTAGACGCACCTTGTATTTAGCAATTTTAGAATTACTTATTGATTTATTAAGCAATTTTACAGAATATATCATTAATTTTAACATCTAAAATTTACATATTTTATGTCATGCTGATATTTTTGTAATAATGTATTTCTAGATATCAGTTTCCTTCCAGTTAATGCCATGGTATAATACATTTTCTTTCTTTCTTTCTTTTTTTTTTTTTTTTTTTTTTTTTTTTTTGATATGTATTTGTGCAAATATATTCTAGTAATTTATATGATTTGTATTATGTAAAAAAAAAAAAAATCTCTAAATATCTTTATAGAAGTTTTATTTCATAAATCTAAATAAATTGGATGCTGAAATATAATACATATAAAAGAAAAACTTACAGCAATTTATAGCATTTACTAGAATAATGTGTATGTGTGAGTTTAAATTCTCCCAAACTTTTAAAAGAATAGTTTACACAATCGTTATAAAGAAAGAAGACATTTGTGCTTATTGTCTCACTTTATATATTATCCGTGCTAAGATTTTTAAACAAAACTGCTAGACATTTTAATAAATACGTCTTGTTTTGGATTTGCACACTACCAGAATAACTGATTATGTAAGTAAAAATGTAAGAAAATGTTATATAAATAAAACGTATAAGTACAAATTCCATTTCCATCTTTCTTTCTTTTTTGATTCGCAGATTACAAATCAGCTTCTGTGCTTTATATAATATGTGAAGGCAAATGCTATTTTCAGTTATTATCAACTGTGCATCTTGAAAAAAAGAAAGAAAAAAAAAGTGTACTACAAAGAACAATTCGTTACTAATTTTTATTCATCTACATTAAATACTTTCTATCCCACGTATATTCAAATGACATTAAACGAAGCATTAAAATAAAAAAATCTCATATTATTTACGCTTAAAAATTGCCGTTTGCAAATTTACAATATATGTGATACATGTATATATTTTTTATAAGTTCTAGAAACTTGTATTATACCTTATTATGTGTAATATGACAGATTTCGTAAATGTTAAAGCAAAATTGTGCTGAGGATAATTATTTTTTCTAGACGTGTCATAACACTGGAATGGAATCAAGGAATTACTTTATTTTTGCATTTATTATAACACTTGTGTTTTTGTTTTAAGTACATGTATATATACATAATTATATAAAAACATTAAATTTCAAACATATTTTTAACAATATTGATTTGTTAGACATACTGGAAATTACCAATTCATTATTAAATATATATATATATATATATATATATATATATATATATATATATATATATATAATATATTCCTGTACTTGTGCATGTACACACACATATTTTTATATACTGATTAATTTTATTATATATATAACGAATATATTTTGTAAGATAACACCATTTAGGGGTAAGAACGTCATAAGTTGGATTCACCTACAAGCTACTTGTAGATTTATAATTATATAATTATGAACATACATTTAGCAAAAAATGCATTATTATGTATCGTTATAGAGTTAACATTATTTTAATTAACACTGATAATACTAACATATCTAGTCTTCCCTGTATACTATTCCTTTAATTTGCATTTAAGAAAACATCATATCTCTAATAATGCAATTTGCAATCTTTAGAATTAAAATTTCACTGATTGATAAAAATTCGTTAGTAGCTGACATTTATGACAAACGAAAAGGTTTTCAATTTGAATTTAATATTTTTACAGTTATGTCATAAATACAAGCATTAAACAACTTATTTATGGTGGTTTACAGCATCATTTTCTTAAAAAAAGCATTTAAACATTCCACAATAATTAACATGTCTAAGGTTATTATGCATTAAAAGGATGATAATTCACTAGTAGCAAGTCATTGTCTCACAACACAAACAACCTTCGAATAATCTAGGGGTAAAAAGATTCGTCGGCGATCTGATGTTGCTTAGTTTTTATTGCAAGCACAAAAAAGTTAAGCTCTCAGCTCGCGCAGATTAAAATGGGTCTCTGCATAGAAAATACCACTCAGAGAATGTTTTGGGACTCTTAATATTGGGACTAAAATATAAATATTATTTCTGTGTCACAACCCTGATATAGGCGAGATACGTTCTCCGAAGCAACCATATCAGAATTTATAATAATGTTAGAGGATAAATGCGATATTGTACATGAAATAAATTTTGACACACAAAAGAAAATTATACTAGGCCTACAAATATTCGATATTTTAGAAAGGGAAGGAAAGGGAAATGTATTTTAGGGAGGAAAATATTAAATTAAATAGGAAAAAATAAATATTAAATAAATATTAAATATGTTTTATGTATATATATATATATATATCTCTGTGTGTGTATGTATGTATGAACGTATGTATGTATGTATACAGAAAGAGTGGCATAGAATGAGAAACAAATTGATAGATAGACATATATGAGAAGCAAAAAATAACACAATATATTTCAGAAATATTATGTGATAACTATAAAAAAAAGTTGGGCATAACAAATATCTGGAGTGCCTCCACCAAGTCAAGAAAGCTCAGCCGTAAGCATCCTTTTCTGGCAGCAACTCAGGGCACTTTTGACCCCCCCCCCCCTATATCTTTGCGCTGGAGTTTCCAAAAAAAATGTAACTTCGTTTATCTAGAGTACCTGGCACATACGACCAAAATTTAAAATTTCACGTGTTTGCCTTTTTTATTTCAGACGATATATGAACTCAAAGTTTCAATTTTTTGTCACTCAGTCAACCGTCACCAAAAAGATAAGGTACATTCTGTAGCCCTAGAAACTTGAAATTTGGAATAAAGGTAGTGTTTAGGATACAAAGAAAGGAAAATTAAAAAGTCCGGATAATTCGAAAAGAAAAATTCAAAAATTCCAGCAAAATTGAAAATTGAAAATAATTCGATCTCGCACTGTTAGAAGCTTAAAAATTGGTGTGAAGGTAGTGTTTAGTATTCAGAAAATGATATAATTAAAAATTCAATGAAAATCGAAAATCGAAAATAAAATCAAAAAATCGAAAACACAAAAAAAAGAAATCGAAAATTTAAAAATAAATCGATTTTATAGCGCTAGAAACTTGAATAAGAGTTCCGAATAAGGGTAGTATTTAAGATACAGAGTATGTAAAAATTAAAAAATCCAGAAAATTTGAAGAAAAATTTCGAAAATTCGAAAAATTAAAAAAAAAATGAAATAATGAAAATAATTTGATCTCTTAGCCTTAGAAACTTATTATTCGAAATAAAGGTAGTGTTTAGGATTCATAATAAGAGACAATTAAAAACACAATAAAATTCGAAAATAAAATGAAAAAATCGAAACATTGAAAATAATTTGATTTTTCAGCGCTAGAAACTTGAAATTTGCAATACAGGTAGTATTTAAGATACAAAAAATCGGTAAAAATTAAAAAATCCAGAAAATTAAAAAAATAAATGAAAATAATTTGTTCTTAGCCGTAGAAGTTTAAAATTCGGCGGTAGTGTTTTGGATTCAGAATAAGGAAAAAATGAAAACAAAACAAAAATCGAAAATCAAATCAAAAATCGAAAAAATAAAATTTTTAAAATGATTCAATTTTATATCGCTAGAAACTTGGAATTCGGAATAAAAGTTGTATTTAAGATACAAAATAAGAAAAAATTTAAAAAATCCGGAAAATTCGTCAAAAATGAAAATAATTGGATCTCTTAGTCTTAGAAAATTAAAATTCGGAGTAAAGGTAGTGTTTAGAATTCATAATAAGAAACAATTAAAAACACAATAAAATTCGAAAATTAAATTTAAAAAATTAAAAAATCGATTTTGTTGTTCTAGAAACTTGAAATTTAGAATAAAGGTAGTGTTACTAATGTTAAATAACTAATGTTAAATGTTACTAATGTTTACAAAATAAGAAAAAATTAAAAAAATACGGAAAATTAAAAAAAAATCAAAACATCCAAAAAGTCGGAAAAAATATCGAAAAAAGTTTGATTTGTTGGAATTTTCCGAATTTTTTTCATTTTGTATTTCTTTTTATCCTAAACAGTTTTTTATGCCAAATATCATGTATCTAGTGCTGCGAGTAATACCTCAGATCTTTAGCATCTTTCCTGGAAGCAATTGAGAGTATTTTTGACTCACCCCCACCAACTTAATGCTTGCGTAGAAACTTGAAACTTCTTTTTTATATAAAGGACTTTGCAAACGGAACTTAAACTCCAAAATTTTGGTACCTCCAAATAATAAGGAGAAAGCTTGGCGAAAATCAGCGATTGAGGTCCAAAAGGAACCCACAGTCAAGAAAAAGAGGATTGTTTACAAAAAGAAATGAAATCCCATCAAAAATTCACATTTAAAAAATGCAGCCAAGTCTCGTGACACTTTAACCGTAATAAGTTCTGACATCGTGTAAAGCCAAGTTTATCTTTCGTATTAACTCTGAAATTTTCATTCCAAATCCTTCCTAGTCTCTAGATTTTCAGTTAAAGATTATTTTGTGACTTGGCAATTACACAGCACAAGAAAGTTATTACACTTTACTATGGGTGTTCTGGGATTATTTTATTGAAACTATTATGAATACAAGGAATAAAAGCATAAAAGAGGGATGTCTTTTGTGGATGTCTTTCAAAAAAGGGTTGGTTGCAAGTATTCACGTTACATCGGAAGAAATTTAAGGTGGTTTTCTTCCGATGTAACGTGAATACGGAAAACTTAAAACTTTGGATTTACTTCGGTAAAACTTCGGACATCCAGCTGAACTGTAGATGAGGTTTCGCAGACGGGCTTACAATATTATATAAAATTAAGTCCACGCTACAAATTCATATACGTTCAATGCTCTTATAAATATTATTTTATACAATATTTTATTAATAAACTTGATTATTAATATGTAAGCAATAGCCATTCCATTCTCTTGCTGCGTAATTTCCAAGTCAAAAAATAATCATTAACTAAAGATCTAGAGACTAGGAGGAAATTTGTGAATGAAAATATCAGAGTAAATAAGAAAGATAAAATTGGCTTTGCACGATCTCAGAACTTTTTACTGTAAAAGGGTCACGAGACTTGGCTGCATTTTATACATGTAACGTTTTTAATGGGATCTTATATACTTAGTATAATTTTTAAAACCAGAATACAAAATGATAATGTTCTGGAAACCTAACATTTTAAGAATTTTTCAATTTCGTTCAAGTCTGATATCTTATATAAAGTCTAAATCTAATGAACGCATTTTTTAATACAAAATGGAAGATAGAATGCTAAATTTTATATGTTTATTGAAATTAAAAACAAACATGGATTAAATTTTATTTAACCAATAAAAATGTCCAAATTTAACTGTTCCTGACATATATTTATCTGCATAGTCTAAATAGAAAATCATTGAGGCAACTGTACCATTTGGAAAATAATACTACTAAAAGAGATAGATGACAAATTCTCTGAAAAGATTTTCCAATCTACAGCTCATTCAATTTCAAAAATCTTTCCGCTTTACCTGAAAAATGTTTTTGAACGAAAATAAAGTTTCAACCATCAAACAAAAGAAAAGGTCTTTTCAATTACCTAAGAGAAATGTTTCCACTTTTACAAGAAAAGGGATTCAGTGATTATGTTTTCTTTGCGATAGATTTCTAAAAAAGGAAATCGATGTATACTTCTAAAATAAAGTTACCACCATATAGTGTTGCAATATATTTTTTGAAATATCAAATTAAAAGAAGATGGGTACACAATCATCGGTGTTTTTTGCTCCTGTCCTCGACAGGGTAAAATTATTTGTTGTTGTTGTATTTGTATATGCTTTTATTACTAATGTTGAATAATTGACACGAATCATAATTAAAATTTTATATTTTCCGCGTGCCTAATTTATTCTGAATATAAATATAAATATAAATATAAATATGAATATAAAATAATCTGGAGATTATTTAATTGGGATTTTGACGAACAGATGTATAGGTGTATATTGCAAATTTCTATGTATTTCAATCACATTTTAATTACAAGAACTCATATAACGCCACTGTAGTCTTTTAATATGTTAACATGTGTCAAATAGGCAGGAATTTCGGATCATAAATTATATTATAACAAGAACGAAAAATCATGCGTTAAGCATACATTATGAAACAATTTCCAACATATTCAGAATACTCTAACAGAACTTCACAGTTTACTAAGTAAACACGGTCAAACCGGGCGGGGAGGATTACCTTTCGGCTTAAGCTCAATTAGCCTCGTACTAAGTAAACAATTTAGAAAACGGATAACAAATATGAAAACCCATTTTCAGCAACTACAACAAGTAGTCAAACAAAATATCCGAATTATTTTGTTTAGCTCTGTATATAATCTATGTGTTTGTATATACACTGCACGGTATGGTAAAATTTACTTCCGTAAAAAAATACATAGCACAATTGAAAATTCCACTTCAGAAATTTTCGTCAATAAACGGAAATATACGTAACATCTTTTGAGCAGCCCTGTATATGATCTATGGCATTTATATGCACTAATTTATGTGCAAGAATATTGTTGCATTTAAAAACATGTACCATTACTGAAATCGTGCTACCAGTAATTATTGTTCATAGACAGTACTCTAACTAAACTCTTTTGAGTTTCCCTGAATATGAACATTACATTCTGTGCGTAGAATATTCTACAATTTCCCAGTGATATGTATCAATTTGAATATGCATAAAATAATGAAACATTCTTAAAATACACTATACACAATTGTATGTGTCCTTGTAAATGATATTGTAAATAATATCCTGTGCAAATCATATTCTACAGTACGTGCCTTGTAGTGCACCTCTGTGATATGTATCAATTTGAATATGTTTTAAATATTGTTACCCCATAAAAATACGCCGTAAACGATTTTTCCCCATAGTGCGTAATGTAAAGTAATTTTTGAGTGTCACTGTGAAAGACCCATATATACTACACATTTCACTTTCAATATCAAACATGCCATAGTAAACTACAATAACATATTTAAATTTCAAAGCAATCCGAGTATATTTAAGCGAGTTATATCACGGACAGACGAAATCATAAACAATTTTCAACTTTGTTGGAAAGTGTTAAGATTAAAAACATTGTAAATATTTTAATGCTGCCGGGAGAAGGGGGAGGTGAAATGAATTCCTTATCCATCCATATTCGGCCGGCAAATGCCACTATCTTCATCAAGCGGAAATTTTTTCTGATTGCCGTCTTTCGCATCTGAACTGTAGCTTCTCTTGAGGTGGAAAATTTCATCATATCTTGGGTGTTGCTTGTGTTGGTCTCTATGGATACTCTGAATGATAATGTAAACAATTTTGAAAACTATGCGAAAATGAGACGGAGGGGGGGTTACGTGCGCTTCCCTCCCCTTCATTTTGCTGTAGTAATGTTTTCGTGCCTGTGATGATTTGGAGGATTTAAGCGAGAATTTTAATTTACTTTATCTTGTATTTAGCTTTTCTTTCCCCTAATGACCCTTAATGTAAACTCTCTTATGATGTCTAGAGAATATCAAATGACTGTATTTGGGACTTTCTTGGGATAGGTGCGATATTCAACTCAACTATCTATTCATATCCTCAATCTAATTTATTTTCTCTCTGGTTTTACTTATGCACTTGGGTGAAGAGGTATATTAATTTAATTTTAATAAACTCACATACTATCTTAATGTTTTGACTTTGGCTGTTTTTTTTCCTTGCCCTAATTACCCTTAATTTTGTTATGAGTAGTATCTGCAGCTCAATATGAATTGCTTTGTAAACTATACTCCAAGGAAAACTCCAATTAATCGCTTTTTTTTTACCCGTCAGCACACGAGGTGGGATAAAATTTACCCCAGCTCATAACTATTACTTAAAAATGTGTGAAAATCGTTCGTGATCATTCTGAGCTTTATAGTACCTTTCAAGCTGAAATATATCACGATGTGGCCAAAAAGAATTTATCTCCGATTGTGGAGTTTCCATTCTTTTGTTTTAAAAATGTCACGTGGGAGGAAATTTACCCCACGCGTGTTATAACGTAACTCATAATGGTAGGAAAATGTTACGTTTTAAACATTAACAACTCTTGCACATACAGTTTCGATATATCAGTTTTATATTTTTTTGTATTTTCAAGGCTGAATTTGGCTTGTAAAATCTTTGTATGTAATGATATGCATAAAAAAATTATAGTGCCAGATTTTTTTTTTTTTTTTTTTTTTTTTTGCTTTAAATATAAAAGAACTTCTTTTTTTTAAGTTAAATTATGTTCTTTTTTGATTTACAGTTTATTTCAAAATATAAATATTTGTTTATAATCAAACCGGTAGGAAATTGACACAAGAAAACCCGTTGGGGTAAAATTTATCCCGCGCGTGTAGTAACGTAATGGAAAGAGACGCGTGTGCTGACGGGTTAAAGTAGAAGACAATAATGCATTGGTCTAAAGGATTGAAACCGATTCATTTATGAATGTCAACGGATAGTCACTGTGCGCTAAATAGCTTTAAAGATTCCATATTCGGCATAATTTTTTTGAAAAGAGGATAAAATTTACTATGTTGGACTAAAAGTTAGGAAAGGAATTAAAATTACTAATGTGGGAATATTGCTGCGAACACGAAAATATGTGGAAAATCGCTTAAACAAATTTCCTATATTGTGCTAAAAGACTGAAACCGTGTTTCTTTTATGAATTTCAATAAATTGGCACCAAACATGACTAAAAAAATGCAAAAAATTAAAAAAGCCCTGTACGAATTCCAAATACACTTTATTGAAAAGAGGACAAAATTTACTATACTGGCTTAAAAGGCTGAAACCGGATTCCTTTCATTAATGCTTAAATAATGCTGAGAACACAAAGCAAAGCTAGAAATTTCATAAAAAATTATATTAAAAAAATATAATCAGAAAATCCAAAATTTGGCTACAAGGTGCATAACTACAGAAATACTGGTATCTTACTTCCATTTTTTTAGTTCTGCATGCAGTTGTCTTTTTAATAAAAAAACAGGCAAACACAGGCACACTGACACACAAAGTTTTATCTTCACTACTTCAATGTTTTCTTTAAAGTTTTACGTCAATTTACTGAAACAGAAATTCTATTTCTGTGAAAAATAAAGTGCCTATGAAAAAGATTTGTTAGTAAAGTTAAAATTGACATTTATTTTATTTCGCTGCAAAGCGAAAATTTGATAAGTAGGATGTCAACATTTTAGAAAACGACGTTCATGCATATATACAACATTTTCTCAGTATAGTATTTTTTTTTCATTAAACCTGTATTTGGAAAGATCGAAAACAAACTGTAGGAAATGCCGTTTAAAGTATTAAAAATTATGTTTCCAGACTGGATGAATGAAATAAAAAATAGAGGATATATTGCACCACTACTTTTTATAGGAATGTAAAGAAGACGAAATGAGATATTCTAAATTAATGTTTTAGACACAGAATTTGTTATGTATCCGCAATTTTAGCTACGGACGTTTATTATTTTCTTGCAGTTTTAAGAGAAATATTCTTATTAATATATAATATCATATGTTTTCTTTTAAATCCAAATACATATATATGCTTGTACAATTCAGAAATGGTATTATCGTACAAGAAACTGATGTCTCTTTTTAGTAGCATCTAATGTATTTCTGAAAGTATTATTGTATTAATAAAACAATGGAATATAGATTGTAAGTAGTATATTATTAATACAGAAATGATATAATCAAAACTGAAAATAAAAATAAAAGTTTCACTTTACCCTGAATTACATTTTAAAACGTTATTAAACCTTTTTATTTTTTTTTATTATTCTAGAATCTAGATTAAAAACTCTTATGTAATTTTAATATAGAGTGTTATTTTATACAATAAAAATACACTTTTGAGAGAACAAAAATAATCTCAGACAAACGTACGGACATGTAGGATATTTCTAGGATAGATGGCCATTGTTTTTAAGGATTGAAATAAAAATTCTTAGAATGCAACTACAAGAAATATTTATGCATATTTAAAATTCTTATACATATACTCATCACATTTTTGGGGAAAATAATTAACTATTGAGAACAAAAAGTGGCAAACAAAATTGAAATTAATATGGCAGATCGTCATATCTCTTTCAAGCCGAGAAGAGATGGCCATCCAATAAATAAAGAAAAAGTGAAACTAAAATAGCAAAAAATAACTCATTTCCTATAGGTAATCATGAAAAACATATAGCAATTTGTAAAGATGAAATTATATCACGGAAAAAGAGTGAACAAAATTTGAAGTATAATTTCAATCCTTGACTTTTCTTAATATTTTTTCAAATTCTTTGTAAAGGTCTTGATATTTTGTGCATGTTTCATGAAACCACTTCAGGAACATTATGCATTGTATCCAGTCATTCTTTTTGGTTGTGATATTGTATTCTTCTCCACACCCAACACAGTGTTCTTCATCCAATTGTATTTCCTCGGAATCTGTAGAATCTCATAATTTCAAATGCATTTCATATTCGTCGCTGCTGGAAGTGTCGTGTTTTTTTTTTTCTCTCGTGCTTATCTTAGATTTTTTTCACGGTTTTAAGCTTATTTATCAACTTTGTCTGTTTCAGGATGAAAGTTTCGAACGTTTTTCAATATTTCCTTGTGATGTCTAACTCTTTTGTCATTGTTACATCAGGAAATGGTGCAATATCATAAAGTACTTTTGTCGGTGATGGTATGATGAGTTTTTGATGTGCTTGGTCGGAGTTCAAAATATCCTATTTCTTTGTTTGCATTTCTATTCGATTCCACGGCTGGCGCTTCGAAGTTACTTTGAACAACACTATCTTGCGTTTCTGTTGAAACAATGTTTTTATCTCGAATTCATTTAGAAAATGATAAATGTAGAAACACATAATTGGGATTAACAGTTTGATTAAAAGGATAAATCTCCGTTTTGAAGCCTGAATTTGCGTTTTTTTTAGTTGTTGATTTTTCCCAGGATATATTAAGCAGTTCTCCAAATTGCAGTCTGGGTAATGCGACGTCCAGAATGCGTTTGGAGCCAATTTCTACGCACGTTATAAAAACTATTTTTAATGACTTAATCACGGCTATGTCCAGAGGTTGACGGTAATGTGTTGTATGGGGAGGTTTTGACAAAGGTACAATATTGTGTGAATCAGCAAATGTCGTCGTAAGTTGAGTTGGAGGTGTGACCATCAATTATCAGCAATGTTGCACCACTTGGTTTACGCGGAACAAAATTATCTTTGAGCTATTGAAAAAATATGCAAACTTTTGAGATATATAAACAACTACTCCAGGTGGCATTCCTACTTCATATTCCATCTCTGTATTTTTAATCTTAAACCATTTGACTGCCGAGCAAAAGGGCAAAATTGTAATGTTGTTTTCTCTCTATATATTTTTTTTTTAATTACTAAAAAACTTGATATTTCAAACATGATGTAAAAAATTGAATTACATATATGAATTTAATACTTGACACTATTAATCATCAGTTAACATTTTAAAAATACATTATATTTGTAGAATTATATTAATTTAAATAATGCTAATATTGCAGTGAAACCTACAGTATAGTGAACGGATATATCAGTTCACGGCTGTGAGAATTTTAACACTCAAACTGAGGGGAGAAAGCATCCTTCAGCGTTAAGAAAAGCTATAACAGTGATAGATTCGCCTTTTTCCGACGAAGTTAATGTAGAAACCGATTTCGCACTCATTTCGGTTAAGGCTATACCATGTCGATTGTTCAACTGCAATCCGGACTCATTCATGTTAATAAAGTTCGAGGGTTTATCAAACAACTAATTTTCTCCCAAAATGTCATGGAGTAGTTTGAAGTATGCATCTATTTCTTCACGATTCATGGCTTCACTCCTCGCAAGTGACACACCTTTAGATTTTTTGAGTGATATATCAGAATGACGACTTAAGAATAGACATAGCCAAACATACCAAGCCTTTTCACTTTGATTATTAAAACGGTGCTTTTTATCCAGTTTTTTTGGCTGATTCAATAGCGAGAATTCTCACATAATCTCACATCAATAACGGAAATCCTTGTTTCTGCTTTGGTTTAATGTGTTTTACTAATCTTTCTTCGTTTTCTTTTCCAAACATCAGACCAAAGTCTCATGCTGACTTTATCGGAATTATTGGTCTTCAATCGACGCTCCAAAGTCTTCCGTGAAATGCGAGTCTTCGTCGATTATAATGCCGTTTGCACAGCTTCATTTGCCTTAGACAAGTCATTTTGACTCCAGGTCCCTCGAGTGGAATAACGGTTCGTATTCGGCATCTTGAAAACTGAAAGAAAAGTACATTTTTAGGCCCTGTTATATTATTATGATTGAAATATTTATTTGAGTTAAAATTTAAACCATTATATCATTTAATATAATTATAAACAAAACAACGTATATAATTATTTTTAACATAATTATATTTAGTTAAAATCCTCACTCCGTATAATTCTGAATTATTGATTAAATTTGGTCATCTCTCCTTGATTGGATGTGTTCATGTATCCTGAAATTGAAAGTGTCCTTTCGCAATTGTACTTTTTTGATTTAGGATTAGAAGCAAAGATTAAATTATATAGTGCCTTAAAAGTCCATATAGTAAACAAAAGTCAAACGTTCGTACTGCAAAACATTCAGATATCTAACTCAACAAAAATATTCAACCACTAAATTAAATAAACAATAAAATTGTATTTATATTTTATAATCGAAAAACACAGCAGCACGTTGCAATGAATGAACTGGTTGGACTATTTCCTACGAACAAAGTTTATGCTGTCGTCTATGATCAAATTTTGGAAATATTTTGCAAGGAAATCTCTCCATTTAGGCCATCTATCCTAGAATTACCCTATTTATTTTAATTCGATTGCCACAATATTTCTAAACCATCAGGTTTTGTGTATAATTTAATACATATATATTTAATTATATACATAACTGTGCAAGGAACAATATTAGGGACAAGTTAAGAATTAAGTTAAAAATTAAGTTAAGAATTAAGTTAAGAATTTATCTTTTTAAAACATTATTCCTTTCCACCATTCTATGCCTTTATATACACTGACTAATACCTGTAATAATATGAAGTAAGACCTCTGTAAGCAAAAGTGTCCTCTGAAATTCGATTTTGCATTGAATCGTCTAATTTAGTACATATAATTTTGATTTCATCATCGTGGAACAACACTTTTATAGAACTCGTTATTACGCGTTCTTTCGATGTGCAGTCCATTTTAACTGAACAGATCTTCTAAATATTTCACAAGTTTTCTGTAGAATTTACTAAAGTACTCACGATAAATGTTTTTCTTCATTTTAGCATTCAAATATTGTTTTCTCGTTATACTTCCAGCTTTCGGCCTACGGCGTACACTTAAATCATTAATATCAAAAACACTAGCCAATAAAACTCTTTTTTTCGGATCGTATTTTTTGATTTCGATTCCAGTTTTATCGGATCGTATAGTTGTTTTCAGTTTTATTTCATATTTACCTCTACTTTTTGGAGATATTGATCAAGATACATTGATTCTTGATACACAAGATTGCCTACACCAAATGCTAATGCGATATATCTCATTGTCGGAAACGTGTCGTTCTTAAGAACAATATTTTTGAATGACTTTTTGGATTAATATCCATTTTTAAAGTCACGAAAGCAACACGTATCTCACAGAGAGCTAAAACTAACATCCATATTTCACACTCAAAAAATCACAACTGAAGGTGATCTGATTAACCATGTTCCTAATGTCAAGTTCTATCAGTCACACCACTTCTAGACAGATAAAACCGGTTTATGTTGAGTTAAGACATGACTTGGCAATCGCATTACAATTCTACGAAAATAATGCCTTCTCCCAATTATTTTCCACAATATAGATTTTTACATTGTTTTGTTATAATTGCCATAAAGACAAAAGTAATATGTGTATATATATACAGGGTGTTTAAAAAATGACCGGTATATTTGAAAAATCAATAAAAACTAAACGGGCAGCGATAGAAATACACCGTTTGTTGCAATATGCTTGGGCCAACAGTAAATTTTCAGGCAGACAAACTTTCGAAATTAGTTACAATTTTCAACAACAGATGGCGCTGCAGTCTGGAAAAATCTAAACTATGATATTTTCCACATATCCACCATGCGCAGCAATAATATGGCGTAGTCTCTGAACGAAATTACCAGAAACCTTTGTAAACCTGTGATTTTCTGTGGGAACACTTGAAAGACCAGGTGTACCGCCACAATCCAGAAACAATTGAACAACTGAAGCAGTACATCTCTTCTGCATGTGAAGCCATCCCGCCTAACACGTTTACAAAGGTTTCTGGTAATTTCGTACAGGGACTACGTCATATTATTGCTGCGCATGGTGGATATGTGGAAAATATCGTGGTTTAGATTTTTCCGGACTGCAGCGCAATCTGTTGTTGAAAGTTGTAACTAATTTCGAAAGTTTGCCTACCTGAAAATTTACTGCTGGCCCAAGCATATTGCAACAAATGGTGTATTCCTATCACTGCCCGTTTAGTTTTTATTAATTTTTCAAATATACCGGTCATTTTTGAAATACCCTGTATATATATATATATATATATATATATATATATATATATATATATATATATATATATATATATATATATGTGTGTGTGTGTGTATGTATGTATACATATATAAATATTTACTTTGTGGAGAAAAAAAAAAAAAAAAAAAAAAAACATGCATTTGTGCAATTAGTAGAGCAAAAATAAAAAAAATAAAGACTATATGCTTGCCAACTATTTTTGTTCTTACCATTAAAATTTTAATTTTGCCTTTTTTAATCAACGGAATCTGATATCATAGAAATCAAAATTTTCTTTTGTATATTATTGGTAAAAAACTAAGTGTAAAAGTAGGCAGCTATAAGAAAAATGAATTCTGCCAGTAATGAAATTTAAAATATATACTGTTGTTTTGTATATTGTGGCCAATTTATAAGTAATCATTCTTATTTTGCATAGAATTTCTGAAATGACAAGAAAAATATTATTACATATACCATTTACAATAAATTTGTTTTTACCTCTCCTTTTAGGAGATAGTGATTAAGATGCATTAATTAATGATACACATCATTTGGGTGCATCAAGTGCGAATGCGATATATCTCACTATCGGTAACGTGTGATTCTAAAGAACAATTCTCTCAAATAATACATTGCTTACGATAATTTCGTTAGAGTTAAAATGTGTTACATATATTTAACAGTCTTTTCTAAAATAATTACAGAACATATAGGGTAAAAGTTAATGCATATAAAATTTAGGTTAATCAAAAAGAAAGTCATCTAAAAAAGGCAAAACTAGTAGCGCCTACTGGCCTAAGTGTATTATGTGACAAAACTTATTTTACAGTAAAACATAAATATACACAATAAAAATTCTGAAAATTTGTAAGAAAAGAAAGCTTAAAGAATTCCGAGTAATTTTAAATAAATAAATAAATAAAAACAGTGAGCGACACTCACCGAAATTTCTATTTGAAGCATAAATAGATATCGCTAAGTTTACACCTTTAATAAAGAAAAATATCGCAATATTTTAAAATATCTACTATATTTTATTAATGTTCATTTTCACGGAATTTCTATTTTTTATTGTGTTTTATCTGTACCACTAAAAACTTTTGTCCCAGACGGAATAGAAAGGCATTGAAGTTATAAAAATATGCAGAAAAAATTGAGATTTCTGTTCATTCAGGTTTCGAGAAAATCCGATGATAATTAGAAAAGATAATAATTAAAAATATATCTACTATATTGATAATGTTCATCTTTCCGGCATTTTTCATTTTTTATTGTTTCAGTGTGTATCACTAATTTTTTTTCCCAACACGGAATAGAAAAAGCCTGAAAGTATCAAAATACGCAGAGAAATTCGGGATTTCTGTTCTTTCAGGTTTCGAAAAAATCCGCCTGTAATTAGAAAAGATAATAATTAAAAATTTCGCAAAAATAATCATTTTTATCCAATCAGAGAATACGCCTGCTTCAATTTCAAGGAAAATTTGGGGTTATATCAGAAGGCCAGGTTTCCAGATTGCCATTCAATTGTGCCTTTTTGAAACACGTCGAAATAATCGCTCTCTCGACACAAAATTTTGCTGACATAGGTAAAAATAATCCCGATTTCAGAAAACCAAAATTCATAAAAATCCATCAATTAGAATCGAACTGAAGTTCGATTGTTTCGATGTTTATCATATTTTAAGGGATTCTTTCGATTCGAGCCTCCTAAGTAAATTAGGGTAATTCGTTCGATTCGAGGTGGAAATAAAGAATTTTCTGGCACCGCAGCCGGATATAGTGGTGCCGTCATAGGGGACGGGGGCCGGAGATTCGCTCGGTTTGAGGTTGATCATATTCTACGTTATTTTCATTCGAATTTATTAAAAAACAGAGATTTGTCGGATTCGAGGCCGCGATGTAAATTAGGGACACACTAGCGGAAGAAGCCAACTAGCATTAACATAAAAAATTAAAAATATTTGGGAAAAAAATACATAAAAAAGAAAATAATAATGGAAAATAATTTAATTTACTGAATGTTTAATTTTTTTTTTAAATTAGAATATATTCCGATAATATATATATATATATATATATATATATATATTGTTATATATTGTTATATATAACGGGGTCATTATTTTTACAAAAAATACATGCAAAATGTGAAAATATAATATATACTTTCTAAAAGAACAAAAAGCTATTTTGACAATCTAATAAGGTTCATCTTCGGAATTTTTCTTGTAAGAATTTCAATTGACGAGATTTATAACTTCTAAGAATAACCCATCGACAGAAAATGAATTGCAATTACTTTGTAAAGCAAAAATAGCTACTAACAATCAATCAATATTTTTAATTCTGCTAAAATTTCGCTAATGAGTCGTATGATATTTTACGAGTATCAAATACATGGTACATATAAACTCATGAAACGTTCTACATTTTGTAACGATGGATAAAATAAAGAAAAAGAACCGCATTGTAAAGATGTTTCGGATTTGAAATAATTTTGAACATGAAATGTACATTTTCATCGATTTATTGGAGACACTAGATTTGAATGCAATATACTGAGTGATTCAAAATAGTAGTACAAGTATTAACTTACAAAGCTGATGATCAAAACATGCAAATTTATAATGTATTCAAATAAATAAAGGGATTTTTTTAATGACGTTTATTTTCAGTGCGCTGTGTATTAAAATGAGAAATGTAATTCTATATATGGTCATGTTTCCCAATAACTTAAATTTTGAAAAATGTTACTCTGAGTCTCAGAAGGACAAAAATAAATTCGCTATCTTACGACAATAAATTAATGCATTTATGATAAATTAAATTTTATGATTTTTCTTTATTTTAAGTTGAATATTCATATTTTTTTTACGTACTGTAACTGTCATGTGAACGATTTTTAATGTAACTTTTAAATATGTCTAATCTTTGAAACATAATTTTTTAACTTGACCTTAATTTATATGACTTAGTTGCAAAGTGTTTTATTCCAAACAATTTCATTATTATATTAACATGCATTAAATTTCTGAATAACTAACTGCATATGGATGTCTTTAATTAATTCTCACGTCACCATCATTAACTGATTTTAATTAGTTTAATCAATCCTACGTGAATAGCAGTTTAAGCAGGAAACAGCAAACATTGTTTAATTCCTTCGGCTTAATTAAGATCAACGTTTATCGAAAATTTCTATAATTAAGCCTATTCATACGCTGCAGCAAAAATAATCAGTAAGATTATTGAAAATAATTTTCCAATTAAATGTAATGTTAAGTATCCATTGCTGGTATAAATAATAGTATTATTATAATATATTACTATAGTATTTAACAATATGATATATGTTAAAAAAATATGGACAAATAGCAATTTTTTTATCATAACAATATAACTTATATAAACAGACATTTAAGCGATAAAAATTTTCTTTCTTTTTTTATGCATTAAAAATTGAATAATTATAAATTCCATATATCTGTGTATACTAAAAATACGCCGTTTTGATATTCAAATATATTAAACAGTATTAGTAAAAATATACTTTTATATGGAAAGAGGAAAATCTTTCAATAATTTAATATTTTAAAATTATTATCAATAGCTTTGTTTTTATTTATATCCTTCTCTTTATATATATATATATATATATATATCTTCAAAAATCCTTTTCTATACCAAAAATAATATAAATTGTTTTTTGTGATGCATTTAATACTATTTTGTATTGATTAAAAGTTAGATTTAATAAACGCAATTTAAAAAGAAATGCTTATTGACTCAAGAATTTCTTATCAAATGTTTTTTTTTTTATTATTTTTTTTTATGCTACAATTTTTATTGTAAAATAGAATTGTTATGTTTTTGTTTTCAGGTCTCAAAACTTCAGTGTCGTAAATTAGCTTCTACGTTTTTGCAAGTATTCGTTCATCTACAGAGAGGTTGAAGACGTTTCCACAGTTTAAATGTCTATTTAAATCGTTTTCGTTAACTAGCCAGAAGGGAGAATTGTTTTCATAAACCTGTCCACCCAAGAAGCACTTCGAAAAGCGTTCAGCATCTTTCAGCATTCATCACAGAAAGATATGACTAAATTAGGATAAATGATTACTGAATAATTTCATCCTTACCATATTGGTACTCATTACTTGTCCTTTTGGTCTCAGTAAACCCTCAAGCTCGTTTCATTCTAACGCACAAGTTAGGCACAGATAAAAAACATACAAATGTATACATTTTGATTAAAAATTTTTCAGGACATCGCTTTTATTTTTTTAAATATGATACAGTAAAAATGCTACTATATTTTGCCCCAAATAAATCTTAAACTCTACAGAATATTTTTTTTTACATGTGTGGTCTGTGGTATTTCAATTGACATTCTTGATTCTTCCCTGTTAGATAATAGAACGTATCTACACGAAGTAATGAAAAAATTGTAACATTTGTTAAAATAATTATTTACGTAAAATTAATTAGCATATTAAAATTATTTAATATGCATACAATTCTTCTAGCATACTATTATTAATTAGCTATTATTAATTATCTCATTTTAATAGATATATACAGGGCAGTGAAAAGGAAGTGCGGATCTCGTGCTAACTTTCACCATAATTGTGGCTACTTTTTACCGGAAAAGAGATGGAATATCTAATACCAGAATTTCTCTCACACTTTCTGATCTTCCATCTAGAGGACTATCCACACTTCTGTTTTTACATTTATATATATATATATATATATATATATACATTTTCTTCAGCGCCAAAAACGGCATAGTTTCTAAGAGATAAACCTTTTAACACTTTCCAACAGAGTTAAAAAGAGTATGAATTCAATTTGCCTATATGTCTGCCGTATATCTGTGCTAACTGACGTAAATATACTCGTATTGCCATGAAATCTATATTTGTTATTGGGGTTTACTATGGCATGTTCGGTATTGAAATAAAGTATGTAGCGTTTATACATCATTTACAGGGACACTGAAAGAATTCTGTTACATTACTGTGTATGGGAAAAAAAATCATTTGCGGTGTATTTTAATGATGTTATAATATTTAAAACATTATTAAATTGATATATATCACTGGGGTGAATTACAAGCGGCTTACTATAGAATACGGTGTGCATAGCATTCATCGTTAATTTACAGACACACGCATAATTATTAAGTTACAATACGGTCTAAAAACAATCATTGCTGTAAGTGCGTCTTCTGTTGCGGTATGTGTTTTTAAAGAAACCAAGTTTTTGGCTATTGGTGTGCACAAATTCTATAGATGATATACAGGGCAGCATATAAGATCTTCATGAGTACATATGCGTTTATTAACGGTAATTGCTGAAGGGGAATGTACAACTGTAATATGCGTCTCCTAACTGAAGTAAATTTTAGCATACTCTGTAATATATATACAAATATATAAACCATATACAGGGCTACACAAAATAAATTCGGCTATTTTCGACTACTGATGTTAAACTATGAAAATGCGTTTTCAAACGCGTTATCCGTTTTCTAAATTGTTTATTTAGCCATCATCTTTCACCTTATCAAACGATGCAGTTCTGTTAAAGTATTCTGGAAACTTTGGAAATTGTTTCATAATCTATGCTTGACACATGATTTTTCGTTCTTATTAATACTATATGCGATTAATGCTGTTTCTTTTAAATGTTTGATGGAAATAGACGTTTTACAGCATTATTGGCTGTCATACCCATAACATATATGTATATATACAGGGTGATTATAAAAAAACTATCCCGATTTATGAGCCCCTAACTGTCAAACCCTTCACAGAAACTGAATGAAATTCTGGCCTAAAGTATTTTGAGGTGTGTGCTCAAGTGAAAAACAACAGTTAAATTCTAACAGTTACGGTTACAGTGACAAAATTTCGAAAATTTCAAATGGCAACACCTACTTTTTTTATTGGAATGTGATCTTCATAGTGAAAACCCTAAAAAGCGTTGGAATGGTACCTGTAGCACGAAAATCGCCGACGCTAAACAGACTAAGAAGAATAGTGAAAACAACCAATAAGGACAGAGGAGCAACAGAAAACAAAACATTTTATTGTGTTTCATACATTTTCTATTTCACACACGACGACACTTTACATGCGGCAGATGATGGACAGCACTGAACAATAAAATGTTTTACTTTCTGTTGCTTCTGTTTCCTTTATTGGGTGTTTTCACTTTTCTTCTTAGTCTGCCTAGCGCCGGCGATTTTCGTGCTACAGGTACCGTTCCAAAGCTTTTTATGGTTTTTCACTATGAAAATCACATTCCAATAAAAAAAAGTAGATGTTGCCATTTGAAATTTTCGAAATTTTGTCACTGTAACCGTAACTGTTGTTTTTCACATGATTCTTGAGCGCATACCTCAATTTTTTTTAGGCCAGAATTTCATTCAGTTTCTGTGAACGGCATGACAGTTAGGGGCTCATATATTGGGATAGTTTTTTTTTTATAATCACCCTGTATATATCAAAGCATATCTAGCATTCACAGTCTCTTTTTTAAATTCCTACTATTAGCTCACACTCTCTCTATATATATATCTTGTTTAAATTTTCAATCGTTAATAAAATATTTCCTATTCATCCACTCAAGTTCAAATAATTTTTTAAAACTTGTAGTGGATGACACTTTATGTTACTACAGTTTTTTTCAAATATTAATTCATTAATTAAATTTAATTAATTAATTTTAATTTTAAATGGGAGAAAAAATTCCTCCCATTGTTTTCATAAATGAAATGAAAGATTTATCTCAAATGAGTGATGCCACATAAATAAAATACCGCAACGATGATTATAAAATAATGTTCAATAAAGATAAAGTAGGACATTAATGCTGCACGTGTTTATTTTATATATTTATGTTTAAGTAGTAGGAATTGACTTATATTTTGGAATACAAGGATTCTATTAAAT
Source organism: Maratus michaelseni (assembly GCA_963931845.1). Lineage (NCBI taxonomy): Eukaryota > Metazoa > Arthropoda > Arachnida > Araneae > Salticidae > Maratus > Maratus michaelseni. Next base: position 298,138,641 of record OZ007591.1, on the reverse strand, counting down.
TAAAAAATAAAATTTCGTTAAATTACTTTAAAACATTAACTAAATTTATTCTCCATTATAATTATATTGTTTTTAATGATACTATATATATACAAAGCTGTGGACTCCCTCAAGGTGGCATTGTTTCTTCAATTCTTGCAGAATTGTATTTATATTATTATGAACGTAACTCTAATATTGCTAATTGTAAAATATACCGTTATATATATGACATTATTGTCTTCTATTTTAATAGTAATTCAAATTATTTATTGCCTATAAAATATCATAAAAATTTAACTTATAGTTTCAATGTTATGGCAAATAATGAAATTAATTTTCTTGATCTTAAGATAATTCTTAAAGATAATAAACTTTTGTTTGACATTTATGACAAGCGAAATGATTTTACTTTTAAGGTTAACTTATTTACTAACTATTTGTCATGTATACATAAATCAGTATTTGTAGATATTTTACTAAATTTCGCACATAGAATTAATAATCTTTGTTCAAATAACTTTAAAAATCAAAATTTAAAACATATCCTTCAAATTGCACAAGTTTATGGATATCCTTACTATTTAGTTAAATCAATTTTACACATATAAATATAGATTTAATTTGGGTTAAATGTCTGTATTTTTTTTTTTTTTTTGTTAAAATCTCTTTGATAAAAATGATAATCAACTTTTGATTGTTGATATATTTGGCTAAACTATGAATCCTATTGTGTGCGTTGCTGCATAGGATTATCCTCGTTTAATGTCATTCATATTTTAAAATTTAACGTTAATTTTCAACTTTTGACTGTTGATATATTTCGCTAAATTATAACTCATATTAAGAGCATGTGCTGCATAGGATCATCTTAGTTAAAAGTCATTCATAAATTAAAATTTACATGTGGGCAAATTCTATAATTGTTGTTATGATTATATGGAGTTAATATTATTGGGGTTGTAACAAAAGTTAAAATTATCAAGGATGTTACAATGGGTTAATCAATACAATATAATATTAATATGTTAAACATATTTAATTTTAGTAAATCTTAAATATTTATTAAATATAGTACACTAATAAACATATCTCTTAGTTTTATATTATTTATTTTATTTTATTATTAGATCATTTAATTTAATTAATATTTGTTTTTTATATATTTTTTTCATGGTAGATATTATTTAAATAGCTGGATTTAAATTATAATAAGTGCATTACCATATTGAATAATCTATGTTATTTCTAAGTATAATACTAATTTATAAAATGAAAGCATCATATGGATTCTACATTAATGTTTGGGTTAAATTAAGATATATTTTAAATGGGTTAGTTAAAATATAAATTATATTATACTAGTAACTCTTATTCTCTATATATATAATTAATATTAACTAGTAAAATTAATATATTTACACTACATTACAGCTGCATATAAGTAATTATACATACAATAGTAGAATATCTGTACACCAGATGTCAGCAGCAATGTATTTGATAGTATGCTAAAATAGTCTAATATTTTTACAATAGATAGCAGTAGTATAGCTTATTTAAAATATTAAAACTTGGAAATTTAGTATGGAGGTAATAATATCTATGAAATACTTTCAAATTATCAAGTAATATTATATATTTTAATTTATTAAATTAAAATTAAATTAAAATAATTAATGGTTTTTATTTATATGTATATCATAATTTTTTTTTTCTACATTTTTTAAAATGTTGTAATCTATTTAGTTAAATAAAAATAACTGTAACTGTAGGTTACAATTTATGATCTGAAGGATTCTCTATTTAACTGTGAAATTAACCTCTTCTTTTGGATACAACTTTGTACATGTGCTCACAATATACTAAATATCTTGGGATATTATTAATATAAGTAATATATATATTTTTTAATTTTTTTTAATTCTTTTTCACACTCCTTTTCAAATTGTATGTATAATTTATAATATTCCATTGTAAAGGTCTTGTTATTCAATATTGTTTCAGCGATTGTTCGGGCAAGATATGGCACTATATTTAGCAAAAGCTGGTGTCATATACAGAAAACAATTTTAATTTGTAAATTGACAGGGCTCTTTGGTATCGGGATTTCAGTGTATGTGGTCAGTTTCTTATGTTTCAATGGTTAAATTTTACTTAAAGTTTTATATATATATATATATATATATATATATATATATATATATATATATATATATATATATATAATCACTTTCCAAGTAAGTATATTTTTTAAATTCATTTCCAAAAAAACTGTGAATTATAACCTACACATTTTTTAACAGGAATAGATTTCTAGAAGCGCAAAATAGGCGAATCAAAAATTACAGCTTATGACAAGTACTTTTTTAGTTGTGATTTAAAAACTACCTGTATTGCAATCAATTTTGCAAAGAACAAAACGAAAATTAACATTGCGAGTCCCAAAATTTAAACCTTCATAATTCCTAAACTATTGGAGAAAATTACTTCCCGTTTTACATCTAATGGTGAAATGTATCGTGAAATACAATTATTCAACCAAAAGTTAGTGTTCGCGTAGAAAGTTTCATTGTCTGGTACAATTTTAGTATGCAAGGTACACTTTAAGCTGAATTAAAAATCAAAAAAGAAAAAAAAGGCGTAATTCTTAATCGAATGGATATTTTGCTTTTATCTGCGAGAATTTTGCGATTAAATTTTACTGGTTGTATTTTTTTTATATACTAACTGCACATGTTGCTTAATGACGAGTTTTCAAAAAGATTTTTATTTGGAACATGATGCATACCATTGAAAAGAGATATTTGATTGAATTTTGAAAAATAATTAAAAGTCTACCCTATGTAAAAATGTTTTTGTTATGTTTACTAAAAATATCTTTTAAAGAAATTTGTCGACAATTCGCTATCTTTTTCTGTTTTTTTTTTTTTTTTTATGTATTTAAGACATAGCAATTCTGCATGGCGGGAATGCTGGTGATTTTATATCATAATATATAATATTTTAGAATATAATTATTACATAAGTTAATAATCTGTTTGAAGATAGTATACATGTTTACAAATTTCTGAATAATATAAACCTAATATTTAGTTTTAGATAATTATTCTTAATTTTAATAATTCTGTTTAGTTTTCTTTTGAATGAATCAGTAATAAAATATATTTAATGCATGACTCATATATATGTTTTGAAAATATTAATATTCATACAACATTTTGTTACATAGATTTCACAGATATATCAGTAAATAAGTAAGGTATTGTATATGAGTAAGCGCAAAAATAATTTTGTTTTATTTGGATTTTAACTTATGTTGGAAATTCAATTGGTTATCAGCACACCTACAGCTAAAACCACAAATTTGACATTCAGTTTTAATTGCCAAATATTTTAGTGTTATAACTTTTGCAATTTTATTAAAATAAACTAAGCTTAATAATCCTATTATGTTAAATAGAAATATTTTAAAGTTTTATTACTTCTAAGAGTGCACATATGTGTTACTCTACATTAAATTAGCAAGCATAATACAAAACGTCTAGTATAAAGCGTGATTTAAGTTCAATATTTTAATATCTGCATTTCAGAGTGTTAATGCATCGATTTCAGTTCCTGATACTTTGTAAAAAGTTCTTAGGGCATTATCGGCTTTATGGTAATCATAAAGGATACAAGGACTGCATAACTCAACACAGAAATATTTTCCTATTTTATTTTATATTTTTTATATTTAATGAATCTATTTTTTCTTAATTTTCAAGCAAAAAATACCATTTGTAAAATATTTTATGAAAACGTCTGTTTTTTTTTAAGTTTTTTTTTTCAGGAAATGTGCAGTTTCATTGTTATAGATGGAGTAATCATTATTTTTTAGTTTGAGTTTTTTTTACACTTATCATCTACATGCTAGAATGAGTGAAATAATATTTCACAATTTTGAAAAAAAAATATTTTACAAATTTCTAAAAAAGGCATTTTAAATCAAATGATGATAGGCAAGCTACAGTCTATTTCATTACGTAAAACGGTTAAGTGTTTATATGTAAAACTGTTATACAATACTAACAGTTCTTTAGTGAAAAAGTGTTTAAATTTAACAAGAAAGAAAAGATATGCATCAAGCGTAGTTTACGTCACACTTTCCAACATATTCATAATACTGTATCAAAACTTCGCGTTTTAATATGGTTAAAGTTTATGTGTATGTAAACAATTTGGAAAACACATAACACGTTTGAAAACCCAATTTCAGAAATTACCACCCACAGTCGGGAATATATCTGATTTCTTTTGTGTATCTCTGTATATGAAACCTGTGCATGAGTTGTATATATATACTACAAAGTATGCAAAAATTTAGCTCAGTAAGGAAACGCATACAGAAATTGAAAATTCACTTTCAGCAATTTCAGTCTGTAAACTAAAAACTACTCGAATTCTTTTGAGCAGCCCTGTGTATTATCTGTGGAGTTTATACATACAAAGTAATATGCATAAGAGAAGATAAATTTTAAAACGCAGACCACAATTTAAACGCACATTTATCAATTACATCTTAAGGACAGTAATGTAAAATGATTTGTTTTTGTGTTTCTGTAAATGAACGGACATTGCTACGCACGCCATATTTTAATATATGTTAGTATCTTGTAGTGCACCTCAGGGATGTGTAAAAATTTTAATATGTATCAAATAGTGTAACATCAGTAAAATACACTGCAAACGATTTTTGCTCATATACCATAAAGTAACTGAACTATTTTGAGACCCCCTGTAAAAGAACTATAAATGCTACACACTTAATTTTCAATACCGAATGTGTTATGCTAATATTCAATAACATATATCAATAACATAGCAATCTGGGAATTACATACGTGAGATAGAACACGGACAGACATGCCTCTTGACAAATCAAATTCATAAACACTTTTCAACTATGGAGGAAAATGTTAACAACCATGTTGTAAATAGTTTAAAACGGAAATCGGAATTTATTCTACAGAAAAATATGCACTAAAGAATGTATTTGGTATAAAATAACAGGACACAATTATATTATAAAAATATGGAACATGAATTAAAACACGATGTATAATAAAAAAAAATAAAGTCGGTTTGTCGTAACATTTACAGACAAAAGACCAGAAAAATTTAACCTTTCAATTCATTTTTTTCTTACACTTTGCATTATAAAAAACCCTTCCACTACTGTCCCATTAAATATACATGCGGGGAATCAGAAATTGTATTTAACGATATTAATTACAAATCTATTGTAAAAAAAAATATTTCGTTTGGAGTAAAAATTCGAATTCGATGCGTCTGTAGATAAACACGCTATACAAACACGAGGATAGTCAAAATACTCCCGTTATCAGTGTTAACGATTAACAATGGATTACTATCCTCAAAACACTTACGTTAATGCTGTCTTTCTAGCTGCGAAATACATGACGTAAATACACTCCATACATAACGCTATATTGATGTTCAGCCGACTGTGCGTTCCGACGATAGGCTATGGGAGAGTTCTCGAACTTCAAAGATGCCTTTGCAGTCAGAAAAATGTCACTATGTATCTTATCGAGTTTTATAATAGAGCAGGTTTGTTTCGGCATTAGGCATATATAGGGTGATTATAATAGGGTGATTATAAGTTTACTATTTAAAAATACTGCAATTCCACAATTATTTGTTATGGTGCCTGAAGTTCGACAAGAATATACGTGAAGCAAGCAATACATTTATTATTATTATTATTATTATTATTATTATTATTATTATTTTGACGGAGGATACAAATGTTTCAAAAAACTACCGACCGATTGCGCTGTAGGAATATAGATCTGTGCTCTCGCCTGAAAAAGGGAAATTTTGGGTACCGTGCGACGAAGAACATGGTTACTTGTTATCGAATTCAGGAACTATTCCTTCACTATATAAGGTCTTTCTATAATCTCATTGACGTTATAGACCGCTTGTTGTAACTTGACCAAAAACTTTGCAAGAGTTAGCGATGCTACGTGAAAAGAAAGACGCTAACAGACACAAACGGTGCGGGAAATGCATTATTTATTTAACAATTGAATTCTGCTAGTTGCTAGTAATAATACACGATAATTAAAAAATAAAGTCATCTATATTTGTGTTAATTATCAGTCGCATTATACAAAAATAAGAATCATCTGTATAACTCACTCAATGATTTCTAGTCTGTTTTGGTGTTCACAGGCACTATTCCACCGGGCCTTGTCATGCAAGATGGTACATGGAATATAAACATAAACAACGGATCGTTATACGAGGGGCAGTAGGAAAATAAGTTTCCCCTGGCGACTGTGGACAGAGATGTGTATGAAAGACAAAAAATGTAATGAGAAATTAAAGATAAAACATAACTTTATTTTTCCCCATAAGTACAAACTGCATTGACACATTTGTCATACCGCTTTATAAGCTTCAACACACCTCTGTCCACAGTCGCCAGGAGAAACTTATTTTCGACTGCCCCTCGTACAATGATGCACTTATGAAGTCTAGACAAAAATATGTTCACTAATATATTTTCCCTGTTAACAGAGACATGAAAGATACATTTCATGCTGTTACATATCTAGAATGCCTGATACACAAACACAGAAACGATACTTTTATGCTTAATAATATCCTATGACGTCACACACCTTTTATACAATTTTGGATCACTGTAGTACATACTCACTGCAATGTCCATTTTTGCAAAACTAAAGTCTTCTCATATCCTTAAAAAAATGTTTTGTGTGGAAACGTTAATTAAACATTATTATATTTATTTTTTCTCCGAAAAGATTTTCCGAAAAGCACTATTCTACCGGGCCTTGTCATGCAAGATGGTACATGAAATATAAACATAAACAACGGATCGTTATACGAGGGGCAGTAGGAAAATAAGTTTCCCCTGGCGAATGTGGGTGTGTGTGTGGATTTGTACTTGAACTATAAAATCTGTCACGTTCTTTTAAAGATATTGCATTTAGACTGCTGGATTAGTTAGACTCATATATTAATCTCATATTTGAAATCAGATATGAAATGTCTACTTGATATGTACATTTTAATTATATCCAATACAATATCAATTTTCTCAAAATACCTTTATTTGTAATCTATTGAAATTCGCAACATGTATTCAATAGCCATCCTCAGATCTAAGGAGTTATATTGCCTATAGTTAGTAGTCTTACTCATAAATCTAAATGTAGATATCTACAGTAGACACCAATAGTATTGAAATTGCTATGATATTTGTATCTTTACGTAAATATTAAATAACGTATTACGTAAATAATAAATATTAAATCTGTTGAGTCACGTATATTAAACTAAACTGCCGTAATATTTTACATTCAGATAAAGAATGCAAAACAATATATCCTTTTGTTATATAATGTATATATATCACATGTAATGGTACCTTGAGTGTCTACCATGTAACATAATAATATAATGATTTATAGTTTTCATTTTAGCAAAAGTTTACAACAGGAATTATACAGCAAGAACTATTCTTTTTCAGACATTCGTTTTAGACATGCAACAAAATCTAAATTAAAATTGCTTAGATTATATGTTGGTAATTATATTAATGGCGAAAAATTCACAATAAAAATAAGATATTTTTCAAATAAATTATAATAAAAAAATATTTATAACACGTAATTTTATCTAAACATTTTTCAAAGTAGACTTTTATTTATTTAATATGTGTTACATATCTAATATTCCAAAAAAAATATCTATCTTTTTTAATGTTGATTTTCAAATAACTAAAAATCATGAATATAAGAATTACCGATTAACATCAAGATAATTAATGTTACCTATTCATAATTTTAGATACGCTTCTTAATTTTTCTTTTAATTTATTTCAACAATTTTAAATTTTATTAAGAATACATTAATATGACATTTAATTATTAACATCATAAATATTAAGAAAAATGATTTTGACGTTTATTAATTGACTCGACTTTATAAATTACTATTACTTTGAACAATTTATCTTTCCATGTAGAAACATTTTATTAGTGTCATATTTTGAAACTAATAAAAATAGCTTTTAAGTTTACGTATTATTATTATACAATTTTCTTTTATTCCATCATAAGGTTGAAATCCTAAATTTAGTGGATTAGAAATAACGATTATTTTTGTGTATAAAATTTTGTAACAGCTTTAAATGCATAAAAACGTAAACCACGTTCAGTTATAAATAATTAATATATCCAAAGTAAAGAATGATTTACTTTTGTAGCTTTATCTAAATTTGAAATTTTATAAAACTTTTATTTGTTTTAATAGCATAATTTACATTTTACAAAATCGAGGATAAACAGCAATTTCTTGTTTAATAATTTATCTATCCGACTCTCCTTTATCTTACATAACAATAAGCAATTGAAAGCTATTTATTCTTTACAATTTTATTTTTTAGTTAACCCTTTATCTACTGACGGTAGTTGTAAGTACCAGTAAAATAACTTGTTATAAAATTCATTTAATGCGTCGATTAGTAGTAATACAGTTTAGAATGAGTTATAGATGCATTAATTTATCTTGTTCCAAAAGCGTTATTGGATACAGAAAACAAAAATATTTTTAAAAGGATGATTTCTTTTGCCTTTGCATCTTTTCAGCTTTCTTGGCGATGAGTGGAGGGGAGGGGCGGGGTTCAATTCGGAAATATATTTCTATTGTAAGAACATTATATTACACCTAATTCTACAAAATACTAAGAAAAAAATTTAAAATAAAATATTTGAATGGGGTTATAAATATTGCACAAAATTACTATAAATTCAAATTTAATTAATCCTCCTAAATCCTTCAATCATTCTAAAATCCCTCTAAAATTTATTAAATGATTATGGAAATCTTCAAATGTAAATTCAACAATTCACGAAAAATGCTTTAGAAGATAAAATTTTCATGAATTCATAATTCAGTACATAAAGGGTTAAACAACTTTTATTTTAAAATTAACAAATTTTAAACATCTTCAATGTATTATGATTTAAGTATATCACATTTAAGAACAGTTCTTCACAAAATTGAATTTATTACAAATCTGTACTATAAGTATCTTTATTTTTTTCTCAATAAACATTGTTTTCAATATTTAAAATTCGAAACTATTGCAATAATTGACAAATTACAAGTCAATTTCTTATGATTAAAACAACAAAAATGCTGAAAGATTCTTTGTTTTGACAGGTATTGTTTTGTATGTTCTGAAGTAGAAAATTTATTTTCTGTATTTCGAAAAGAAATTCTCCCTATTTACTGTTTTAACACATTTTTGCGGGGTTGCATCTATATCATAATACATATAATATGTCATATATTTGCAATACATATGTCACATTTAAATTTGGTCAATATTTTACTGTAATAGATAATGTCGTATATTTACGCAAGTAAAAAATATATACATCAATTTGCTATTTATATGTAACTTTAGTTATATCCGTATGTATATTAATCAATTTATGTATTTTTTAACCAATTTATGAGTTTGACAAGTGCCCCCTTACTTGTGTGCGGCAAACAGTAATTTTCCTCTTCTATCGTATTTTTAATGGCAGAGCCAAATTTAAAAAGCATTTCCCATTTCATACGCAGAGGCCATCATTATTTTCAGCTATAGCCATGCCACGTGATTAGAATTTGAGAGGAAGGCATAAATTACAATAAAACAGTAAGATTTCGTGTCAATCTAGCCTCTGTGACGGAAACTAAAAGTGGATACAATGCTAAAATATATTTTTTTTCTTTTTGTAAGTTTCAAATAGGATTTTGTTTTTCAGAATTAAAAGTGATTAATCTATTACATTCATTTTAAATAATAATATCATATAAGTGATTATAAATAATTCATTTTAAATGAATCTATAAATACTATATCTTTATGCCATTGCGATATGTGAAGCAAAGATACCTAATACTATTAAGCTACAAGAAATGCAGCAAAGTCATGGCGAAAAAAAAACACACTTGTACAGTATGTTCTGTGCATTTAAATTAACTAGGGCTTACAACCCAGGTATCCCGGGTTAAAAAAAAACCACGTGAAAAATTGTATTTTAATAAAAACCTTAATAAAATTGCTATATTTATACACAAATTTTTAAATTGATCACTAGCAACACTATAAACAAAATTATATGAAAAGTATCAATAATGTATTTAAATAATGTTTTGGAGTTCTTAAAAGTGATACTTTCGTTTTAGCCGAAAGTTAAGAGGTAATAGCTGAAGATATTGCTGAAGATTGATATTTACACCAGTATTTTTGATTTTGGTGATTTCAGTGGTTTAAGAGCGTAGTTCGATTACATGTCCCGTAAGTACGTTTTTTTAAATTAATTAATTAATTAATTTTTTGATGAAATTTTAATTTTCATGTGAAATATTACATGGAAACAAATTTTGAACTATTTATATTGATTTAAATGATAACTAGTTAATTTTCGTGATTGGGATGCATACGATAGAGACAGATTAAAAAAGAAATACATGCTTTGAATAAAAAAAAAATAAAAATCACTAAGTTGAGATACAGTTTTTTTTAAAACAAATTTCGTTTCAAATATAATTTTTCTATTCGATGGCGTAAAAATTTAAACTGTGCGATATTTAAAAAGTTAAAAACCTTGCAGTACGAGCAGAACATATTGGTAATGTGTTGCAACAATCAATATGACATCGCTGTTACTCACTGACATGTTTTTGCTCTTCTAATATAAAGATTTGCCTTCTCATGAACAATTCAAAATTCGTTGAAGTGACTAGTTTCAACTATGGATAGAATAATTAACTGTGATTAAAATTTAAAAGATAGCAAAAATATAATGTATCGGTACGACTGGCTGTTTCTATAAGAAAATGCCATCTGTAATAGAACTCAGTGCAGTATTCTGCTTCAGAGGTATTTACTGGTCTAAGTTAGGAAATGCATTGATCGTAGAAATTCGATGGGTGTTTTTTGTCAGTTTAAACATCAATAAGAACAATTTAAAGAAAAGAAATAGGAGTAAAGATCTTAATCGAGTGTTAGTAGATTATAAAGAAGCATTCGCTGTTTCTTCGACAAAATATCATCTCTAGCAGAAATGAATACAGAATTCTGCTTCAGAAGTATCTGTTGATACAAACAGGGAAATGCGTTTACAGGAGATATTTTATGGATGTATTTTTTCGATTTTAATAAGAACAATTTATTGCCAAGAAAGTGGTGTAAGAAAAACATAATATATTGTTACTCGTGTTTATTTCAGTTGTCTCAAACAAATTAATCTTGTTTTTAATCTTGCATATAAATAAACATACAAATGGACAAATCAACTGTAATTATATGGTGGGATAATTTTTTTTTTAAATAATTCCAATAGTCTGCATTAACATAGATTAAGAATCTATGTATTTATACCCACTTCTATCATGAATAATACTACTAAAAATAATAAAATAATAAAAACTTGTTAAAAATGATTTTTTAAATATTCCAGTTAAATTTCCAGGTAACTTAGACATGGTGTATTAGACACTGGATATATAATGTTTATTTATGCATAGGCCGAAGATCGGACACAGGCTTTTTGGAAAACAATGGAACAGGACTGAGTGAAAAGTGACTTTGGAATTTATTATTTTTATAAAAATTAATAATACTTTATATAGATAATAGTTATTTGATTATTTATATCCGTTAAAATATATTTAAATAAGAATTCTATTTAAAAATGTAATATTTTTTTAAATTCATATTTATATTGTGATTAGTCCTTAAAAAAAGAGACTTGTATTAAGATGTTATAAAATATATATTAGATTTTTTTTAAAATTCAAATTTTCATAAAACACACATTTGAAAGAAAATGCAGCCAAATTTGAATTATTTATGTGCTTGTGGAAAATAATATAATTTTCGAAAAGTAAAATTAATATAAAATTTTAATTTAAAATACGTCAGAGGATTAATTTATTAAAAACACTTTTATATTTCGAAATTAAATTTTGCTGACATCATTATGTAGACAATCTTCAGTATTGTATAAATAGCTTTTTAATATTGTATAAATAGCTGACAAATCATCCGCAAAATTTAAATCAGCGAGAAGTGTTGTGTTAATTTACTTAAAAATATTTGTTAATAAGAAAGAAATATTTTAATTAACGTTTATCATAATCAATTAGAATATGTTTTGCATAATCTATGAAATTTAAAGAAAATAAATTTTATCGTAAAAATAAAGTGATTTAAGAAAAAAAAATATTCTCAAAAATAATATTAATAAAATGTATGGTTCGTAGTTGAAATAATGCCCTCTTTTATCGTAATTTGTAATTTTATTATTATTATTCTAAAATATTTTTTAAATTTTCAAATTGAATTTAATGAAGATTGAATTGAAGAATTTTGGGATTGACACATCCGACTAGTTTTTACTGATATTGTTTAGTAAATTTTCAATAAATTAAAAATTAGCAGGAGTTTAAAATCATTAATTTGAGTATCAGTTTGAAATATGAAATATACTTCAATTATCATCAATACAACTTCTGATAAAATTTGGTAGAAATTTTGATAAATTTTAATCTTACTAGTAATTAAAAGTACCTTTAAAATTTAAATGCATTTCAAAATGCACATATGTATTCTTAGAAGTTATTTTAGCAAGTATAATATCGGGTATTTCTGTATAAACCATGTTTCATAATCAATATTTCAATATTTACGTTTCAGAGTGTTAAAGTATCGATTTCACAGTTACTGATACTTTGCACCCAGAGGTTAGGGCATTATTGGCTTTATGATAATCATAAAGTATAGGAAGACTGCATAAATCAACAGTGAAATGCTGCATATTCGATTTCTTTCTTCTTTTATATTTCGGTAGACATCAGATATGTTAAATTGTAGAGTTTTCAAATTTATTTAAAATATGATTTTATTTTAGTTGTCCTTAACCATCAGAAAAATAAACACAATTGAAAAAAATACTTCATAAAATAATTCATTTTATTTTTCACAATTGAAAAAAAAAATACTTTATAAAATAATTCTTTTTATTTTTCTCTTTTAAATAAATATTTTTTTGTCATGAAAAATATATTTCATTTTATTATCTCTTACTTCTTTTAAAAGATATATTTTAACATTGTTAAGAAGAGTTCCAAAAAACATTTACACAACTTCCTTTAAAATTTTCAACAACAGTCTTTTTTAACACTTTCCGACATAGTTGATAAGTATTTATGAATTCGGTTTGTCTGTCTGTCTGTCCGTGCTCTAACTCGCGCAAATATATTCGGATAGTCATGCAATTGATATATGTTATTGAAGTTTACTATAGCATGTTCGGTATTGAAAATGAAGTGTGTAGCACTTATACTTTTTTTACAGGGGAACTCAAATAATGCCATTACATTATGGTCTAAGGGGGAAAAATCCTTTGAAGTGTATTTTAATGATGTGACCCATTTCAAATATATTTAAATTGATATACATCACTGAAATAACTACAGGATGCTTACTATCGAACATTTTAACTTTAGCACTTATAATTAGTGTACAGGGAAACTGAAAAAAATCGGTTACATTATGGTTTAATGTGGAAAATCGTTTGCGGCGCGTTTTAATCATGTTACACTATTACAAACATAATGAAATTGATATGAATTTATGAGATGCAAGAAGAAATGCTTTCTGTGGAATATGCAGTATAAAGCTTTTTTCTTTTATTTACAGTGCCCCAAAAATGTATTCTTTCACACAATGGTCTACGGGTGAAAACTGTTTGCAGCATATTTTAATTATGTTACGCCATTTCGAATATAATGATATTTAAACACATTATTGATGTTTACTACAAAATACTTGTAATGTGCATAGCATTTATCGTTCATTTACAGGGATACACAAAATATTTAGGGTACAGTACTGTGTCCGAAGTATTGTTTATAAGCCATAATTGGATTTTAGTAAGGTATGCGTTTAACTAAATTCTTGAATGCTATGAGGTATGTATAAATGCAACAGATCATATACAGGGCTACACAAAAAGAATCATAAGCATTACGGTGCGTCAGCGTAAATTGATTAAAATGAGTTTTTAAGCGAGTTATGCATTTTGAACGTGATATATATATATAGTATACCAAGAAAGGTTTGTAGAATATAAATAAAATCGTATACAGGGCCAAGAAATGAACTCAACACATGGCTGCTTATATATGATAATTTCTGGAAGTGTGATCTCAGCGTGTATTTGCCTGAAATAAACTATATCTTGATATGTGGCGTGTATAAAAAGCTTGAATTAATATACAGGGCTGTATAAAATAATTCAAGTATGTTTCTGTCTATTGGTAGAAACGGCTGAAGATGTATTTCCAACTGTGTTATATGTTCTATTACTAAACTAAATTGTTGTATACTATAGAGTATATACACATATATAAATTATATACAGGGATTCAGAAAATAATCGGAGTACTTTTCCAGCTGTAGACGGTAATTGCTGAAATCCTTTTTTCAAATGTGTTTTGTGTTTTTCTGAAATGTTTACTTAGTTATCTTGTTTACCTTTTTAAACAGCGATGGTTTGTTAAAGTATTCTGTTAGTATTGGAAAGTGTTTCATAATCTATGCTAGGTGCATGATTTATTTTTCTTGTTAAATAAGATGACGATAAAGAGTCTGGAGGCTATTTTAGTGATGAAAAATATTAAACGATCAATTTTTTAAATATTAAAAATTGCTGAAACGTGTTTGGAAAAATAATGTTGTGTAAAAATTATATTCTGCAAAGTGCACTTTTAAAAAGTCTCTTTTCTAAAAAGAATGAAAACTTTTATAGCAATATACTATGTGACATGGATTGTAAAAGAACATTTATGACACTGAAGATTGTTATTAGTTTCATCTGGATATAAAAATAAAGAGGCATAATAATACAAAACAATCATCAATTAATTTTTTTTTTCAAGATCAAAATCTATAAAGATTCTAAAATACAGTTGTTCACTAGAGTACATTATTTTCCCTGATTTATGTTAACTTACTTTTTTTTTTTAATTCGTGAGAGGACAATTCCATATTTATATATTCTGAAATATTAAGTTACAATCAAAAGGGAATGTTTACATAAACATGATGAAAAAAGATAATTCGTCCAGTTTTGCTTTCTTTCTCAACTATACTTATTTTCATTTTATCGTTCGCAGAAAAGGCAAAATTATAACATATATACAGGGTGAGTCAAAATGGATATAGCGGATACAAACGACTATAACTATTTAATGGAAAATAATTTATCGATAAGATTAACACAGAATGTAGACGGAACTTCAAAATTTTGTATACATACGTCATAGATGTTCTATGTAACTTCCCTTGGTCACACGGACAATATCTAGGCGGTAGTCCATTTTACGCCATACATTCTGAAGCATTTGTTCAGTCACGCATTACAAATGCGTACTTTGAGTATGGGGTTGTGTGAATGCTCTGAGAGTGTGAATGCTTTGAGAATGGGGTTGTGTGTATGTGCCTCCCATGCTCCAAACAATTGAAGAACTCAAAGTACGCATTTGTAATGCGCTTGTGTCGATGACTAAACAAATGCTTCAGAATGTATGGCGTGAAATGGACTACCGCCTAGCTGTTGTCCGTGTGACAAAGGGAAGTCACATAGAACATCTATGACGTATGTATACAAAATTTTGAAGTTCTGTCTACATTCTGTGTTAATCTGATCGATAAATTATTTTCCATTAAATAGCTATAGTCGTTTGTAATCGCTATATTCATTTTGACTTACCCTGTATTTATATTTATACTACCCTATTGCCCGGGGCAGGTAAATTATAAAGAAAAAAAAGGAATTTTCACTTTTTTTGTCTGAAGGAAACTAGTAATTATTTGAAAAAAAAAACATTTTTAATTTTAATGAAATCTTTAAACTGCAATTACATAAGACTTAACAAAAAAAAAAAAAAAAAAAAAAAAAAAAAAAAGTTATATAAACAAACACAAACACACACACAGTGATGGCAGGTACAACTAAATATTTTCATTTTCGTACTTAACGCCAGCATATAAACACATTTCGTTTGTTCTTGCACATTCCATTAACAATTGGAAATGAGTAATATTTTAAAAAGAATATTTTAATATCGCATTTTATTATACTTACTAACTATATTCTTCAAGCTAATGGTATTTATAAACGATTTTATGAGCCCCATTTACGAGCAAACCATATGGACATTACAAACATTTATGGAACTGCTGCAGTTCTTAAGCTTATGGTTAGTTTCATATAACATAATAGCATTTTTACACGCTCCAGGAATTTAACTGTCAAATAAATGCTTTAATAAGCGTTAAATGCTGTAAAACGAATAAAAGCTGAATTATAGTTTTTTTTCTACGTAATACTGCAACATATAAAGAAATATTAAAATGAATATGAAAATATCAAGCATTATCTATATGATAAAATTGATCAAAACACTATGTAAAAATTGTAACAAAATAAAATCACGGAAGATTTGAACACAAATATATGTTTAGTTTTATAGAAATGTTACAGGAATAACAATTTTAAAATGTTATTTTACAGATTTGGTGCTAAATATATAATACATAAGTTTTACTTGTTGTACAAAAAACACCGATACAAATATTCAAGATGCGTATAACTAAGTAATGTGTGTTTAAAGTTTGGTTACTGAAAACATGTTGTAATTAATGAAATTAATTTATTGATGTACGTTTCACTTCACTGGAACTTGATTGATTACAGTAATATAACAACCAATAAAGTAAGAAATTACTTTAACAAATAAAATAATACAATAGTTGATTCTGAAGAGTAAAAGTAAGTACAGATATTATTTATTTTTGAGTTTGATTTATGAATGAAAACCTGACAAACATATTTTTCTATTTTTAACAAACATAATCGAAAGGAAATAATATTATTTAATTCATGTATTGAGATCAGCGTGGAAATGTTTGTCTCATATTTATGTATAGAAAATGCAAAATGTACTATATAGAGTGTGGTCATCAAAAACCCTTCCAATATATGAGATGGTAGCGATCGCTTCATTCAAGAATACGAGATGAAATTGGAGATATAGATTTTTATGTTATAAACTCAAGAATAAGGTGAAGAACAATCAAATACTACCGTAGAAGTGAAACATGTTTCAGTATTTCAATTGATAACACGGACTTTTTTGTAGCAAAGTAATCAACACATTGTAAAACCATAAATAACAGGTATCGGTACCAGTATCTCAAAGCAAAACGAAATAAAACAAAGTCAAAAAATTAAAATAATAAAACTACGCATTTACCCCCACTTTACTTAATGTGTGTTATAAGAAGAATGGAGACAAGTACTCTAATTTAATGTTTCCATGGACGCCAATAAAATGTATACACATCAAATACTTTATAAATGGAAAGCAAAATTTAATGTTGTACTGTAATTAATCTTCATGCCTACTTTCATTGTATTTTATTTTTAATTTCTTGTTTGGACTCAATTATCAACAAATAGTTGGTGCAAAAAGCATGCATTTTATGTAGGTCCTGAGTACCAGATATGTGAAAACAATTTTGAAAGTAATTATACTAATATATGTGCTACAATTCTATATTTACGTAAAGATATTCTAAAATACGGAATGGAAATAAAAAGTATATTTTGATTTAAAAAAAATACATTTTGTAATGGAATCCATAAAATTCTTACAAAAGTTTCTCTTATTGGAATCAAATAGTAGAATAAGAATATAAATATATATTTAAAGTATTTTAGTTCATTTAAATACAATAAAGTTGTTTAATCCTGAAAAAAGTATTAGATTTTTCTGTAAATAATATCAGTGTTCTCAACAGTGATTATGTATTTCTCTAATTATTTAAAACTAGCCGCCACTAGCGATCAGTTTGGTCTCCCTTAAATGTATATTAAGAATTATAACACGTTACTTTTATTCATAATTTAATTTTTTCGATAATCCTTCGCCAAAGCAGAAGATTCTAATATACAAACCAAGAACTTTTGCGATTAAGGTAGCATTTCGCATATTTTTTGTTGCTATGTGTTTTATCTTTCTTGAAAAAAAAACAGCTTAACCCACTTGAGCACTTATGCTTCATGTCCGTTTGCTTACCAGTTGCAATATGTTCGCTAATGCGGTGATTCTGCAGAATATGTACATAATTAAACGTAAGTCATCTCTCAACTATTAATTTATTTTGAACGATCTTTCTAAAAATTTAACTTTTATGCAGTTTTATTCGAAAAAAAAATTTTGAATAAAAATGGCCGCCTGGCATATGAAAAAGGTGAAACGGGCATACCGGAACTGTTGATGACAGTCACATGACTTACGCTTTTATTATATAGAATATGCAACGTGTTGTACAGCAAATGTGAAACACAATTTAAATTATATGTTGCCTGGAAATAATATTTTAATAAATAAAATGAATTACACTCAGTATTCTGGAAAATATATATAGAAAAATATTTTATTTGAGTGAAAATGTATTCTAAAAAGGCGCTGCGTTTTCATTGGGGCTGTATTAAAAAAAATGATTTTATCTTCCTTTGTCTAGTTTATGTGAGTTGTTTCTGGAAATGTTAGACTAGAAGAACATTATCAACTGAGTCAATTGTGTTGCTAAACTTCTAAATTTAAGAAACAAATGAAATACCAAGAAAGAAAGAAGAAATGGATTTTTTTATGAAACTGAAAATAAATTTATTTTAAATTTGCGCAACAAATCACTGAAAGTTCGTTTTCGTATCATTCGAACATATTGGCTATGGTCACTAGAAGATCTGTTTGTTTACGTTATTTAGTTCTATAATGGTGTAGGATAGTTTGAAATACCTAAAAATAGATTTTTTTTTTAATTTTTATATATAATTATTTTTTGATAAATCAGAATTTATCATGTCTTTGGAAAACATTTATGGTTCTTTTGCTAACTACCTTATATGAAGCCTAAAGTTACGCTGTTATAATGAACGTTGGAAAATATGGTTATCTATTCTCATGTCAAAACTTAAACTGTTTCGATTTTTGTTTCAAGAAATATATATATATACAATAATCTATCGTAAATGTTATAACTGATGATATAAATCAAACTCAAAAATTAGTTTTTTTTTTCAATAAAATTCCAACAAGTTTATCCACAAAGTTCAAATGATATTATTCTAAAATAAATATCTGAGAACATTCACTTAAATATAAACAAAACTTAAGTAACTATATTTTTATAAACAAATGACATTGTATTATAATAATCTAAGCCATAGGCCAATGTTAATGGTTCCTCATTTTTACGGTTCCATACATAAAAAGTAAAAACCGAACCTTTATAAGATCACTTGTGAGACTGTCTGTCTGTCCGTATTGTCACTGTCGTTTTCTCGATGACTATGGGACTTGGGAAGTTCAAACACGGCATACTTATATTGACCTACGTATTTATAGATTATTGACCATTCATAAATATTTTTAGAAAAAAAATCTCGTAACACCGAGATCAAAAATGCATTTGTTTTATTTCTAGGTGTTATATTTTTAGAGAATTTATTCAAACTACTCTATTTAGGAATGTACTGAAACTAAATTTATGACAAAGAGGAGATTATTTAAACTTGCAAGAAAACTATATGCAGGAAAATTATACCGATTGTCCTAGATCACATAAGTTTAAAAAAAAAATTGCAGTTTTAACTTGCACACAAATTTAACTTTGCGGCCGCGGGCGCTCAGCAGTGTAGTTGAGGGGCGCCCTAGGTACCTATCGACACGGAAGTTTCCAAGGATTGTTGATAATGGTTTCTGAAAAACAAATGCCAGTAATCGGCTGAGACGTTAACCTTAAAGACACGGACAGTTTGTACACACATAAAGACACGGTGGGCACAATCTATGGACATCGGAATTTAAACATAAATAACAACTTTTAATGATATATTTGTATAATGAAATGCCCAGTTGTATTATAAAAACAATAAACAAGAAATTGTTAAATAAAGACTAATTTAAATAGAATTAATCACGTAATCATTTTGGGATTTGCAACTGGTTTTCCTTTAGTGTTACACTCAATTTCGCCACCCTTATCTTTAAAGGTTAAATAAAAACCCATCTAGAAAAATATAGAAGGGACCAAGGTGGCGTTGCAAATGTGCGACTTACTTTAGAAACGTGCTTAGCAAAACGCCAATTTTAAACTTTGTACAAGATGTTTTTTTTACGTAACAATATTCATAGAGATAAATAGTAAACGATTTTCATACCAATTGAATTCAATTATTGAAGGCAATTATTGATAAATAATTCAGAATTATCTTAAGACATTAAAAGTCGGTAGTTTTGGGACAACAATCGCTTTTATCACAATATTCAATTTACTTTTCATGAAAAACCTTTCGAATATAAATGACTTCAATAATCATGCCTACAAGTATTATGCTTTTATGTTTAAAAATGAGAGAAAAAGTTTCGAGTTGTTCAGCGTGTTTATATTTATTTATTATATATATTTTTTAAATCGTCTTAAAAGAGTCTACTGTTATGTATAATATATACCAGATAGGTGTCTTCTCGTGGGTAACGTTGCTACCTCTTTCAGAAGCATAGTTGGCACTCTGCCAAATTCAAGCTTTGTGCAAGGTCTTTGTTTTAAAGTGAGAAATATTCATCGTTTTTCATTCAAATAGAATTCAACTACGACATGTGTTACTGTTTTATGAATACGATTATATTTTCTTTGAAGAGTTCTTATATTTGTTTAACTACCTGCTTTTATATATATATTTTTTTTTTTTTTCAAATGACTTGCATTCTACAATATTCCATTCTTTTTGATATTCGGGTAAGAGCGGGATAGTTGCGCTGCTTAAGCCTCCCTTCATTTTTCTTTTATATAGCAAGGATTTTTGTCGTGCACATATAACTTATGTATTTCAAGTTTTAAGTAGAACATTATAAAAAATATTCCTCGAATATAAATACCATATAAAGTAGTGTTTTTATCAAAAAACTTAATCAATTATTTCTGCCAAATATACTGGACCTCAGGATTAGACACCCTATTTGATCGGGATAGACTTAAAATTAAATTACATTCCATAAAATAATAGGAAGTATAGGTAATTAACATTTATAATTAAAAATCTAGATTTGCATTGGACATAATATCCTATTTACCTCCAATTTACGATTTTTTAATGAGTTTACATGCACTGTATACTAATCCTGCATCACACTCCCACATCAAAGGATATTTGCTATTCCTAATTCCTCGATGAAATGGTTATACAAAATTTGAAGCCAATCGGATAATTCTAAAGAACGCCAAACCTGTTTAGTCTAAACTAAGAGGAATTACCCCCCCCCCATCTTATATTCGATGTACAAACTCTAAAAACTAATTCGGGAAGCAAATTTAATATTATCAAATTAAATGTGTTAGATTGTTATGTTTCTTAATGAATGAGTCCAATATATTTTATATATTCTACGGATGTTTCAAATTTTGTGATTTAAATTAGGTGAGAGGGGGGTGGGGGTGGCTTGAAAACTTTCCAACAATAAAAAATATATATATATCTTTCTTTGATGGATAAAACTTGTATTTCAAGAAACAAATAGCTGTAACTGCATCTAATATGCTTTATTATAACAATTGATAGTAGAAGAACGTCAATAGCTCTGCCACGCATCCAACAGCTGAAATAGAGTGGGTCAACTAACCCGATGGGGCTTCTAACCTGGATTTACCCTACTTAGTATGTCGGGTATTCTTTTAGCAACGATTTTTTTGTAATATTACAGTTAGAAATTAATACATTTAAAGTACGTGACCTTTTTAGCGCGAGTGAAACTCGCACTTTTCCGATTTTTCTAATAAAAGTGAAAAACAAAAATTTTTATAATGACATGGTGTATTGTAATCAAATATAAACCAATATTATTTATCACTCAAATATTAAGCATAATTAAAACACTTTGTGCGACACTTTTCAGTTAGTACCGGTCATTTACGTCATTTCTTTAACATATATATACTACTGAGGCGTTCTTTGAACCCATTTTAATCTTTTCTTTTCTTTTTTTTACGCACTGAGGAAGGAAATCTAGGAATTCTCAAAACGGCCGTATGTGATTTTTTTGTGCCATGTTGGTATGTATTTGTTCGTTAAAACGTTGTTAAAGGTTAATAAAATATTTTTTACATTTATATTTAGAGATCCTAAAAACAAAAAACGTAGCAAAATTTCAAAAATCATAAAAGTTTAAAAGCACTCACATAAATTACATGATTTAATAAAATATAAACAAGAAGAACAAATAAAGCGGATTAAAAAAGAAATATGAATACAAACTTAAACCAAGATGCTTTTACTTTGATGATGATCTAAGAAAAACATTTCAGCTACAACTCCCCTGAAGAGCTTCAAAATAAGTAGAGAAACTATCTGAAGCTTTAAAGTTGTAACTGAAAGAAAAGAAGTTTAGGATTAAGTCTCTTAGGATTAGAGAAATAATCTGTATTTGCGTTTCAGAGGCAAAAAAGTAAATCAGTGTTACTTGATTCAGACAGCGTATGTTTTGGTTAGCATTTTCAAAGTTTTAATATACTGCTACAAAATGAAGGTGCAACACGGCAAGGAAATTTTTCAAGTATAAAAAATAAAGTTAAAAGTTTCGTTTTTGCTAAGAATATTTATATCTATATGTAGCATCATTTAAATATTACAATTTTAAAGTCATATTTTAAGAATTATTCTGAGATATTGCTTTGGGGTATTTGTTTCAGCCACGATTTTTTGTAATACTGCAGTTAGCAATTAATACAATTATTTTAAAATTTCAAAATTGGCACACAAAAATGTTTAGAGCTAATAGAAACTAAGCACAGGTTTGGTAGTTTTATATGTTTAAGCTATTGATGTGTATTATTTCTAATGTAAACATATCCTTCCAATTCAATCGGAAAACGAGCTTGATTTATTAATTAATTTTATTTTAAAGTGCATAAATCTGATTTAATAAAAAATAAACAATTTTGTCTACCTCCTTTCTAAATTCGCTATTTTGGTTTTAAAGTTAATTTGCAGGGGGGGGGGTTATTTAGGGAAATTTTTAATATAGCTCAATGAATATAAGAGAAATATATCAAAAATGTTTTTGTTATATGTATATTCTTTATATAGTAGTTTAAAAATCGCCCGTGGGTTGTAATAGAATGTAAATAAATCAATGCATGTAGTTGAAAACTTTCATGTACCGCTGTCAATAGACTATATAAGTAACATACTTGATGAACGAACTCATCCAGGATACTTGAAATACCAATATACTGTCCCAAAGAGGTTTCAATTAAATCAACTCGATATTGTAATGACAAGGTTTTCAGGTTTTGCTTTTGTGTGTCCCTGTATATATACTAAAAGAGCAATTTAATTAACCAACTCATTCAAGATACTAGCAAGATCCATACACTGGTTTAATTATGGTTCAATTGATTCCGAATTTTGGACGTTATCATGATGACAAATTTTGCATGTTATTCACTTTTGTGTTACCTTCTAAATAAACTGTAAGAGCTGCATAATTGGTTAGTAATTTAATGCTAGATATTAGAAAGCCATACATTGCCCTATTTAGGTTTGAATTTATTCCATATTTTGAATGCTGTTGTGTATAACAAAAGTTGCATGATAAAAAAAAATTGCATTATACATATATATGTTACGGTCAATATGATTAATCCGGTCATTATTAATAATAATCGGTTATTATTAATAATGACCGGACTTAAAAGCCGGTTATTAATAATAATAACCGCGGTCATTATTAATAATAACCAGTTATTATTAATAATAACCAGTTATTATTAATAATAACCAGTTATTATTAATAATCACTGGATTAATCATATTGATCGTAACATATATATATATACAGTATGCCCATTAAAGTCCTTTGCCACCCTCTTAACTTCGGAACGGCTGCTGCTATATTCATAAAAGTGGTGTCTAGATATAGTAAAGTAGTCATGCGCTATTGAATGAAACCGCCTACGGCGGCAATTGGTACAGAACTGCGGAGTTAGCATTCCTATCTCGAAAACGGAAAAAAAGAAAAAAATGATTTTACAAAGTTGTAGAGCATCATCGATTTTTGTACGAAAAGACAACTTGCTGACATTAATGCGAAGGATAGAAGGAATAAAACGCGTATTTGTTTTTTCGTGATTTCTTACACTGTGGCGTCACGAAACTTGAACGGATGGAGAAATCATTATCTTTCGGACAAACACGACACCGCAATGTGCCACAGTGGTATCCACTGTGATTCCCAATCATAAAGACAGCGTTTTAAACCCGAAGGTTGTCTCCTTGTACTGATTGTCTTTATAAACAGAGTAGACAATATGCAGATCGTGTAACATAGTGTCCTATCAATTCAACGGAACTTGCGCTTGGGGTTCAAATTTTCTGCAGTATGTAAATACGTAAGAAACGTCACGCCTTTTCACCTGAGACAGGTATAAAAGAGACATCATCTTGTGTTGTATGTTGATGCTCATGGTCACAGAACGATTTTCCGAAGCTGAGTATTGTGAAATGGTTTTACTTTACAGTGAATGTGGACGCAAAACACGGTTCACCGCACGGTTGTACGGGAAACATTTCCCTGTAAACCCACATTTTTCTCATCATACCATTTTAACTGTTATAAAACGTTTAAGGGAGACAGGCTGCGTGACTAGTTGAGCTCGATGCGGCAGATCAGCTAAGGTAGGAAGGCAAGTTCAACCAGATGAGGTATTAGCATACGCCCTCGTATATCCAAAATACAGCACAAGAACGATCTGTGAACACTGTGGCCTTTCAAGAAGTCAGGTTTGGAAACTCCTAAGCGAATTAGCCGCTTATCTATACCGACCAACACCTCAACAGGTATTCCTGGACGGGGATGTGAGCGACGGTATGCAAGGTGCAACTTCGTCATGAACCAGATACAGGTTCAGCCAACATTCTTGGCAGATATAGTGTGAACTAAAGAGGCATGTTTTTATGGAATGACATGTACAATAGGCAGAGCACCCATTAGTGGGCGCCGGAAAATCCTTGATTTCTGACCAACTTTCGACATCAAATCCGGTATGCTCTTAACGTTTGGTGTGCAATTTGCAATAACAAGCTGATCGGCCCACTGTTTTACGATGGCACGTTAACAGGCGCACAATATTTACAACTGCGCTACAGAATGTAATACCCGATTTTGTGGAGAACTTGCCGTTGTTTATTCTTCGGAATCTATGGTTTCAACATGACCGCGCGCCTGCTCAAAAGACATCTCCAGTAACGCAGTTCCTCGTCAAGGTATTCGGTGAAAATAATTGGGTAAGACGTTTTCGAAAATTGGCCTCAACTTTCGCCTGATCTTATTCCACTGGACTTTTTCCTGTACGAATACCTGAAACAGCAGGTGTATGTAATTGCACGTTATGTAATTGCAGGACCTTAAACGACGCATTACGGATGCTTCTGCAGCGTGTCACCATCTATGCTACAAAGATCCAAATGTGCATTGCAGCTCACGGTGAGAAGATTAAACATCTCAGATAAAGGTATATTATTTAACTAGTTGTTTTTTTCTTTCTAAGATCGTTTTGTCACGTCACAGTGTAGGAAATCAAGAAAATACAATTTCGCGTTTTAAGCATTTCATTCTACGCATTAATGTCTACAAGGTGTCTTTTCGTACTAAATCGATGATGCCCTACAGTTATTAATCACTTTTTGCCCTATCTCTTTCTGTTTTCGAAATAGGAACAGACTTCCACCAGGTGTCACCGTAGGCTTTTTCATTCAGTATCGCGTGGCTAGTTTAAGTATACCTTGACACCACTTTTATGAATATAGCAGCAGCCGTTCCGAAGTTAAGAGTGTGGCAAGGTACTTTAGTGGGCATATTATATCTATAGGAAAATTCAAAATCAGCTGAATTGTTTTCCCGAAAAATGAACTTTTCAAGAAATGGGCCATTTTGTTACCGAGTTCTAGTACATTCATCTCTAATTATCCATATTTATACTATTGTGGTAACCTAATTATAGTTTCGGAAATCATTACTAAGATATTTCAGATTTAACATAAACATTTAAGTATATGGATGAATCATTAATAATCACACAGTGGTTATACTTGTCCCAGTATCATATGTTACATAAGTCCGTCCATTTTTCAAAACATAATACAAAAATAATATAATCTGATGCATTGGAGTGCAGTTTGCATCATAAGACCTGACTGAAAAACCAGAGTTTTTGTGGAAAGATAAAGTATAACTTTAAAGTAATTAACTTTTAAATAGGTTCCGATATACTTATAAGTAAGTTCATTTTTCAAAAATTCATAAACAAGCATACAAATATAGAATTTATCGTACCGAAGTGGAGGTTGCGCCATGGGCACTCAAATAAACGAATGGTTGTAGTAAATTAAAAAACACCCAAATACAATTTAAAATCATAAACAGATAACAAAATATTCTATCAATCCGCATCTTGTACCAAAAGATTTGTCAAGTGGTCATAATTATTGTGCCAAAACAGTTCAAAGAAAATTTAAATGTTCTTTGGTCCAAAATACTTCGACTATTATAGAACTACTATGGGGGAAACCAAACAAAATTACGACAGTTTAATTTTTATCTTTTTATGAAGTTTTGAAAAGTTAACGGACAAATTTGATACCCGGCAATGTGTTATCATTAAAAAATCTTATAAGTTCAAATTAACTGAAAACTTAAAATACAATTATGTGTACTTTTTTTTAATGCTGCGGTTATTTGTTATTCACATTTTCTTAATTAAATGCTAAATAAAATTGCCGATTTCCTATTGGTATCCTGTATTGTGTTTACTGATGGATATAGCGAATACAGAGCATATGAAAAGTCCGTTACAATTTTAAAAACTTACTAAAATAATTATTACAGGAAGAAAACCGTGTTCTTTTAATAACAAAAAAAAATGTAGATCGAAATATCTCCGGTAGAGGCTGTTTACTCGAAGGACACAAATGCAAATAACGCTTGTACTGGTATAAAATGATACGAAAAAAACATAATAGGACAGAGTCTAGAAAATGTTACTTTATTCTGGCCTGTAATGGATTGTTTTAAGCGGTATGTAATCTTTAGCAGTGCGAAACCTTAACAGCAATTCTGTCTATGACTCACCATACATGATATAAAGCTTAGTGAGCAATGCTTGATCTTGTAATAAAACCATACTGTCGATATACAATGATTAATTTACACACATATTCGCTTTATTATCAGTCTGATTTCCATAAATGTACTGCATGCATATAAAAATGCCATCAGCAGCTGATTTTGGGACTATAATTTTGTTGTATAAATCTTCTAAATCCCATTCATGCTAACTGTATTTTCACACATTTGTTCTATTTAAATTTTTAAAGTCGTAACAAAATTTAAAGCGCTGTATAAAGCAGGAAAGATTTTGACTATTACCAGATAGCCAAAATAGAACTATATATATTATTAAAACTATATACACAATTAATATACTGCTAATTAAAAATACCTAGTACTTTCATGCAGTTTTTTTTTCAGTATGTATTTTCAACTGCTAAAGTATAAAATAAACTTAAATGTGAATTAAAACAAATGGTAAAAATAAATACCTGATTAATCGGCATTAATAAAAATTTTAGCTACTGCATTGGCAAGTGCACCTTTAAGTGTTATAATCAAAACTTTTTTCTGTTGTTTATCATCTGCAAATTTTGGGAAAATTCATTCTTTAAAGAAAATATTCAAAAAGATTACATACAAAATTCTAATAATCACTTATTTTTTAGATGCATATTTATTTAATAACTATATTTTTAATTTGTTGAAATTTTTAAAATAAATTTGAACTACATAACATTTTATAGAAAAATACATTCACTTTGTAATGCGCTGTAAAAATAACTAAATAAATATTCTGCATAACACAAGCTAATACGAACATTTTATCTATTGTTTCACATTAAATTAAGATTTGGAAAATTAGTATTGTGATAAAAATAATATCCTAATATCAATGGCCGTAAAAGTGTCTTAACATTCATTCATATAATTAATGGTATTTACTACATAAAAGATGCTGTTTATAAATGTACATTATGTGAATTTATTCAACCCCTGGAGTCGTTAAGCTCACGCTTCGTTTCACGTAATATAATGACATTTTTACTCGTTCCGGAAATCTAATTTTCAAATACATGCTTTCAAACGTATAAAAGTTTTTAAAATAATACAAGATGAAATTATTAAATAATTGGTTCTCATATTTCGTGAATATAAAGTAAATGAAACTTGCATTAGGTATTTTCATTTTACTGTAATCAAAAGAATAGTTTTAAATGAAACTATAAATCATTTATAGTAGAAAATTTTAACAACAGGCAATCAATTACTTTTATAGACATTTTACTTCGAGTATTTCTTTGTAAGTTGAGTGTTTAGATACATAAAATGTAAAGTTTGATTGTAGCAAGAAATAAAATTATTTTATTTTTCAAATTAAAAATAAAAATATGATTGAGTAAATTAACATTTACATTTCTATCTTTTTTTTAACATTTATTCTTAATGGTGTATACACTGAGTGGCCAAAAAATAGAGACACCCTCTAATAACTTATTGGCCACCTTTAGCTCTGATCACAGCCGACATTCTTCTTCACATGGGATCAGCAAGTTGTTGATACCATTACTGAGGTATGTTGGCACATGCTGATGTAATAGCAGCGGTAAGTGGGGTCAGATTGGATGGTGACTTTTCCAAGCCTTGAATTGCTCTTTCGACTTCGTCCCACAAATGCTCCATAAGATTGAGGTCAGGGCACTGAGCCGGCAATAGAAGCATGTTAAACTCTGATTCATGTTCCTCAAACCAATTTAATGACCAATCAAGCGCCGTGGCATGGTGCATTATCCTGTTGAAGTGCTGATCTCCATAAAGGAACATTATAGCAATTAACGAGTGCATGTGATCGGCAACGATGTTGAAGTAAGCTGTGCTGTTCAGAATTATGTCCACACATATCAAGGGACCCAGTGAACTCCAGGAAAACATTCACCACACCATAATTATACTGCTAATAGTCTGAAGAGTTGTCATTTGGCAAGAAGGGCTCATAAATTCGTGCTGTTTGTGCCGTATGGAGAAAGAAACGAGATTCATCGGACCAGGCTAATTTTTTCCAGTCCTCGAATGACCAATTTCATCGTTCCTTCACCCATCAACAGGCGGGTTTTCCTGTTTTTCTGTGATACCAAAGGCACTCTGAATTTCTTTATAAGATGCGACCATCCTTTGCAAAGACTGTCTTGTTGTACGTTGGGATATGCTTTGTGCTGCACCTGCATTGATTTCAACTGTAATTTGTCGTATTGTTGCCCTTCTGCTGATGCGGACTATGCGGGTTACTCCCCTTAAAGCTCTGTCGTTCACCATCCTTTTTTACCAGAATGGAGCTTGCTTGAAGTTTATTTTTCCTCAAATACCATTCTCTAAATATCCGAGGTGTTGTTTTGAGATACAATCCTACAAGAATCGTCATTTCAAGGATGCTGGCACCAGCTCTTCTTGCATCAATGATCATCCCTCGCTCACGCCACTTAAATTTTTAGTCTTACCCAATTTTTAAAGTAACTTCCGTGCTAAGTACGTCGTACGAAGCTGAGATTTCCTTATGTAAACAACTCTGCATTGTTACGTCATTGTACGTCACTGCCAAACTGGTATACTTTCAAATTAGGGTTATCTCTAATTTTTTGGCCACTCTGTGTATAGACGTTAGGAGCTTTGTTGGGACTATCTATTAAACTAAAACACTTTATATTTACATGACATGTTTTTCTCGTACGCTGCGTGGAAGAAAGTAAATTTAAATGGGAAACGTCTAAATCGGAAATTCATGTTTTCTGTTTGGAAAAAAGTAAATCTTACGAAAAATAATATGAGAAGGGCGGATGATAAATGCATATTTTCCTAACTGGGATTGAAAGCATTTCCATTAAGCCATTAAGCTTGAAAAAGTTGCTATTTCTGTCTCGTTACTTTTTTTTCAAGAAACCTTGAGTTGAAGAACGTTCCCTCAATTCATGAAAAATACAAATCAGTCAACAGATTTTTCATAATTTGGAAATAATATTTAAAACTGACCCCTGTTCGAAAATATTTTTGTCTACTCAAATGATGTTGTTCTTTCTTTCAAGCAAACTAATATCAAACTCAACATTATTAAATAAGAAAATTAAATATGATTTTTTCAAAACATTTTCAGAGGTACATTATTCAGGCATTAGCACAACAGAAACTGACCCAGTAACTACTCGTTTTTGTTTCACTAAAGCAGTTGAAAGCATTTTTAAAAATGCAATTGTGTTTCATTATTTGCATAATTCAGTGTTCTTTTATAGCAATATATTAATGTTAAGTCGTGAACAGCTAATTTAGAAAAATGACCAACATCGATTGCATTTAAAAGTTTTATAAGCGAGTTTTTAATTTCTTTATTTTTGCCACTAAATTGATAACTCAAAATCACGCACACATTCAAAGAGTCATTTTACTTGTAAAAGCATAAACATATATTAATTTTTAAATGCTATAGGTTTAAACAGAGTTTTCCTTATAAAGTCTTTAACATTCAAAGTTATCATATATTCATAATCAAAGGCTAATTATCCTGTCTCACACGTCGGGTCAGTTCAAAATGTCAATTTTGAGAATATTATCTGCATATCATTTGCTTTACAGACATAAAAATCCAACTGCCATTTTATTTCTTGTCATTTGTATAAAATGGTATGCAGATCAATATTTTATATCGTATAAGCAAGCCCCGTATTATTTTTTTGCTCAGGGCAATCTAAAATAATAGTCAGATTTAGGTCTTAACATGGATGTTATATATTTTTTTTCTTTTTAGAAAACCATAATTTTGTATTTTCTGATATTTTTATCGATTTAGATAACGAAAAAGAAGTAATAATTCAGCTTTTTTTTTATTACATTTCTGAAAGC
Source organism: Maratus michaelseni (assembly GCA_963931845.1). NCBI lineage: Eukaryota > Metazoa > Arthropoda > Arachnida > Araneae > Salticidae > Maratus > Maratus michaelseni. The sequence continues at coordinate 298,107,438 of OZ007591.1, read as the reverse complement.
ATTTTTTTCAGATTGCAACACTTTATTTTATATGTGGGATTTCAAAATAATAGTAAAAAAAAAGAATTTTTCTTTAAACATGAACTTACATAAAATTGTTAGATATAGCAAGCACAAGAGTAAAGTATTTAAAACATAAATATATCACAAAAAAGACGATCAAAGTTTTAAATATTAATTATACCTATCAGTCAGCGAATAATTGTGCAAACTATTTAAATATATATTTTTTTTAGCTAAAGATTTAGAAACAATCGAAAGTTTTAATATACACAGTTTCGTTTTTTATTACAACGGTATGAAAAGAAAAATATTAAAATATCAAAAGCTTTCACACTTATTAAACTTTTTTGTTTTACGTAATGCAGCACCAAAATGTTTCAATCGAATTCTATAAAACATTTACGATAGTATAAAAATAAGTTTTCCATTTTAAAATAAAGTCGTGATTGTAGAGGGTGAATAAGATACGGATTGTTTTCATTGAAAGAAAACAAAATAGAGAAGATTTTCAATGTTTAAAATATTTTTTTGTGTGAAATTCATATTCCCATTACTTTCAGCCGTCTCTCATTAAATTAAAACCGTTTTGCTGCTATTGAAAGACTGGATGGCTTTTCCGAACCATCTGAAATCTTGCGTGAATATTTTGAGAAAATATTTATTTGAGAATATTTATGAGAAAATATATTATATGACTTATAAAAAAATTTCGCTTTTAAAATATTGGTATGCATTTATTTTTTTATTTAGATTAAGAAAATGTTTTCTCATGTGAGAGAGTTTTATTTCATTTTTAAATTTTCATCATCATATTTATTCTTTCATTATTTGAATTATTTTATTGATTTATTAAAATGTTTCTGAATGTCACCGGGAAGTGAACGTATTTACAAAACTTGAGCTTTCAGATAAGAAAAGTAAGATTTTGAAAGAAAATCGATTTAAATTTGAAATCCCATACATGGATATTTTTTTACATGATAGAAGTTCTAGGAAACTATGGTGGGTTGCGATATTAATATCGACAACTATAATTTTTTTTTCTTCCAAAATTTAAAAACTTGTGAAATTATGAAAGGGTATTGAATGAGGAAAGGGCACTTGTACAGAAGCGATATTAGCTACCGACCTTATGTATATATTTTTAAATAATTTAGTAAATGAAAGGAACACTCGTTTAATAAAATCATGTTGTTTAATAGTATCATAACTATATTTTTTATCCGACCATCTTCACTTCATTATGTGTTAAAGATTTCCACGTTTCTTAAAGAGTATTTATAATGAATACATAAATAATAATTTTACAAATATTTTTTTTTATTAATACACATACAAATATATTGACGTGTATGGCTATATCCATGCATATATGCACAATCGGCCAAAATAATTAAATAAATAAACAAATAATGAAAAATAACACTTTATACATTTTGATCCCCAAACTGTTTCAGAAGGAAACGGAAATAGCCATTCGGATGAAAAATATGTCTTCTTTCACTTTATGTCAAAAAAAATCTTAGAGTGTCATGATTACAAAACATTGTATCAAATTCTAAAATTTCCAATGCGAGAACCTAAGTATGACAGAATATTTATTTTTCTAGATAAATTGTTTCTTTGGATTCCGAACTGGAAGTCATTCAGATAAAATATAATATATATATATATATATATATATATATGAAGGATTAACGTTTAGAACTCATAACGTTTTGTATACCGTATGGGATATCGCATGAAAGATCTCATAATACCGAACTGAAAAGTATATCTGCTTTAATTTTAGGTATTATATTTTCAGAGATATCGTCGAAAATGCACCGCAAAAATATGTCTTCCCGCTCTATTTCCGAATCTCATGAAACTAAAATTATGAAAATAAATTAGAAGTGATGGACATTTAATTAAACCTTGCAGGTAAGCAATAGAGAATTTCCTAGGTAACATAGTTTTTTAGAAAACCGCATTTTTCCTTTACACACAAACTTTGCATTTCGAATGGTCAAAGGGGGAATTGACGGGGGCTCGATGTATCTATAGAAACAGAATCATACAGGGATACTTGATAAGGATTATCGAAAACAAATATCGGTAATTAACCGAGATATTATTTAAGTTACTTGAAAAAAATTATATATCGTGTAAGTTATCGTCCGAAATATTTCTCAACATCGATTTCAAAGATATACAGTGAAATCTGTAAAGTTGACCACCCTTGTAAATTGACCACTTGTCTATGTTGACCTCTTTTGTCAGGAACCAAATTTATCCTATACAAAACTATAAGTCAAACCCATTGTAACCTGACCACCTGTCTAGTATTTGTTTTAATTTTAGGTATTATATTCTCAGAGATATCGTCGAAATAATTTGAAAAATAACCCCCCCCCCCTTTCCTATTTCCGAATCTACCGAAATTAAAATAAAGAAAAAATTAGGGGTGGTAGAAGTTTGTTTATAAATAAATATTAATTAATAAATTCAATGCACGGAACACTTTGAGCGCGAGCTATATTCGCACTTCACCGATTTATTTTAACCATAACTTGAAAGATTACTTAAATTCCAGTAAAATTACTATTTCCGTATTAGTTTTCCGTGAAAAATTAGAGATTAAAATTCATGGAATGATTTCTTCATTTTTTAATCGATTTTGCAGTTTTCGGAGGTAATTCACAAAATAAAATACCAATACCTATCTGCAAATATAACTAGCTTAATTTTAACTTAGTTTGCAATGTATATAAAAGATCAATACATGAGTGTATAAATATATCTAATGTGATTAAAAATAATTGACCATAACGTTAACAGCATTGCACTATTTTAGTACATGCCAAAAAAATTACGCAATATTACTTTTAATTTAACGCATAAGTTAATTTCAGTTTTCCCATGTTGCCTCAAGAAAAATTTTGTACTTATTTTATAATAGTAAAATGATTCTTAAAGCAACACCAAATTGTTCAAAAAAAATTATATTACAATGAATACCGCATGTATAGTAGTAAAAAAATTATATAATAACAATGGAAAAGATAACACCATCAGCATTAAAAAAGGTCGTAAAAAGTTCATGGTTTTTTTTCCATGTGTGATAATTTTGCAATTGATATGATTATTGATACTTTTTTCAAAATTAGATTTCATCAGCAAAATAATGTTCTTTGTGTGTTCGAAATATATTTATTTATTTATTTTAATTAAAAACAATATTGATGAAAGGTAATATTATTCATTATGAAAAAACGTATCTTTGAGAAAATCATATTTGTTCCATATACCATATTTAAAAAAAAGGAAATGTTATTTATGTTATAATTCATTTAGTTGTTTCAATGCAAACAAATTATGTCTGCGATTTGTAATAAGTTATTTAATTTTTATCTTTTGTCACATATTGATAGATTTACTACCTGATATTTAAATCATCAATATAATATATATATATGTATTCAAATATAACATAAATGCACATATTATATCACGAACTGAATATATTTAACTCAAACTTTCTCAAAAGGAAATTTCAATTATCTCCGCCTTAAAGTTTTATCTGAAAACTAGACCTTTGTTACCAGTTATTTCATACTTTAGTAATTGTCACGTAATTGAAAATATAGTCCTTTAGATGAATTCGTTGAAAGTTTAAAATTTATAATTTAACAGCTTCAGCTATTTTATGCCCTCCAGCTATTAATCCTAAAATTCATTACAAAGTCTTTGTATCTTATCATGACTTGAAAAGAAAGAAAGTTTGATAAAGTAAATAAATTTTTAATGTATCTATTTTTTTAGATCATTTAATATAAGATAAAATATATTGTTAAAAATTATTTAATAAATTATACTAGTTATAGTGTATAAAAAAACAGGCAGAACATTTGATCAATTTTATAATTATAAATAAGCATGTAAAACTCTAAACCTATAAGCAACTTGTGTACACAAAATTAAAACAATAATCTGATTAAACACGTCATTATATGCAATTATTTATGTTATTCGAATCATTTAACAATTTTTAAATGTGTTATCATGCATGGAAATTTACTTTCTATTGTCAGACATATTACGGTCTCATGACAGTCAACGCTATATTCTAAATGTCATTTTGTGCAGAGTTTTTCAAATGTCTAGACTGCTATACCATTAAACTGAAATTTATAATTTTATCGTACCTCTAATAACAAAGTTAATATTAACGTATAAAGTGGCACAATTTTACAATTAAAATGATACTTTGATTATCTACCTTTAGTCACATTCGAATAAGGAGAAATATCACTGGTATACATTAATAATATTATAATAACGTAATGAAATGTGTTGTGAAAACTATAACTTTATTATTCACTTGCTGCCAATAGTGACACTATGGTGTGCCCTGTATAAGCAAAGAGGATTGCAATTTTTAACTGTTAAAAGTAATCTTAACCAGGATAGTTTCTTTCAGTCAAAATAGATTAGGTAACTGTAATGCATACAATACTTGTGCTTATTTGTCTGAATATAAATATAATATTATATGTATAATAATTTGAAATTAAGATAATAATTAATTATATGTTTAACTGTATTATTAAACCATTTTGTCATAACTGTAATTCTAATTCTAATGTGCACTATTCCCTATAACTTGAACATTATTTATTTTAATTAAATAAAAGTGTTATCTGTTCTTAAACTGAAGTAATACAGCACTTGTGTAATATAATTCTAAAGGGCTGATAACTTCTGTTAAAGATATTGATTAGTATTTTTGTTGATATACAAATATCAACAATCGTAGAAGTACCAAATGTAAAAAATACCAAAATGGAAGTTTTTATGAAGATGATGTCTTATAAAAGAAAGGCAAAGCAGTAAACTTCGTGATCATTTTATAAGTGCAGAAGTACTAGAGATTAAAAAACTTTAAATGTCCAGTTAATTAACACGCATATTGCGAATATCCCTGGTCCAAAAGTCTCTGTTTTGAAAGATTACTCTTTAGGTTCTCACTGATTACTTTTATTTAAAAATTAATTGAATTTTTCTACTTTCTACATATTTAAAAATATGTATGTGTAAAGTAAAGCCAGGAGAAATGACGCGGTCGTAGAGATTGCGCACATAGAGGTTCGGGGGGAAGGAGTAGTGTGAGCACGCAGCGACTCCAGGTAGTTGTACAACAGCAGTAGTGGAGTGTCTACTTGAAAGTGCACGTTGATTGTTTTGAGCGTCTAAGATAAAGCATTGCTATTTTGTTTTGTTTTCCCAAAATAAGTGCTTGAATTTTCATAACTATTCGTCAAAATTTCTATACAATGTCAGTAGTACAAAATATTTTTAAATTAAACGATTTCTCAGAAGCTGCTAATCTAGACTAACAGTGTGAACATCAACGGTTCGTTTTAGTAGCGGCCATGTTTAAATAAAGGGCCGCGCAATCTCTCCTACCGAAATTGGAGAGTTTGTGCATCTGCTACTTAGGAGAGATGGCGCATTGTTCCCATTAGTTTCCATGCTAGGAGAGATTACGCAGCTTATTGGTAAATTTGCATAAAAAGAAAGTAAAAATGAAAATGAACTAATTTTAAGTTAAACGTGTTGTGAAGTAACTTAATGTTATTTTGTAATCTTATCTGGACTTGCTTTTTCTGATTCTTTATTTTTTTTCCTTTAATTAAAATTTTTTAATCGTTTTTAAAATTATTTTCTTTTATTTATTATTTAATCATTAGGTTGAAATATTCACTCCTAATACAATAATATTTGTTCACAAAAAATCTTATAGCAATGTCATTTAAGTGTAATTATTATTGTTAACAATTTTATTGTAGTTATTATTTGTAACAATCTCTCCTACCCATGTGCACAATCACAACATCCCTGTAAGGAGAGATTGCGCGAAATAACTTTCTTGGTTTTATTACAACTGTTCTATTAAATTACAACATAACAACAAAATAGCAATGGAAATGCATAAAAAACAAATGAAGTAAAAATTATTCGTGGATAGTTTAGCAAAAAATATTTTTTATTGTTATTCTTTTGAATTGTGCGCAGACATCTCCTAGCTTTACTTTATGTGTTACTATGAAATGGAACTATTGGTAATTTTTTACCATGTCACCATAAAATTGTAAATCTCCTTTGACTTTCCGAAAAACTTGACCTTGAAGAGGGCAATACTCAAAAGAAATGGAAGGGAAAAGGCCAAGTTAAAGAAACAGCCAATAGAAAAACTAGTTAAGGGAACAACGAATAAGAAATCAGAAGGCATCAGCCAATCGCAGAAGAGAATAACCTGATCAGAAGAACACAGAACAAGAGGAGCATTATGAAGAAAATTGGACAAAAATATAATTACAACCTGTGGCCAGAAAGTTCGGTGAATGAATTTTTATTTCAAATACGGTATTGTATAGCAACAAATACAGTTTACTGTCCTTCAAAATAACCTCCATGGATGGTAATGCACTGTTGGTAACGAGTATATAAGTCCTGGAAATTCCTGTAAAACAGTTCTTTCGGAATGGCTTTCAGCTCGGCCGTCACGTTGCGTTGAATGTCGATGATGTACTGATGCCGTAAAACCAAGGCGGTGTACGGAAGTTCCTGGCCGCGAATGGAGTTGTGACACTTGATCACCCCCTTATTCACCTGATTTTGCACCTGCAGACTTCTTCCTCTTCCCCAGATTAAAGTTAGCCCTGAAGGGAAAGAGATTTACGCACATCATCGACATTCAACGCACCGTGACGGCCGAGCTGAAAGCCATTTCGAAAGAACTGTTTTACAGGAATTTCCAGGACTTATATACCCGTTCCCAACAGTGCATTACCATCCATGGAGGTTATTTTGAAGGACAGTAAACTGTGTTTGATATTGTACAATACTGTATTTGAAATAAAAATTCATTCAAAGAACTTTCTAGCCACAGGTTGTAGAAAATTAAAAGTAATTACAATACAATATATAAGTATGTATAATATACAAACAAACAAAATAATTAATTAATAAAATTAATTAATTAATTAATTAATTAATTAATGCATAACATGTAATAAAAAAAACAATAAAAATTCCAAAAAAATGTGAAAGTATAATACAGATTAAAAATTAATAATATATACAAACATAAAATTAAATACCAAAATATTAATAAATTATTAAATGTTGAATGAATTCTATCTATCTATCTATCTATCTATCTATCTATCTATATATATATATATATATATATATATATATATCTGCCCTATATATATAAAATCCTAATGAAACAAATTTGTGAAACGATTTTATGAAACGACTGATTAAACGACTGATTATGTTTCAGGGCTATTTTTAATAAAATATTAAACGCTTGATGGTGAAATTAATACCAATTGTCCATAAAAATCCGCTGATGTCAAAACTGGTAATAGAATTTTGAAATTGGAATTAGTTTTTGAGATATTAATTTTTTTCTAATTTTAATGACATTTCTGTAATGATGGCAACTAATTACTCTGTTTTTTTGGGACAAAAAGGGAAAAAATGAAAAGGATCCCGATAGGGATTATTGATTTCTTTTTATTTGTCATTTTCAAATTGAAATTGAATTTATTTTTATTTCAATCGATAATGAAGACAAGATTGTGATTAAATTTTGTTTTTCAGGAAAATTTGAAAAAAAAAATCACATTTCTATCGTTAAGATTCAATTGTCTGTCAGCATTTAATTTAATTTATAAACTGAAAATATTTTGAATAAATTCGTCCAAATGACGTCATTTATGTAAACGCAAAAGAAAAGAGCAAAAAAATATTTATACAATTTGTTTAGCGTAAAATGTCATTTATCCTATTTTATATATAATCAGAAGTAATTTGTATAGAAAAACAATAATAATATACGTATAATTAAAATACGCATATAAACAAAAAAATCGTCGAATTTGTTTTCATGGCTGTTTATGTCATTTGGCACCAAATCTCACTTTCTGATGCCCGAATTGCGCCAAGCTTTTTAAAAAAGCGTCAAGACCCCTATAATAGAAAAGCACCAAAAGCTCATTAGGTGTGTTTTCATAACTTTTGGCAACAAATCTATGTATATTAACGAATCTATCCCTTTTCGAAGCTCGAATTACGACAAACCTAAAAGCAAAGGATCCTATACTGGAAAAGTACCCGATTTTCTTATGGACAATATTCAAGTGACATAACAAGGTGTAAAATTATCGCGGATAGCAAATTTGTTTAAATATGTCATCAATTGATGCCGAATAAATGCATGCATGCATGCACAAAATATTTAGGTAATTTTGTATGATAAATAATTATTAGAAAATTTGTATATACATATTAATTAAAATAATTTACATATTTAAAATAACATGAAAATGTGCATGATGGTGCACTAAAATAGAGAGAAAATTAAAACCTGTTACTGAAAATGTCTTTAACAGTACTTTTCAATACCGTAGTTCTTAATGTTATTCACAAGCAGATGGAATTTTTCTCATCCTTAAACACAAAGGAAGAATAGAATAGAGATCGTTGTTATAAAAATCCGAGAGGTAGCCACAATTTAAACCTAACCATTTTATACAAGCTGGTTTTCAAGTTGTAATTGATTTTACTTATCAATCCCGTAAACAGTCGTCAGTTGTCGGAACAGCTGTGTATGAGGCCATGGTAATCAAAAAATGCCCCATTAAAACGTTAAAACGTTAATCAACCCAATTACAGATTTACCAATACTTTTAAAACAAAGTACGCTGTCATGACATGTCTTCGAAGTCTGAGCGGGGGTGGCGAGCGTAGCTCGCAGGGGGTAGGCCCTCTAGTATATATATAAATAAATATATATATATATATATATTACAAAATTTAAATTTTTTCCGCAATTATTCTATAAAATTTGTCCATTCAATAATATTCGGTATATAACCCAGCTTATTAAAATAATTCTCATTCTTAAAATAGCCTTTTACTATCCATATGTAAAGCCAATTATTCCTAATCCACTTAATAATATTTATTCGAATGTAGTTATTCTAAAAATGGCGATAGCTTTTTTAATTTATTCTTTAAATAGAACATCTTTATTTTAATCCATTATTAAAATTCATTAGTATTATTCCCGTGTGGTCAAATTGCTATAACTTCTTTATTTAAATGCTAAAATATCGTATCTCTTAATATTCCGCTCAAAAAACCTTATTTCCTAAAGTTATCCTATTATTAAATATCAAATGTCTATTAAAATATTTCCGAAAAACTTTAATTCTTTCTTTTTTTTTCCCCTTTTATAAAGATTCATTTTCTTTTCTTCTTATTATTTTTATTACGTATTAAATTCGAAGTTTAGCTACAGCCTCAAAAGCAGATAAGCTCGTTTGTTGATATGACAGGCATCTGGTACGAGATTATGGAATATTCTCGAAGGGCCTAGAAAGTTTTTGCATTTTACAACAAAATAAATCCACCGGAAATATTGATAAAGTTCCAAAAGAGACCTTTGGATTCGATAGAAGTGGGTCACGTGACATATTCTGTATTATTACGCAAGCTAGTTTAAAAACACGATCATCCTGATTCGGGGAGGATTTTTTCGACGCTGGTGTTTGCTAAAAGAATCGGGACGGATTCTAGAAAATAATGGAACGTTGTATTTTTTTTCGTTTAGCGTTGGCTAATGAGCATTTTCCTTGAAGAGATGTCTTAAACTGGAAAATAAAATGTTCTTCGACAAAAATATGGACTGACATTTCTTGTTGTTGATGATACCACCCGGCCGCCTGATGCGAACTAAAAGGGAAACCAATAACAAGCTAACAATAATAGCTAACCCTATTTATCACGAGCACGACTGCCTTCTTCCCGGATTTGAACTTGGAAACACGACATTAATATAATAAGTCGAACAGGATGCTGGTGATCAACAGAAAGTTTGTGTAGTTAAACGTGAAATTTGCCGATTAGAAGAATATGTTACGAGGACGTCTACGCCATTACAGCACGTTTACGTCTGGTGTTTTGTTATTTTGTAATTTTATAATAAATTAAAAATGGTCAAGCCTAAAAGAGAAAAGAAGAGGAAAAGTTGGCCTAAGTGAAGTTGTTGCTAGAGAATATACTATTCATCTTCATAAGCGTCTTCATGGTGTTGGTTTTAAAGGATTGCGAAAAAGCAGAACTTTTGTGTTATCAAGAAAATTAAAGATTTTTAGATGTGTGAGACTTTCCTGTGAAATATGCTCAAGAGTAACTGTAAGTTGGTATTTTTATTTATTGGTATATTTATATGTTGATATTTATTAGTTTATGTTATATTTAAAATGTTTTATTTATTTAATAGTCTACCTTAAAATTTAAAGGTTTTATATACTATGTTATACTGATTAAAATTTTGTTTTTAAAATTTATTTCTGTTGCAAATATTTAAGTGTTGTTAAGGTTAATTAATTTATTTGATGATTTCGTGTGATACGTCATTGTAATATTATAGACAGCGGTATAATTTATATTTTCATGTTTTAAGAACAGATATTCTTAAAAAAAAAAATCTATTATTTTTAATATGTTACTAAGATCTGATCTGTATTTTATAAAGAGACAATTTTTATCCTAAGGGAACATTCCTGGCACCATGCCAAACCTAAGATACAAAACAGCTATTATGAGGAGAGAGAAAAAAAAATCTGTATGTTGAATAAGTGACTGGTGGTTTGAATTGTAGTAAATTAATGAGCCACTGAAAGATTATTTATGATGTAAATATGTAAATAGAGTGTTAGTATTTTATTGTTTATTTAAACTGTGAATATATAAAATTAAATTTAGTATGTTATTGTTTATTTTCATTTAATGTAGGATTTATGATGCATTTACCAACTTGCTAAAATATTTAATATAGAAAATTTGAAAATTTTTGATGGTGTTATAATATTAATAAAGTGTTTAAATAAAATGCTAGGTCAGGTAGAAATTAAATTACTAGAACATGTAGACATTTAGCACTATGTTAACCTAGCTGAATTGCTCTATTAGTTAATTTGAATTTTAATAATCTTAAGCTCACCAATGGGGAATTTTTTTTACACCTCATTTGTCCATAGCTTAGGTAAAAATAAGTTCATTATTTACCAAGTCCTTAAATTTACTAGAATTGAATACTCAGAATAATTATGATGTGATGATAGAATTAATACGTGATGACGATCAATATGAAGATAAAGTCATGTTTTCCTTGATGACAAATAATAAAAATATTTAGAAGAGAAATTGGAAAATGTAGGTAAGTTGCATTCAAAAAATTCATAGGGTATGTAATAAAATTTTGTTGATGATGTTGCTGTTCTTGTTCTTTTTGCTGATGATACAATTGTTATTATTATTATTACTATGATAAAAAAATTTATTCTAAGGTAGTTAATGCAACATATTAAATTTAAATTTAGCAAAAATAATAAATAAAATTTAGGAGATTTTTACGTATTTTATTGAATAAATGTTCTGGTTAATGCTTAATTTGGATTCACAAATTCTTATAATTATTAAAAATTCAATAGGAAAGGTTTGAATTCAGTTATGTTTCTGTCAGAAGGGTATATATGGTCTTAATTTGGAGACATGGAACAATTCGCAACCATATTTTTCACCAAATAATTTCAGACTATTTCATGAGCAACCCAAACAACAATCAAAACCAACACAGACATCACAATCACCATCACAAAATCAAACTAAAGTAAAAACAATAGAGTAAATTCTAATTATTTAAATATCTCTTATTACAATAATTTTCAACATTATCAGGTATGTTCTTGGTGCGCAACGAGAATATTACTTGTTTTTGAGAGTTTTTGAGGTTGAGTAGACACCTTATGCAGGCATAAGATGTGTATTTTGATTTTAGGAATTGTCAAATTGATGTTGAAAAATGAAATTAAATGTTTTAATTCTATATCAAAATAAACTATTTTTACTTTATTTACTTTTTCTTAAACCAATTGTTTCAAAAATTTAATATTATGTTATTTACTTCAATAGATAATCAAATAGTAACCGTTTTATAAATATTTCTATAATTATACAAACATATAAATGATTGGATAGTGATGATGTGATTTTACAGTGATTGTTTTGGTGTGACAATAGAAAATTAAGTATCTAAACTAATTGCCTTTGTATTCCATTTCTCAGCTAAAATTAACATATTTTATTTGTTATTTATTGTCTTTATTTATTCTAAGTTTGCCAAAAAAACAACTCTCTGCATTTAGGATATGAATACTTATAACTTAACAGTATAATTTTGTAAAAGGGTATCAGAGGAAAAAATTATTGTAAGGAACTAATGGTTGAGAGTTCAATTTCTAAATATTTAGATTTAAATTTATTTGGATTTTGAAATTATTATATATATAATTTTTTTTTTTTTTGTATACTTTCGACTGGCAAAAATACTTTCTTATATAATTAAAAAAATAAGAAATTTATTTATTTGCTATGTAATTATATTATCCTCAACCAATATTTTTCCTAACAATAAATAAACAAACTGTGATATTTTCTTAAATTATACTGATGTTATTATATTATTATTTCTACTATTGAATTATATTATGAATTACTACATATGTTGAGAAGTATTAGTTATATTGAAAGTTATTATTGTTATGTTTATGAATTGAATTTTATTATAGCATTTATTTATATTATTGAAGAGTTATATTATTTATTAGTGAAAAAATGTTTGACAAATATTAGTTAAAGATGTTGGGATCCCAAGAGAAATATAACAGATCCCACAGGAATATAACAAAGATAACATATTCCCAGTACAATAAACAACCAAGAAAATAATTTGACTTGTTTATTATGTGAGAAAATTAATGCGATACTTAAGAGAAGATGTTGTGACAAGTGCTAGCATTATAAAGTATTGGTAAGAATGACTACAGTTTTAAAATTTTGATGGAGTAATGTCTTTATTTTCAGCCTTTACATAAAAACTGTATTTTTAAGAAAGGGACTGCAGTAACCATTTTTTTTTTTTAAACAAAATGAGGACTTATCACGATCCAAGAAAGAGACTGAAATAAAACAGTTGGATCTAATGAACTCAAATTTGAATTAAGTCGAATTTTTTTTAAAAAAACTTTGTTTTAACAATTTTCTAGTGACTACTTATTCTAAAGCTTGTGAACTTGGTAAAAGCAAAATTCTGTTACTATTATTATCCTGTTTTTCCTGTTTATTAATATTTATTATTTATTGTTATTGTATTTTTCTTGTGCACTTACAAATGGTAAGTGAGATTGTAACCATTTCTTGTATTATTTTACAGGGGAAATGCTCGTAGCTTTATTTTTATTTATCTATTAATTTTAATTGATTACTATTATTTTATTTTTGTTTTTGTTTTTGTCTTCCAGTTCTTCAGAAATTCCCCATCTCCTTGCTGGCAGTCTCTAAATTTATACTAGTCAAAATTCAAATTTCTAAAGTATTAAATTTATATTGTCTGAATTTATAGTTACTTAACTATTAACTTCATCCAAAATCTTTAGGGAGGGGGGATAATATTACAACATTTAAATTTTTTCCGCAATTATTCTATAAAATTTGTCCATTCAATAATATTCGGTATATAACCCAGCTTATTAAAATAATTCTCATTCTTAAAATAGCCTTTTACTATCCATATGTAAAGCCAATTATTCCTAATCCACTTAATAATATTTATTCGAATGTAGTTATTCTAAAAATGGCGATAGCTTTTTTAATTTATTCTTTAAATAGAACATCTTTATTTTAATCCATTATTAAAATTCATTAGTATTATTCCCGTGTGGTCAAATTGCTATAACTTCTTTATTTAAATGCTAAAATATCGTATCTCTTAATATTCCGCTCAAAAAACCTTATTTCCTAAAGTTATCCTATTATTAAATATCAAATGTCTATTAAAATATTTCCGAAAAACTTTAATTCTTTCTTTTTTTTTTCCCTTTTATAAAGATTCATTTTCTTTTCTTCTTATTATTTTTATTACGTATTAAATTCGAAGTTTAGCTACAGCCTCAAAAGCAGATAAGCTCGTTTGTTGATATGACAGGCATCTGGTACGAGATTATGGAATATTCTCGAAGGGCCTAGAAAGTTTTTGCATTTTACAACAAAATAAATCCACCGGAAATATTGATAAAGTTCCAAAAGAGACCTTTTGATTCGATAGAAGTGGGTCACGTGACATATTCTGTATTATTACGCAAGCTAGTTTAAAAACACGATCATCCTGATTCGGGGAGGATTTTTTCGACGCTGGTGTTTGCTAAAAGAATCGGGACGGATTCTAGAAAATAATGGAACGTTGTATTTTTTTTCGTTTAGCGTTGGCTAATGAGCATTTTCCCTGAAGAGATGTCTTAAACTGGAAAATAAAATGTTCTTCGACAAAAATATGGACTGACATTTCTTGTTGTTGATGATACCACCCGGCCGCCTGATGCGAACTAAAAGGGAAACCAATAACATAGCTAACCCTATTTATCACGAGCACGACTGCCTTCTTCCCGGATTTGAACTTGGAAACACGACATATATATATATATATATATATATATATATATATATTTATTTATTTATTTATTTATATATATATATATATATATATATATATATATATATATATATATACCCGCATAGCATGCACAGTCACAGTGACGTCATTGTGACGTCACTGTGAGTCACGTACGTCACGTCACACCTGTGACCAAAATTCCACCACTTTGTAACGTCACGCTGTGACCAAAATGTGAACGTCTTGGAGATTTTAAGAAAACTTAAAATAAACTTTAGAACAACTTATGGCATCAAGAAAATTACTATTTGAGAGCTTAAAAAATTTTTGTGACGTTGCAATGACGTCACTTCAAGTCACATAAGTCCCGTCACACCTATGACCAAAATTCCAACACTCTGACTTCACAGTGTGATCGGAGAGGGAATTTGAAACAGAAACTCAAAATATAGATTTGAATTATGTCATTTGCCTAAATCGTTAATAAAAACATTGTCACACACTATTTAAATAAATTGAGTATTTCCAGAATAAAATAATAAATAAATATCTGTCTACATATATGAGGCAGATAACTTTTTTACAATTTTCATTACCATTTTCAAGAAATTTAACAAAATATACTATATAATACACAGGTAAAAAATCCTAAATAGAAATTTAGTAACGTATGAAAGTTTTAGCGGAAAGTAATTCAGAAATAGATCTCCCAGTCTAATAAAATTGTTAACAATTTACAGGTTTGTTAACATTTTAAATGCAAACATTATTTTTATTTTCTACTACCGCATGGAACTCATTTGCTAATTTTGTAATGCTAAAAATATTTCTTTAAAAATCTCCAATCTTTAATTATTTTGAGAGGCCACTCAACCCAAACATCAGTTTTCTTGTCAAAAAATGAGGGCACAATTTTTGCGACGATGCAACACTTTCAGCATTTTCCTTGTACGGTATAATTAAGGTGGTTCTTAACTGACGCGTTCAACAACGCGAAGCTTTCTGACATAATTTCAGACTCACTTTTAAACGCAAAGGCATAAATTGGGCAGGACGGTCTGTGGAAGCAATTTGGATTCGAAATGATTTTTCATTTTTTTTAAAAATAAATAAACTACTTATCGAGTTATAAGCAATTCGTGTCACGTGACGACCGGTTTTTCCCCTTTCTTTTACTGTCACGTCGGCTATTCGGTTCAAAACGCCGACTTTGACATTTTTTTCTGAAATATCTTCTGCTTTTAACAAAAAATGGAAAACATCTTTCAATTACATAGTTTCTGAATAAAAACACCAGCCAATTTAATGCATTTCCGAACAAAAACGAATTAAAAATATTTCATAAAGTAAATGTCATAAACTATATGTCTTTCCTATAGCAATTTATTTCAAACTGGCCAGTGCTTAGTAAGATATAACCTCTAGCCATATAAATTATAAAGCATTTGAAATATCTTTATTTAAATTATTTGTTTTATCTATCATTTGCGGTAAGCTGTAAACATCTGCGAGGTGTTACTTTCTGGTTAAACAATGCTGCGCAGATCTTAATTGCGGATATTGGAAGGAGACGACTTTTGTCATTCGAAGTTCGAATTAGAATATTTTCAATTTTATTCTTCTTCCAAAATGGCGGATGTGAACGAATTATGTGTCGAAGGATACGTTTTTGCACGTTCAAGGAGAGATATTTTTATTCAGAAAATGGAAATCATTGTGAAAAATTATTCTTCAAATTTGGACGTAATTAACATCCTTATCATACGTAGTAATATTTGAGGAACTGCTGTAAAAT
Organism: Maratus michaelseni; assembly: GCA_963931845.1. Lineage (NCBI taxonomy): Eukaryota > Metazoa > Arthropoda > Arachnida > Araneae > Salticidae > Maratus > Maratus michaelseni. The sequence goes on along the minus strand of OZ007591.1, from coordinate 298,091,068 downwards.
ATGAAGAAAAGCATCTGCGTCGTTTGGCCTTGTTTTTGCTGAGTGCTAATGCAGACTGCAGACCACTAAACAGTAAAACACGACATTTAATTGTTGGAACGGAACAGACAATGAATATTATCTAGAAAAAACTTTTTTTATAAGGATTTATGTTCTGGATTTAAGAATTCCAATTAAAATATAAGTCCGAAAATAATTACAATAGCGTTGGCGTGTTATGATATGTATTCGTCAATGCATTTGTAATGTTTTTGTACCTAATTTACTTGAAAAACAATTGTATTACTCGGATTACTTCGTTGATGCCATAAAAAATTACATCTGCTAAAGAAAGGTATGTAAAAATTTTATTTTTTCAATCTACATGATTAAAATATTTAACATAGAAAGAACACCAACAGCAAAGCTTGAAATTTTTTTGTTGTTGTGTATACTAGTAAGAATTTAAATATTACCCTGCTAAAATATTTTAATTACCAAAATAATAATAATGATACATAATCTTTAAGTAATGAATAGCTGTAATATAATAATTTTATTTTTGATTTTCTGCTTTGAATTACACTACTCACTATTTTGATTCCTAAATGATTTTGATAAATTTCAAAGTATTCATTTAACATCTATACTTTAGTATATAAATTTAAAAGTATGTAGGATTATTGTGATCAGTATGATTAAAATAAGCTTGTTACTTACAATTACCGTATAATTCAGTAAATAAAATAATAATGATAAACCGATGCCTTATTACGCTTGGTAGTTAGACTGCATTTCTACACTTGATAAGCATTAAAAGATGAATAACTATTTGATTTTAATATTAGATTTATTATTTTTTATTTGTATCATATAAATATGATTATCTGTATTGTTAAAACAATGCAAAATAGCATCCTTAATGCAAAATATCAGTAACGTTCACTAAACTGCATTCTAAAACTTATATAATAGATCTCAAATCCGGTTGTATTCCGGATATACAGTGATCTCTCACTTATACGCGATGTTCAGTAATTATTTTCTCATACCACTATTTTAAAACAGTAAAATTCGATTTATAAATTCTGCGATTTAAGAAGTCGAAAATTACCTTATACAAAAACCGGTGCGGAAAAATTATTTCCGTGTACCGCGTATAAGTGAGAGATCACTGTACTATGTATTATGGTATCAGAATCACAGCAAATGTTACTGTGGTTCTTGCCCTGGAATCAGACATCAAGCCAGATAGATATCATGTCATCGGCGTCAACATGTATTACTATTGATGAATCGTAAATCAATAGATAATTGCACATTTTCTTCACATCATATGCTAACTAGAGTGGCTGCGGTGCAGTGGGTTATCAACAAAAAATGATCGGTGTTTCTAAAAAATAATATATTGCAAAACTTATTATTTAAAAAACATTACAATTTCATAAATATATACATAATTTATAAATCAATTAATAATGGTAAAAAAAATAAGCAAAATATTGTTTTTATTTTTTTATAGTTATCATTTATATATAAAGTAATACCAGTCAAATACTGGAGTAAACGTAATTAAAATACATATAGTATTTAAAATAGAGGTCCCATGCATGATTTGTAGCATATCTTATTTTGAAGGTTAAATTTTTGTTTTTCTCTTATTAAATATATAAGATACTGTTTGGAATATTTGATAAAAGGTATATTTATAAATTTAAATGGTTAAAGGAGAGAAAGAACCCCCCCCCCCCCAAAAAAAAAAAAAAAAAAAAAAAAAAAAAAAAAAAAAAAAAACAGGGCAAAGTATCAGTTTTTTAAAATTATGAACTCAAATTATATAATATATAATTTTTTTAACGTGGTTAAAATGTAAAATCTACCACTTTAATATTACTATATGTTTAATATGTACAGAATCGTAGATCAAGCAAGCCTCCTACTCTGTCCATTTTTGAATACCGCCTTTTTTTTTAAATAATCATCGTTTTAGATTTTTCTTATAAATTTTGCAGACACCAACGCGGTACGTAATTTTTTCTGCAAATGTTGTAAAAACCTAGCACAAATACTAATACTGAAAAAATAAAAAAACAAGAAAAAAGAAAAAAAAAACGAACCAGTGGGAGTCCTGTTCAAGGGGTACTTTTTCACAAAAGAAATCTGTAAATGGCTTTTTATCAATACTATTTTTTTTCCTTCTTTTTCATACTTTAAAAATGTTAAAGTATTTTTTTTTGTATTTAAGGTTGAGCTTTACAATTTTCTGCACATATTTTTTTTTATTATGTATTCGATAAAACTGTACATGACATTTACTTTGACATTTTTAATTTTTTTTTTAACAAATAATATCATATGAAGAAGCGTTAGATTACCCCCACTTTTCACTAGATATGACAGTTAAAAATTATTTTTAATCTAATATAATTTGTACCTAAAATTCATGCACTGCCTTGTATAGCATATAAGAAATGTAAAAAAAAAAAATAATAATTAAAAATATCAATATATAAAAAAGTAGTAGGAATAAAAAATATTTTTTTTTTAAATATGATCTGTTAAAAGTTTTATTTTAAATGTGCTTTTAAATCGAAAATTAAAATGCAGTGCAGTAACAATTTTTAGAATAATTCTTAAAATTATATATTTATGTTGTTGTGGTCAGGGTCAAACTGATTCTATTATTAGGGTTTCGCTCATCTCACGAAACCCAATTTGTCTCGATTCTCTGTAAGTCCGTCACAGAGTGGGATCTCAGAAACTGTATAAGTTAGAGACTTGATATTTTGTGTACTTACAGCTGAAAACCTACTGTCACGCTGAAAATCATAAAATTTTGAAAATGTCTTCATTAACGCAAGATATTAATTAAAACCTTTAAAACCCACTCATTAATGGATAAAAATATTCAACTAATGCGCAGAATCTATTTGAATTGTTGCCAATTTGCAAAAGTTCGCGCATAAAACATTCTCTTTCAATTAAAAAATGTATTTACATGTAACTATCAAAAATAGAAATAAAATAAAAATATAATTAAATGAACACGTGTTAAAAGCAGTAAATGTAAAAAAAAAAACATAATAAAAATATACTTGCGCGTGAATATTAAAAAGGGCAATAATTAAATTATTACGTGTTCAAAGCATTAAATAGGGAAACTTACGTCATATTTAAAATGCTCAAATAACAATATTTCCGAACAGATTCAATATAAAAATATATTTACAGGATATATTAATTTATTTCGACAAAATATTTGACCTATTATCGCAAATTTTAAAACAGCATAAATATTAATATTTTCTTTCAATATATATTTTTAAGTTTAATAATAGAAAGAAAACTTTGAAAATTACGTCATATTGGAATCGATACATTTCAAACTTCTTACGGAAAAAAAAATCGGTACTTTTCCATTATACGGTTGACAACTTCCGAATGACAAAAAAAAAAACTATTGCCAAATTCTAATGTCCAAAAAACCAATGGAAGAATGCTGCCATTATAGAATCTAAAGCCCCACTCACTAAAGTGTCAATTATAAGTAACTTTAAATAATAAAATGTATAATACATGAAAGAAAAGAGAAAAAAAAGTAATCTTAAATCTTTATTTATTTACAATATTTTTCTTAACTATCCCCCTCGGCTGACGGATAAGTGTTTATGATGGCAGTTGACACGGATATGTTGTGCATAACTATGCATAGCAACATTTTTTCAACGCAAGGTCGTTATTATTTTTTTAATTAATGAAATAATTAATAAATGGGTAAAATATCATTAAAAATACAGATAAATGTCTAATAAAAATCGCTTCATGACATAGGAAACACGTATAACGCATCTGATGTCAATAGAATGTGACACCACGGTAACACACTTTTTTCCCCTATATTTTGGCGACTTTTTTTTTTTTATAGTGGTCGACGGGATAACTGATAAATACCCAATTTTTTATAACATCATTATCATATATTCCCCGATGCAACGACATTGTTTACTTAGCTATTTAACATAAGTTGATTTTCAAATGTTTAATTGATGTTATTTAATCTATCACGAAAACAGTTGTTAGCTCTTTCGACAGCAGTTGATTTGGCCTTAAAATATCTCAGTGAAAGGAAAATGAATGGAAACCCGATTAAAGCAGATCGCCACTGGTCGCTTAATTCTAATTGAATCTTCTGTAATCATTTTAGAGTTAATCAAATTAGCGTGCTTTTAAAGTTTCCGGTGTCATAACGGGGGTTGGCGAGCGTAGCTCCTAGGGGGCAGAACTCCATAGTAAAAAAAAAGAAATAAAACGCTAATAGACAATGATGTACTTATTATGTGAATAGGGATTGTTAATAAAGAAGGGGTGAGGGGGGGGACTACTTTTTTTTTAAATATCGCGTTTAGTTCACATGACAGATATTATTATGACAGAGTATAATAGCGGGCTTTGCCCGCTATAAGGACGGTTCAGATATTTGAAAAAACGAAAAACTAGACCGGCAATTTTTTATTTTATATAAAACATGAGTTTTTTTTAAAATTTGGATTTATTAAAGACACTTAGTCACTTGTTTCGGATTCGTTTCGATTTTAGATTAAAATTTTATTCTTGCAGTTTGGGGTACGGGTTAATCTAATTTTTCAAAAGAATTACTATAATATTGTTTCAGATGAAAAACTATAGTTTAGTATGAATGAGTTTTTATACATGCTTATTTTTCTGTATAAGCCATAAAATAGATATGATAAATATTTTTATACACTTCTTTTCTATAATTGTATTAAATTGTAGATATATTTTTTTATTTAGGATTTTGGGTCCGGAGGAATGTCGATCAAAACATTTATCAGGTTCGGACGGGTTATGGGTCAACGGAATTTGTTTTATTGGGTTACGATCGGATTTTGGGTGGACTTGAAATAAAATTTAAAAATTCAAGTCGGGTTGGAATAAATTGAAATCATCCAGCACAGGACAAGACCCAAATGGCTTCACAATATTGTCACTGTCGTCACAGATTCATCACAATGTTATGTCAAAATCGTCACAAATGACACATATTTCACAAATTGGTCATAATGAGACTTCAAAATGTTGTCGCTTTCGTCACAGATTCGACACAAAGTTAATGGCAAAATCGTCACAAATGACACACTCTTCACAAATTTGTCACACCGTGACTTCACAAAGTGGTCACAATGTGTCGTCACAAAAGAGCTCTAAAACGGCCATAACGACTTCACATTCAGGTCACCGTGACTTCACATCGACGGTCACAAAGTCACAGTGGGACTTCACACTGACGTCGCCGTGACGTCACCATGCCTTACGGGTATATATATATATATATATATATATATATATATATATATATATATATTTATTTATTTATATATATATATATATATATATTTATTTATTTATTTATTTATATATTTATTTATTTATTTATATATATATTTATTTATATATATACGGTTCAGTGAAACAAGATTGAGACCATGGTGAAAACAGAATTTCCTTAACGATTATCTTAACCCCACGATAAGGATAAATCGCTAAATTCACAATAATGTATAATTCTGAGAGGCTATTGACATTAAAGGTAATTTTATCATTTTGTAAATTAAAACTATGGCCAGAAACCCGAAGAATACATATATCTTGCAAAAGTGAAAAAAAATAACACTAGAATGGCAAAAACACACAAATTTAGTATCTGTCTACTAAAAAAAAAAAGTTATTTATAAAATCCCCAGTTAAAAACAAAATCAGGTAAACTAAAGTGCGTTTACTTTGTATTTCAATTTAAAACTTTTAAAATAATAGTAAATGTATAAACAAAGATTTTTTTATAGTAAATGTAAATATAGCTGAGAAATTTTGATTTAGAAAATATCTATATATTTATATTTTTATAATGTGATAAAAAAAGAATTCAATGAATAATATTATAAATTGAAAACACCACGTCACATATAGTTGTTGCTGACATTTCTCAAGATATTTTAAATTTTTGTTCCTTACTTTGAACTCACTTCGCACATACTGGGAATTATACTGTTGGGGCTTCTGTGTATAACACTTTATTGTAATATCTATGCGCATTCCAATATATTTTTGTTCATTGATTGAAAAAGGAATAAAAATTTTTTTTAATCTATTGTCATCTATAAATTAGAATATTTAATTATTCTTACACATAAAAAAACTGGATTTTTATCAAACCACATTATCCAATACGCGAATAATGTTATTATTTGGAATGCTCCACACAAACGTAAATTATATTGAATAAAATTAGACTTGTATATAGAAATATAAATCTGTCTGTTTAAATGAAAAAAAATTACAATGCAATGTAACATTAAAAACATATTTTTTTATTATTATACATCTGGAGCTATACAAAGGAAAATCAAGATGGAATACGAATAAGCTAATTAAAATTAATAAATAAACAAAACAAAAGGAACATAGCTTTTTCAATCTTTATTAAATTTACCTCAGTTGTTTTACTCATTCAAATATTGCGTACTTCCTACGAAGCATAAACGGTTTATAACAGTTTAGAAAGAAAGAAGTAAAATTATCAGTATGCCTGTATCTGTATGAGTAAAAAATTATGGTAAAGTGTTTCATGTTATTTTCTCTGTTCAGAATATTTACATTATGTCATACTTTCTTTATAAATGTAATTATGAACAGTAAAGCATGCTTTTTAATGAAAGATATTGGATGATGGGAACATATAAATAATTTCGATTTATCGCATTTTTGTCAAACTTAGTGCGGTGGCCATTTTTGACCACATGGCTGTTTCTGTGGATTTTAATGTTTAAAGGGGATGTTTCTCACGGACTTTTTTTTAAAATCAATATTCTGTTATTAAATCAATAATATATATTTTTTTCTTTTTGAAGGGGGGGGGGACATGTGTTTTAATTTATTTATTTATTACTTTCTCATTTCGTTGTTTTTAGAAAACAACAGCTGGAAAACATTTATATTTCTGTTCGATTTTACAGTAAAATAAAATAAAGACAATAGCATCGCATTATTTGTGCGGACACTCAATTTTAAAACAATTGTAACTAATTTGAAAAATATAAAGAAAATTTATTTGGACAAATTCTTTGTGATTAAAAGTGTATAAATAATATTGCCATGTTCTTCTGGGATTCACTTTGGATATGCATTAAAGTCGTGGATCAATTTTAATTTTTTTCAAATCATGATATTAAAACGGTGTTTTATTTTATACAGGTTGTTATTTCTTATTATTTACCAAAAGCCAATTTCTAAACCATTAGATTTAGAGATACAGTTCCTATTGCAAAAATTGTTTCAAATTTATTTTGCATCATATAAAAATCGATTTACGTTAAAATAGTTGCTTTTTAAATAGTTAAGAAATTAAAAATGTTTCACAATGTCTGGGTATTATAAATTTCTCCATGTTCTAACATGTAAGAAAATAAAATTTTTTTCTTCTATGACCAAAACTTACTGAGTTATGATACCTGAAATTTGCGTATACCTTGTGAAATACCTGCGTTTTTGTCATCAAAAATGGAAAAAGTTATTTTTAGTATTGCATTAATAAATTTCAATTATATACAGCATTTAATTAAAAGTGTATAAATAGTATTTTCATGTTCTTGCAGGGTATGCTATGGATATGAGATGATAGATATGGCCGCAATATAGTCGGGAGCCAAATTTCATTCTTTTACAAATCATGATACGAAAACTGTTTATATTTTTATACAAGATGTCTCTTCTTATCATTTATCAAAAGCTAATTGCTATTCTATACCATTAGTTTTAGAAAAATAGCTCCAATTACAAATAATGTTTTAAATTGTGTAATGCATAAATTAAGAATCAATTTTCATTAAAATAGCAGTTTTTTTTTAAATAATTAAGAAATTAAAATTTTTTTACAATGTCCAGGTCCTATAAGTTTTATTTAAAAAAAGTTTCTCCATGTTCTAACAAGTGAAACAGGGAAAATTTATTCATTTATTCTCCTATGGCTAAAACTTACTGTGCTACGATACTTAGGATTTTATGAATTTACAACGTTTTAGACATTAATGGACATTAATTATACATTAGACATTAATTCTAGATATAAATGGAAAAAACATGTTTTTAGTGCCAGAAAATCTGAAAATGCATGAAATTCAAAGTATCATAACTAGACAAGTTTTTAATCCTGCAAAAATTAAGTATTTAGCCATAAACTAATTTTAATGGTGTGACTTCATCGCAACAAGAAACAGTGTCTATATTTACGTTTCATAATTATTTCAAACGTATTGTTTAAATACCTTCTAATAAAAACATCCATTGATAGCATACACTGCGATTAGTCATACGTAACAAAAATAACAGGTTGTTGCAACCTGTTACCTGTGCAAGTGTGGAACGATGGAACCTGTTAACGAAAAATAACTGTATTTCCCATCTCTAACTTCAACTCCCAATTTCTCGTAAACAAAATCCCATTTTAAAAAAATCTTCACTTTGTGGAACTCTGGTTGTAATTTTCTGGTGTTGTAAATTTCCTTGCGGCTATCTCGTCCTTGTATATTGACGATGACTGGCACTTGATGCCAAGCACACAAGTCAGATGTATGTTCTCAATAAAACAAAACAAACAAACAAAAACTTTCTCCAGAGTATGACCCCTAGAATATGCGTCAAATGCATTAAAATCTGTGTGCCCCATGTTTGGTGGTCCCCTTATCAGTTTCTTTTCGGAGCGGAGTAAATGTCTAATGGAAGATTAATCGTGAAAATCTAAAAGACATAAATTGTCGTTATTTTCTGAAAATTGGGTGTTCTTGCATTTATTATAAAGCTAAAGTTTAGATTTTAGGAATGTTCTATTGAATGCCTACATAGGTTGTTATGTTATTGTTAACCGAAGATTTTTAATTTTATTTATCATCAATGACATTATATAAGTGCAGTTATAGAATGGATATTCCATCTGTGCAGCAAATTATGGACAGTATGTTTAAGTATAAAATAGTCAAACTTAAACGTTTTTCATTTAATGGAAAAGAGTTACAAGAAGAAATGTAAATTCTAAGATATCTGTAAACAATTAGAAAAAAATGTATATATGTGTGTGTGCGATAGCAAAAAGATCCACATAAAAAAGTACAGGTTTTTCAATAAACAGAAAATCTTTCGTAACATGGCTTGCTAGTTCAGAAATTCAAAAACAATGATAGTTGTTAAGAAGTTTAGTGTATTCTGAAGATTGCGTAAGTGTCTCGTACAAATTCAATTCCATACAATCCTTCTTTTGTTTTTGTCCGCGATGGTAAGGTGCCAGAAGACATAGGAAACATTCCAAGATCACAAGTCAGGCGTACTGATGTACCTATGCCACCATGTAGCTAGAGCCACTGTCCTTATTTAAAGTAATATCTGGATCTATGCTTTATCATTCATCTGCCTAATTGGTCATATTATTATTCTTTTATTATTACAGCAATTTTGAATTTCAAAAGAATGACATTGCGAAAAATTAAACATGGAAAACTTTTTTAAGAACAAAAGTAAAAAATTGCAGCAGAAATAATTTATTACTTTACTAAGGTATGAAAAATATATTTTAAATACAACAATTCTTCCTAATTGTTATCTGAAGTGCTAAATTTAATATCGAATATATCACTCATCAATGTGGCACTTTAATAGAGCACATTTTGTGTGAAATCACCCAATGTTGTGTCTAGAACCTCATATTTGCTTTATTTCTAGATAAAATTTCAAGTTGTAATTTTGAATAATACATTAAATATGTGTTTTAATTTTATATATAAAGCTTACAGCTAAAAAAGTTTAGTTCCTACATGATTTGTTAGTGAAATGCTAATTTGTTAGTTACTTTTTTTCTATATAATAAAATATTTAAGTTTAAACATAATATAAACCAGAGAATTTTTTGACACATTATTATTTGTTTTATAAAATTTGAATTCTTATGATAGTATGTTTTTCGAAGCATTACAAATGCTTTAAAATATTCTTTCATATTCTGAATTAAATATTTAATATAAAACATAAGATATTATATAATATTTTTCATATTATTTTAAATATAAAATTTCATTTGTCAAAACAACCATTTTTTATTAAAATGAACAAATATATGTTAACAAATTTCATTATATTTATTTTAGAACACAGCGATTATTTGCATTCCTAAATTAAACAAAAATGATCATAGTTTTCATTTTTATTAAAAATAAAACATAATTGCGTATAAAATTGATTGAAAAACTGTATAGAGTTAAGTATGCGATACTATTATAAGCACATTCTAGTTTATGCAGCATTGATTTTTCGAGTTATTTTCCCTCTGATGTGAAATTATGGAGAAAGTAATATTAGAGTGAAAATTATTAAAGACAATTGTCTGCAAATGTGTTTTGAACAGATAAGGAGATAGTATTAAATAAGCCTGCCTATAATAACAAAGCTAAGCTAATGCGAATTGATTGTGCTTTCTAAGATTTTTAGATTATATACTATGTATTTTATTCCATAATTCTTTTACAATATTTTATCTCTGCTATAAATTTTATAATTTTTAGATTTTAAAAATACATTTTAGGCATTTTACCGAACTATCGTTTACCACAGGTACAGTTCATATATTACATTTGAAATCCTCATAGGTGGAATCCGTGAACACAACAAGAAAACTTCTAATAGAAATAAAGATATTTGGTTTCAGGCTGTTCATTTTACGTATTATAAACTAAAATGTAACTATATTGTACCTAAATAATTTTATTTTCAATATTTATGGATATTTTTTAAACAATCTGATTCAGACAGTTGACACTATTGAGAAAGTATTTTGTATTATATTCAAAATATGTTATTAATATTTTACTTATTTTCTCAGGTTGTAATACTCTCTTCAGAAAGGAAAATTGTGGACAAAAAAAATTACAACTAAAAAAACAACTGTATACTACTAAAAATTAACTATTTCACTAAAAATGAAGTAATGTGCGTTTACTGCCCGAAAATAGTAGAATCCATAGTAGCATTTTGTCATTTTTAGGGTTTCGTTCATCTCACGAAACCCTATTACTACAGCTCCGTTGTCTGTCTGTCACAGAGCAGTTCTCAGAACCTATATAACTTACAGAGTTGAAACTTCGTGTATATATAACTGAATACCTGCTAAGAAGCTCAAAATATTAAAATTTGAAAAAATAATCGTATTATTTTAATAAATAGAGATAAAAAACAAAATTCTAACAGCCTTTTCCTATTAAATTTAAACATTTTTAGTTATAGCAGCTGCCAACAATTAAAAATCCACAATAAAATTCTTTCTACAATAATTATTTTTCTATTGAAAGATTTCCATGTGAAAAATGAAAATGAAATAAAAAGTTTCACCATTTGAAAAAAAAGATTAATATGAAATAAAAATGATTGCACATATTGGTAATAAAACTGAAATTTTCAAAGATTTCTCAATAATACAAGGTGTATGAGTATGTGTATGTACAGAAAGCAGATTAATATCACGTCATTAGAGAATTCAAAAGAAAATTAATCTGACGTCATATCGGAAATTTAACGTATTTCTCAAATGTTTGAGAATAATACAAAGCGAATATCAATATGAGTAATAGAGAATAGGAAATATATGAGTTTGAGGAACGTATTGAGTCATGATAAAAACCCTTATTATGGAAATATTCGCATATTTTAACATTTTGAAGGTGTACAACATGTTTGACTTTGAAATTATTTTTTTTAATATCGCATTTAGTCCACATTAGACAGATATTATTATGACAGAGTATAATAGCGGGCTTCAACCGCTATCTGGCTGGTTTAGATATTCGAAAAAACGAAAAAAAAATAGACCGGTAAATTTTTACTTTATAAAAAACATGACTTTTTTTTGTTTGTTGCTAAATGAAATTTATTTGGATATAGAAAGATTAATTAAAGAAAGGATAAAGTATTTTGAATGAAATATTAAACTAAACTCTTTGTGCGATCTTTTATCACACTTACCCACTTGTTTTAATATCTCCTTCAAAAATAAAACTATGGATTTTAACCATTAAAAACTAATCATAGCTTACTAAAAAGTAACTATAGCACTAAAAAAAGAAATGAGAGAAAAATATCTATAATGTAAATATGGTACAGTATATATATATGTAATACATGTGTATAAATAAAAATTTAAATATAATTTAATTTTTCATATAAATAATGTGTACACAAACCCTGTAAAATAATGTCCATAAATTCATAGTTTATTTACACTTATTGTATATGTAAAGATGATATATATATATATACTTTTCCATGATAAAGTACTATTTTTAATACACTGCTTCGTGAACCTTATCTGAAGATGGATAAATAGTATTTTTTTATTTATAATTTTATTTGATAAACAACTACTGCCAAAAGAAATTGAATCATGTTCGTATACAGAAATTAACAGCTTCTAAATAGCTTAGCAGATGCTAGCAAAATAAAACCAATAGTATGAAAATACTTCTTGTTATTAATTTTATACGTAGCAATACGATGCAAGTGTTATGTAAAACTGAATCTATGTATATTGTAAATATATCAGTTATAAAATTAAATCCTGGCTTTTGATATGTATAGGATTTTTGGCAAGTTTTAGTCCTTGTATAACATGTATAAAATACATGTGGTAGAAAAGGGACACAACATGGAAAAAAACTTATTTAGATATGTATTTAGCCCTTTGAAAATCATACACAGCCCCTAAATATTATATTTGATTTGTATACAGTTTTTAATTGCAAACAAGTTTTTACCTTAATTTGTTAAATTGCTATAACTACCATTCTGAATCACGCAACCTTTAACTTAACCTTCAAAATTCAAGAAATTGCAAAAACTGTCACAAACCGAGAGTAAACCACAAGAGTAATCTGATTGTGAATCTTATTCCAAAAGTGCATGTTTTATTAGAGATATATCTCATTAACCCTTAGTCAATATACACTGCTCAAAACAATTAAAGGATATTGCAGTTTTAGGTGGATTTTGTATCTGGGAAACTTTTTAGCTGATTGATACATGGTCGACAGACATAGTAGGTTATATGAGAATAAATTACACATGTTTGGCAGACAAAAATGCATTTTATTGCGCATTTGTGTACAAAAGGAAAAAAACACAATTTGTGCATATGAGAAAAAAAGAATAAGAAAAGGTGTTTTCTTCAAAGAAAATCATTTTCAGTAGGGGGTATGGTTTCCACGGGCGGCCAGCAACGTTAACCTTTGAGGCATGGACTCAATGAGGCTATTAATGACGAGTTGGGGTATTCTGCCCCACTCTTCCAGAAGAGCTCTTTCCAGTTCTTGGAGAGTTTGTGGGGGTTGTTGGCGGCCAGAAACTCGTCTTCCTAGAGCGTCCCAAACGTGCTCGATTGGATTCATGTCTGGAGAACACGCTGGCCATTCCATTCGAACGATTCCTTCCTCGAAAAGGAAATCCTCCACCAAGTTTGCACGATGTGGCCTGCAGTTATCGTCCATTAAAATGACGTTATCTCCGATTGCTGCAGCGTAAGGGACTACAATAGGTCTGAGGATCTCATCCCTATATCGGCGACCAGTCAGAGCTCCATCTCGAATGATGTAGAGGTCAGTGCGCCCGTCAATGGAGATGCCACCATACACCAACACTCCTCCACCGCCAAATCTGACACTTTCGTGCACGAACGCAGGATTATTCCTACTGCCACGGTCCCTCCAGATGAAAATAAGCCTATTATCCGGATGCACAGAAAAACGGGACTCGTCAGAAAACAGAATATTGCTCCATTCATTTCTCCTCCAGTTGACATGCTCGGTTGCCCACTCCCTGCGGTCGCGACGATGCCTTGATGTTAATCTAACGCATACCATCGGTCGGCGAGCATACAGACCTACAGCATGGAGCCGGTTTCGGACAGTCTGAGTTGAAATCGTAGTTCCTGTAGCCGAGCGAATGTGTTGTTGGAGAAGAGTAGCGTTCATGTTTCGGTGTCTCCGAGCTGTTAACGCTAAATACCGATCTTCATTGGGCGTTGTTGCCCGTCTACGACCTTGCCCTGGTCTTCGGCCTGCACATCCACTCTCCAAAAAACGGTTCCAGATCCTGGAAATGACACCTTGTGACACTCCAATGGCTTGCGCTACTTCGGCTTGAGTTTGGCCCCTTTCTAACCTACCAACAATTCTCCAAGCTTCTGAATCTGTCAAATGACTTCGCTGAGACATCGTACTCATCGAAACAAAGCAATCACTGAATGCCGATCATCCTTGTCTTCATTCTCTTTTATCCAGTTGAAAGTCAAATTACATTCGCTGCCGCTGAAGCGACGTTTTTGACGTCGAACTCAAAATTTACATACTCCACAGTTTGAAAACCAGAAAAATTTGCATTTGTGATTCTCTTCTTCTATTTTCGGCAAAAATAATTTCGTTTATATCTTTATTTTATATAAAACTTCAAATATCCTTTAATTGTTTTGAGCAGCGTAGAATCAGACGATTTTACGATAATTGATGAAGAACCACTATATCAGTTTAAATTCATTGTTAATTTTAAAAGATGATATGGTATAAATAGAATATCCAAAGTCAACAAATTTTCAAAATCAATATGTTTTATTTTTTTTGTCGTCAAATGTAAATATTTTTGCGTGATTCTCCTAAAAAGATGTTATTTAATATTTATAAAATATTTATTGCAATTGAAAACATATTTATAATGGTAATATGGTGCGGTGTATACATTTAATACATGTATATACTAGTTATTATATTAGTCATTATATACTAGTTTCATACTATGTAGCTATGTATATTCTTCCCATTAACCGCTTTACTACAGGTCAGAACAAATACGCCCAAGTGGGCAAATTTTATTTTCTATTTGTACGAATTTTGAAAACTAATCTCTGCCATATATTTATGCAGTCAAAAAGTCGAAAGTGTTCAAAAATATTTTATCATTATAGAGTTTTTTAGTTAAAATTCTTATTAATTATTTCGCTATGCAGCAAAACTCCAATTATCAGTATTAATGTATTCTGAACTTAAGCTGGGTATGATGGAATCTGGATAGTGTGAACAAAATATTATTTTATATAACGATTTATTTAAAATAGATTTTGCTTAATAAGAAAGAGCGGCCTTATGCGTTCAAATTATCGTGGAATCATTTTACTCATCGAAGTCAAGTTTTCTAGAGATTTAACACGGAACAGCTGTCGCAGACGCACCGGACTGGTTCGATTTTGTTTCGCCATTTTTGGCTAAGAAACCCTGTTTTCGGTTACCTATTAGGCTGTGGGAACTCCGACTGCCTATATTAAAATGCAGTCTAAGCTGCCGACATATAAATAATCAATTTTAATCTTAATTGATTTCTAAATAAAATTGATAAGATACAAATTTTCTTACCTCTAAATTCCAATCGGGACATCGGTGCTCCACGGTCTTCAATAGAGCATATCTTTCAGTGAACAAAAGTTTTATTCCGAACGAATCCACCAGACATTCAAGAGAGACTTCTTGACACGAAATAAATTCAAGGAAATTATTAAACACAGCACT
Organism: Maratus michaelseni; assembly: GCA_963931845.1. Classification (NCBI taxonomy): domain Eukaryota; kingdom Metazoa; phylum Arthropoda; class Arachnida; order Araneae; family Salticidae; genus Maratus; species Maratus michaelseni. The sequence goes on along the minus strand of OZ007591.1, from coordinate 298,075,430 downwards.
ATTTAATAACAAATAACACGACGAAAACAAATCATTATATACAGCTTTTTAACTGAGCGAAAAACGCTCTCAAAACAATCATAATCAGAAACTAAAACTAAACGTTAGAGTTAAAAACTAAAGTTCTAATAAAAAATATTCAAGAACAGTTACAGGAGAGAAGAAAAACATAATGTTGCGCGCATGCGCCAGTTTCATTGTCTCTTTTCAGCTAATCAGAGCACATTCCTACCTCTACATTGCGTAGATGCTTTTTATGTTTCAAAACTTTGAGAAGAAAAGGGGGTTTTGGATGATGCAACAGGAAAGGAATTCCCAATTACAACATCCTCCCACCTTTGAGTTTCGGGATCTGAAACTCAAATACAATTCGTTCGATGTTTTATGATACGCCCGTATCTGGAGCGACGAACCGGAACGTCCGATGTACTGTGGCTGACCGAACCACTAGGAGGATTACTAACACCTTTATGTTCAATAAAATCTTGTTTCCTTTTAATGTCCTTGAAATGGTTTCTCATACTGTCGTTACCTTGTGATACTTCTAAGGGTAATAACCTGCTTGTAGGTCTTAAATATTCCCCAGTTTTCATTCGTATTTTCACTAAGCGGATGTGTCCATCCTTAGATGGAAAAATTTCAGTCACTTTGGCCAGAGGCCAATCAATTCTTTTATTATTGTCACTGGAAACAATCACAACATCACCTATTGCTAAATGTTTCTGTATTTTCTTCCATCTACTAGGTTGTCGCAATTGGCCTAAATATTCTGATCTAAATCGTTTACGAAGGTCTTGTCTTATTTTCTGTTGATAAACAAGCCTTTTGTTCAATGATTTGGCATCTAGAATATCAATATCCGGTGTACCACTACCTTTCACTTCTAGCAAGAACATGGTCGGAGTGAGAGGTACGAGATCATTTAAATCTTCTGACACATAAGTAAGGGGGCGACTGTTGATAACACTTTCTAGGTCACATATAATGGTTTGTATTTCTTCATAATTCAGAGAACTTTTTCCTAAAACCTTTCTGAGTATTCTCTTGGTTAGGCCAATAAATCGCTCCCACCACCGTCTCCACCACGGAGCTGAAGGAGGTATACATTTCCAAATCATTTTCCTTGATATACTATCATTTTGTACTGAATTCCAGTTTATTTCTTTCAACAAATTTTCCGCTCCTACAAAATTTTTACCATTATCTGTATAGATAATAGAAGGTCTGCCTCTACGGGCTATGAATCTTCTTAACGTCAGTAAAAACATTTCAGTAAATAATGAGGTAGCTAGTTCAAAATGAACTGCTCGAAAAACAGCACAAGTGTATATTACTAGCCAGATTTTCCTATTTTCTTTAAGAATAAGCGGACCGGCATAATCCAGACCAACAATTTGGAAAATGGCAGCTTCTCTTACTCTATCTTCAGGTAAGGGAGGAGTGGAAATTTCTACTGGTTTAAAATCGTGTCTTCTACATCTTACACAGGTTCTAATAATTTTTATGACAGTTTTTCGGAATTTTAAGATCCAAAAATCTTCCCTTAAATTAGACATCATAATTTGTACACCAGCATGTCCTAGTTTCAAATGTCTAAATCTAATTAATTTTTCAACTACGGGATGGTCATTTGGTAGGATAATAGGAAATCTGAAATTCATAAGATCCTCTCTTAAATGGATCCGTGATTTCAGCCGCAGAACTCCAGCCGAATCTGTCATGGTCTGAAATGCCTTTAGACGTTTATCTTGAGGACCAGTAAATGATTTTTGAAATAATTTCAATAATACGTCTTCAGTTTCATTCTGCTCTTCTACAGTTAAAATTTTAAATTCTCTCTCTTCTTTAGCTTTCTTACAATTTTTGTAAAATCTGTATATCCACGCGATTACTTTTACTAATTTATCGTAGGAAGAAATTCTAGTGTAAAATTGTTCACTGTGAACATCTACATTTGTAGTACTAATAATTGTTTTTCTTCTTTCTACATCGATAGTTTCAAAATCGGGAAACATTTCCGATTTTGGCCACTCGTCCATTGGTTTTCTCAACCACTGCGGTCCCTCCCACCATTTATCTCGGGCTAAAACCTCAGCGGTACAACCCCTTGAAGGCAGGTCAGCAGGATTCAATTGGCCACGAATAAAGTACCATTTTGAAGGATCACTTAATGAGCGAATTTCGGTCACTCGGTTGTAAACAAAAGGTGCCCAATTTTCATTTCTTTTTATCAAAAGAGCATTGGCCGAATCAGTCCAAATAAAAAATGGCAATGTTTTCTAATTTCAAATCAGTTTTAACACTACTTGCTAATCTAGCCCCAATATTACAAGCCAATAATTCTAACCGCGGGATAGAAATTGTTTTCATAGGAGCAACTCGGCTTCTTGCTTGAACCAACTGACAGAAACCACCGTTCTCATTTTTGGTCCGTATAAATATACACGTAGCATACGCTACTTTACTAGCGTCGCAAAAAACGTGTAATGAATGCAACTCATCTGCATCTCGAGAAAAACACCTACGTATTTCAATAGTCCCTAATTCTCCTAATTGTTTTTTCCATTTTTCAAATTTTTTCTTGATAGAAACAGGTAATTCCGTGTCCCATGTCACTTTAGCTTTCCAACACTCCTGTAATAATATTTTTGGTTCTAATGTTACAGGACATGTGTATCCGATAGGATAAAAAATTCTGTGTACAGACGATAAAATGTTTCTTTCAGTTACAAGGCGATCATCCTCTGAAATTTCTTTTAAATCAACTGCTAGTGTATCCCTTCTAAAATCCCACATTAGCCCTAAAACAGGGACATTTTCCCCTGTAAAAACTTCTTGAAAACTATGCTCCCACCCGCGAAGCTCGAATTTAGCATTGTTAAGAAGAGTTTTTGACTCTTCGATAAATCTGTTTAGCTGTTCCTGCTTATCAACACTCGTAACACAGTTTTCTACATAAAATGACTCTAACAATTTTAACGCAGTGTTTTTAAATTGTTCAGGTGCATTTTTTAAATGATATTCTAACGTGGCACCTAGAAGGTAGGGGCTACATGAAATGCCAAATACTACTCTTCTATGTTGAAGCGTTATCAACTTTTGAGGGTCCCCTTCTTCATACCATAGAAATTTCAAAATTGATCGATCTTTTTCTGTAATGCCAATCTGTAAAAAAGTCTTTTTTATGTCCGCAATTACCCCTATTTTCCCCAATCTAAATCTATTTAAAACAGAAGGAATCAGTTATACGAGGTTAGGCCCCTTTTCAATACAATCATTTATCGATGGTGAGTCCTTTTCCCGAGCTGAAACATCAAAAACTGGCTGCACCTTTGTAGTGGAGTTTTCTTTAAACACTGCTCTATGAGGAAGGAAATGCTCACTACCTAACGTTTTCCTCTGATCAACCTTTTCAATTATTTTCTCGTCTAACCATTCATTAAATATTTGATTATAATCACCTAATTTTCCTATCTTTTTTAATGAATCGACACATGTTTTTAATCTACGTCGAGCGATATTTTCGTAACTGGGTAGTCTAGGGTGGCCCTGTATCCATGGAAGACTAACTTCATATCTACCCTCGTCATCTACTCTTATATTACTAAGAAAATGTTCTTTAGTGGCTAACTCTATCTCTTCTCTACTCTTTTTCTCCCCAGGATCAGGAATTCCTAAAGTGTCAAGGTGCCATAACTCGGAAATTTTTGCCTCTTTGACATGCAGCGAGAAAACTATATTTTTCATATTTTTATTTTCATAACCTTCAGTTTTCCCGAGAATTGTCCAACCTAAACGAGTTCCCATGCAAACTAATTGCATGCACGCCCTGTAATTGTTTTATATTTCCGGTAAATAATTTTCCGGCGACATCTGCACCAATTAACTCATGAATTTCATCAGGAGAAAATTCGTATAGTAAATCATTATTTTTAGTGACTCTATCAGTCAATAAAATTCCGTACCGTTTTATTTCTTTAATAAAGCATCCTTCCGGTATAGGTGAAATTTCAGAGCAAATCTTTTGTTGGTCTAATACCTCAAGTTTACATCGATAACTATTATCCATATTTCCCAAATTAATTAAATATCTATCGTGTAGTTCTTCACATCGTCGACCCCCAAATAAACTATGCACTATTCTTTCTTTACTTATACTATTATATCCTAACATGTTAGCAGCAAATTTTGATATATACGACCGTTGCGACCCCGTGTCATATAAAATTCTAACATTTCGTACGATATCCCCATTGTATATGCGAACAACCAATGTTTGGATCAAAACCCTTTTTCTAGAAGTTGTATTCGGAAGCATACAATCTTTATTAGGAGTAGAATCCTCTTTAGAATTATCGCCTAAATTAATTTTATTCTTTTCTATGCACATGAACTGGTGGTGATTTTTCCCACAATGAGTACAATTAGTTTTAATTTTACAAGCTTTAGCCAAGTGGTTGGCATTGAAGCATCGAAAGCAAGCTCCTTTTTTTAATAAAGCATCTTTTCGCTTCGCGAGTGTCATTTTCCATACCGCATTACAATTTTGACTACGGTGTTTATTTTCGCAAAAGACATACTGTTCTTCCAATTTTTTTTCATCTGCATTATACAGTTCGGCCACCGTAGGAAGGGAAAAAATTTTATCCTTACGATCGAATCTAAGTTCTCTGTTTACTGAAACATCTTTATCGAAAGAAAACCCACTCTTAGCCAATTTGACCGTTTGCTCCATTTCAACTTCAATTTGTAAAAATTTCATTAAAGTATCTAATTTATTAATTCCCTGATCTTTATATTTATCATTAACAGATAAAGTGCCAAGATGTCTTTCCCATAATTTAAGAATATCTGAAGGCAATGCTGATTCGACCAATGGATATAAAATCGAAGAATAGTTTTCGCTCGATACGCCTAACATTTTTAATGACCGAAGGTATGTTTCTATTTTATCATACAACTTAACAAGGGACAGTCTCTGGCCTTGTCCTAAAGAATTATTTATAACTAAGCCTAGTACTTCGCGTATGTATAATTCAATTAGAATATCTGTTCTACCGAACCGTGCCTTCAACGATTGTATCGCCTCTAGATAGCTATCGGCTGTAGGGGGGAAAGAATCCACGATTTCCCGAGCTCTAGATCCCTTTTGGGTAGCCTGAATTAGATACTGGATTTTATATTCGTTCACTATGTCGGAGTCTTCGTGGATTTTTTCAAATTGGCCCCAAAAATATAGCCAATTTTTTATATCACCATTAAAGGGCTTAAGCTCTAATTTAGGTAATTTAAACTTTCTTCTAGTAGCCATACCATCTGATGATAAAGAGATAACCTGATTGCTCTCTTTCTCTAACCTTTTTATGTATCTAGATAGTTTATTTTTCACCTCTCAATAATTGGTATTATATTTATCTGTTTGCTCGTATTCAGCATCGAATGCGTCTTGTGAACAAGTTTTGTCTGCAGATAAAAGATCCAAAATTTGTTTATCGATTAATGAGAGCGCTTCATGTTTTGATTCTAACCTATCTGAAAGAGACGACAGACTGTCGATATCATCACATTTTGCCTGCAAAGTATCTTCTATTTCTTTTATCAACTTTGTGAAGTTGGAACGCACTGGCGTCCTTGATTTCTTTAATTTATCCATACTTAATGTTCAATTCTAGTTAACTAACTTCTAATTAACTTTCTAATCTTTAATTCCAATCATCTACGGAGCAGCCGATCCCGGCAGGGATGCCACAATTATGTGGCAACTCCGACTGCCTATATTAAAATGCAGTCTAAGCTGCCGACATATAAATAGTCAATTTTAATCTTAATTGATTTCTAAATAAAATTGGTAAGATACAAATTTTCTTACTTCTAAATTCCAATCGGGACATCGGTGCTCCGCGGTCTTCAATAGAGCATATCTTTCAGTAAACAAAAGTTTTATTCCGAACGAATCCCCCAGACATTCACGAGAGACTTCTTGACACGAAAAAAATTAAAGGAAATTATTAAACACAGCACTATTTAATAACAAATAACACGACGAAAACAAATCATTATATACAGCTTTTTAACTGAGCGAAAAACGCTCTCAAAACAATCATAATCAGAAACTAAAACTAAACGTTAGAGTTAAAAACTAAAGTTCTAATAAAAAATATTCAAGAACAGTTACAGGAGAGAAGAAAAACATAATGTTGCGCGCATGCGCCAGTTTCATTGTCTCTTTTCAGCCAATCAGAGCACATTCCTACCTCTACATTGCGTAGATGCTTTTTACGTTTCACAATTTTGAGAAGAAATGGGGGTTTTGGATGATGCAACAGGAAATGAATTCCCAATTACAACATAAGCCTAGCTTGCTTAACAGCATGTTAAGCAGGTTTGTTAAATGTTTGTTAAGTTATTATAATAATTTGTTAAGTTGCTAATATTTGTTAAGTTATTATATTAATTTGTTAAGTTGCTAATGTTTGTTAAGTTATTATATTAATTTGTTAAGTTGCTAATGTTTGTTAAGTTATTATATTAATTTGTTAAGTTGCTAATGTTTGTTAAGTTATTATATTAATTTGTTAAGTTGCTAATGTTTGTTAAGTTATTATATTAATTTATTAAGTTTCTAATGTTTGTTAAGTTATTATAAACAGAATTAAAAAAAATTAAAATACTTATTATAGAAAAACACAATTTCTTTATAAATACATACAAATTATTTTATTATAGAACGCACACAATCATTCTTAATATAAAATATTCTAAAAATCATTCTTAATATATTCCCAGTAGAGCAAACTGCTCTACCTGGTTGCCATACAAAGCAAAATCTCACCAATGTCACCGGGTTGTTCAGGCATAAAACAACCAAAAATATATCCCAGTGCATCTGAGACAGTTGTACCTTTAACTATATTATAATTTTAAAATAGACTTCGCAGTTTTGATTCTCAAATTTCTACGAATTAATAAAGCTAGTATAACTGTTAAAATATAGTAGTATTAAAAATCAGCAACATTTGGCGACTATGCTTTTACAGCAGACAGCACATATAAGATAAACAGAAATCACATGCGATGATATAGTCTCTAAAATAACCTGAATTTTTGCATCTCGTAATCGCAAATCTAAAATCAATTATTCAAAAAAATTGCATCATGCACGCTTTGCAATTATACCAGATTTGTTTCTGAAAGCTCTGCATATGGAAGCTTTTCTTACATTTCTGGAAAAGCTTTCATTACGTCATTCGAGATAAAAAGTGGATTTTTGCATCCCAATTACAAGCTGTCTTCGCTTTTTAGAAATATCGGCATTGCTCTTTAATACTTAAGAAAATTAATCTTTGCTATTTATTCATCGGAACAGTTCTTTTAGTTCTATAGGGCATTAAATGGGAAAACAATACAGTTTCATACATCTTAAATATATATTTTGGATCATAATACTTACAAAGTTTTCGTTCTTTCGTTTTTGATTTGTTTCTTTTGAAACAGAAGCCGCTTCTACACATATTTTTTTAACACTTGAGTTTTATGACTTTTTTAAAATTTACTCAGCCATCCATAACTTACTTAAAAGAATTTATATTCACATTTTTCAGAAAACGAATATGCAATTTCTTGCAAACTATTTCCACTAATAGGCACGTTTTGGACCTTGATTTTCTAAACCATGAAGCAATATTTCCCAAACATCTGCGTTTTTCATTGTGGGTAGCTATAGGCATACGATAATATAAAGGGAAAACTGTGCCTCTTTCAAACATTGAAATCGTTTTAGGCATATATTTCAATATTGTGCTGAGAGTGCTAATTACAATCCCAAATTGTTGCGACATCAGTTTTCATAACATTGCATTCAACACGTGCTATAATTTTCATTTTTAAATTCAAATATATTTTTCTGCCGGACATAACGAGGGTACAATTAATAAAAAAAAATAACACGAGATAAATTTACAGGAAAAGCAAACGGAAATTCATATAAAAATACATTCGCGAAAAAAACAAAAAAGAAACAGAATCCGTTTCAGTTATGTTGTCAGTTACTCTGTCTGCCTTTAAAAATAACCCCATCCCCCTTAAAATATCTTTGGGAAGTATCAAAAACATCTAAATTGAAAACCGCTGAAGGTTGTATTGGAGAAATAAAATAAAATTTCCGTGCCGTATTTTAAGCTTAAAAAAATCTGCATCAAATTCGATATATCGTTTTTTCTCACTTTTCATGCTCGAATTCTTTTTATTATAAATATTTTGTTATATCGTTTCGAATTTTGCATTCTTTAACATACACACCAACCAAATGCTTATGAGCTTTTCGTTAAATTGAAATTCGATAAAAAGTGTTTCAACTGCTCTAGGGTATTTTAAGAAAAAATATACCATAAAGAAAAAAAAATAATTGACAATTGTTGTACGATTGAACATAAAAATAGTCACCTATCCTGGCCCGTTAGCAAAATGTCAATAAAAACAGAAGTCATAGTTGCGGAAGATTACTTATCTGAACGTTATCTGAATTATATTTGTATTCTGCTTTTAACTTTATTACACGTATTGGTGTAACATAATATGTTAGATTACAACACGCACTACACATGAGCGTGTGTGTGTGTGTATGTACATATGAATGATAAAAATTATATTTAAAAATAAGCACTCATTCAACCATGTAAACAATTATTTTTGTTAATTATTCTTAAAGCAACACACACATCGTAAATTTAATTTAAAAAAATTGCAACATTATTCAATTTTTTTCTTTTTTGTTCTTTAAATAAGAAAAAAATAAATATGGTTTTATTGATCTTTTTGCATGTAACACATATATTTTTAAAACTATATTTAATTACTAAACTAGAATAAATCGATAAAATTAATAGAGTATATAAAACAAAATGAATCCAAATATTAACGATTTCAAATATTGTAAGAAATGTATTTTTGTTATCTACTATATATATATAAAATACAAATTGAAATTTCGTTCCGACTGCTTATAACTGGTGTTAGTTTATTAAAAAAATAAAAATAAAGGAATTTTGGAAAGTATGTCTTTAGTTTTATATAGTTCATAAATATTTTATCATACCATACTAGCTACTTCCAACTTTCGGGACCGCTCATTAACGTTGTACTTACTTTGACTACTTTATCTATCATAATAGAAATAGTAACGTAGGAAAATAATTCTCATACTCAGTTGTTATATAGCTAATAAACTTAATATTATTTTGAGACTGTCCAATTAACTTTTTTATCAAATATGCTATAGAGGCTTCCTCAGAATGTTCATAATTTTTCTTCACCATGAGATGTTGAGTGAAGGATAATGCATTTCCCAAAGTCCTGCCATGATATTAGTCAACCATCTTAAACATCTTTGACAAATTGTTTAACTTTTAGAAATTTGTATATTTTATGAGCGTCTAGATTGAAATCTCGCAATAGGATCAGGAGACAAAAATTTTCCTATTAAAATTTTTTAGAGATACATATAAAAATAAGGATATAAATTTAAAAAAAAGGAAAACATTTCTTCAAAATTAAATAGATGCTATATGTAAATTATAATTTCAAGAAAGTTACAACTTTTTAATTAAAATTATGTAACGATTTCTTAATGTTTTTAATGTCTGATTCTATTTATATAGAAGTTGATTATGTTAAAGAAAACCACATACTATTATAAATATCTCAATAAAATGAAAACGATAGTATATAAGAATCGAAATTGAAAAAAAAAAATCAATTTTAGCTTATAGATGTTTCGCTTTCATGAAAAAGAGAAAAATCAATAAAACTAATAAAAGATACAAATTAAATCTAGGCCACTTTTGAATAAATTTAGCAAAACATAAAACTGCCTATCTGTTTTCGACAATATAATATTGATGACAATAAAATATTGAGAAATAACATAAATGCGAATTTATAACTCATAAACTATATCAAAAGTTTGAAAAAATATTCAAAGTCGTGTAAATTTTGGTTTAAAGGCGTGATATCAAATATGCGTATCAATAACATTTGATAATACATTTTTTTTCCAACGTTCAACTTTATCAATTCTTTCAGAACTTAAAAATATCATCTGTATTTTTTTATATTATTGAATACTATGAAAAATAAGATTTATTTACACAATTATACAAATTTTATGTCTACACTGAATTTTGCTTTTTACAGGAAGACGGATTAAATGTAAAAAGACAAGTTCTGTAAAATTCACAATAAATTCACAAATTCCATAATAAAATATTCAAGAATCTCTAGAGAGATTTTTCATGCTTAAAACGTACACAAAGAAAAACATTGAGAAGACGTGTAAGTTTTAAAACTTTTATTCATCGAAAATATGTAAAATAACATAAAAACAGATTGCGATTGTTCATTTAAAATAATAAATTTAAAAGAAAAATATAAAAGGACAAACTACAGTGCGGTTCTGAAATGTAAATTCGATGTTCTTTTCGACATGTCGAGTAAAATGTATCAAGTTTCGCGCAATGAAAAAATCAAGATAAAAATGTGGATGAAAATTTAAAATAGAATATTTGCTGTATCTATCATAGAATTTCTTAGTTGTTTTCCTTTTCCTTGATTGTTTTTATAAGAAAATTTAAAGTCATTAAAATAATAATTTCTTGAAATTAAAATTAATCTTTTACTTCGAATTAAAAGTTAAAATTTACATATTACTTGGCATCTTTCACACAGATTCCATTTCATACTTTTTACTAATTACGTTATCTTAAATTTATTCTACATTTTTCTCACTTACTTTGTTTCTATTTTTCGTTTCTATAAATACAAATACTATTGTTAATTTATTTTATTTTCAACACATATAAGTTTTTCTATGCCTCAGTATTTCATTTTCATTTTGGCATTGCGCCAGTAAATTTTCATTTCCGGCGTCCGTAATTTTTTTTTCTCTTAGAATGCTTACATTTTATTCGAATTTTAAACGTTCTATTTCTCCCAGAACGTTTTATAATTTTCTTCCTTCCCAAATTTTGGGAATCGCTTTACTCCATTTTATTTAATCCGCAGTCATTCCGAAAATTCGAGGCTTTGATTGGATAAAGTCTAGTTGTTGTACGCTTTTTGTAATGTTCCGCACCAGGAAAAACATTATAAATCAAATAAAGGTTTGAAAATATTAAACTGAGCTAAAAGTCATGTTTACCAGACAGAGACATCGTAAGGTCATGTTTTTTTTAGTGTTAAAATGTTTTCTTTATGGAATTCTAGAATTTAGACCATAATACTGCACTCTGCACAGAACTATACTTTGATTCAACGCACCATTGTAGTGCACCATTTCATGTTGCATACACCGAGATGATTGATTTCTGTGGCCTACATATAGGGACCTTACTCTTACCGCTAATTGCTTTCCTTCACCATTTTCTGCCTTTATTAGTCGTGTTTTGCGTGACTTAGACATCCCTTTGTTAATTCACTTCCAATTTTACTTCCGATTTTATCTTAACAATAGCTTTCTACACTTCAAAATATTGTTATACACTAATTTATGTGTAACTAATCAACTCTTTATGATGTTTGCTAAATTTTATTATGCTTTACTAGCTTAAAAATTGAAAGATAGCAAAGAACTTTAGCAATTTTTTAACAATCACAGAAAGTAGCGATAAAAGTCCGCCTATAAATACCAAAATATGACATATTTTTTTTTAAATACGTACTATATCTTTGACTGACACATTACCAAGTAAAATGGAATATGTCTGTTACTCCAAGCATTCATATGCATTTGCTACATTCAAGAAAAGTAGAAATAGTTATCATCAACCTAACCGGCTTTTACTGCCTTTTTTTCTGATTATTGGGATATAAAGTTTGATAAAATAATTATAATTTAACAAACTGTATTGCATAATATTTTTGATTAAATTATCTTTCTAGTGGTATATAGTTTTTATGGTATTATTAAGAAATATATATATATATATATATATATATATATATATGTATATACATATTTGTTGTTATGATCCAGCAAACTTCAAAAATTATTTTTACTAAAAGCTTTCCACAATTTTGATCACCACTATATATATATATATATATATATATATATATATATATATATATATATGTGTGTGTGTGTGTGTGTGTGTGTGTGTGTGTGTGTGTGTGTGTGTATTATCTTCAGCTTCATTTTTCCTCGATCAACAACATTTTAAAATCGAGGTTTATTCTAAGCAACCCCAATTTGTTTATTTTGTATTAGATTTGATGTATTTATCTTTAAAACTAAAACAGAAATCAGAAGGACTTGTTTATTTCCCTTTTAAAGTGTTTTTATAAAAAAAATAGTTTTTCTTAGCGCACTGCATACATATATTATACTGTTATTCACCCAAATGACATTAAATGTAAAATCAGCCCATGAATAAAAAAAATATATAATTGATATAATTTTTTTAACTGTAGCAGACTATTAAACTTTATTAAATAAAACGCTCAACTTCAAACCACAGATAATCTCGAATGACATCACAACTTCAATTAAGCTGTCTTCTCAGATTTAGTATAGAAAATCTAATTTATTACCCACTTACAACATTATATGAAAAGCAATTATGCTCCATAAATCGTCTTTAAAGAGAGGTGATTTATATTAATTAAAATGTCCTGGGGATGTTTTAATTTAATTTTAAAAGGAAGACAATATCCCACTAAATTATATTAGTTAACGTTGCATAAAGAGATGAATTTTCAAAAATTATTTTTTACGAGAAATATTATTCAGTTGCTATAGGAAGATAAGTTCTCACTGCAAAAACTCCTAAAATGAGAATGAGTATTTTTTTGTATTTTCAACAGTTTACTTTTTCAACAATTAGCGAATTTGACAATTTCCTACTGTACTATAGTTAGGAATAATTATTGTATATTGAAAATAAATGTTTGCCTTATTTAATCGCAGAATTCTTTTATTAAATAGGACGAAATTTTCTTTTCGATAAAGGTAATGGACGTTTGTCTAGGTGGCAATCAGGCCTTGTCTAATGCCTGATAAATATATTTGGCTCTAGCACATGGTCTTATATAAGATTGTCTATTATGCATTTTTTTTTGCAACCATCCTACTAACCAAACAATTTAGAAAAAAATTAAACTTTCATCTTTTTAGAATATTATAATAATCACATTATATTGAATTATTATTATTTTGGTTTTCGGTTTTTATACAATCTTGTCATTAACTATGATTGGTTCTTTCAGCTAGTTTTCTATTAGGGCAGCTGTTTTTCTTACATAATTCCACCTACGTACATAAATTTATGCAATGATCCATGTTTTGTTCAGATGTCCGTTTATGTGTAATTCAATACAGTCATATTCGAACCAGCCTTCCATTTTTTTTTTACTTTGTCTTTTGAAAATTCGAATGAATAAGTGTAGAGAGACAGTGTGAGGCCGCATTTTGTGGCACAAAACATGCAAAAACGCTAAAATCGCATACAAAAATAAATAATACTAGTAATAAAGAAATCCAAAATTGGGCTTTGAGGTACATAACTAGACGCTGCATAGTGGTAATTTCCTACTAAATTTTGTAACTATGCGTGCTGTGGTCTCTTCAGAACAAAGCCGAGACATAAACACACACATACTCACCCACAAACCTCTATCTTTATTATTATATTATCGTATAATAAAATCACTAATTATGATTAAAATACATATTTAAATGCTTAAGTGATAAACGTAGAACATAAAAAGGCTTATAAAAACCCTTTTAATATAATGATCGACATGTTTCGAACGCACAAACAGCGTGTGCGTTTTCAAGATCTGCATGATAAACAAACTATTCTCGCAAAAATATTTGAAAATTATTTTTATATAATATAATACAATTTATACTACTTTATACTATTTTAATTTAGATAGTAATTAACAAATATCTATATCACTAAGCAAATTTGAAAGAGAAGATTAGGAATGTGCATTTTACCCACTACCTAATTTAAATTTGAGTTATTTACTGTATCTAGAGAAACACGGACATTCTCATAAAATCTCTCGTGTGATTTTTACTATGATTATAGGTACTAAATTCTACATAATTTACTTCGGCCAGACTGTTGTAAACAGTTCGAATTTAAATGTACTTAGAAAACATTATGTAGACAACTTTCAAATCAAAAATCGGTTTGTCTTCTCACTTGTAATCGGTCGATATGTTAAAAGGGTAATTTTTGCCGTGCCTAGAATAAGACTTAAAATTACTTTAGTTGTATAGCTGCCAACCATCCCGCTTTTAGAGTACCACCATTTCCGAATAAAAGGATTCACATTATTGAATGAGAGAAATATAAAGATAAAATAAGAAACAATTATCATTTTTAAAAATATATTAGTATTAAAATTCGGGAGACTTTAACAGCTACGCATTTAACAGTTTAATATAGAGTCTGGTTTTGTTTCTTTAATTTATGTAAATTATTATTTTTTTTTTAAAGAAAAGTTACACAAAGAAAAGAAAGTAAAGGAAGAAAAAAGAAAAAAAAATATTTTTCCAGGATGCAGTGTTTCTACCGGTTTAATGAAAGAAAAGCTAATAAATAGTTTTTTTTTAATACAAAAAATGAAATCTAATAAAGGATGAAGGTCTTCCAGGCAGTTTTTACACACAGACGTCTCCTATTTACTCTTTAATACTTTTAATAATTTAATATAATAAATAATAATTTACAGAAATATTATATATATATATATATATATATATATATATATATATATATATATATATATATATATATATATATATATATATATATATATATATATATATATATTTATCTCCATAGCATCTTTATTCACTTTTAGTATTTTAATTAATCATTACTACATCCAATTTTACTTTAATGTAATTGGATTTATTATTCATTTTATATTTAATTTCATATGTATTTATTATTAAATATTATTTGTTTTATTTTTATTAACTAATTACGACCACTTAAGATAGGATGAATTCATTTTTAACATTGATTTTTCCATTGTATTTCACTACATATTCTGCTCATAGATGGCAGCACCATGGCTTGTTGCTTTAAAATATTCAATATTTCCATGTAGTTTATTTTCAAAATCACAGATGGCAGCACCATGGTTTGTGATGCTTTTAAAAAATTCCATATATCCATGTAATTCATTTTCTAGATTGGCAACAGGGTTTATAATCTTCTAAAACTGCTTTTGGCAACATTTAGTAAATTATTTCCCTTTATTTGACTTCATGTATCTGGTAAGTGTTGGTAGTAGGAATCCATCTTCATCGTGTAGATTCTGGCATTCGTCGATCTATTATCCAGTTCTTCTCTTATAATTCTGGGTAAGGTTTCTCTCTTTTTAAGTATTGTATTTGTTTTATGAATTTTCAGTCTTTTTTTAATTATATGGTTATGGTCATAGAGTGGTCGTCCCAAATTCATATTCTTCAGCAATTTTAATGCTAATATGAAGATGAAACCACTCATTTTATTTGTGGAATTTATGCATTTAGGACTTGATAATTCTGTATAAATTCCACAAATTTCATTCATTCTATTTTATTCAATTTTTAATTTAATTTCTACTTCTTTTATATTAGTATCTAATATCTATATTCATTGTGCTGGGGTTACAATTTCGTTGTCAATAAATTATTACTTCCTAAATCATAATTTCAAGTTTCAGTTGGTGTTATCGTAATGTTTCATTAATGGTTATATATATATATATATATATATATATATATATATATATATATATATATATATATATATATTCAGTTTCCAACAAAATCAGAATATTCCATAACAGAAAACATTCTTTGAAGTTATTGCTTTTTTTGTGTAATCAAAAACTGCAAGTATTTGTAGACGAAGTAACTTCCATATAAAAATACCCAAAAACTCTTTGTAAGAAGAATAAGAAAAAGTATGCATGTGTAATTTAAACTTTGTGTTTCTTGTGCATTGAATAGGATATAATAAATAAAGACGTATTCAAAAATAACGTTCATATATTTAAAATTGGCATGTATGATACTAAAAGACTGTTATTATGTGATATATAAGTTTACGAAAAATATATAACTGCTGTTGTAGAAATAATCTCCTTACTATTAAATAATTTTTCAAACAGAAAAATATTTTAAACAAATGACTTTGTATACCGATACAATTTTTATAAAGGATTATTGTATCAGAATGTGAATTAAGATGTGTAATATGCGTTATTGCATGTATCAAGTGTATTATCAATAGGAGCTTTTTAGTACATTCCGACATGATCTGTCAGTACTGCAAAACAATCAGTGTATTTCTGCCATTGTATAAATAATATTTAGTGCGCCTAGTATGTGTTTAGATTTTTTATTATAATTACAGATCTCAAGTAACCATTTCTTTTTTTTTATATATAAGATCAATATGTAATGTAAATTGAAAATACTAATTTAAAAAATAAAATAAAATCTGTACTGCAATTTTCGAAATTATTTCACAAAATTATACTCATCACTCTAACCTGCTTATTGCTGCATATTTCCCATTTGAATGAAAAACAGTTGAAATGTTTAAAAAAAACATATTTCGTTGAGAATATCTTCTCTCATCGTACTGATTTCATCTCAAGTTTACTATGCTAAAAAGATGCATTTTATAATATGTTTAAATTTTACTTTTACATGGTATTCAAGGTTTATTTGTTATTTTATATGCTTGATTTATGTGTCTTTTTATAAATTCACGTCATTGACGTTGTGAATATGTTTGAATGCATAAAAACGCAGAAGGTTGTGTGTCAGTAATTCAGATATCATAACGATGGCTCCAATAATGTAGTTAAAAATGTGGAAAAATTACAATATTGGAAATATTAATACATCAAACTATGTTTGCTAAAATATTGGCTGTCTAACAATTAACTTATCCGTACTTTCGTCTATGTAGTTAAAAAACGATTCTAAGATATTTCACATATCTCAAATACATTTAATATACATTATGAGTTATTTTTTTATAGATTAAGCAGTTAAACTCATAAAATAATAAACATAAAAATCACAATATCTTTGACGAAATATTGTTAAATTCTACACAATATTTAAACAAATACATTTCATCACACGATACTGATATGAATTACCTTATATATTGAAACATATACAAATTATCCTTTTCAAAAAAAAGCTGTCTGTAAACCGTTTGATTGAAATTTACTTGAATGATAAAATACATAAAACAGAATGTAATTCTAATGTTTATCCTGATAATTATTTTGACGTATGTCAATTGAAGTGGATTGTTTTTTCTTCTGACAAGACATTCTTCATTGTGGAATTTAAAATTTTACTTTCATAAAAAAAAATTATAAAGATATATACCTAGATTTGTTTCAGATGTAAAATTACCTCAAAACTTTCAAAAAGTTTTGAATAAAAATATTCAATAGGTATTTTTTTTATAATTTCTTACTTTTTTCGCGCCACATGTTTTTTGTTTTGCAAATTAAATTTTATAATGTATCAATTTTTTTTCTTCCAAACAAAATCCATTATAAAAACAATTATATATCACTGTTTACAATATGCGCATAGCAATTCTTAAAATTTGACTTCAATATATTATAATATTTTATTACATTAAAAATATAGTAACATCAAATACTAAATATTCAATATATAATACATTGCTCTCATATACTCATATGTATGTAGTTTAATATATAACAAAAAATAAAACAATTAATAGTCATTAACACAAAATTAAAACAGGAAAAAATAACTATTAATTTTCAACTTGCACTGTAAAAAATTTGCAGCAAACTGCCCAGTCATTTGTCCGTTTTTGTAGAAAATATTTACATAACCGTAATTTAATTATATACTGACCATAAAATGAATAATAATACGGTCAGAATATAGTTAAATTACGGTTATGCAACCGTTTTCTACAAAAACGCTCAAATGACTGGACAGTTTGCTGCAAATTTTCAACAGTGTGATTTAGTGCAAAATAATATGTAAATAATTCTATATTTCGCAGGAAGCTTAATTGCCCCAAAATATTTCAAAATCATCGGCATGTAATAAGAAATGGAAATTCTGTGTAATTGATTCACTTTAATTACATATAATCTAATAATATAAAAATTCAAAAATAAATATACGTATATTAATTTCAAAGAAAAGGTAAATTGAGTACAAAGAAATTTTCAAAAAAACACTAATTTTCGATTTATTTTATCAATTATCTCAGATTTATTTCCAAATCATGAATGAAAGATATCTCATGGATGAAACGCCCATAATTTTATTTTCAAAGATAATGAACCGTTTCATCGATATCCAATATCTTCTTATTAAATATTAAACAACGTGATGATTGCAAAAATATAATTTTCCAAAGATCACAGAATTTTGTTTAAATTTAAATGATGTTATATTTTTTTCAGAAATCATTCATTATTTTTTAAATAACCCGATGTTTTTTACCAAATAATAAACAGTCTAATAGTATCAGTACATGTAATCATATTTCGTGTTAGATTTCATAAGAGGTAAAATCTCGAAACTATGCAAATTGTTATGTGCAGTAATTGTGATGTGAAAGAAATTATAATGTGTGTTGAATAATTGAATTGTCGAAGAAAAAAATATTTCAAAGTAAAAAAAGCGACTTACTTGGTTATAGCGCCACTGATTAGCAGATTTATGCATTACATGTTTATAGAATATTTATAGTGGTGTTTGATGTAAGGAATTGATTTTTCAGCGACGACTTATCAAACACTGAACATAAAAAAGTATAATCTATGTTTAAAGTTCATGCAACTTTTAAAAAAAACTGTCTTTATTAAAATGGGAGGGTTTGAGAGATCTGAACCACGCCATTTTCTACGCTACTGGATCTCTCCAGTTTTTTTCTTTTTTATAAAATTCGTAAATGAAATTTTGAAAAAAAAAAGTCTGATATGCCAACCAATTACACATATATATATACAGCTCCAAGTAAAAAAAAATTAGAGTAATTCATTTCATTTCTGTTTGAAATTGCATTTTGCTTTATTTCAGTGTAGTACAATTGAAAAAGAACAGCGATTGATGTTTTAATGATTTTGCATATTATTAAATAAAATTAAAACTGTAAAAGATTAAATTTTCAGTAAATATTGAATTTTTGTAGCATTATTTCCATTATTCAAAATATTAGAATAATAAAATAGGTGGTTGAAAAAATTAGAATACTTATGAATTTTTCTGATTGGATCAGAAGGTTGCATAAATTAAACATAAAATTAGCTTCTGTGGGACTTCTTCTTAAGTTATAAAAACGTTATGAATTTCGACCGTTCGTTCGTTCCCTCATAACGGTGTTTTCAAAGTATCCTATTATTATTTGCAAAAAGAATGTCGTAATCAGCAATATATCGTTAGTTACTTAAAATGTTCTTAATCAATTGTTAGTAGATCAAAAATGCAGTATTTCAACTACGGACATTTTATAAACAAGCATCTGAATAGCGACCGAAAGCCAAATACTACTCACAGAGATGATAGAAAGCTAAAGAGTATCGCTAAAAAACCGTTTTAGAAGTGTAAGATATTTTCATCGCAAGTGGAGAGAACACGGTGTTGATTTGAGTTAACCTACCACACTAAGAAGTCTCCATAATATTGTATTCAATCTCGTGTTCCAAAGCTAAAGCCACACATGACTATTAAAAAGGAAAGTGAGAGAGTAAAGGGGTGTAAAAAAGGGCTTTTATGGGGTCTAGATAATTGGAAAAAGATATTAATTAGTGATGAGAGTGTGTTTTGCGGAACATATTGTGAGCAAGGCGAATGAAGCAAGAAGAATATCAGAAGGACTGCATGAAACGATCAGTGAAATTTGTAGCCAGTGTAATGGTATGGGCTTGCATGACTGCAGAATATCCTCGAAGGCTTATGTATCGATAACGAAAGGGGCTGTGTTAGTAATGATGAATTATTCATTTAAGCAATGATAAAAAAAATGCATTTGTTTTATTTCAGAAAGTTGGTTCAAATGATTGTAATTCCCTTACATTTTTAAGTGAAAATTAATTGGTATTTATAGATGTGCTCAGAACAGTTTATTTCACACATCCCGTTCTCTTTATAACAAAATATATTCAGAAGCACTAAATAGAAATCTAAATACAAAATCCAAATCTAAAATCCCTTAAGTATTTCTTTCTCACAGAAAATTCGGTAAGAATATACCGGAGCACCATATTTGGGTATAATCGCTATTTATGCTAATTTATTTATTTAAATAACAAGCAATTTATTTTCCCTCTCCACTTAATTCAAAAATTACACAAATTTAACCTGCTGTAGAATATATAAGTATTTAAAACTAATTGATTATAAAACGAGATTTATTTAGTCTGAGTTATTTATACTCAAAGTTAGGTGTCCTTCGTGAAACCTCCTGTATGAAACTGCTTATATTATATTAACCATGCAAATATTAGACGCTTTACTTTACAATGATAAAAACGACCAGTGTTTTTAGTTATTAGCATTATTATTATAAGCGTTCAAATGTCAATATGAACAATATATTAATTTCAGTGTATCTAGCATGATAATTTTAATATGAATATAAAAAAAAACAATGCATTAAATGTTGCCTTTTTTTACCTTATCTTTTTTTTTTGCCTTATTTAGCCTTTTTTTATCCTTAAGCTGTTTCAGCGTTTATGCTTATTAACATAAACTTTCATTAGCATACAACTGACAATGGCATTCTTCTAAAGTACCATGTATTATACATTTTCAATAGCTCCAAATGCTTTATCAATTGACTCTTACATATAAACAGTTTTAAATTATATATATTATATATTCATCTATATGTTTCATCTATATATTCAACTATATATATATTTCATTCATCTATAATACCACTAGCTAATAGACGTAATATGTATTGAATTGCTTTGCAAATAAATATATTTTAAAAAATGTAAAATAAAATACAAACACCGAAAACTAAATTAAATGAATTTACTTGTATGAAAAATAATTATCTCGCAAATATCATTAATCTTCAATTTCTTTGTTATTTCACAAGAAATAAAAAACATTTTTCATTTTAGATATGAAATGTCAATTGAAAAAAAAGTTTTAAAAGAAATGTTTCTAACTGACAAAACAAATAAAGATAAATATATATTTTGGATTGAATCCAAAATTGTTTCTAACATATGTCATCAGTCTCGATCCGACATTTTTTTTGGGAAAGATTAAATAGGTTCGTCTGAAAATTACTCTGATGGCCCAGCATTATATTTTTTTGTCTCTTTCTTACTGTTTTTTATAACAAATAAAAATGTTCTATAATAATTTAATAAACAATTCCCACATTGTGTTGTTTGTAAAAGTATAAGTATTTAAAGAACATTAGTCTATAATTATACACAATTGAAAAACAGAAAAATGAATAACCATCACATTTTTCCCCTCGGTGTCCCAGAGTTTTATTTCCTGAGTTATATGTATTTTTTTGTAATACTATCTAGAATAGATAAGTTAAACATCTCTGATTTATTGAATAATAACTAGCGAATTTTTTATCCTGATTTTCTAAACTTAAACCGATAGTGTGAAAAATGTACAAGCCGGGGATCGAACCCTGACTCTCGGAATAGCGCTCCAATATCAAGCATACGACAACATATAGGGGCTTTGTATGTCTCCCATGTTTGCCGCAGAAGTTTGCGTGCTCAAGATAACACTTCCATCTTGGACTGTGATTGCAGCCTTACCGACATATATAAGTGAGATATGGCAGGCTGGGTATCTTCCTCGTAGCTCAAATGCATTGGAGAGCTATTCCAAGGGTCCGTATTCGATCCCCGGCTTGGACATTTTTCACTCTGTTGGTTTACGCTTAGAAAAGCAAGTTAAAAAATTCAATGGTTATTATTCAATGATTACAGGCGTAATTCACTGCTCAAAAATGAACTCAAATTCACAATCTCTGATTTATTTTTGTTCGAAGTTTATGTGTGTTTGACTTGCCAAAAATATTGTTTTTTTAGTAATTTGTATTGCATTTCTATGTATGAAATTGATTGGTTTTACATACGATGTGCTCATAACATCATCGTAGTGTTTACGTGTACTTTATATGTATAAATAAATGGTCTGAGCGCTACAATGATGCATTGAGTGCTTCATATTGGAAAAAATCAAAATGACATACATTGAATATAACATAATTGAAATATATTAAAATTTACTCAATAAGCCTATTATTTCTAATTTCAAATGACACAATTGGACAATCGGTAAATAAAAATCAATCACACAGACTGTTTAATTCAAATTAAATTAAAGCAATCAAACCATCTGCCAAAAGAATAAAAAATAAATAAAAAACAAACTTTATAAATGCATAAGTACGATAATTCTCCTTTGGCCACAGATATGTAAACATTATTTGCAAACTTTTTAAAGATATTACAGTACACAAGGTTTTGAACCACATTTTAACGGTATTAACCTAATACATATGTCTCACGTACCCATTTAGAACAGTTCAACTTTGCACTTTTAGCAGTTATTTAAATGCAAATTGATTTATGTAACATTGGATAATTTTACATGATATGCGAAATTCAATTAATTTTGATTTCGAAGATACACTTAAATAGATAATTCTCTAGTTATTTTTTATTCTGTTTATACTTATGATGGAGGATATTTAGCGACACAGGAAAAGAGTTAGTTGTTGAGTCTTATTTTTTCATTTAATATGGTAACATATACGTCTATATGTATATTACCAAAATAGTAAAAATATTAAAAATATGAATTAGAACCACTTTCAACGTGAAAATTATTACTTGTGATGTCACATTTGGGTATGTTTAAATATGAAATCGGTTTTTCATTTTCGAAATATTTGCTATAAAGTGATTTTAAATAATTCATATTTTTATGACAATTAAAATGGAGAAACTCATCAATAAAATATTGTTAACAACATTTTAAAATTATTTCAGGTTAAATATGTTACATTTATAGATATATATTAAAACATCGGAGTTGTCAAAGATTTTTTTCATAATATGAATATTAAGAAAGTATAAATTTAACATAAAGTATTATTTCTCTGGTGCGTTTCAGAATCACACTAGCACGTTAAGAAAACCAAAAAGTGCGATTTCAATAAATTATTTCACAAAATCTACACTCAAAACTTTTTATAAAATAGCATAAAATCGCTTCATTTTATAAGTTCAAAAACCTTTTTTATATTATAAGGATTCGATTTAAATGTCTTATCTTAGCAGATGAGTATGATATAGAATCATTTATACATATATTTATTCTAAATTATTAATATTCCTAACTTAATTTTTAATATATCAATTAATATTCTCTTCGCTAAAATATCTCTTATTCTAAAACCTCAACTGTTACTTCCTTTTGTCATATGAAAGACTATCTTTATTAAATGCAGCATGTACGTTAAAAATCCATTTTAATTCCAATGCGGTTATAACAGATGTAATGTTATGTGTTCCGGGCATTCATTGACAGCTGCTTGGGCGCCCAACCTTTTTCTGTTCATAATCAAATTGTGCAAGTAATGTAATTTCTCAGATACAAAGTTTAACTCTTTCCTTTAACTAAAATTCCTTTCCCTCCGGGTTGCCCGCATGTGTCCTCTAAAATTCACAAAAATTACGGGTTCGCCAAATGTGGTAGCCTATTCATTACATCCTCCCAAAACATTTATATTAATTATCCTTAACGTACATATAAATTCTTTTGCGCGTCTGCGGTTTGTTGGCTCAATGTATTATCGCATCTTTGCCAGACAATCTATTGCCCAACGACAGATCACTCCTAACTCTTGGTCTGTCAACAACGTTTTTAGCCTCTAATATCCGAGACCACCCCATTCTTACCATCATATACTTGCTATATATCAATAAATAACTTTCAGCTGAGATGTCTTCGTTTTCATTGGATATTTGATGTCTGCCTTCCTGGATATCGAATCCGTGGGTAATTGTTTACAACGCAAATTGTACAAACGTACGGCCACAAACTATCCGAATTCATGCGTTATGCATTAAAATATTTCAGCCCAACATCATTCATCACCACAAAGAAACGGGATAACATGGTCACAAATAGCAAAGCACATTCTATTATACACTAGTATGTGTCGTATGTACGAGTGATGAACCGAATAACACACATAATCCTGCAAGCGCTTATGGATTCATAAGCGCAGTCATTTAATCTCTAGATGTTCATAAGCAAGGGTAGATAAATCGCTTTTGAAGGAAATATCTACACGTGTAACATTAGAAACGATTACTTATAACTAAAAATGTGTTAAAGAAACTAAAACTTCATGAAACCGTTCCACACTACTTTAAAGATACAGTTAAGACTAAAATCAACTATCTATCTATATTATAAAGAACAAACGTGTCCGTGCGTAACACTGACGTCATTTTGCGAATGGTAACAGTTGACGATGAAATTTCGGTTTTGCGACTTTTGCTACAGCATTTTTTTAAATTTCTAAACATCGCACATTTTAAATTTTTACACCGTTATATAGGGAAAAAAATCTACATTCAAATGCAATGTGTTTGAAAACTGTATCTTAATTGACTGATTTATTATAACATTTAAATTAAATTTCAAGCATGGTTTTATTTTTCATCTATCTCTATCACTTGCAGATGATTACAAAATTGTATTAAACTGTTTGCACTTTAAACAGTATAAAAAGTTCAGAATTTGTTTCCAGCTAATATTCAATATCGAAATTAAAACTTCATTAAAAAATAAATATAATACTATAACTATAACACACATATACAGACATTTAATTGAAATAAGCGCTTAAAACTGCTGAAATTATAAGAATAAAAAAAAAAAAACTGCTGCAGATATCGAAATTTTTAGCCATTTCTACGGCTATTAACTTCTGACACGAAGCCAATACGAAATTACCGGTTTTAATAAATTTCAACATATTATTTGAATTTATAATTGATATAATTCATATAAAATTTTTCTTTGGTGTTATTAGTGGGCACTCTAACAAAAATTATTAAATGTAAAAGATCTATTAGAGTTTTAATAACAAAAAAAAATAGTTTTCACGCATATTCTCTATCCCGGGAAGCCCGGGTTGGATGTCCTAGTTTATTTAAATGTTTGAAAGTGCACTATCGACAATCATACAGATTTCTCATGGCCGCTGTATGTAAGTCAAAAATTGTGCAAATTTACTTTCTAATGAATAGAAATGACGTTATAAACTAAATAACGCCTTATCGCTCAATAGGGATGTTATAGGTCACCGTTGATGAAAAATCAACTGGGTATTAAAATTATCTGTGAGGAGAAGCCACGCACATCTACGGCTAAAGTACAATACTTTTTACCGAGCGCACCGCTCCAAGTATATGAAAACTATTTCATCTTAAAATCCACAATTTAATGCGAAAAAGATTTGTTTTATTTTTTAGTCTGCAAGTTTCAGTTCTCAGTTATTCTTGTGCAATTCTTAAACTATGAGGAGAAAACAAAACAAAGAAAAAATAACCAAGAACTATTATATATAAAATACAATTTTGCAGGTTTTCGGAATTTCTTTTACAAATAATAATAATAATAATAATAATAGTAATCGTTTACAGTTAATGAATCTTACTGTTCAAATTACTGTAAACAATATTTAATGGCCACATCATAATAATGATAAAAGTTTCTTAAGAGGTTATTTTGAAATTTCTTTTTTGATACCACGCACTTCACATCTATTACTGTTAAAAAAAGTTAATGTTTTTATAAAAATAATAAAAACTTTAACAAGTAGTTTAACTTGTTCAGAAGATTTATAAATTGTCAAATGTGTAGCATAAATAAAATTTTGTTCAGTAAATACACTTGAATAAAATGATATATATATATATAGATATATATACAAAAATAAGAAAACATAACAGTCTAAATGCACATTATTACTATTTTCGATATTGTTACTTTTATTTTTCATCTTATCTGTATGAAGCACATTTGCAGACATAATCTTCTAACAAGTTTCTTTCTGGCAAAATGCATTTTTCTTTTAAATGCCACCGTTAAGGCGAAAATACTTAGTAAATACTGCAGGAAGAGTGGGTCTTGTTAATGATATAGTAAGCCCAGTAATATGATTATTTATTTACTTTAATCCTTATTTATATAACCCTTATTATGTATAATTTTATAAACAGGAAAATGAAATGCTATTTATTATTAATTTATATGCCTCATAAATTTGTACGTATCTCTATAAAATATAAACTAAGAAATTCGGTACTTTCGTGTTACAGCAGCCCCAGAGGGTGAATCGTCAAGCTACCAAGATTTATCGCCTAAATATAAAGCATATATGACATTGTAATAATCTCATGATGCATATAACATTTCCTGTCGCATATGGCACAGTTATAGCCATATATGACGCATATATGACTTATATATAAGATGCATATTATGTATATATATATATGACATATAAGTCGTAAATATTATGTATATAATGACGTATATAGTACATATATGAGCGTTGGAGTATATATATCCATATATATCATGCACAGCACATATATGATGCATATATGAGTTTTGCGATGATCTTGCCGAAAGCGTAACAGAAATCTTGGCGTAATCGTAATTGTGGGGGCGCTATAACACTAAAGTACCAGAAATTCAAAAAAGAAAATGCTTGTTTGTTTACGATAGTTTTACAATAATCTGCAATAATATTATATATTTAACTATTAAAATGTTTTCAGCTATTTTCACAAGGTTTTAGATCAGATACTAAGCTGTTAAAATGGACCCTTATTTCTAAAAAGAAAAAAATATAGTATTCGAAATACCTATATTACAGTTTATCAAAAACTGATTAATACATTATAAAACGTACTCGGAAAATATTCCGAAAATCAGTGGCAGCAAAAGTAATTTCGTTTTTATTAATGATCTTTTAAATCTCAAGCATATATTGGTTTCTGATGTTCCTAAACTTAGTGTACCCAATTAATTGGTTTAAACAATGTTGTTACTGTATTTATTTACTTTCCCCTTTCATTTTTACAAATATGCTTGAACTTACTGGGTGGAATTAAGATGCAATTGATTTTATTGCGTACACACCACACTCGTTAGTGAAATAGAATGTTAACTGTATTCCTTAGATATTTGATAACTTATTGGTTGATTCGTTTCCCTCCTAACCGATTTTTATTGTTAAAGTCACTCTTTCTGAACAACATTTAGATATGAAAAACATTTATTCCAGTATTCCGTTACTACATAATTATTCGCAAAAAATTTAAATTAGATACAATTGATTTTATTGCTTACACACCACACTCGTTAGTGAAATAGAATGTTAACTGTATTCCTTAGATATTTGATAACTTATTGGTTGATTCGTTTCCCTCCTAACCGATTTTTATTGTTCAAATCCCTCTCTCTGAACAACATTTAGATATGAAAAACATTTATTCCAGTATTCCGTTACTACATAATTATTCGCAAAAAATTTAAATTAGATACAATTGATTTTATTGTGTACACACCACACTCGTTAGTGAAATAGAATGTTAACTGTATTCCTTAGATATTTGATAACTTATTGGTTGATTCGTTTCCCTCCTAACCGATTTTTATTGTTCAAATCACTCTTTCTGAACAACATTTAGATATGAAAAACATTTATTCCTGTATTTCGTTACTACATAATTATTCGCAAAAATTTTAAATTAGATACAATTGATTTTATTGCGTACACACCACACTCGTTAGGGAAATAGAATGTTAACTGAATTCCTTAGAAAGATATTTGATAACTTATTGGTTGATTCGTTTCCTTCCTAACCGATGTTTATTGTTAAAGTCACTCTTTCTGAACATCATTTAGATATGAAAAACATTTATTCCAGTATTCCGTTACTACATAATTATTCGCAAAAAATTTAAATTAGATACAATTGATTTTATTGCTTACACACCACACTCGTTAGTGATATAGAATATTAACTTTATTCCTTCGATATTTGATAACTTATTGGTTGATTCGTTTCCCTCCTAACCGATTTTTATTGTTCAAATCACTCTTTCTGAACAACATTTAGATATGAAAAACATTTATTCCAGTATTCCGTTACTACATAATTATTCGCAAAAAATTTAAATTAGATACAATTGATTTTATTGTGTACACACCACACTCGTTAGTGAAATAGAATGTTAACTGTATTCCTTAGATATTTGATAACATATTGGTTGATTCGTTTCCCTCCTAACCGATTTTTATTGTTCAAATCACTCTTTCTGAACAACATTTAGATATGAAAAACATTTATTCCTGTATTTCGTTACTACATAATTATTCGCAAAAATTTTAAATTAGATACAATTGATTTTATTGCGTACACACCACACTCGTTAGTGAAATAGAATGTTAACTGAATTCCTTAGAAAGATATTTGATAACTTATTGGTTGATTCGTTTCCTTCCTAACCGATGTTTATTGTTAAAGTCACTCTTTCTGAACATCATTTAGATATGAAAAACATTTATTCCAGTATTCCGTTACTACATAATTATTCGCAAAAAATTTAAATTAGATACAATTGATTTTATTGCTTACACACCACACTCGTTAGTGATATAGAATATTAACTTTATTCCTTCGATATTTGATAACTTATTGGTTGATTCGTTTCCCTCCTAACCGATTTTTATTGTTCAAATCACTCTTTCTGAACAACATTTAGATATGAAAAACATTTATTCCAGTATTCCGTTACTACATAATTATTCGCAAAAAATTTAAATTAGATACAATTGATTTTATTGCGTACACACCACACTCGTTAGTGAAATAGAATGTTAACTGTATTCCTTAGATATTTGATAACTTATTGGTTGATTCGTTTCCCTCCTAACAGATTTTTATTGTTCAAATCACTCTTTCTGAACAACATTTAGATATGAAAAACATTTATTCCAGTATTTCGTTACTACATAATTATTCGCAAAAAATTTAAATTTTAGCCATGTATAAAACTTGCTATATGCTTTGCAAGAATATCATTTTAGAATATTATATTTTTTCAGTAACAAAATATTAATAATTAATTTTATATAATTCTGATACTCTGGTTTTAAGCCATCTGTTAGTCCTTGTAGTAATACAGTCTCACATAAATGTAACTTTTTTTCCAATTTCAACATTTTTACGAAATTAATTTTCTATAAGTTACTCAAACTATATAATTCACAGCGGAGAATTAAGAAAATTTGGAAATATGTACATCAATAAATGTTTCAGTTAAAATGTCAGCAATTTGTTTATATATAGTAGAGTTGATACATTCATTAATATAAAATTTAAGAGCGTCTTCCTTTAAATTCTGAAAAATATACTTAAATTTCCAATCTATAATTTTATTCCTTTTTCACACACATTATCAAAATATTTCATTCATGATTTGAATTTCCATCCCTGAATCCGGATCAAACTCTACAAATTTTGATTCCGTCATGGATGTATTCTCATTTAATTTAATAAAAGAGTTACTTCTGACTTCCTTGAGAAAACCTGATCTTGAAAACATAAAAATCTAAATTTATAACACTGTCTCATCATAATAAATAAATAAATAAATAAACAAAATAGTAAATGAAAAACTATATCAATTTTAACAAAAAATAAAACTTCTATTCCTATTATTTAAAGAAAAAATAACAAATAAATTATAAATAACAAGAAATAAAACATTTTAAAATAACTTACAATCGTTGAGAACCTTTGTAGAATCCAGCTGACATTTTTCTACAAGGTGAACTACATATCTATAAAATTCTTCACTGTTAATTTCCATTGTTATTTTTCGATCTATATACTCTTTCAAAAATTTGCAGAGAACTCCGAGTTTCACAAACATAATTCTTGTAGCAAGACGATTTTCACATCAGAAATGATTGCGCTTAAATCAATTAAAATCTAAATTCCAGCAACTGCCACATTGAACAAAAGGTTTCGTACTAGTTGTGCGAATACTTAGAACAAAGTGGACTCTATCAAATGCTATAGTATTTATTTAGTTAATAAATACGATGAAGAGAAGACAGCAACGGCGGCTTGTCGCCACCAAGTTCCGAGCACATCTGCTCGCACAGGGTTACATTAACGGGTTGCCAGAAACAAAAAAGAGGGGGGGATGTTCCATCGCCAATAGATACGGAACATCCCGCTCGGCGTTGAAATATTACACGTATTTCAATATATAACAAATGTAATACAGATAATAAAGAAAACAACATGATACAATTATAAGCAAATAAAACCATCATAATAAATATACAATTAAGAATAAGAATAATAATAATAAATATTAAATAGTTACTGAGCATTAATTTAATTATCTATCATGGGCAAAATACTAATTTTAGATACAGATCTTTTAAAAATGCCCTTCGCGGTTCGTACCTCTACTACTCTGACATGTCCGTCAGCACCTGGGATTACTTTAGTAATACGGTCTAGAGACCAAGTGCAAATAGGAAGTTGTGATTCCTTTACTAATACCAACATACCTGGCAAAATATTTGGCTTTTTGAATAGCCATTTGTTTCGTTGTTGTAAGTAACTAATATAATTAGTCTGCCAACGCTTCCATATAATTTGCACCATTTTTTGTGTTCTTTGACATTTGTTTAATAAGTTATCCTTTACCTCAATTAAATTTGGTTCTGGAAGCGCATTAAGCGGTCTTCCTACGAGGAAGTGACCAGGAGTCAATACTTCAAAACTGTCGGCATCTGTCGACAAAGGAGAAAGTGGCCGCGAATTTAATATGCCCTCGATTTGTGCAATTACCGTTAGAAATTCTTCTAACGTTAAATGAGCTGAACCCACTACTCTCTTAAAATGATATTTGAATGCTTTAACTCCCGCTTCCCAAAGGCCACCGAAGTTGGGTGCTCTAGGAGGACAAAATTTCCAGCAGATGCCCTCTGATGCCAAATGGTTAGAGATTTCTTCGCTATTCATAAGTTTTCGTAGACGCTTAAGTTCTGCTGAAGCCCCAACAAAATTTGTAGCGTTGTCGCTAAAAAGTGTTGAACTTTTCCCACGGCGAGAGAAAAATCGCTTTAAAGTAGCAATTATTACTTCAGATGTTAAGTCTGAAACCAAATCCAAGTGTACAGCCTTAGTGACCATACATACAAATATAGTTACATAGATTTTTTGTAGGGTACCCTTTCTCTGGCCCTTGTATTTTATTTCAAAGGGTCCACGTAGATCTAATCCGACATTAGAAAAGGGAGAGCTAGGTATTACTCTCTCTGGAGGGAGATCCCCCATCAACTGGTTAGCCATTATGGGCTTAACTTTGAAGCATTGTACACATTCATGCACAACCTTACGTGCAATGTTTCTGCCGCTAAGTGGCTAATATTTTAGACGTACAGTAATCAAAAGAGCCTGGGGTCCTACATGAAAATCACGAAGATGATAGTATTGAAAAATAAGTTTAGTTAACCTATCCTTTGCTGGCAAAACTATGGGATATTTGCTTTTATAATTTATGCTCGCATGTGAGAGTCTCCCACCTACTCTGATTAATTCATTATAATCTAAAAAAGGATTCAGAAATTTTAACTTACTTGCAGGAGGGACTGAAGAACCCTTTTTCAAGGCATCAATTTCATGTGTAAAATACTTTACCTGAATGTATTTCAATAAGTAAATTTCCGATTTCTGGATCTCGTTGGCAGAAAGAGGACCTTTTAATTTATCGCGCTCCTTACAATTTCTAATAAATCTATAAATAAAGTCTAGAATTCTAATTAATTTAAAAAAATTATTAGTTAAATTAAATAAATCATTCACAAAATTAGAGTCATTAATGTTTAAAAGAGTCATTTTTGCAGGAGGTTTCAGTTCATTTACATATAACTTGTCACACAGACTATCTGGATTACGAATAGTCTCTAAAGATTGTTCACTAACAGTTGAAAGTTGTGGACCTTGCCATCACAGTTCACTAGCAGCAAGAGATTTTACGTCAAGTCCCCTAGAAACCATGTCAGCTGGATTGATCTCGGATGGAATGTAAGACCACTTATAGTTTTTTGATAACTGCTGAATTTGCGACACTCTGTTGCACAAAAATGTCTTTAACAAATTTGGAGGAGTTTCAATCCAAGCTAGTGCTATAGTTGAATCAGAGAACAACTGGACGGAGTCGAGAGGTTGTTTTAAGGCCTCTAAGACCTTGTTAGTCAATTTTGTCAGAAGAAGACATGCAGCTAATTCCAATCTAGGAATTGTCATTACTTTCGTCGGAGCAACACGGGACTTGCTCCAAAGAAGTTGACTAGATAGTTCATTAGTGTTGGAGATAGTTTGAATATATATGACTGCACCGTATGCCTTAGAAGAAGCACTTGCGTAACCGTTCAGCACCACAGATTTAACGATCACTTTGAAGAAACACCTTGGCACTTTAATTGCCTCTAATTCTGGTAATGTTGAGATGAAGTTTTCCCATTGCTGAGAAACGTGTGGAGGTAATGTTTCGTTCCAATCCACATTGAGTAGCCACAGTTGTTGCATGAAGATTTTTGCCTTTGCTATCACCGGTCCAAGTAGACCAAGGGGGTCATAGATACGAGCTATTTGTGAAAGGACATCTCTTTTAGTAAAGTTTTGTTTTTCACTTATGTTTACCTTGTAGGTAAATGTATCACTGAAGCTATTCCATAGCATTCCTAACGTTTTAGTCACAATTTCCTCGGAATTTCTGTGAAGGAGAAATATTTCCTGATCCTTAGGCTGTACTCCATTGGAGCACCATTTGTGCAAGCTCATGCCTCCTCTTTGGAGAAGTTGCATTAATTCTCGCTGAATTAATTGCATCTGGGTTAAATCTGAAGCACCAGACAAGCAATCATCCATATAGAAATCATTTAATAAAATATTCGAAGCCAATGGGAAGTCCCTTTTTTCATCCAAAGCAAGTTGTTGCAAAGTTTTGGTTGCTAGATATGGGGCGCAGGCGGTCCCGTAGGTAACGGTTGAGAGTTGGAAAACTTTGACAGGCGATGACTTACTGTCCTTCCAGAGAATTTTTAGGAATTTATTCTGTGACGGGTTAATTTCTATCATTCTAAACATTTGTTTAATATCTGCCGTGAAGGCGTAAATGTGCTTTCTAAATCTTACTAATATTGAAAAGAGATCTTCCTGAAGCACCCCTCCCTTATATAACATATCATTTAAAGATTTTCCAGTTGTTGATTTTGAACTTGCGTCAAAAACGACGCGCAGTTTGGTAGTTTTGTTTGATGGTCACAGGATTCCGTGATGAGGTAAATAAAAACCGTCTTCAAAATCACTATTTTCCTCTATTTCATGCATATGATTCAAATACTTATATTCATTTAGAAAATCTATGTACAAATTTTTCATTGTTGGATCACGCTCTAAACGTTGCCACAAATAATCTAATCTTTTAGATGCGAGTTTTTTAGAATTTCCTAAATTAGTTTCAGAAATTTCTGGTTTGAACCGCATTTCAACTACGTATCTCCCATCCTCCTTTCTGAAATGCGTTTTATCAAAATGTTGATTACAATATGTTAATTCATCACTGCTGCACGGCTTTAAATCATCAACATTCTCTATTTCCCAAAATGAGGTCAAGGTCTTATTGAGTGCTTCTAGATTTTTTGTTAGAAATCAATGGGTTTCATTATGCTTTATATTATTATCATAAACACTACCAGATACCAGATATCCAAAACAAGTTTATTGCAGAATTAAATTATCTTTCAGTTTTATTTGATCAGCATTTAAAAATTCGAAAAACAATTCCGCACCCAGAAGTAAATCTATTTTTTGCGGAATGAAGAATTCAGGGTCCGCCAATTTTATGTTTTGTGGAATGCTCAAATTAGAAATGCTTATCTTTCTAGACGGACTGAAATTTGTTATTTTCGGAGTGATCAGACAATCAATATTCCATTGAGAATCCCCGCTTTTATTGGATAAGCAAACTGCAGTTTTTGCCTTTATATTTATTGTTGAATCATTCAAACCCGCAATCGGTATATGAATTTTTTCTTTCTTTAATCTCAACAAAGTTGCTGCGTGAAATGAGATAAAATTACTTTCTGACGCAGAGTCCAAAATGCCACGTAACGGTCTTTTAACGCCATTAGAATCTGTAATATAAATTATCGCCGTGTTTATCAAAACGGATTTATTGTTCCCAGGAGAAAAAAACGAATGTTTGGGAATATCATCGTTTTCAGAATTCTATCTTTGCGTAAAAGCCGTCGCCGCTGTGTCTGCGACGTTTGATCTGGCCTCGTAATGATCAGTTTGCGGCGCTGAATGTTTATGTAGGGAAGTATGATGAAATTTTGATTTGCAAACAAAGCAAGTATTTTTTTAATCACAGGATGATAATAAATGTGAAGAATTTATACAGTTAAAACAAAGTTTGTTTTTCTTGACAATATTTATTCTATCTGCTAATTTCATAATCTTATATTTTCCGCAATGGTACAATGGGTGGATTTCAGAGCATAGACTGCACTTTTTATTCTGTGTTTAATCAGATTTCATGAATAAAGACTTAGAACGGTCAGAGTTAGAATTGAATTTTGAAGAAGAACTAGCACTGATGCTATTTAAGATTTGACATCTTCGTTCTAAGAATTCGAGAAATTCGTCAAAGTTAGGAACTCCGTTATCATTTAACGTGAGCTCATATTGTTTACGAGTGTCTCGATCAAGTTTGTCTAAAAGTATATTTAATAATATGGCGTAAGAGAATGTATCTATTTCAAAGTCTAAAACTTTAAGGGCTCTTAAGTTCTTTCTAACACTATCTAATAAATTTCGAAGATCTTTTGCGGATTCATGTTTGATTGGGTACAAGTTGAGAATATTTCTTATATGACAATCTACTATTCTTCTTTTGTTCTCATACCGTTGTTCTAATGCACTAAAGAGAGACGTATAACTATCGTCTGGGTTTTGTATGCTTTTGGGTTCCCCCAATAAAGCGACACGAAGATAGAAAAGCTTTTCATTGTCGTCAGAGTTTGAAATCAGAATTTTCCTTAAGGAGCGTATTAAAGGCAATTTTAAAAATGCTCCACTCCTCAATTTTTCCAGTAAAAACCGGTAATGGAATTTTGGGCAGTTTTATAATTGCTTTATGATTATTAACACTTATATCATTACTTGAAGAAGCGCTAACATTAGATTCACAATAAAATTTCTTAATAGAGGTTTTAAGACTTACCTCTATTGTTCTAATGTCCTCATCCAGTAGAGACAGTTGCTCCTCTGTTTGTTCAAATTCGTCCTCTTTCACGATTTTATAATAATCCTCCTTGATAACTTCGAACCTTTCTTGTATTCTAGTTAAACACTCCAAATGAGACTGCCATTCAGATATTTCGAAAGTATTTTCGTTAATAGCTTTGGATATTTTGGTGAGCTGAGACTTGATGTTGCCGCGCTTTCGATTTAGAGTCGTAACTGCTGCGTCCGACATACTGTTGATCTTCTTGTTGAAGATAAAGAAATCATAAGTTTTTCGTTAAAACACTGAAGATGCGCTGATTACCTCCGGGTCGCTTAGGACCAAAAATGTGCGGAGGTTTCGTACTATTTGTGCGAATACTTAGAACAAAGTGGACTGTATCAAATGCTACATTATATATTTAGTTAATAAATACGATGAAGAGTAGACAGCAACGGCGGCTTGTCGCCACCGAATTCCGAGCACATCTGCTCACACAGGGTTACATTAACGGGTTGCCAGAAACAAAAAAAGGGGGGGGGATGTTCCATCGCCATTAGATTCGGAAGAAGCGGCTTTTATTATTTTTATCAGAGCACACTTTTTGATATATACAGATATTCTGAAACATATTTCATTTCCACTCACAGAACGTCATCACTGACTTTTTATGCAACACTAGCTGTTACCCGTGACTTCGTTCACGCAACATTAAAAGAAAAATAAATATATTAATTAAGCAAAATATTTCACTCTCGATAATTAAAAACGTTAATAATTAGCTAACTATTTATCACATTTCATAGAAGACAATAAGGTATTTTTTGTTATAGGGACCTTGACATAACTCAGTCTTAAAAAAGTGAAATTTTGTGCCAAATAATCACGAAAATGAAATTGCAACCAATGGAAAAAGGAGGGCCAAATGAAATCGTGGAAATAGACGAATTGGGTAAAAACAAATGTTAATTTTATCTGATAAACAATTTTACTTTTAACGCCTTTGTGAAATGTTTTAACAGCCATCCTTCAAAAAAACATTAATTGGAAATATGCTTTTTCTTTAAATTCAATTCTGCCTCCTTGGTTTAATGTATAGCTGAAACAAATCTTGTTTTTTAAATGACAGTATGTTGACAGGGAATTTTTGTTCTCCAGAATAAATTGATTCATAAAGTTTGAATATGTGAAAATATGTTTTTATTTTTCGGATAATTTCCTGAAATCAAGATTTTGTTTTCACGATCTATTCAAAGTGAAAATAAATTCTGTTTTTCAGTTTTAATGAGAAAATAGTGCAAAAAATATACTGATCTGTTTTATTTCTCCTTTTTTATACACAAATATGGAGTAATTTACTTTCCGTTTTTAGAGAAACTTCGTTAAAATTTACAAATAAATAAATAAATAAATAAATAAATAAATATAAAATAAAAAAAATCTTAGCATCTTATTTATTTTTTTTTAAATCTGGGAGTTTGTGTGACTTCCTCGGATCAATGATGACCGGTATTAAGTAAATCGCGTTGCGTTCGATAGTCTAGGAGTAGTTGCGAAATACAAACACACAGTCAGATTTTAATATAATAGATTCGTGTTCATTTTCCTTTTCTTAAAATTATGATGTGATTTTTAGCAAAAAACTCTCATCTGTGTATAACGGATACTCATGCTTAGTAATCAGTATAGATAAAAACATTTAAAGTTTTCGTTATAAATAGGGCGTGAAACTCACTTACTTTCTATACTTACTGATCCTTGTTTTATTAATGTAAGGAATTGATTCACAGTCATTTTAAAACAAATTGGAAAATTCCCAATTTATTTCAAATATGACGTCTCTTTTTCCCCAGAGAAATCCCTTTTTAATGACATAAGTCTTGTTAATTTTCTTTTCAGGCAATTAATTTCAATACTGGCATAGGGGAAATTATGTTACTTTAACGAAATAATATTAAATCTTTAGGTTTTATCAACAAAAATGGAACTATTAACATTCGTCATTTTTTTTAGGTAATCGAGTTATTTCTTTTAGTTTTAAAATTGAAAATAACTATTTCTCGCTATCCATGACATCAGTTTCGACATGGATAATTTTGCGGGGCATATTATTGACATTTGCTAACAATTTTCTTTTGAAACTTCTTTTTCCTTTTGTTAAAATTTAAATAAAAAATACTGTATAGATATATTAGCCGTGCGCAGACGGTAAAACGCCAAGTATTTTTTTCCATACAAAAGAAAAAAAATGAAAAAAAGTGAAGAAAAAACCCAAGATCATTTTATTTCACCAATCAAAGCATATCCGCTTTATTTTCTATGTTTTACGTCATATTCGCCTGTTTCCTATGGTTACGCATATTGAAATCTTGTATTATTAACAATAGTAAAAGTTATTATTCCGGGTTTTGAATTAGTTTTGGCAACGATAAAGTATTAGCAACGGTAAAGTAAATTTAACCATTTTAAAATATTATACGAAAAAATATCCATTTATTCTCTATGAAAATAACGAAATTTCGATTTATTAAGAAAAATATTTGAATAAAATAAACAAAAACCAGCCTATATATATATATAAGGATCCCTATATATAAGATATATCCTATATATAAGATATAGGATTATTAAATGCCCCATTTTGCGCTGGCTTCAGCCTAACATTTGCACACAATCAGATTTATAATATTATTAGGATTATTTATTAATCATAGGTAAATCGAGAATCCTGTGCGACTTTTTATTGCTGACTGCTATTTTTTAGCTCCATCCAGCAGTCAAAGAAAAAATATATCAAATATGAAATGTAGGTAGAAGAAAAATAATGAACACGATTGCACTCTAATCTGTTTTATTAAATTCGAATCATCTTAATAACGGAGGAGTGCTCTCTCGTATAACTATAATCTTAACAAATATCTATGTTGGAAATTACTAGAACGCCAGCTACATTTTTTTAAAACACTAATTTCGACGGCAAAAATCTCTTCTCTCTATCTCTCTCTCTGTCACCTCGTTTGAAGAAGAAGAGCACGCAGGCAGAATTTCGTAACACGTGACCTATTTTAACTAATGCATGTTCAATTTTCGACTCGCACTATCTTTTATCAGGGAATTAATGTTGAAGAAATACCTCTCTCCTATGCTTTGGCGGAAAAAGAATTTTCTAGAAATTTTCTGGAAATTAAAAAACACGAGAAAATAATAGAATAAGTTTCAGTTTTTGCGTATTGAGAATATAAGTTTCTCGATAACAAAACAATTTAAAATAATAATTTTTTAAACCATTAGGAAATTGAAAATCGGGAATTTACACAGATTAAAATAAATAAAACAGATTTAAATACGGGAATAAATAGGAAATATTTAATATTATAAAGAATTTAAGAAAATAGGTTTTTAAGAAGAAATATTCTTATGAAATGTGATTTCTACATCTTATTTGTTGGGAAATAAAAAGTGAATTTAAGTAGATTAGGATAAAAAGTATGTAGTAGACAGTAGTGGAATATTTTTAAGAAAGGGAATATTTTAATAAACTAGGGTTGTAAACGGAGTATTAATAAAAGGAATTTTTTTATACAATAAATTCAATAGGTAAGGAATTTTAAATTTTGTAATATATATAAATGTAATTTATGAGAAAATTTTTTCAATCTATTATTTTTTTGCAGAAATAACGATATAGACGAGGCCATAAATATAAAAGGTATATTATTTTATGAATTTATAATTGTAGCGTATAACAGATAAAATTATATTTTCTTAATTTAAACATTGATAAAACACCTTTCATGACATTGCATAATATTACCAATAAAAAATAAATTCTAATCATCAAATACAGAAACAATTCAAAGTTTTATTTCTTACTCCGAGCACATTTTATATTCCATTTTTAAATATTTGGAAAAACAATTAACAGAGATTGATGTAGCACTGAAAATTAAATTTCGTGTATCGAATACTTACAGAATGAAGAAAAAGCTTAAATTAAATTCTCCGGGAATTATTATACAGTTCTCTTTATTAAATTTCTACTTTGATGTTTGTTTATTAGTTCGTCTTTTAATTTTTTTGTGGATTCCATTGCACTTCTTTTTTTTTTCTACATAGAAATATTTTAAAGGATTAATGAAATAAGTAATTTTAAATAAGGTGTACAAATGTACTTTTTCAAATTAAAAAAAATTTCGTTATTTAGAAACATAATTATTTTATTTAATAGTTTTATATCTATTTTATTTAATATTGGTTGTTATTTAGTATTAGTTGTATAATACAAATAATGTTTATATATCAGATTTTGGTAAAAAAGCCATTTATTTTGTTTTATATTTAAGAAATTAAGTATTTTTTTAAATAATGATAAATTTATTGAATTGTAGATTTCTATTTAGATTTATATAAAAGATATTTTAAACAATTTATCTAAAGGTTATTTCTTCGTTTTTACATAAAAAATAGAAATTTGCATCTGTACCAAGTGATTTAACATAATTAAAAAAGTGATATATATAACTAACTCTATGATTATAATTTATCACTACACAAAACAATAAGTTTATTAATAAATGCAATGAAAACGTGCAATGCAAAAATATATTTTATTTTATTTTATTTAAATATCTTTATCAATGTCATTTTGAATATTTCAAAAAATAATAATTTAAAAACAAATAACGAAAATTATCAAAATAAAATAATACAGCAAAATTAGAATCTCTGCACTATGCTGGTATATACAGGGTGTTTAAAAATGACCGGTATATTTGAAAAATCAATAAAAACTAAACGGGCAGCGATAGAAATACACCGTTTGTTGCAATATGCTTGGGACAACAGTAAATTTTCAGGCAGACAAACTTTCG
The DNA here is from genome assembly GCA_963931845.1 of Maratus michaelseni. Taxonomy (NCBI): domain Eukaryota; kingdom Metazoa; phylum Arthropoda; class Arachnida; order Araneae; family Salticidae; genus Maratus; species Maratus michaelseni. The sequence goes on along the minus strand of OZ007591.1, from coordinate 298,035,128 downwards.
AAATTAGTTACAATGTCCAACAACAGATGGCGCTGCAGGCGATTTGAAAGATATAGAAGAAAACGCAGTCTGTGAGTTCGCCATTCTGTAAGTCATCTTTCTGCTGTAACCGTGTTCTGTTCACAGATTGCAAGTTTGCTGTGAAAAAAATGGTTTATTCCTTAGAACAGAGGATTTTTCTGGTGTTAGAATTCCACCGCCTAGAACACAGTGTTGTTGCAACAAGACGAAGTTTTCAACGGAAGTTTTATGTAACCAAAGGACCGAAAAGCGATACAATAAAGGATCTGTTTGAAAAAATTTAATGGACTGGGAGCATGAAGGATGGTGCGCATGGTGGATATGTGGAAAATATCGTGGTTTAGATTTTTCCAGACTGCAGCGCCATCTGTTGTTGAAAACTGTAACTAATTTCGAAAGTTTGTCTGCCTGAAAATTTACTGTTGTCACAAGCGTATTGCAACAAACGGTGTATTTCTATCGCTGCCCGTTTAGTTTTTATGGATTTTTCAAATATACCGGTCATTTTTGAAACACCCTGTTTAAAAACTAAACGCATTTACGTCATTATTAAAATACAGTTCACATACAAACATATCATTCGTTACATTATTTTGAATACGCTCCAGGTTTTTCATATTGTTCATTCTAATTAAAAATGAAAAATCTATAACTTACCTGAGGTGTTGTGATGACCTCCTTGAGGACAAATGTCTTAGATATCGATGATGCGCCATTCCTTTTTTAAAGAAACTCATCTAAATGAAAATTAACCAAACGCTTGACAGTTATTGTTAATCGTACTACCCTGAAATACAGATTCACAATAACAGTGGGTAAAAGTGCTTGGTAGATTTTAAAATATATATTTATTTTAATAAGCCATGTTTTCTGGTAGATATTTAAACTTCCAGTCCAGCAAATATCAAGGTCGAACTCGTCAAATGTAATTTTATTTTTAAAAATCATAACATCAAAGACTACAGTAACTGGTGTCACGTTTTACAAATTCCATTTTGGCTATATTTATCAGAATTTTGTTTTATAAAATCAACCGGCGTGCTGATTATAATGATATAGCACAAACTATAATATAATTTAATATACTTAGCATATAAAAACTAAGCACATATTCGTCATTATTTAGATATTGTTTACATGCAAAAATATCACTTGCTTCAGTATTTTACATGTTCGCTGTTCTAATTAAAAACCTAAAATCTATAACTTACATAGAGGCGTTATAGATATTAACATTTTAAGGATAGTTCTTTAACTATCGGCGATGAATAATTGCATCTTAAAACACATATATATCTCTTAAATCAACCAAGCTATTCGTCACAGTTATTGTTATTCGTGAATCATCAAAGCACAGGTTAACAATAGTACCGGGAGATAAGTGCTTAATAGATTTTAAGTTTCTTAGCATACTTTAAGAGGGCATGCCTTCTGATAATTATTTCAACCACCCGTCTTTGAAAGCTTTAAAGCAAACTCGAGAAAGGTATTTTTTAAACATAACACGGAAAACTATAGCAACTCGTGCTATATTTTACATATTCACATTTGCATGAAATGCTCTCAATTGTTTTCATATAAAATCAATTGAAACGCTGCTGATGATTGAATAGCAACATTAGACTTTCAGCAACACATTGGCATATAAAAACTAAACGCATCTTCATCCTCATTAAAGAATTATTCCCACGCAAAAATATCACATGCTTAAATATTTTGCACCTTTTTAATTTTAATTCAAAACCAATCATCTATTTGATAGTAAGCTACATTAAATGAAACATGCTAACATTAAATGAAATGTTTCATTCAATATAAAGCATCAATCCTATCCACCACTGAGCTTTGAATACCAGCTTTTAATTTTTAACATAAATAATAGTAATTTCTACATCAATATACAGGGTCATTCATAATTCCCTCCGGGGTTTCGAAACGTTATAGTAAAAAAACGAAGACGAATATGAAAAAAAGAAAAATATGAAATTATTCCGAAACTATTCAAGTTTTACTTACATACATTACAGGTGTTCTATGTGTGAACCCTTGGTCACACGGCATATATCCATGCGATAGTCCAGTTCCTGCCATACTCCGTTTCTTTAAATTTCCGGTACCACACATGAATTGTTTTGTCAGTTGGTCCCTGTTTTCGATATTTATTACGAAAGGCCCGTTGAACTGACACCACTGATTCAGATTTAAAGAAACGGAGTATGGCAGGAACTGGACTATCGCATGGATGTATGCCGTGTGACCAAGGGTTCACACATAGAACACCTGTAATGTATGTAAGTAAAACTTGAATAGTTTCGGAATAATTTCATATGTTTCTTTTTTTCATATTCGTCTTCGTTTTTTTACTATAACGTTTCGAAACCCCGGAGGGAATTATGAATGACCCTGTATTTTTCATGAATACATTTTTCAAGAAATGAGATTTGAGAAATTGCGCGATGGCAAACATTTTATTAATTATTTTTAGTATTCTCTCCATTATATTGCAGTGTTGCTGTGGAATCCGAAAGTTGAGTACTATTTACTTTTCTCATGTTATATTGGCCTCAATGAAGCAAACTAATATATATATATATATATATATATATATATATATATATACAAATCTTGAATAAATATTCCAATTTACAGACTGCTAACGGACGCTGAAACAAATAATATAAACTTTAAGTTTTTAACTAAATAAAATCGAAATAAAATCTTTGTAAATGATTCAATTTCTGAAATTAATAAAAATTATAGAATGCATGATATTTTTGCACTCTCATACGAAATATTATGTAAGAAATATTCTCCAATGGTAAAAAAAAAAAAAAAAAAAAGATTTTATATTATTATATACTATTATTCTTTTGTTTTCATATCTGTCGTTAATAGCATTAAATGATGAATCGTATATATCATCAACATTTTGTATTTATTTGGCACTTCCCATAAAAGAAGAGTGCAAATAAAATAGTTTTTGGTCATTTGTTAATAACTAATAGAATCAAATATACTATTAAACTGAGTTTTTAAATTATTCCAGTTATCCTACGATCCATTCAATTTAGAAATGGAATTTCTAGAAACTTGGTACTTAATTTTGGATTATTATCAATATTATTTAGCGTTCTATGGCTGAACATTTATTTTGCTTAATATTGAGCAAACTTTTAAAGCTGTAGTTTTGTGATTCCCAACTTTTTAATAGAGCATGTAAATAAAAAAGAACATTTCATAGATTGAAATCATCTTCTTTCAAAAATTTATAAGAGTCTAATCACAGATCTTTCAGCTTATATTTGAGTTTACATTATATTTCAATCTTATTTGTTATAACGATTATATCTATTCCTTCCATTTCATCAGAGATGCATTTTGACATTTCAGTCAAATTGAATTTTATACCACCTAGTCTATGATTTGATAGTGTTAATTCATCCATGACAAACTTTAATCCTGATACATTTTTAGATAAAATAATTTTTATTTTAGTGACAATCCTATTTGTTTATACTTTTTCTTATCAATTCAATAAATTGCACACAATTAATGGTCGAAATGGATTTTTTACTGACGAATATATATATATATATATATATATGTGTGTGTGTGTGTGTGTGTGTGTGTGTGTGTGTGTGTGTTTTAACAAAAAAAATAATTTAACACTTCCATATTAACAACCATTCGAGAACATATTTTTCCTTAACACACAATTCCAGACTGTATAGCTTTATTTCCCATACAAAAAAAAAAAAATAAATAAAACAGAATTTCTCAAAAGTAATGCCAACAATATTCTTAAAATGCAAATAGAAATTATCATTTTAATTGCAAATAGGTTTTTTTTTTAATCGGAACAAACTTGTTCTATTTAAGTTTAGAAGTTTACCGACAAATATTTATAGCATTATGAAAATTTGAAAGAGGGGATTAAGTGGGCATTCTAACTATTTTCTAATTTAAATTTCAGTGACTTATTAAACTAATTTATTAGTGAGAAACACGAACTCCCGAAGTAAAGCTGTTGTGTGATTTCAAACGTAATTACAGGTTTTAACTAGTACATAATGTACTTCGACAAGACTGTTGTAAACAGCTTCCTTTTTAGATGTAATTACAAAACATTATGAACCTGTATTTACAATCACAAACCAATTTATCTTCTACTACGATATAGTTCGTTAAAAAGGAAATTTGTATCGTGTAGACTAAAAATAAACTTAAATGATATATTAAATAAATTTTAGCTCATATATATTGTTCGGTATAGTAAGTAATCCGAAATATTACTTAGTTTCATTTTTTCTTATATGTAAAAAGATATTTTTACCATTTTGAAATTAAAGTTATATAATGAATAATAAAATATTAAGTGCGATAAAAGAAAATCTAGACGTTTATTGAAATACAAATACGTTGTATTAGGTAGCATTTTTACAATTCTCGAAATGGTCGAGAATTGTCAAGAATAGGTATCATTACACAAATCTACCTACACTGTAAAAAATGACCAATGTTTCTTATTTTATGAAAATATACTATAACCACGAACGAAAATATAATATAATCTTCTGAGTTATCCGAAATTACGAATAGCGTGTTCTATTGTCTTTTGAATCCCCAGAAACCAATACATTTCGAAAATTTAGAGAATTATTTATAAAAACAGAGTATTTTCCGCTGCCCGTATTTTTCATAAACGTTTCCGAAGGGTTTTTATAGTGTATTAATTAGTGTATTATTTAATTCACAAAAATTACGGGTTCGCCAAATGTGGTAGCCTATTCATTACATCCTCCCAAAACATTTATATTAATTATCCTTAACGTACATATAAATTCTTTTGCGCGTCTGCGGTTTGTTGGCTCAATGTATTATCGCATCTTTGCCAGACAATCTATTGCCCAACGACAGATCACTCCTAACTCTTGGTCTGTCAACAACGTTTTTAGCCTCTAATATCCGAGACCACCCCATTCTTACCATCATATACTTGCTATATATCAATAAATAACTTTCAGCTGAGATGTCTTCGTTTTCATTGGATATTTGATGTCTGCCTTCCTGGATATCGAATCCGTGGGTAATTGTTTACAACGCAAATTGTACAAACGTACGGCCACAAACTATCCGAATTCATGCGTTATGCATTAAAATATTTCAGCCCAACATCATTCATCACCACAAAGAAACGGGATAACATGGTCACAAATAGCAAAGCACATTCTATTATACACTAGTATGTGTCGTATGTACGAGTGATGAACCGAATAACACACATAATCCTGCAAGCGCTTATGGATTCATAAGCGCAGTCATTTAATCTCTAGATGTTCATAAGCAAGGGTAGATAAATCGCTTTTGAAGGAAATATCTACACGTGTAACATTAGAAACGATTACTTATAACTAAAAATGTGTTAAAGAAACTAAAACTTCATGAAACCGTTCCACACTACTTTAAAGATACAGTTAAGACTAAAATCAACTATCTATCTATATTATAAAGAACAAACGTGTCCGTGCGTAACACTGACGTCATTTTGCGAATGGTAACAGTTGACGATGAAATTTCGGTTTTGCGACTTTTGCTACAGCATTTTTTTAAATTTCTAAACATCGCACATTTTAAATTTTTACACCGTTATATAGGGAAAAAAATCTACATTCAAATGCAATGTGTTTGAAAACTGTATCTTAATTGACTGATTTATTATAACATTTAAATTAAATTTCAAGCATGGTTTTATTTTTCATCTATCTCTATCACTTGCAGATGATTACAAAATTGTATTAAACTGTTTGCACTTTAAACAGTATAAAAAGTTCAGAATTTGTTTCCAGCTAATATTCAATATCGAAATTAAAACTTCATTAAAAAATAAATATAATACTATAACTATAACACACATATACAGACATTTAATTGAAATAAGCGCTTAAAACTGCTGAAATTATAAGAATAAAAAAAAAAAAACTGCTGCAGATATCGAAATTTTTAGCCATTTCTACGGCTATTAACTTCTGACACGAAGCCAATACGAAATTACCGGTTTTAATAAATTTCAACATATTATTTGAATTTATAATTGATATAATTCATATAAAATTTTTCTTTGGTGTTATTAGTGGGCACTCTAACAAAAATTATTAAATGTAAAAGATCTATTAGAGTTTTAATAACAAAAAAAAATAGTTTTCACGCATATTCTCTATCCCGGGAAGCCCGGGTTGGATGTCCTAGTTTATTTAAATGTTTGAAAGTGCACTATCGACAATCATACAGATTTCTCATGGCCGCTGTATGTAAGTCAAAAATTGTGCAAATTTACTTTCTAATGAATAGAAATGACGTTATAAACTAAATAACGCCTTATCGCTCAATAGGGATGTTATAGGTCACCGTTGATGAAAAATCAACTGGGTATTAAAATTATCTGTGAGGAGAAGCCACGCACATCTACGGCTAAAGTACAATACTTTTTACCGAGCGCACCGCTCCAAGTATATGAAAACTATTTCATCTTAAAATCCACAATTTAATGCGAAAAAGATTTGTTTTATTTTTTAGTCTGCAAGTTTCAGTTCTCAGTTATTCTTGTGCAATTCTTAAACTATGAGGAGAAAACAAAACAAAGAAAAAATAACCAAGAACTATTATATATAAAATACAATTTTGCAGGTTTTCGGAATTTCTTTTACAAATAATAATAATAATAATAATAATAGTAATCGTTTACAGTTAATGAATCTTACTGTTCAAATTACTGTAAACAATATTTAATGGCCACATCATAATAATGATAAAAGTTTCTTAAGAGGTTATTTTGAAATTTCTTTTTTGATACCACGCACTTCACATCTATTACTGTTAAAAAAAGTTAATGTTTTTATAAAAATAATAAAAACTTTAACAAGTAGTTTAACTTGTTCAGAAGATTTATAAATTGTCAAATGTGTAGCATAAATAAAATTTTGTTCAGTAAATACACTTGAATAAAATGATATATATATATATAGATATATATACAAAAATAAGAAAACATAACAGTCTAAATGCACATTATTACTATTTTCGATATTGTTACTTTTATTTTTCATCTTATCTGTATGAAGCACATTTGCAGACATAATCTTCTAACAAGTTTCTTTCTGGCAAAATGCATTTTTCTTTTAAATGCCACCGTTAAGGCGAAAATACTTAGTAAATACTGCAGGAAGAGTGGGTCTTGTTAATGATATAGTAAGCCCAGTAATATGATTATTTATTTACTTTAATCCTTATTTATATAACCCTTATTATGTATAATTTTATAAACAGGAAAATGAAATGCTATTTATTATTAATTTATATGCCTCATAAATTTGTACGTATCTCTATAAAATATAAACTAAGAAATTCGGTACTTTCGTGTTACAGCAGCCCCAGAGGGTGAATCGTCAAGCTACCAAGATTTATCGCCTAAATATAAAGCATATATGACATTGTAATAATCTCATGATGCATATAACATTTCCTGTCGCATATGGCACAGTTATAGCCATATATGACGCATATATGACTTATATATAAGATGCATATTATGTATATATATATATGACATATAAGTCGTAAATATTATGTATATAATGACGTATATAGTACATATATGAGCGTTGGAGTATATATATCCATATATATCATGCACAGCACATATATGATGCATATATGAGTTTTGCGATGATCTTGCCGAAAGCGTAACAGAAATCTTGGCGTAATCGTAATTGTGGGGGCGCTATAACACTAAAGTACCAGAAATTCAAAAAAGAAAATGCTTGTTTGTTTACGATAGTTTTACAATAATCTGCAATAATATTATATATTTAACTATTAAAATGTTTTCAGCTATTTTCACAAGGTTTTAGATCAGATACTAAGCTGTTAAAATGGACCCTTATTTCTAAAAAGAAAAAAATATAGTATTCGAAATACCTATATTACAGTTTATCAAAAACTGATTAATACATTATAAAACGTACTCGGAAAATATTCCGAAAATCAGTGGCAGCAAAAGTAATTTCGTTTTTATTAATGATCTTTTAAATCTCAAGCATATATTGGTTTCTGATGTTCCTAAACTTAGTGTACCCAATTAATTGGTTTAAACAATGTTGTTACTGTATTTATTTACTTTCCCCTTTCATTTTTACAAATATGCTTGAACTTACTGGGTGGAATTAAGATGCAATTGATTTTATTGCGTACACACCACACTCGTTAGTGAAATAGAATGTTAACTGTATTCCTTAGATATTTGATAACTTATTGGTTGATTCGTTTCCCTCCTAACCGATTTTTATTGTTAAAGTCACTCTTTCTGAACAACATTTAGATATGAAAAACATTTATTCCAGTATTCCGTTACTACATAATTATTCGCAAAAAATTTAAATTAGATACAATTGATTTTATTGCTTACACACCACACTCGTTAGTGAAATAGAATGTTAACTGTATTCCTTAGATATTTGATAACTTATTGGTTGATTCGTTTCCCTCCTAACCGATTTTTATTGTTCAAATCCCTCTCTCTGAACAACATTTAGATATGAAAAACATTTATTCCAGTATTCCGTTACTACATAATTATTCGCAAAAAATTTAAATTAGATACAATTGATTTTATTGTGTACACACCACACTCGTTAGTGAAATAGAATGTTAACTGTATTCCTTAGATATTTGATAACTTATTGGTTGATTCGTTTCCCTCCTAACCGATTTTTATTGTTCAAATCACTCTTTCTGAACAACATTTAGATATGAAAAACATTTATTCCTGTATTTCGTTACTACATAATTATTCGCAAAAATTTTAAATTAGATACAATTGATTTTATTGCGTACACACCACACTCGTTAGGGAAATAGAATGTTAACTGAATTCCTTAGAAAGATATTTGATAACTTATTGGTTGATTCGTTTCCTTCCTAACCGATGTTTATTGTTAAAGTCACTCTTTCTGAACATCATTTAGATATGAAAAACATTTATTCCAGTATTCCGTTACTACATAATTATTCGCAAAAAATTTAAATTAGATACAATTGATTTTATTGCTTACACACCACACTCGTTAGTGATATAGAATATTAACTTTATTCCTTCGATATTTGATAACTTATTGGTTGATTCGTTTCCCTCCTAACCGATTTTTATTGTTCAAATCACTCTTTCTGAACAACATTTAGATATGAAAAACATTTATTCCAGTATTCCGTTACTACATAATTATTCGCAAAAAATTTAAATTAGATACAATTGATTTTATTGTGTACACACCACACTCGTTAGTGAAATAGAATGTTAACTGTATTCCTTAGATATTTGATAACATATTGGTTGATTCGTTTCCCTCCTAACCGATTTTTATTGTTCAAATCACTCTTTCTGAACAACATTTAGATATGAAAAACATTTATTCCTGTATTTCGTTACTACATAATTATTCGCAAAAATTTTAAATTAGATACAATTGATTTTATTGCGTACACACCACACTCGTTAGTGAAATAGAATGTTAACTGAATTCCTTAGAAAGATATTTGATAACTTATTGGTTGATTCGTTTCCTTCCTAACCGATGTTTATTGTTAAAGTCACTCTTTCTGAACATCATTTAGATATGAAAAACATTTATTCCAGTATTCCGTTACTACATAATTATTCGCAAAAAATTTAAATTAGATACAATTGATTTTATTGCTTACACACCACACTCGTTAGTGATATAGAATATTAACTTTATTCCTTCGATATTTGATAACTTATTGGTTGATTCGTTTCCCTCCTAACCGATTTTTATTGTTCAAATCACTCTTTCTGAACAACATTTAGATATGAAAAACATTTATTCCAGTATTCCGTTACTACATAATTATTCGCAAAAAATTTAAATTAGATACAATTGATTTTATTGCGTACACACCACACTCGTTAGTGAAATAGAATGTTAACTGTATTCCTTAGATATTTGATAACTTATTGGTTGATTCGTTTCCCTCCTAACAGATTTTTATTGTTCAAATCACTCTTTCTGAACAACATTTAGATATGAAAAACATTTATTCCAGTATTTCGTTACTACATAATTATTCGCAAAAAATTTAAATTTTAGCCATGTATAAAACTTGCTATATGCTTTGCAAGAATATCATTTTAGAATATTATATTTTTTCAGTAACAAAATATTAATAATTAATTTTATATAATTCTGATACTCTGGTTTTAAGCCATCTGTTAGTCCTTGTAGTAATACAGTCTCACATAAATGTAACTTTTTTTCCAATTTCAACATTTTTACGAAATTAATTTTCTATAAGTTACTCAAACTATATAATTCACAGCGGAGAATTAAGAAAATTTGGAAATATGTACATCAATAAATGTTTCAGTTAAAATGTCAGCAATTTGTTTATATATAGTAGAGTTGATACATTCATTAATATAAAATTTAAGAGCGTCTTCCTTTAAATTCTGAAAAATATACTTAAATTTCCAATCTATAATTTTATTCCTTTTTCACACACATTATCAAAATATTTCATTCATGATTTGAATTTCCATCCCTGAATCCGGATCAAACTCTACAAATTTTGATTCCGTCATGGATGTATTCTCATTTAATTTAATAAAAGAGTTACTTCTGACTTCCTTGAGAAAACCTGATCTTGAAAACATAAAAATCTAAATTTATAACACTGTCTCATCATAATAAATAAATAAATAAATAAACAAAATAGTAAATGAAAAACTATATCAATTTTAACAAAAAATAAAACTTCTATTCCTATTATTTAAAGAAAAAATAACAAATAAATTATAAATAACAAGAAATAAAACATTTTAAAATAACTTACAATCGTTGAGAACCTTTGTAGAATCCAGCTGACATTTTTCTACAAGGTGAACTACATATCTATAAAATTCTTCACTGTTAATTTCCATTGTTATTTTTCGATCTATATACTCTTTCAAAAATTTGCAGAGAACTCCGAGTTTCACAAACATAATTCTTGTAGCAAGACGATTTTCACATCAGAAATGATTGCGCTTAAATCAATTAAAATCTAAATTCCAGCAACTGCCACATTGAACAAAAGGTTTCGTACTAGTTGTGCGAATACTTAGAACAAAGTGGACTCTATCAAATGCTATAGTATTTATTTAGTTAATAAATACGATGAAGAGAAGACAGCAACGGCGGCTTGTCGCCACCAAGTTCCGAGCACATCTGCTCGCACAGGGTTACATTAACGGGTTGCCAGAAACAAAAAAGAGGGGGGGATGTTCCATCGCCAATAGATACGGAACATCCCGCTCGGCGTTGAAATATTACACGTATTTCAATATATAACAAATGTAATACAGATAATAAAGAAAACAACATGATACAATTATAAGCAAATAAAACCATCATAATAAATATACAATTAAGAATAAGAATAATAATAATAAATATTAAATAGTTACTGAGCATTAATTTAATTATCTATCATGGGCAAAATACTAATTTTAGATACAGATCTTTTAAAAATGCCCTTCGCGGTTCGTACCTCTACTACTCTGACATGTCCGTCAGCACCTGGGATTACTTTAGTAATACGGTCTAGAGACCAAGTGCAAATAGGAAGTTGTGATTCCTTTACTAATACCAACATACCTGGCAAAATATTTGGCTTTTTGAATAGCCATTTGTTTCGTTGTTGTAAGTAACTAATATAATTAGTCTGCCAACGCTTCCATATAATTTGCACCATTTTTTGTGTTCTTTGACATTTGTTTAATAAGTTATCCTTTACCTCAATTAAATTTGGTTCTGGAAGCGCATTAAGCGGTCTTCCTACGAGGAAGTGACCAGGAGTCAATACTTCAAAACTGTCGGCATCTGTCGACAAAGGAGAAAGTGGCCGCGAATTTAATATGCCCTCGATTTGTGCAATTACCGTTAGAAATTCTTCTAACGTTAAATGAGCTGAACCCACTACTCTCTTAAAATGATATTTGAATGCTTTAACTCCCGCTTCCCAAAGGCCACCGAAGTTGGGTGCTCTAGGAGGACAAAATTTCCAGCAGATGCCCTCTGATGCCAAATGGTTAGAGATTTCTTCGCTATTCATAAGTTTTCGTAGACGCTTAAGTTCTGCTGAAGCCCCAACAAAATTTGTAGCGTTGTCGCTAAAAAGTGTTGAACTTTTCCCACGGCGAGAGAAAAATCGCTTTAAAGTAGCAATTATTACTTCAGATGTTAAGTCTGAAACCAAATCCAAGTGTACAGCCTTAGTGACCATACATACAAATATAGTTACATAGATTTTTTGTAGGGTACCCTTTCTCTGGCCCTTGTATTTTATTTCAAAGGGTCCACGTAGATCTAATCCGACATTAGAAAAGGGAGAGCTAGGTATTACTCTCTCTGGAGGGAGATCCCCCATCAACTGGTTAGCCATTATGGGCTTAACTTTGAAGCATTGTACACATTCATGCACAACCTTACGTGCAATGTTTCTGCCGCTAAGTGGCTAATATTTTAGACGTACAGTAATCAAAAGAGCCTGGGGTCCTACATGAAAATCACGAAGATGATAGTATTGAAAAATAAGTTTAGTTAACCTATCCTTTGCTGGCAAAACTATGGGATATTTGCTTTTATAATTTATGCTCGCATGTGAGAGTCTCCCACCTACTCTGATTAATTCATTATAATCTAAAAAAGGATTCAGAAATTTTAACTTACTTGCAGGAGGGACTGAAGAACCCTTTTTCAAGGCATCAATTTCATGTGTAAAATACTTTACCTGAATGTATTTCAATAAGTAAATTTCCGATTTCTGGATCTCGTTGGCAGAAAGAGGACCTTTTAATTTATCGCGCTCCTTACAATTTCTAATAAATCTATAAATAAAGTCTAGAATTCTAATTAATTTAAAAAAATTATTAGTTAAATTAAATAAATCATTCACAAAATTAGAGTCATTAATGTTTAAAAGAGTCATTTTTGCAGGAGGTTTCAGTTCATTTACATATAACTTGTCACACAGACTATCTGGATTACGAATAGTCTCTAAAGATTGTTCACTAACAGTTGAAAGTTGTGGACCTTGCCATCACAGTTCACTAGCAGCAAGAGATTTTACGTCAAGTCCCCTAGAAACCATGTCAGCTGGATTGATCTCGGATGGAATGTAAGACCACTTATAGTTTTTTGATAACTGCTGAATTTGCGACACTCTGTTGCACAAAAATGTCTTTAACAAATTTGGAGGAGTTTCAATCCAAGCTAGTGCTATAGTTGAATCAGAGAACAACTGGACGGAGTCGAGAGGTTGTTTTAAGGCCTCTAAGACCTTGTTAGTCAATTTTGTCAGAAGAAGACATGCAGCTAATTCCAATCTAGGAATTGTCATTACTTTCGTCGGAGCAACACGGGACTTGCTCCAAAGAAGTTGACTAGATAGTTCATTAGTGTTGGAGATAGTTTGAATATATATGACTGCACCGTATGCCTTAGAAGAAGCACTTGCGTAACCGTTCAGCACCACAGATTTAACGATCACTTTGAAGAAACACCTTGGCACTTTAATTGCCTCTAATTCTGGTAATGTTGAGATGAAGTTTTCCCATTGCTGAGAAACGTGTGGAGGTAATGTTTCGTTCCAATCCACATTGAGTAGCCACAGTTGTTGCATGAAGATTTTTGCCTTTGCTATCACCGGTCCAAGTAGACCAAGGGGGTCATAGATACGAGCTATTTGTGAAAGGACATCTCTTTTAGTAAAGTTTTGTTTTTCACTTATGTTTACCTTGTAGGTAAATGTATCACTGAAGCTATTCCATAGCATTCCTAACGTTTTAGTCACAATTTCCTCGGAATTTCTGTGAAGGAGAAATATTTCCTGATCCTTAGGCTGTACTCCATTGGAGCACCATTTGTGCAAGCTCATGCCTCCTCTTTGGAGAAGTTGCATTAATTCTCGCTGAATTAATTGCATCTGGGTTAAATCTGAAGCACCAGACAAGCAATCATCCATATAGAAATCATTTAATAAAATATTCGAAGCCAATGGGAAGTCCCTTTTTTCATCCAAAGCAAGTTGTTGCAAAGTTTTGGTTGCTAGATATGGGGCGCAGGCGGTCCCGTAGGTAACGGTTGAGAGTTGGAAAACTTTGACAGGCGATGACTTACTGTCCTTCCAGAGAATTTTTAGGAATTTATTCTGTGACGGGTTAATTTCTATCATTCTAAACATTTGTTTAATATCTGCCGTGAAGGCGTAAATGTGCTTTCTAAATCTTACTAATATTGAAAAGAGATCTTCCTGAAGCACCCCTCCCTTATATAACATATCATTTAAAGATTTTCCAGTTGTTGATTTTGAACTTGCGTCAAAAACGACGCGCAGTTTGGTAGTTTTGTTTGATGGTCACAGGATTCCGTGATGAGGTAAATAAAAACCGTCTTCAAAATCACTATTTTCCTCTATTTCATGCATATGATTCAAATACTTATATTCATTTAGAAAATCTATGTACAAATTTTTCATTGTTGGATCACGCTCTAAACGTTGCCACAAATAATCTAATCTTTTAGATGCGAGTTTTTTAGAATTTCCTAAATTAGTTTCAGAAATTTCTGGTTTGAACCGCATTTCAACTACGTATCTCCCATCCTCCTTTCTGAAATGCGTTTTATCAAAATGTTGATTACAATATGTTAATTCATCACTGCTGCACGGCTTTAAATCATCAACATTCTCTATTTCCCAAAATGAGGTCAAGGTCTTATTGAGTGCTTCTAGATTTTTTGTTAGAAATCAATGGGTTTCATTATGCTTTATATTATTATCATAAACACTACCAGATACCAGATATCCAAAACAAGTTTATTGCAGAATTAAATTATCTTTCAGTTTTATTTGATCAGCATTTAAAAATTCGAAAAACAATTCCGCACCCAGAAGTAAATCTATTTTTTGCGGAATGAAGAATTCAGGGTCCGCCAATTTTATGTTTTGTGGAATGCTCAAATTAGAAATGCTTATCTTTCTAGACGGACTGAAATTTGTTATTTTCGGAGTGATCAGACAATCAATATTCCATTGAGAATCCCCGCTTTTATTGGATAAGCAAACTGCAGTTTTTGCCTTTATATTTATTGTTGAATCATTCAAACCCGCAATCGGTATATGAATTTTTTCTTTCTTTAATCTCAACAAAGTTGCTGCGTGAAATGAGATAAAATTACTTTCTGACGCAGAGTCCAAAATGCCACGTAACGGTCTTTTAACGCCATTAGAATCTGTAATATAAATTATCGCCGTGTTTATCAAAACGGATTTATTGTTCCCAGGAGAAAAAAACGAATGTTTGGGAATATCATCGTTTTCAGAATTCTATCTTTGCGTAAAAGCCGTCGCCGCTGTGTCTGCGACGTTTGATCTGGCCTCGTAATGATCAGTTTGCGGCGCTGAATGTTTATGTAGGGAAGTATGATGAAATTTTGATTTGCAAACAAAGCAAGTATTTTTTTAATCACAGGATGATAATAAATGTGAAGAATTTATACAGTTAAAACAAAGTTTGTTTTTCTTGACAATATTTATTCTATCTGCTAATTTCATAATCTTATATTTTCCGCAATGGTACAATGGGTGGATTTCAGAGCATAGACTGCACTTTTTATTCTGTGTTTAATCAGATTTCATGAATAAAGACTTAGAACGGTCAGAGTTAGAATTGAATTTTGAAGAAGAACTAGCACTGATGCTATTTAAGATTTGACATCTTCGTTCTAAGAATTCGAGAAATTCGTCAAAGTTAGGAACTCCGTTATCATTTAACGTGAGCTCATATTGTTTACGAGTGTCTCGATCAAGTTTGTCTAAAAGTATATTTAATAATATGGCGTAAGAGAATGTATCTATTTCAAAGTCTAAAACTTTAAGGGCTCTTAAGTTCTTTCTAACACTATCTAATAAATTTCGAAGATCTTTTGCGGATTCATGTTTGATTGGGTACAAGTTGAGAATATTTCTTATATGACAATCTACTATTCTTCTTTTGTTCTCATACCGTTGTTCTAATGCACTAAAGAGAGACGTATAACTATCGTCTGGGTTTTGTATGCTTTTGGGTTCCCCCAATAAAGCGACACGAAGATAGAAAAGCTTTTCATTGTCGTCAGAGTTTGAAATCAGAATTTTCCTTAAGGAGCGTATTAAAGGCAATTTTAAAAATGCTCCACTCCTCAATTTTTCCAGTAAAAACCGGTAATGGAATTTTGGGCAGTTTTATAATTGCTTTATGATTATTAACACTTATATCATTACTTGAAGAAGCGCTAACATTAGATTCACAATAAAATTTCTTAATAGAGGTTTTAAGACTTACCTCTATTGTTCTAATGTCCTCATCCAGTAGAGACAGTTGCTCCTCTGTTTGTTCAAATTCGTCCTCTTTCACGATTTTATAATAATCCTCCTTGATAACTTCGAACCTTTCTTGTATTCTAGTTAAACACTCCAAATGAGACTGCCATTCAGATATTTCGAAAGTATTTTCGTTAATAGCTTTGGATATTTTGGTGAGCTGAGACTTGATGTTGCCGCGCTTTCGATTTAGAGTCGTAACTGCTGCGTCCGACATACTGTTGATCTTCTTGTTGAAGATAAAGAAATCATAAGTTTTTCGTTAAAACACTGAAGATGCGCTGATTACCTCCGGGTCGCTTAGGACCAAAAATGTGCGGAGGTTTCGTACTATTTGTGCGAATACTTAGAACAAAGTGGACTGTATCAAATGCTACATTATATATTTAGTTAATAAATACGATGAAGAGTAGACAGCAACGGCGGCTTGTCGCCACCGAATTCCGAGCACATCTGCTCACACAGGGTTACATTAACGGGTTGCCAGAAACAAAAAAAGGGGGGGGGATGTTCCATCGCCATTAGATTCGGAAGAAGCGGCTTTTATTATTTTTATCAGAGCACACTTTTTGATATATACAGATATTCTGAAACATATTTCATTTCCACTCACAGAACGTCATCACTGACTTTTTATGCAACACTAGCTGTTACCCGTGACTTCGTTCACGCAACATTAAAAGAAAAATAAATATATTAATTAAGCAAAATATTTCACTCTCGATAATTAAAAACGTTAATAATTAGCTAACTATTTATCACATTTCATAGAAGACAATAAGGTATTTTTTGTTATAGGGACCTTGACATAACTCAGTCTTAAAAAAGTGAAATTTTGTGCCAAATAATCACGAAAATGAAATTGCAACCAATGGAAAAAGGAGGGCCAAATGAAATCGTGGAAATAGACGAATTGGGTAAAAACAAATGTTAATTTTATCTGATAAACAATTTTACTTTTAACGCCTTTGTGAAATGTTTTAACAGCCATCCTTCAAAAAAACATTAATTGGAAATATGCTTTTTCTTTAAATTCAATTCTGCCTCCTTGGTTTAATGTATAGCTGAAACAAATCTTGTTTTTTAAATGACAGTATGTTGACAGGGAATTTTTGTTCTCCAGAATAAATTGATTCATAAAGTTTGAATATGTGAAAATATGTTTTTATTTTTCGGATAATTTCCTGAAATCAAGATTTTGTTTTCACGATCTATTCAAAGTGAAAATAAATTCTGTTTTTCAGTTTTAATGAGAAAATAGTGCAAAAAATATACTGATCTGTTTTATTTCTCCTTTTTTATACACAAATATGGAGTAATTTACTTTCCGTTTTTAGAGAAACTTCGTTAAAATTTACAAATAAATAAATAAATAAATAAATAAATAAATATAAAATAAAAAAAATCTTAGCATCTTATTTATTTTTTTTTAAATCTGGGAGTTTGTGTGACTTCCTCGGATCAATGATGACCGGTATTAAGTAAATCGCGTTGCGTTCGATAGTCTAGGAGTAGTTGCGAAATACAAACACACAGTCAGATTTTAATATAATAGATTCGTGTTCATTTTCCTTTTCTTAAAATTATGATGTGATTTTTAGCAAAAAACTCTCATCTGTGTATAACGGATACTCATGCTTAGTAATCAGTATAGATAAAAACATTTAAAGTTTTCGTTATAAATAGGGCGTGAAACTCACTTACTTTCTATACTTACTGATCCTTGTTTTATTAATGTAAGGAATTGATTCACAGTCATTTTAAAACAAATTGGAAAATTCCCAATTTATTTCAAATATGACGTCTCTTTTTCCCCAGAGAAATCCCTTTTTAATGACATAAGTCTTGTTAATTTTCTTTTCAGGCAATTAATTTCAATACTGGCATAGGGGAAATTATGTTACTTTAACGAAATAATATTAAATCTTTAGGTTTTATCAACAAAAATGGAACTATTAACATTCGTCATTTTTTTTAGGTAATCGAGTTATTTCTTTTAGTTTTAAAATTGAAAATAACTATTTCTCGCTATCCATGACATCAGTTTCGACATGGATAATTTTGCGGGGCATATTATTGACATTTGCTAACAATTTTCTTTTGAAACTTCTTTTTCCTTTTGTTAAAATTTAAATAAAAAATACTGTATAGATATATTAGCCGTGCGCAGACGGTAAAACGCCAAGTATTTTTTTCCATACAAAAGAAAAAAAATGAAAAAAAGTGAAGAAAAAACCCAAGATCATTTTATTTCACCAATCAAAGCATATCCGCTTTATTTTCTATGTTTTACGTCATATTCGCCTGTTTCCTATGGTTACGCATATTGAAATCTTGTATTATTAACAATAGTAAAAGTTATTATTCCGGGTTTTGAATTAGTTTTGGCAACGATAAAGTATTAGCAACGGTAAAGTAAATTTAACCATTTTAAAATATTATACGAAAAAATATCCATTTATTCTCTATGAAAATAACGAAATTTCGATTTATTAAGAAAAATATTTGAATAAAATAAACAAAAACCAGCCTATATATATATATAAGGATCCCTATATATAAGATATATCCTATATATAAGATATAGGATTATTAAATGCCCCATTTTGCGCTGGCTTCAGCCTAACATTTGCACACAATCAGATTTATAATATTATTAGGATTATTTATTAATCATAGGTAAATCGAGAATCCTGTGCGACTTTTTATTGCTGACTGCTATTTTTTAGCTCCATCCAGCAGTCAAAGAAAAAATATATCAAATATGAAATGTAGGTAGAAGAAAAATAATGAACACGATTGCACTCTAATCTGTTTTATTAAATTCGAATCATCTTAATAACGGAGGAGTGCTCTCTCGTATAACTATAATCTTAACAAATATCTATGTTGGAAATTACTAGAACGCCAGCTACATTTTTTTAAAACACTAATTTCGACGGCAAAAATCTCTTCTCTCTATCTCTCTCTCTGTCACCTCGTTTGAAGAAGAAGAGCACGCAGGCAGAATTTCGTAACACGTGACCTATTTTAACTAATGCATGTTCAATTTTCGACTCGCACTATCTTTTATCAGGGAATTAATGTTGAAGAAATACCTCTCTCCTATGCTTTGGCGGAAAAAGAATTTTCTAGAAATTTTCTGGAAATTAAAAAACACGAGAAAATAATAGAATAAGTTTCAGTTTTTGCGTATTGAGAATATAAGTTTCTCGATAACAAAACAATTTAAAATAATAATTTTTTAAACCATTAGGAAATTGAAAATCGGGAATTTACACAGATTAAAATAAATAAAACAGATTTAAATACGGGAATAAATAGGAAATATTTAATATTATAAAGAATTTAAGAAAATAGGTTTTTAAGAAGAAATATTCTTATGAAATGTGATTTCTACATCTTATTTGTTGGGAAATAAAAAGTGAATTTAAGTAGATTAGGATAAAAAGTATGTAGTAGACAGTAGTGGAATATTTTTAAGAAAGGGAATATTTTAATAAACTAGGGTTGTAAACGGAGTATTAATAAAAGGAATTTTTTTATACAATAAATTCAATAGGTAAGGAATTTTAAATTTTGTAATATATATAAATGTAATTTATGAGAAAATTTTTTCAATCTATTATTTTTTTGCAGAAATAACGATATAGACGAGGCCATAAATATAAAAGGTATATTATTTTATGAATTTATAATTGTAGCGTATAACAGATAAAATTATATTTTCTTAATTTAAACATTGATAAAACACCTTTCATGACATTGCATAATATTACCAATAAAAAATAAATTCTAATCATCAAATACAGAAACAATTCAAAGTTTTATTTCTTACTCCGAGCACATTTTATATTCCATTTTTAAATATTTGGAAAAACAATTAACAGAGATTGATGTAGCACTGAAAATTAAATTTCGTGTATCGAATACTTACAGAATGAAGAAAAAGCTTAAATTAAATTCTCCGGGAATTATTATACAGTTCTCTTTATTAAATTTCTACTTTGATGTTTGTTTATTAGTTCGTCTTTTAATTTTTTTGTGGATTCCATTGCACTTCTTTTTTTTTTCTACATAGAAATATTTTAAAGGATTAATGAAATAAGTAATTTTAAATAAGGTGTACAAATGTACTTTTTCAAATTAAAAAAAATTTCGTTATTTAGAAACATAATTATTTTATTTAATAGTTTTATATCTATTTTATTTAATATTGGTTGTTATTTAGTATTAGTTGTATAATACAAATAATGTTTATATATCAGATTTTGGTAAAAAAGCCATTTATTTTGTTTTATATTTAAGAAATTAAGTATTTTTTTAAATAATGATAAATTTATTGAATTGTAGATTTCTATTTAGATTTATATAAAAGATATTTTAAACAATTTATCTAAAGGTTATTTCTTCGTTTTTACATAAAAAATAGAAATTTGCATCTGTACCAAGTGATTTAACATAATTAAAAAAGTGATATATATAACTAACTCTATGATTATAATTTATCACTACACAAAACAATAAGTTTATTAATAAATGCAATGAAAACGTGCAATGCAAAAATATATTTTATTTTATTTTATTTAAATATCTTTATCAATGTCATTTTGAATATTTCAAAAAATAATAATTTAAAAACAAATAACGAAAATTATCAAAATAAAATAATACAGCAAAATTAGAATCTCTGCACTATGCTGGTATATACAGGGTGTTTAAAAATGACCGGTATATTTGAAAAATCAATAAAAACTAAACGGGCAGCGATAGAAATACACCGTTTGTTGCAATATGCTTGGGACAACAGTAAATTTTCAGGCAGACAAACTTTCGAAATTAGTTACAATGTCCAACAACAGATGGCGCTGCAGGCGATTTGAAAGATATAGAAGAAAACGCAGTCTGTGAGTTCGCCATTCTGTAAGTCATCTTTCTGCTGTAACCGTGTTCTGTTCACAGATTGCAAGTTTGCTGTGAAAAAAATGGTTTATTCCTTAGAACAGAGGATTTTTCTGGTGTTAGAATTCCACCGCCTAGAACACAGTGTTGTTGCAACAAGACGAAGTTTTCAACGGAAGTTTTATGTAACCAAAGGACCGAAAAGCGATACAATAAAGGATCTGTTTGAAAAAATTTAATGGACTGGGAGCATGAAGGATGGTGCGCATGGTGGATATGTGGAAAATATCGTGGTTTAGATTTTTCCAGACTGCAGCGCCATCTGTTGTTGAAAACTGTAACTAATTTCGAAAGTTTGTCTGCCTGAAAATTTACTGTTGTCACAAGCGTATTGCAACAAACGGTGTATTTCTATCGCTGCCCGTTTAGTTTTTATGGATTTTTCAAATATACCGGTCATTTTTGAAACACCCTGTTTAAAAACTAAACGCATTTACGTCATTATTAAAATACAGTTCACATACAAACATATCATTCGTTACATTATTTTGAATACGCTCCAGGTTTTTCATATTGTTCATTCTAATTAAAAATGAAAAATCTATAACTTACCTGAGGTGTTGTGATGACCTCCTTGAGGACAAATGTCTTAGATATCGATGATGCGCCATTCCTTTTTTAAAGAAACTCATCTAAATGAAAATTAACCAAACGCTTGACAGTTATTGTTAATCGTACTACCCTGAAATACAGATTCACAATAACAGTGGGTAAAAGTGCTTGGTAGATTTTAAAATATATATTTATTTTAATAAGCCATGTTTTCTGGTAGATATTTAAACTTCCAGTCCAGCAAATATCAAGGTCGAACTCGTCAAATGTAATTTTATTTTTAAAAATCATAACATCAAAGACTACAGTAACTGGTGTCACGTTTTACAAATTCCATTTTGGCTATATTTATCAGAATTTTGTTTTATAAAATCAACCGGCGTGCTGATTATAATGATATAGCACAAACTATAATATAATTTAATATACTTAGCATATAAAAACTAAGCACATATTCGTCATTATTTAGATATTGTTTACATGCAAAAATATCACTTGCTTCAGTATTTTACATGTTCGCTGTTCTAATTAAAAACCTAAAATCTATAACTTACATAGAGGCGTTATAGATATTAACATTTTAAGGATAGTTCTTTAACTATCGGCGATGAATAATTGCATCTTAAAACACATATATATCTCTTAAATCAACCAAGCTATTCGTCACAGTTATTGTTATTCGTGAATCATCAAAGCACAGGTTAACAATAGTACCGGGAGATAAGTGCTTAATAGATTTTAAGTTTCTTAGCATACTTTAAGAGGGCATGCCTTCTGATAATTATTTCAACCACCCGTCTTTGAAAGCTTTAAAGCAAACTCGAGAAAGGTATTTTTTAAACATAACACGGAAAACTATAGCAACTCGTGCTATATTTTACATATTCACATTTGCATGAAATGCTCTCAATTGTTTTCATATAAAATCAATTGAAACGCTGCTGATGATTGAATAGCAACATTAGACTTTCAGCAACACATTGGCATATAAAAACTAAACGCATCTTCATCCTCATTAAAGAATTATTCCCACGCAAAAATATCACATGCTTAAATATTTTGCACCTTTTTAATTTTAATTCAAAACCAATCATCTATTTGATAGTAAGCTACATTAAATGAAACATGCTAACATTAAATGAAATGTTTCATTCAATATAAAGCATCAATCCTATCCACCACTGAGCTTTGAATACCAGCTTTTAATTTTTAACATAAATAATAGTAATTTCTACATCAATATACAGGGTCATTCATAATTCCCTCCGGGGTTTCGAAACGTTATAGTAAAAAAACGAAGACGAATATGAAAAAAAGAAAAATATGAAATTATTCCGAAACTATTCAAGTTTTACTTACATACATTACAGGTGTTCTATGTGTGAACCCTTGGTCACACGGCATATATCCATGCGATAGTCCAGTTCCTGCCATACTCCGTTTCTTTAAATTTCCGGTACCACACATGAATTGTTTTGTCAGTTGGTCCCTGTTTTCGATATTTATTACGAAAGGCCCGTTGAACTGACACCACTGATTCAGATTTAAAGAAACGGAGTATGGCAGGAACTGGACTATCGCATGGATGTATGCCGTGTGACCAAGGGTTCACACATAGAACACCTGTAATGTATGTAAGTAAAACTTGAATAGTTTCGGAATAATTTCATATGTTTCTTTTTTTCATATTCGTCTTCGTTTTTTTACTATAACGTTTCGAAACCCCGGAGGGAATTATGAATGACCCTGTATTTTTCATGAATACATTTTTCAAGAAATGAGATTTGAGAAATTGCGCGATGGCAAACATTTTATTAATTATTTTTAGTATTCTCTCCATTATATTGCAGTG
The DNA here is from genome assembly GCA_963931845.1 of Maratus michaelseni. NCBI lineage: Eukaryota > Metazoa > Arthropoda > Arachnida > Araneae > Salticidae > Maratus > Maratus michaelseni. The sequence goes on along the minus strand of OZ007591.1, from coordinate 298,011,271 downwards.
TTGCTGTGGAATCCGAAAGTTGAGTACTATTTACTTTTCTCATGTTATATTGGCCTCAATGAAGCAAACTAATATATATATATATATATATATATATATATATATATATACAAATCTTGAATAAATATTCCAATTTACAGACTGCTAACGGACGCTGAAACAAATAATATAAACTTTAAGTTTTTAACTAAATAAAATCGAAATAAAATCTTTGTAAATGATTCAATTTCTGAAATTAATAAAAATTATAGAATGCATGATATTTTTGCACTCTCATACGAAATATTATGTAAGAAATATTCTCCAATGGTAAAAAAAAAAAAAAAAAAAAGATTTTATATTATTATATACTATTATTCTTTTGTTTTCATATCTGTCGTTAATAGCATTAAATGATGAATCGTATATATCATCAACATTTTGTATTTATTTGGCACTTCCCATAAAAGAAGAGTGCAAATAAAATAGTTTTTGGTCATTTGTTAATAACTAATAGAATCAAATATACTATTAAACTGAGTTTTTAAATTATTCCAGTTATCCTACGATCCATTCAATTTAGAAATGGAATTTCTAGAAACTTGGTACTTAATTTTGGATTATTATCAATATTATTTAGCGTTCTATGGCTGAACATTTATTTTGCTTAATATTGAGCAAACTTTTAAAGCTGTAGTTTTGTGATTCCCAACTTTTTAATAGAGCATGTAAATAAAAAAGAACATTTCATAGATTGAAATCATCTTCTTTCAAAAATTTATAAGAGTCTAATCACAGATCTTTCAGCTTATATTTGAGTTTACATTATATTTCAATCTTATTTGTTATAACGATTATATCTATTCCTTCCATTTCATCAGAGATGCATTTTGACATTTCAGTCAAATTGAATTTTATACCACCTAGTCTATGATTTGATAGTGTTAATTCATCCATGACAAACTTTAATCCTGATACATTTTTAGATAAAATAATTTTTATTTTAGTGACAATCCTATTTGTTTATACTTTTTCTTATCAATTCAATAAATTGCACACAATTAATGGTCGAAATGGATTTTTTACTGACGAATATATATATATATATATATATATGTGTGTGTGTGTGTGTGTGTGTGTGTGTGTGTGTGTGTGTTTTAACAAAAAAAATAATTTAACACTTCCATATTAACAACCATTCGAGAACATATTTTTCCTTAACACACAATTCCAGACTGTATAGCTTTATTTCCCATACAAAAAAAAAAAAATAAATAAAACAGAATTTCTCAAAAGTAATGCCAACAATATTCTTAAAATGCAAATAGAAATTATCATTTTAATTGCAAATAGGTTTTTTTTTTAATCGGAACAAACTTGTTCTATTTAAGTTTAGAAGTTTACCGACAAATATTTATAGCATTATGAAAATTTGAAAGAGGGGATTAAGTGGGCATTCTAACTATTTTCTAATTTAAATTTCAGTGACTTATTAAACTAATTTATTAGTGAGAAACACGAACTCCCGAAGTAAAGCTGTTGTGTGATTTCAAACGTAATTACAGGTTTTAACTAGTACATAATGTACTTCGACAAGACTGTTGTAAACAGCTTCCTTTTTAGATGTAATTACAAAACATTATGAACCTGTATTTACAATCACAAACCAATTTATCTTCTACTACGATATAGTTCGTTAAAAAGGAAATTTGTATCGTGTAGACTAAAAATAAACTTAAATGATATATTAAATAAATTTTAGCTCATATATATTGTTCGGTATAGTAAGTAATCCGAAATATTACTTAGTTTCATTTTTTCTTATATGTAAAAAGATATTTTTACCATTTTGAAATTAAAGTTATATAATGAATAATAAAATATTAAGTGCGATAAAAGAAAATCTAGACGTTTATTGAAATACAAATACGTTGTATTAGGTAGCATTTTTACAATTCTCGAAATGGTCGAGAATTGTCAAGAATAGGTATCATTACACAAATCTACCTACACTGTAAAAAATGACCAATGTTTCTTATTTTATGAAAATATACTATAACCACGAACGAAAATATAATATAATCTTCTGAGTTATCCGAAATTACGAATAGCGTGTTCTATTGTCTTTTGAATCCCCAGAAACCAATACATTTCGAAAATTTAGAGAATTATTTATAAAAACAGAGTATTTTCCGCTGCCCGTATTTTTCATAAACGTTTCCGAAGGGTTTTTATAGTGTATTAATTAGTGTCCTCAACCTGGAATACCTGCTTTTCGAATGCTATCAATTCTCAAGTAAACATTTTCATGCTCAAAAAATATGTTTAACAGACAAACATGCAAAATTAACAGTGTTAACAATAACATTAAAATTAAGATTATTTCTTTACTCTTTCATGTATAAATTAACTTATGCGGCTGAAAACGTTTACTTGAGAATGGATGACATTCCAAAAACAGGTATTCCCGGCTGAGGACACTAATTAATACACTATAAAAACCATTCGGAAACGTTTCTGAAAAATACGGGCAGCAAAAAATACTTTGTTTTTATAAATAAATCTTTAAATTTTTGAAATTTATTGGTTTCTGGGAATTCAAAAGACAATGGAACACGCTATTCGGAATTTCGAATAACTCAGAAGATTATATTATATTTTCGTTCGTGGCTATATTATATTTTCATAAAATAAGAAACATTGGTCGTTTTTTACAGTGTATTTTAGCCGTTCGTAGGAAAGCAGTTCCAGAAAATTTTGGTAAATTTTCACCGATCATGATCCCCAGACACAAAACCACCCTCCGTTCAAATATTGATATTTATATATATATATATATATATATATATATATATATAGATATAGATAGATAGATAGATAGATAGATAGATAGATAAATAGATATATAGATATCTGACATTTGTCATGCTGTAAATCTCTTATTTATGAACCGATTTGGATGTGACGGAGTACGTGAATAGAACATACTAAGGTAATTTAAATTTTTAAAAATTCAATTAACTCTTTTTAATTAAAAAAAAATTAATTAATCATTTAAAATTTAAAAAAAAATCAGAAAAATGTACAAAATTTATAATTTGAAAAAGTAGTTTTCGTTAAGCGTTAGATTGTGATACAAGGATTCCGGAGCATTTTCTGGTTTGGCTTTATCTTAAAAAATGGCTGAGATAGGGGAGGGGGCTGATAATTCTAGTGGGGCTGACATTTTGAAACAATCTGAGTTTTGTTATGCTGTAACAACCTTGCTGGAATTCGCATTCAAATTCCGAAATAAAGAAGCCGGAATTGAAACTTCTATAATCAGGTTCTAATCATTTTAGCCTCGGGTGTTTGAGTAAAATGAATTGAATTTTTAGAAACACTAAATATAGAAGCTACCTTTTCCTCCCGGTACAGGTCGGAAGGACTTTTTTAGTTAAAGTAAATAATTAGAAAATATTTACTTTCAATTTGTTTTATATTTTAATAACAAGTTTTTTAATTTTAAATTACTGTGGAATGCCTATTGTAAATTAGCATCAGGGATAATAGGAAATATAACACATATTTGTAAAATACAAAATGATTTTATTGTTATAATAATAAAACTTTAAGAAAATCAATACCAAAAATGATAAAGAGAAAAAATGATGTTGAACAGACTGAAAAAATAACAGTTTTTCTTCAGATTATATCCAACGAAATTGTTTATATAAAATAAAAAATACGCTAATGCATTGAGTGGAAAAATCCTTCAGTAGATCAAATATGACAATAAAAGTAATACAGGTTGGATAAGTACATGTTTAAAACAACCAAAATTAATTAAAAAGCACAATTTACAATGATATTTAATCAATTATTTAATCCATATTTAAATCGTATCGTATAGTCAAGCAAATCTCAGAAAATTCAGAGCTAGTAAGTCGAATAATTTCTTGTATCTGTATATATTTAATCGTTTGAATGTGATACCCTAGTAAATTAAAATGCGAATTGCCCAGCAAATTAAAAACTTTTCTGTTCAAATGTTTGAAAAAAGCTAAAGAATGAATAAAGACGCTATAAGAACTATAGCTATTAGATCATAACAACTTACAATAAATGTTCTAACCGGAATCATAGGAAATAATTCAAGGAACCCATTGACAATTTATGTGGAAATATTTTTGCCAATATGGCTTTTTCAACATTCAACTCATATTTTGAAATTGAAATAAGTACGTGATAATATATGTTTAAATGGTTTTGTTTATTTAGTTGAACAACTAACAATAAAAAAATAAATGTTTTCGTCTTTAACCAATTCTAAATATGTTTGGAGCTTAATTTGTTGATGATATATCATTAAATTGTTTTTTTAAGACATTAAAACAGCCTAAAATGTACTTTAAAACTACAGAATTGGGTGATGTAAAAAAAAAAAAAATATTTGCATTCAAAGATGAATGATAACCAATGATAGAATATATAGATGTATAATTACATATTAAGAATAATAGATATTTTGAAACAAGTGTTTTTAAATAGTGATAATTTTTAATTGGCATTCATTTTAAAACATCATTTTCTGGACATTTGTAATTACTTAAATTTTATTGTTTTTATACTGCATTTTCATTTTGAAAAAAATATATATGTACAAATGAACTTCCAAATCTTTTTAACTATATACTTCATTTTAAGCATATTGTTTGTTTCTTTTGTTTTTTTCTAATCAAATTAATCAATAAATAAAAAATACATTTATATTTAGTAATTTTGGATTATAAATGCGAACATATCTGTTTGGCACATGCTGACATTAAAATTGATTACAAAGCCAGACTGTAACTAATCATATCAAGCAGCGTTAAAATATACCTTCTAGATATAATCGAAACTTGATTTACGATAATTTTAATGAAAACCGTGCTTAACTTTAATTTTATGGTGTTAAATTAAAAGTACTTTAGGAATTTTACTACATTTTAAATATCACCTCTGACTTCTTACAAAACATTTTAGCAATCAAAATAAACGATATGCCTGTCTAATCCGTGCTTCAAGATCAATATTCCAATTTCCGAGTTTTAGTGTGCTAGCATATCGATTTCAATTACCGAAACTGTTCAGCGGATTTTCAGAAATTTATGTCAATTGCATAATCAAAAAGAATAAAGAGAACATCTGAATAAAAACTGAAATTTTGTTTAATTTCCTCTTTCAAATTTTGAATAAAAAAGATAAAAAGAAAAATGTACTTATTACTTATATTAAAACATAATCTTAAATATATTAAATATTAAATATTTAATAAATTTTAACTTTTAAAGTTTAGCAAATTATATAAATAGTTTTTCTATTTTATAAACTTGTCTCTCTAACGTTTCAATTTTAAAATGGGAATGGAAATACAGTTATATTTGTAAGTAAAATAATAACAAATTTAAGACATTTATAACATATATTGTTTTATTATAACAGCCGATATTCCTACTAAAATTTAATTAATTCTAAATTTTTATTTCTTTTAATTCTGCACAAATTTAATTTTATTTGTGTGATTCAGTCTTCCATACTTTTATGCAAATTTTTTGTTTCTAAAACGTTTTATAAATTACCATCAATTTTACAATATTTTGTAACAAAATACTTTCTTTCTGAAGCGAGAGCAGTAATGTTTAAACAACCTATTTAATCGTTTTTAGATGGAAGGAATTACATTTTATAATTAATAAAACCACGTTCAAAGAAAAATAATGGAATTTATCCATGAGCGATTAAAATTTTGTGCTTGTACATTCAAATCAGCAAAGTACTTAAAAATGTCGTTTAAATCGGGAGATGTTGCGCATACCCAGGTTATGAATGGTTTTTACTTTGTCACCAACAAATATAAACAATAATAGTCACCTTATTTAGTCGGATACAATTGTTTCAAATGCTGTGATAAAGTAAGTTGAAGTTTAGCTTTTCGAAAAATAGTGGTGACAATTGTAAAAATCGTACGCATCCTGGATGTGTCATACCCGGCGCGCCTGCTCCCGGGTTGAAATAACACCGATTTTTATTTTTATAAAGCGATGTATTTGGTGTAAAACTTAGCATTGAGAATACTTTCGGATGTTCATGTCAAGAGGCATATCACGATACAAATAAATGTATTTTCTTATAATTTATAATTTGGTTAATTATAAATATATTTTCTCTGTTTCGAAGTGTTTTCCTTTTAAAGAGATGGTTTCTTCGGTGCCAAATTTTGAAATAGTGAATGAAAATCATAATATATCATTATGAATTACGACGTATAACTGCTTTTTTTTAACGAGTCTATTATAAATATATTTTAATTAACATAACCGAATATTACAAAAAAATCTGCCAGTGCATCATTTCAACTGTTTGTTTGGTGAATTATTAGCATTAAACGTATCGTCTAAAGTCTGCACATTTGTTTTAAGCTTTTAATTAATTAGAATGCTATAGTGGTTATGCAAATCAATAATTCTTGGATATTTTATTTGAAATTATTCTTGAAAATATGCAGTATATTTAGCTTTTTTGGAAATATTTTGCTGTATTTTATCTATATTTAGGAAAACAGCTTAGGATTGAAATAACTAACAATCTATATAGTTAGCAGAAATCAAACTCTTTGTACAAATCTTAATACATAAACTAAAACATTTAACAACGTTTTAATACGCAAATAAGTACAAACATGGTACCAAAAAAAATTCCCATACGGCCGTTTCGAGGATTCTTGGATCCCTTTTCTCAGTGCAAAAAATAAGTACATAAATAAATAAATAAATAAATAAAGACTAAAATGGGTTCAAAGAGCCCCTTGGTTATAGCCCCGAGTGCTGTATTCATTTTTGTTTCTTTTGGTGCCATGTTTGTACGTATTTGTGTGTTAAAACGTTGTTAAAGGTTGTAGTTTATGCAATCTATAATGCTACGAGAATATTGTCTAATTTGGTTGGTGTGTATGATTATGTAAATACATATATATATTTCATTGTTTAAAAAACTTTTCCTACTTATTCAGAATAATATGGAAAAATAAAACGTATGTAATACGATGTCCTTTAATGTGTCTTTGTTATTTGCTTGCTTGTAATGTCCTAAAACAACACAGTGGAATTAAGCATTTCACCCCCTGCTGCTCAGTCATATATAGATATAACCCGGCATAAAGTCAATCCAAGAAAAAAAAATATAAAAATTTGTATAAATAATAACGAGAAAAAGATAAAAAAAAAAAATTATACGAACACAACTCATAACATCGGAATACCTAACATAACCGAAATTTTGAAGCAAATAAAAATTAATGAGCTAAATACATGGCAGCAAAATTTAACATTTAAATATAAAATTATAAAAAGAAAATTAATTTGAATTCAGAAATATATTTTAAAAACTAGATATAAAAATTAAAATTTCAAGATTCAAAACAGAGATTTAAAGTACTGAAATAATTAAATAAATTTTCATGAAATAGTTCTTCAAAAAATGATAATTTAATGAAAAAGTTTATTAGGATTTCAGATCCTAAAAAAATAACTAAAATATATTATTATTAATTTAAGATCCTGAAACCAAAGTACAAGTTCTGAAAACACAAAATAGAAAACAGAAATCAGTACAAAGTAAGGAAAATAATACTAAATAAATGCTTTAAATCCAACCTTCTTTTATTTTTATGAGCGTCTAAGAAAACAGTTAAGCAAGAACTACTCCATAGAGCTTTTATCTATGAAGATAAACTGTCTGAAGCGGTAAAACAACAAATAAAACAAAATAAGAAAGCAGCAGTCTCTAAGGATTACCGGAATAATCATTATCTGTGCTTGTAAGGGAAATGGTTAAATAAATAGAAAATTAAAAGTTCGGTATGATAGATCTTGGAATAATATAATATTTTTTTTTTAAACATCAAATCATAGAATGAAAATGCATTTGCTATTTTATTACATATGATTTTTTTATTTGAATAAATTTTAATTAATGAAATGTTAAATGTAAAAATAGATTCTATGATTTGTTGAAATAATTTAACAGTGAAAAATTTAATTTTTAATACTGCAATTTTTTCTTTTAAAAATAACTTGTTTTATTATTTTTTTTTTTGCAATCACAGAGTGCCCTCTAGCAGTTTCATACTTTAGATGAGGTAGAAATTTTCACTAATTAAAGTTCCAACAAACCAAAGTAAACCAAAGCAAACCAAAGATCCAAAAGTAACAAGTTATTTTTTCTTTCTTTGAATTTCCTCAATTTTATTTTATGTAAGTTTTATGTACAGGGTGTTCTGATACCACGGTTTAAACTATGTAACAGCAGAATCCTCACTTCGAGTACACAAAAGTCGCCTAAAAAGTCATACCTCGAAAACGCATAGTTTTAGGGAAAAAATGCAAATAAAAAGTATGTTGTCGCATACTGCTTATGAGTTTGTATTGCATCACCATTGCATTGATCGAATCTAAAGTACATGTATTAAAATTCACGAACAGAATGCGTTGTCAGTATGCATCATATGCCTCCTTCTAAAGGAAACAGAGCGGTGGCTGTTCATTTGCATAAATTAGTTACACGCCTACAGGATCAATGACTTTTTTTTCAATTGTTCCCTTTTCACAAATGTATGTGTCATACATTTTATGTTTTAAAATCTTTTATTTCTTAAATATTGTTCCATATCCAATTAAAATTTCATGGGGTTCAATAAAGCTTATTTACGTGCTCCCGATGTGATGTCCTCCGATGTGATCCAAATGTCACCTAGTTTTACTTTCGAAATTTTTCAAAAAAGATTCATTTTATAGGTATGGTTTTTTGTACGTTCTTCATGTACTGCGAGTAAAGATTTTCATTCCGCTACGTCTGTGTACTTTTATCCGAGCACTATGTACGAGCAGTTTGTACGAATATATTTGATATAATCCATAAAACATTATGAAACCTTCTTAACATTCTTTGTTTTGGCATTACTTTATTTCTCTAGCGAATAAATGAGGCCAATATTACATTACATTTTCTTCATAAGTGCCCTGTTTACCATAGCTGCAATTTACCTCTAATATAACCAGCGGCTCATTTGAAATTCAGATTCTGCTATGCGTTTATAGGTTATACAAATGTAATATGTGTTATAAAATTTCAGAACTGAAGAAATAAAAGACTATTATAGAGCTTTCTACAGGTGAACATTAAATTTAGAGAATCGTTGTGATTGTAATTATAAATTAAAAATAATGTTTTAAAATAAACAAGGTAAATTTCGTTAAATTCAAAAATATTTTTAAAAATCTAGAACCATGCATTTAGAGACAAGATGGGACAAAATTGAATTGAATTAAGAATAAAAAATAATTATTGTATTTTTAATCATGTTTAATGTTTAACAAATTAAAAACGCTTTAATCGTTTATCGTAGATTAATTACAAATGATTAAATTAATTACAATCGTTTTCTTTGATTAACTTTAAAATCAATCAGTAATCTATTACGTTAATCTAATTAATGTTTAAATATGCATTCACTTTTCGGATAACCTTTTCACAATGTAACGATATTTATTTAAATAAAAAACACTGTTGTATTTCCAGAAATAACATTTCGGGAAGATTCATGAAATTTAAACCATAATTTATTTTTAGAAGTTATGTGAATGGAATGTGGCCTTAAAACTTTGAAATCAACCACAACCAACTGAGACAAATAAAGAATTTTTGTTTACAATTTCGATCTGTTAAGCATTAATATTAATTGTGGTGTTAAAAAGTCTAAATTGGATAACATGTTGTGCAGAAAAATATTAAAGATAATGTGAAACTAAAGATTTGTAAAAAAATATATATTATATTACTAAATATTATATTTGAAAAGGTGTTCAATCAGGTTAATTAAGAGTTCGACATTCACTGAGTGAATACAACTTGATTGCGTTAACTTAAGGATTTTTTAAATGCTTTGCGCTACCTCAAATGAAGTAATTTTGCTTCTTTTTTTATTATAATGTATTTTTATATCTTTCTTTTAAAGATTTTTCACTATAGCGGTTTTTTTTTATTTTATAAGTTTTAAAAAAGAAAGAAAAGTATTGCTTTCCAAAAAATTTGTTTGAGCAGCTCTGCCGCTAAAATTAAAATTTAATAATTTTTTTAAATTTTACTAAGCAACCCTAAAGCAAAGTTTTCCGCGGTATAGCGAATCAAAAAAAAAAGTTTTTTTCGTCCCACCCTAGTGTATATATATATACAGGGTGACAATTATTGAACTATATGAAATAAAACGTAAATTATTTAAAAACTACTGAGTGCACAAACTTTATTCAACATGTAAACGCCACTACAGATATTCGGATTTAGGTTATGACATATTCGATAGGGTTGCCATCATTGGCTGTAATGTGGCGCAGACAAATAGCAAAATTCTGCATGACACACTGAAGTGTCGGAACACTGATACTGTCGATGACCTCCTGAATGGCAGTTTTCAGCTCAGGAATGCTTTTGGGGTTATTTCTGTACACATTGTTTTTAATTTAGCCCCACAAAAATGAGTCAGATGTGTTCAGATCCGGAGAATATGGCGGGCAAGTGAGTCCCATTCCATTGGCCTCTAGGTACCGCAGAGCCATAATGCGGACCCCAAAGTGCTCCTCCATGACATTAAACACTTTCTTGGCCCTATGTTGTGGAGCTCCGTCTTGCATGAGCCAAATCTTGTCGAAATCAGGGTCATTTTGGATAATGTGGATGAAACCACTTTCTAAAACCTTCACGTATTGCTCAGTAATCATCGTGCCGTCAACAAATATTGGACCGATTATTCCGTGACTAGACATTGCACACCACACAAGCACCCGTTGAGGGTGGAGAGACATCTCGATTGCGAAATGCGCTCAGGCACGCTGTACCCTGACATTTTTGCTTGCAAATGGTCGACAACAACAAGTTGCGTGCGCATGCGCATACTAATTCCCATCATGCCCTGCGGCCAACCACGAAGTTTGAAATTCATCACGCAAACCTTTCAGAAGTTATGACGGTTTAATTTCATATAGTTCAATAATTGTCACCCTGTATATATATATATATATATATTGGGTGGGAGGAAATTGTAATTAAGTTGAAACTATAATTTTGCAAATAATGTTAAGTTATCAAAAAATAATAATAATAATAATAAAAACTCCCTCAGATTTAAAACATCTTAAAGGATTTTTGAATTCATTTAACTGTTTATCATAGATTAATAAATAAATATGCAGAAACAAAACATCCTCTTAAAATGTCAATAAAGGAAAATACTCCAAGAAATGGAATTCAGATTTTCTAAATTCATTTCAAAAACTAAAAAAAATACCTGAATTTTTTAACGAAATCCAGTATTTCGGGCAATTCTATCTGTTAGCTTATTTTAATATTCTTGTGAAATTGTAGAAAGGTTGGAAAAAGATAATGTGTAAAATGTATCATTTCTCTTTTTTGATTATTAGGATATTTTTTTTTGTGAGTCGAAATTAATTACATATTTTAAATGCTAGTTAAGAATTTTTACACCTAAAAATATTGACAGCATATATCTAAGTTATCATTAGTATTATTAAACTGAATTCTTACTGTGTATGAAAAAATTAAATGTATTTATGAAAAATTAATAAAAATTTGAAAGTTAAACATATATACAAATTAACAGTCATTCTGACAATGGATCCATCTTTACAGAAAACAAAATCAAACTTTAATATATGAACATTTTCAGATTTTTCTTTTTATGTTATAGTAAGAGTAACTTATTGCATTCTATTATTTATTTATTATTTACTATTGTTATCTGTTATCTCATTGTTATTATTTATTTTTTTAATTTTTGTATCGTTAATCATATTTTTATGATTAATTATATTGTTATTACTTTATTGTTATTGTTATATTTGTTTTCACTAAAAGGTTCACATAAAGGTTTTATTTAATGATAAATTTTAAAAAGTATTAGGAGTGAAAATGGAAAAACACTTGCTAATATTATATGACATTTGTCATGATCAAGGCTTTACAAATTTGATAAAATCTGGTAGCCAGCAAAAAATTCTAGTCGACAGTAAAAAACTAGTCGTTGGGGGCCATTGTAATAACTACCCATCGTGGATATGCATAATGTAAAATATTAAAATAAAAAATGTGTAAGGTACTTATAAAATGCATTGCAATTCGAATAAAATCGTGGCTTGATGACGTCATAAACTTTAAAGGCTCGATTACTAAATTGCTTAAAAGAAACATCCTTATAACTCCAAAAACAATAATCCTATTAATTAGCAGTTGATTGCATCTGATTAAGCGTTTCATTTCCAATTAAAATATATCTTTGAATTGAAATTTGGATGAAATACAGGGTCATGAAAAATCAAAGAGTATGGAAAATAGGATTACAAATATCTCGGCAACTAATCATCCGATCGACTTCATGATTTATGCAAAATTTATGTTTTTTTATTGTCTTTTACATTCGCTCCTTAAAATAAACAATTTCGGAAATTTTTATCTACATTTTATCAGAACGAATATTTCGAGAGTCCGAAAGAAATAGTTCCGGATAATCGAGGTTGCTGAAATTCAACAGGCTGCTTCCCATTAATACATACTAAGTACATACCAAATTTCAAGTATCTATCTCAATTTTTTCGGGAGATAGAGCGTTTACAGACACACAGACGGACAGCAATTTTTTTTTTTCTAAAAATATGTTTTTTGGAATCTCCAGTGTCTGAAACGTGTAAATCCTTCAAAAATTTTTTTCGATTTTCAAAACAATTACAAGACGTATCCTATACTACGTATGATGGGTAAGTAATATTATATATCCCCCCCCCTTCCCCTGACTCTGATTTCAAAAAAGAACAAAAGTTTTTTATATGAATTAATTGAGAAAAAAATAATATCAAGCATAATTTTAGGATTATTAGTTACATAGTTTGGAATTGTTACATAATTTAGGTTGGAATTGTTACATTAATAATATAAACTCAGTTCTCTTATGAAATTTATCAAAATTTATTTATTAATTTTCTGTGAAAAAAAAAGAGAATTTTCTGTAAAAGCTAGATTAACCGACATGTTCTGAAAATGCCGATTGCTGAAGACTTTCAATGTCCGGATAGGAGTGCTACAAAATCTATATACGATGAGGGGACCTCGATGAAGTAGTGAAACAGAAAATCAATTTTTGCCTATTTTCCTGTCGAAGTTACTGAAATAATTCTATTTTTTATTAGTTTAATTTCTTAATTATTTAAATACATTTTGCATTTGCTGAACTTACTTTTACCAAATTAAAAATGCCGAAAAAGAGGGGGAAAAATACCGCTTGTGTTCTAGGGTCAACTTCTTAAGTCAATTTTTCCACAAAAAATTATGATAATAATAATAAAAATGACAGATTTTGTATGAACTTGCTGGCCAGATAGAAAAATTTGATCGGCGACTGCATTTGTCAAGACCTGGTCATGATTGCTCGCCAAATATTGTAAACCGAGACTATGCAGTTTTAGGTTTATAGTCCTTAGTGTTTCCAAATTTCTTGGAGCTTTTCATTTGCAGAGGAGGGAAGGAAGGGTTACTAATATAAAATATTTTCACTTTCTGTGTTTTTTTAACATTTAACTTAGTTTTTTTCCCCCTTAGAAAAGTTTTTTTAGGTTTTTTTTAACGAAACCCTATTATTCTCGCTCCGTTGTCTGTCTATCACAGAATCGTTTTTAGAACCTATATAACGTACAGAGTTGAAACATTGTGTATATATAACTGAATACCTGCTATGAAGCTCAAAATATTAAAATTGGAAAAAATCGTATTATATTACTAAATAGAGAAAAAACCCAAAATTATAACAGCATTTTCCTATTGAATTTAAACATTTTTCGTTATAGCAGTTGTCAACAATGAAAAATCCACAATAAATTATTTCTACAATAATTAATTTTCTATTGAAAGATTTCCACGTGAAAAATGAAAATGATATAAAAATTTTCACCAATTGAAAAAAAAAAAAAAAAAAAAAAAAAGATTAATATGAAATAAAAATGATTGACGCATATTGGTTATAAAACAGATTTTTTCAAAGATTTTTTTCAATAATACAAGGAGTATGAGTATGTGTATGTACAGAAAGCAGATTAATACCATGTCATTAGAGAATTAAAAAGAAAATTAATCTGAAGTCATATGGGAAGTTTAACGGCTTTCTCAAATGTTTGAGGACAATACAAAACGAGTATCAATATGGGTAATATTGAATAGTAAATATATGAGTTTGAGGAACGTATTGAATCATGATAAAAACCCGATTATGTAAATATTCGCATATTTTAACATTTTGAAGCAGTATAACATGTTTAATTTTGATTTTTTTTTAAATATCGCATTTAGTCTACATGACATATATTATTATTACAGAGTATAATAGCGGGCTTCGTCCGCTATCGGGCTGGTTTAGATATTCGGAAAAACGAAAAAATAGACTGGTAATTTTTTACATTATAAAAAACATGACTTTTTTTTGTTGTTGTTGCTAAATTATATTTATTTGAATTTATTAAAGAAAGGATAAAGTGTTTTGAAAGGAATACTAAACGAAACCCTTTCTGCGATATTCGATCACACTTACCCACTTGTTTCTATTCCCCATCTAAAATCATTATTATTCTGCGTCTAGTATCTTAGCTTCTTTTTAAACATTCCATTTCCAATATTAAGCTTACATTTTTAAAATTTAAGGCCGTATTCTACAACTTTCTCTCTTTTATAAGTACATTGCTACATTAATTTTCCTACGCGTCTATTAAGTGCGTTTGAATTAACGGATTGGCTGGATATCCAGTAACATTCGGTTTATCGATTTTTTTCTGCATTCATGCGTGCATTTGCATAAAGCATTCTTTAACATCTCGGATGATGAAATGTCGTGTTTCTAATGAATTGCAATATCTTAGTTTGGTTTAAGCCATGAATCCTTTACTAGTGAGAAGAATTCTGAGGATTCAATCATAATTTACTGTGAGTTCTGTATTAATTTTTACTAACGAGTCTCCAAATCCTGACATAACGACACCACACAAGCACACACCTTTCTATATAAGTATATACGTGTGCTTGTTACGTCATGATTTATCCCGCTCTGTATACGCACACACACAAACACATCTTTTATTTATTTATTTATTTTTATATATAGCATTAAAAAACTAATTTAACCAACATTATTAATTTTTATTTTATTTTGTTTTTACCTTCATTTTTTTTCTTTTTTTTCTGTTAACAAATGTACTGTGGAACCACTCTAGAAAGACGGACCTTGGCATGGTGCCAAAAAAATAGACCCGTCCGAAGGGAGGGAAGCATTATATTAGGAGGAGACAAAATTCAAGTTTCCCTTATCTTGCCTGACCGCTTGTCATTTCTTCACTGGCTGTTCTTGTACTATTAGCGTTTTTTCTCTCTCTCCTTATTTTGTCTGCTATTCATTTTGTATTTGTTTCTACTTCTATAAAATGGATTTAAAAGAATCTAAAAGCTCTCAAGGCAAACATTTTCACAGTGCAGTGAAAAATATGTTAAACAATGTTGTAAAATATTGTGATAATGAAGCAGATAAAGGCTGTCTAACTATTCTATTAGCACATGCAACAAAAAGAGCTAGTGCAATTGCCGGTGTTTCGGATAGCGCTATAAGAAGAATTCGGAAAGAAGCTAATAACAATGCAAATAATTTCGCTTCTCCTAAAAAGAAAAAGGTGAAAACAACCATAGAGAATGTCAACTTGGATAATTTTAACTTGGATGTAATTCGTAACAAATTTTTGAAAAATGGGCAAATGAAAAATTCATTCCAAACTTACCGAAAAATTCTGTTGTTGTGATAGACAATGCGCCATATCACTCTATTCAATTGAATAAGCCTCCGAATTCTTCAATAAACAAAAGGGAAATTATGGATTGGTTGGCACTGAACAAAGTGCCATATTCTTCAAACATGCGAAAAGTTGAATTGATGGACCTTGTTAAGACGAATTCGCCCTCTACTAAAATCTACAAATTCGACACCATGTTAGCCGAACATGGGCATTATGCGTTAAGATTGCCTCCATACCATTGCGACATAAATGCAATAGAGTATGTATGGGCGGATATGAAGGAATTCATTCGAAAAAGAAATATAACGGCGGATTTAAATATGGATCAACTTTTTAAATTGACCAAACTAGCACTGGAAAATGTTAATGATGAGAAATGGAAAAACTACTGCACGAACATAGAACACCTGGAAAATGAGTATTGGAAGAAAGACGGCATAATAGAAGAAATGTGTGAGCCATTAATTATTTCGTTCGACGATGATGACGACGATGATTTTTTTCCGGATGATTCTGATGATGACACCGAAAGTGAATGAATAACCCCCCCCCCCCCCCTGCACATTTTTTTTTTTTAAGAGAAGGTCCGTGATGATATTATGAAATACAAGCATTTTTATTACTTTATTTTTTTCTGAGACCTTCACTTTAAAATAATTTTAATTTTACCAGCTTTAGCATATATTTGTTAAGTTCTTTCATTTCATTTTGACAGTAATTTCAATTTTATTCCTATTTGCCTGAAAATTTTCAAGAATTAACATTCAAATACTTAAAAATCGAACAGGGTCTTTAATTTTCCTATAAAATCGGTACATTGTGAGTTACAATTACAATTTTTTCGTGAACTTATCCGAAAAATAGGTTCAAAGTGCGAACTTCAACGACATTTTCAGTAAGATTAGTTACTTTTATAATAAAACGAAAAACGCTGTTCAATTTCCTGATATCTGAATAAGAACGTCTGAAACTTTCGCGCATTTATCAATTAAAAAGATTTAGTAAAGGTATCAGAAAACTTAATTTGAATTCGAGCACATTTTTTTTTTAAATATTTGAGTGTAAAAAATATTTTTCATCCTTTAGTGTGACTCTGTACACTTTGAACTATTTTCTTTTCTTATTAATTGAGTATTTTGTTATACATTTTCGCCATATTATTAAATGGTTTCATATAGGAAAATGAACATGAGCAATCAAGAAAAAAAAATGGAATTCTTGCGGTAAAATTATTAATAACCATACTAATAAAAGAACATTTTAAAACCACACTTCTCCTACAATTACATAAGTGTACCCTATAACTGTAAGGAACCGATATTTAAAATCGTTATTTATTTAAGAAAACAATAAATTGCAATGACATGTGTAAAAATACAGTAAAAAATAGTATTTATTTACTTAACATGTTTATATCCGATAATTAAAAAATCTAAATTATCATAACATGTTTCTTTAGATTGAAGATATCCCCCTTCATCGAAGAGAAAGCTACAATTTTTATGTGCTTTATTACATAAGAACAAAAATCCTTTTATAATCTTGGAACAAGTAAACATGAAACTATCGGGAATCAACTCATCCCCCCACGAAAGCAAAACTAGGGGTGACTCCCTTTCATTACCTCGATCCCTATTACGAAGAATAGACTGGTCATATTTGGACCCGTTACTCACGTGACCAGTCTTTAAAGCTTGGCTGAGCAGTAGCAGCCTAATTAAATGTATTAAATAAATATATACCATAAATACATACGATAGAAACTGTCTAAAATCATTTAACTTTTCATCGAAAAGTTAAAGTTGTTGAATTTTAATGTTTTAATTATATTTAGTGTAATATACACACACACACACAGAGAGAGAGAGAGAGAGAGATAGAGAGAGAGATAAATATATAAATATATATATTTAAATTTAAAATTATCATATTTTGGGCACAGAGAGAGAGATATATAAATATATAAATATATATATTTATATTTAAAATTATCATATTCTGGGAAAAGTCTATTTTTAAACTTTTTTTTTCTCCATTAAAACGAATAAGTCATAAATATGTGTTTCTTCAACCATTTAATTTAATTTTTATAGAACATCAATCAGTCATATTGTCTAAAAATTATTTCGAACCCAGAACAAATACTTAGTACTTCTTATATTTGAACATTTCATTATGTTACATTTTTATTGTAGCAATTACTTATTTCTCATCTATATAAATCCTCCTAAGCATTTCAATTTCATGAAATTAAATAGAATACAGAATGTAAAACATTCATTTTAAAGAAACATACTATTGACCTAAAAATTAAACAAAATATACAAATACATTATATTACACAAAGGAAATTTTATTAGATAGCTTTTATTCCCAGTTGCAAATTAAAAGCAGCGATTCAAAAGTTTGTATTAAGCAATTAACTCTTATGCACATTATTAACAGAGTTTAATATACGAAATATTTTATACGGGTTATTAAAATAGAGATCACAGAGACTTTAAACTATTATTTAACCTCTTTAATCGTTAAGCTTACGGTTCGTTTCATGCAACATAATGGCAGTTTTATGTGCTTCAACTGTCACATAAATGATTCGATAAGCATTAAAACGTCTAAAATCAATAGAAACGGAGCACGTGTTATTCAGGATCTGTTCTAATAAATTAGTAGAAAAAGGATATGGTAATCTATAATGTATTGTATAAAGTATAATTGTCAAAAGTACTTTATGTTTTATTTTTAATTATAAAATGTTTAATCAGAATAAAAAAAATAGGTTTCAGATAGTAATAAAAATAAACTTTGTATATATATGTTTTACTAAATACTTTAAGTACTTCCTTCATAACATTTACTTTATAAATATGTTAAGTAATTTATGGAGTATAAAAACTTAAAATGCATTCGCCTGTACACAAAGAGCTGCTATATATTTGGAATCCCGAATACCATTTTAGAAAATTGTCTGTACACCTATCAAATCTTTGGAAATGGAAAAGAAATATCGAAAATATATATGAACTTTCTCACCACTATATAAAAACCAATCCGTTTGCTTTAACATCTTAAAATAGGAAAACGCATTGGTTTTGAATAAAACTTTCAGAAAGAAAGCGCCACTTATGAGTCTACACTAGTCATGCGAAGAAATACGAACGCTAATATTAAACCCGTGTAAGCTTTCCTTTTAGATTTCTAGTTTGCATTTTAATATTTTTACGCGATTTGTTTAATAGTATACCCGCGGTCAATCTCTAATGGTGTGCGTTTGTACATTTTAGATTTTGGTTACAGCTTTCTATATGTGGATAGTTCAGAATCGGTTCCAACCGTTTCTAAAAGTCAATGTGTTCGATTTTAAATTAATATCTTCTCTGTCGTATGTGCTTCTAAAAAACCTTTAAAGTGTCTAAGAAATTATTTTAAATAGCTTATATATAATATAATTAGAGTTTTTGATCAATAGACATACAATAAGGACATTTTCATTCATGTTGCTAATGCAACAAAACGAGCAAGTTAGATCGATACTGGATATTTATCTCTCCGTTTCTTTCAAGCAATTTGTCACTAAATTATCGACCAATCTTTCGTAACCATGTTCACAGCATAGGCTAATGTCAAAACGAACGAATTTGTCAAGTACTGCTTACAGTTAATAATAAAAAAAATACCTGTAAAATGAAAGGAAATATGTTTTGTTTTGCATAGAAGAACAATATCTAAAAATTATACGATATTGTTTTCATTTATACATTTTGATACAGTTAAGGTGATTTGTAAATAAATGAATTATTATTCGATGTTCCTTAGTTGTCCAGTGATCATGGAACTTTATAAGAAAACATTTATTATTTACGATGGCAATCAGAACCCGACCCACATATATAAACAAATATCTAAATAAAGCGATTTCGAAAGTGTCATATTAGAGTGTGTCACAACAAGAGTCATTTAGCTAACTGTGCCACCTCATCGCTACCTAAAACAAGTTATGTCGTAAGATCTAATATTGTGGTTTGTTCATCAAATAAAAAAGTGTAATGTGTATAAGAATTATGCATATATATATTGTATGCTTCAAGCTACCTATCTGCGCTGGATCAAGCTCTATATTATTGACTTTAGTGTGATTAAATCTTTCGGTCCAATTCTTCGGGGATAATTCAAAATTAAATTTCTGCCACTGTTAGCAGAGGACGCATGGTCAAGTCGAGGCCAGGTATTTTTTTTTTACTTTTTTCAATTTTTACTTATTATTTTGAAACCATATCTACTTGGCTTATCTTTATCGGGTTGCCTTCTTTACTGATACCCGTTTTAATGCTGTACTTATTATTTAATGTTAAAAATGCCTTTAATGTTAAATAGCTTACACATCAGTTTAAAAAATATATATCCGTTTAAAGATAAGTATTTTTCTATTTTAATGTAATTTTTTTCCGTTTTTGAAATTAATGCACTTCGTATATATCCAATTAGATGTATAACAAATATGCAAATATGTTATTATTTTTGTTCTTATATTACACAATATATATATATATCCACAATATATATATATATATATATATATATATTGTGGAATAAACTTTTTTGAACCATTTATCCCTAAAAGATCTTTTTTTATCCGTATAAAATAAAACAAAAATCAGAATCTAAAAAGCACTTTATGTAGCACACTTTCACACTTCAATGAGCGATGAAATACAGTTCTCTAGATTTACTACAAAGAATGCACATTTCAGAGGCTTTGATACGATATCAATACAAAAAAAATCCATAAATATTTTGAAGTTTAGAAGTTTTGTAACTTAATACAAACCATTAGGTTTCGTTATCATCAAAAGTTATTGTCTGAGAAAATACTTTTCAGTTCGCGTAGTACCTTTAGTAAATTACCGAAGTCATGATCGTATTTACAGTATCTAAAGTCTTTCAATCAAATTTTTGACACTTGGCTAAACTCAAGAGATAAAATGAGCCTGAAGAAAAGTCCCTATGGTGAGAATGTTAGATATATGATGAAACTAATCATAAATTTTATTCCTAAATTATTTTAATAGAATGTGGAGGCACAAAAATATAATTATCTATATTGCATTCGGAGGTAAACATAAAAAAAAACATAATCAATCATACAAATTGCCGAATTCCGTATTTTCCAAATTATTGTTTATATGTTTGTTGATAAAAGTGTCATAAAAGTGTATGATTTATTAAGAATATTATAAAGATACTAACAATAATATATTATAGTTACTATAAAAATGTATAACTGACAAACAAAGAAAACTTTTTTTTTGATCATTTAAAATTTTCTGTTATAGTTTTATTGTTTTTCTACAATTTGAGTCAATTTTTGCGAACCTCAATTTTTGCGTTATCCTCAAATTGGAGATAAGAATAAATTTATATTTCTTTCATTCTCTGTCATATGTCATTTAAATTAAATATATTTTGACTGCTCTATGTTACAAACATGATAAATATGAATAATTTGTTTTTGTAAACATTGTTAAATATGAAAAATTAGGATAAATGTTTTTGTTTTAATTTAAATACTGTAGAACCGTATCTTTTTAACACTTTCCAACCTAGTTGAAAAGTGTTTATGTCTTCAGTTTGTCTGCCGTCTGTGTCCGTGCTCTAACTCCGGTAAACATGCTTCGATTGTCCTCAAATGTTTGTATGTTATTGTCGTTTACTATAGCATGGTCCCTATTTCAACAGAAGTGTGTAGCACTTATAGTTATTTTACAGGGACAGTCAAAAGTATTCCGTTACATTACAGTCAATGGGAAATAATCGGTTCAATCGCATTTTGATGACGCTACATCATTTAAAACATAATGAAATTAAAGTATAACTATGTAGCGCATTAAAACATGCTTTTTGTAGAATATGGGGTGCAAAGCATTTATTATTCATTTACAGAGTCAAACAAAGTAATTCTTTTACACATCGTTTCATCATGAAAAATCGTCTGCAGTGTAATTTAGTGGTATTTCACTATTTCAAACATAATTAAAATTATATGCAATACTGAGGTGTACTATAAATTGTGCTCTTGTGTGAATTGCGTTTATTTACAGGGACACACAAAATATATTGATTACAGTACATGTGTGATATTTACAGTCTATGTGTGATAGCTATGTGTGTGCGTTTTCAACTTTGGTTTGCATTTTTAACTTTTTTTTCATAGTATGTGTGTGTTTATAAACTCGGTTGACCATATACAGGGGTACACAAGGAAATTCATAAGTTCTACAGACTATGGGAGTGAATTGTGTTTACGAATTTTCCTGCTGATCTATATTTAGTAGACTAATACAAGTTTGTGAAATATAAATAAATTCATATACAGGGCTATGAAAAAAAAGATACATTGTCGTTTACGTTTGATAATTGCTGCAAGTGAGTTTTAGGTTGTAATTAGCTTAAAAGGTGGTGTGTACAAAAGTCTTCAGATAATATAAAGGGCTGTACAAAATATTTCGTGTGCATTTCAATCGATTGGCGAAAATTGCTAAATGTGAATATTCTAACTGAAATAAATTTTATCATACTATATATCCACATCTATTGATCATATACAGGGTTGCACAAAATAATTCGTCTACTTTTTTGACACAGGAAGGTAATTTCGAAAACTGTAGTTTTCAATGTGTTATGTGTTTTCTAAACTGTTTACTTACATATCTTCTTTCACCTTATTTAACAGTGAAGTTTCGTTGCAGTTTTCTGGCTGTTTTGGAAAGTGTTTCATAATCTATGCTTGACGCACGATTTTTCGTTCTTGTTTATATTGAAAAGAATTCCTCAATTGAAATCAGTAAATATGCTTTTGTTTGCTGATATATATAATTTCTGAAGAAGCAAAAATTGTAGTTATGTTTTAATTTAGGGTGTGTTTCCCTTCCATTGCGTTTTTATTTTATTTAATTTTCCTGTAGGAACCTTAGGTCGCCATACGAACAAAATATATTTTGTGAAGTTATCGAATAGACTCTATTTTGGAAATGAAATATTGCACGTTTCTATTTCTGAATAATAACTTCTTTTATTATTAATTAATAGATAATATTTCTTGAAACGATGCGATTCAAAACACGTACAAGCATAAATCTTAGACAAATACAAGGTACCATAAAATTGAAGATTTATGACAAAACGAGTTATAATAGCGTCAAATAGTAAATATACGTTGCTTTTCAAGTTAGCTCACCTTTTGTAATTTTTATTTTAAACCAATTCTTATTGGTGAAAACTGGTAGATTTTGTAACCGACTAAACATTAAATATGTCAAAATGGGATTTTAAGTGAGTATTGTTTTTTAATACTAAATATTTAAAATGAGTTTCAATAGATTTATATCAAGATGCATACAGTTCTACCATAAGTGTGTAATAGAATTATACGCACCCAGAAAAAAGGAATTGATTAGAACTAGAAAACATGTTTTTTTGCGTACATTTTGTTTGTTTTAAGCAAAATTTTTAGTTGAAGTAAAAAATTGGTTTTGTTGCTTGGACAAAAAAATATTGTTAACAAAATTTCATCAATTTAACTTGAATTAACAAAATGTGTTTTTTTTAATTTTACGATAATTTTGTAATTTAAATTTGTAATTCCAGCAAAATTTTGTTGTTTTTGCAAAATTTAAATTGTTGTGTAGTAACCATATCTCTCTCACGTAACTTGGTTTATTTGACTTATATTGCTGTAAAAATTAAAGGATTAAGATAATTTTTGATAATTAAAACTTTTTATAATTGGTATGGACCAAGATAGTTTTAAAAATCCCCCTCTCCCATTTATTACTTCCTTCTATCTTTACAAGAAGAAAGTATTGGAATCATGAAAATTTCCGACTTGCGGTTTCCGACGGATTCTAGAAGGTCCTGAACACGATTTGACTGTTTTTAGAAAATGACTCTCTATGACTCTGTCTGTCTGTATGTGACAAAAAGTTTGTGGGCGGTCTATCTCAAGACCTAATGAGCGGAATTTAGTAAAATTTTATATTCATTTACTTCCTGTTATAAATTGTTGCTGATTAGTTTTTGGTGTAAATCGCGGAACAGCTGTCGCTGCGATTTCTGTAATGGCTCTATCTCATTTTCAGCAGTGAATTACGCCTGTAATCTTTGAATAATAACCAGTGAATTTTTGTCCTGATTTTTACAGGCGTAATTCACTGCTGAAAAGGAATTAAAAATTAACCATGTGTTGCCGCATGTAGGGCTTTGTATTGTCATCTCATGTTTGCGCAGAAATTTGCGTGCTCCTGATGACATTTCCATTTTGTGCTGCGGTTGCAGCCGGTCCGACATATATAATAGTGAGAAATGCCTTGTTGGGATAACGTACCTTGTATGTCAGTGGTAGAGCATGAGAGCGCTGTTCTGAGGACCCGGGTTTGATTCCTGGCTTGGAGCATATTTCACTCTCTGTCGATTTACGCTTGAAAAAAAGCAGGATAAAAATTCACTTGTTATTATTTAAGGACTACAAGCATAATTCACTACTGAAAATGAAATAAAAAATAGTTAAAATTATATGTTAGATTGGTTCATTTAACGGAAGTTTTTGTAGTGTAAACAAAACAAGTTCGTAATAGTATCGTTCGTTTTATTATTTAAACAAACAAAATATTTTTTGTTGTAAATATTATAATTGTTTCTAATAACAAAAACCTTTTGTTGTTAAAACAAAGAAAATTCTTAAAATTACGCAAAACTTAGTTCTTTAAACAAAGTTCTTCTTAAAGTTCTTTAAACAAAAGTTTTTGTTGCCGAAACTGAAAAGAACTCTTAAAGTAACAGATAATTATATTTATTTTTAGAAAACTTTCGACAAAAGAATTTTCTTAATTCAAGTAAAATTGAACCATTTTACTTGAATTAACAAAACATTTTTTTTTTGCTAACAATACAAAACTTTTTTGTTGAAATTGCCAAAAAAATCAACAATATATTTTTTTGTTGATTAAAACAAAATTTCCATTGACCCATATTTAAACGAAAAGTTTTGTTTAGTCAACCAAATTTTTGTTGATTCAACAAAACTTTTTTCTAGGAGCGTATTATTGAATCGCAGAAACGTTTACAAAATCTGGCTGTAAATAATGCGATTAATTTTTTGTGATTTAAATATTAAATCGAAAAGTTCTAAATTGTCATACTGTTCCCATACTTCTTGATAATTCTAAAAATTGTACACAACTTGATACAGCCTTTTACTACTAATGAAACTATAAAATTGTTTAAAACATTTTAATTGATTGACAGAATTTTTCATTCATGTTTAATGATTCATAAAGTAATAAATAGGAAAAGCATTGGTATGAAGATTTATATTTCATAACCTTACATATCGTTATTTCATTTTCACTGAAACAAAATTAACATTAATATCATTTTTTTGTAAATTCAGCATTTGAATTGAAAAATTATGTGACGGAAAAATCCAGGGTTTAACTTACGTTTAATGACTCATGAAATAACAGATATGGCGAGGATTGGTATGAAGATTCATATTTAATAACCTTACAATATATATATATATCTTTTGCACTGGAAACAATTAATATTAATATAAAAGTTTTGTAGATCCAGCCTTTGAATTCATAAATTATGTGACGGAAATACACGTTTCGGACGCTTAAAGGGTTAAGGAACATTCCAGAGCACGTAATGAAAATAAAATTCATACAATTTTTTAAAATTCCTCTACTAATATATTCAACATATAGAATAAACTTATGTGTATACTTTATTTATCTATTTTTTTATGTTCATTTTGAAATAAAATGGCATAAAAATGAAATAACAGACAGGTGAAAAGATTCTGGTTGTTCTCATCCAGACATACACCAATTTTATTTCCAAATAGTATATTAAAACATAATTTGAATAATATGTAACATTTAATATATTTTAAAGATGATCTCTTTATATTATACTTGTTAGATTATACTTCTGTCTGAAAAATAAAGTTTTTCCGAAGAGTCCGCATTATATTCAAACCTTTCCGGATAAATCGACTTTTTTTCGAACTCAATCTCAGGATTATGCCATACATATAAATGTTAGTTAGTGAACTGATATATCCGATCACTATGCTATTGATTTCACTGCAATATAAGCATTATTTAAATTATTATTATGCTGTAGATTTCACTGCAATATAAGCATTGTTTAAATTATTATAATTCTGCAAATATAATACAGTTTTAAAACGTCGAGTAAAGATTAATACTCTCAAGAATTATACCCATATACGTAATTATTATTTTTTATATCAAGTTTGAAAATTCATTTTTTTAGCATTTTAAAAACATTACAGAGAAAACAACTTTACAAATTTGCTGTTTTTCTCGGCGTTCAAAGCGGTCTGGTCTCTCAGACGGCTGACAGCAGTTACGATTCTGTTTTCGCCCGAGAAGGATTTTTTTTTTCTTCGCGGGTATTTTTATGCTTTTTTTCATGTTAATATGAAAGAAATGTTATCTAATTATTCAAGAAAGCGTCCGGTTTACTTCAGACATACTGATATTGAGGAACGTATATAAAATTGGTCTGATATAGAGTATTCAGATGCTGAATATTCTGTAAATGATTTTATTGGTCACGATTCTAGTTCGGAATTATAAATGGACGAGGAAGTAATTGTTTCAAGTAATTCAGAGTATTTCTATGCAAAAAATAACTTTATATGGGATTCAAAAAAATCAAAACATGCAATACGTATTTACATAATCAGTCGTACTCTATTTACGTATAGATGTCAAACCAGTAATAACAAAAATGATCTGAAAAAATGAAGACGAAGGAAATATCTATTGTAATCAAGATGACAAAATGGGAAATAAAGAAGGGAACATATAAGAAATGTCCTCCGTGTGAGAAAAAGAAAACGGTGTATCAGTGTATGGATCGTAAATATCCAATCAAGAATGCTGTGCATTGACTACAACTTAACATTTTGCGCTGTGTTGTAAAAAAAAATGTAGTGTTAGAATATATTTAGTGTCACTGGTGACACATAAAGTTTTATGCATTTTTATCTTTACATAAAACAACTACATAAATCAGTACGCAAACTTTATTTTATAAACTGTTTTTATTTATACAACGGAAATTTTTGTGCAAATATAATCAAATATTTTTTATTTAATTATTCTCTGATGTAAATATTAATACGTCTTTCACTAAAAATTATATTTGTATGCAATAATCATCAGATAAAATTACAAAATACATTTTCATCGATGGCCTACAGCGATTTTCTTTCTGTTACTATTTCGGTATAACTAGGTGCCCGTGTTACATTCTCAAACATCAGCATCTATTTTTAAAAGACTATTTATAAAATAATTAAGTTGATAAATATTCAAACAATTAAGTTAACAAACAATTTTTTACTTTTTAGTTAATACTTTTATTCATGTTCCGATCTAGCGATCTGAGAGAGTAGTTATGGGACAATTTTTGTAACAGTAGTTAAGCGTTAAAAGGTATATACATTTAAATTTAGTTGCTGTTGTATGTTGTTATATCATCTTTAAGGAAAATCTCGCAGTACATACATGATGCCATTAAAGTAAAATACATATGCATTTAAATTGATTCTTGTTAAAATAATTAATTGTTTCAAAAATAAGTTAAATCGCTTAAGAAATTTTAATAGTTTTAGCAGATGTTACTGTAAGTTAAAAGTTAACTTTGTTGCTATGCCAAAGTAATTATCCTTAGTATTTTGCATAATGTGAAAATACTCTTTATAGATTGAAATGGGCCTCATCTAAATTCCACTATAAATCAATAAGGAGCACATGGCCTTTAGCTATAAGATTACACGCAACTAACATTTAAATATTTAGCGCATGTGTTTGAAGAAAATTACTGAATAAAACTATTACTTACATTGCTAAATATTTACGTTTTATAAAGATTTCAATGCACTTATTATATTTTTAAATGTAAAGGTATAAGAAAAATGTATTTTTTTTTTCTTTTTTAAAGTTCAATAAAAGTAATAAATGACAAGATACATTGAGTATACTTTGATGGTTTAATAATGCTTTCTAATACTAATACGGGATGCTTTAATAATAAATAGGCAAGAAAACACCAATTTTGAGAAGAAAAAGAAAAGAAAAGAAAAAAAAATGTTTTTCATCGACATGTGGCAGACATTAAAAGAAATAAACACGTATTTATTATATTTTTACATGTGACAATACCGTTAGGTTATGTCCGCATGTTTTAGCCATTTTAGAGGAAAGCGCATACTATGGGCGTTACTCATCCATGTTGCAATATTTACAAAAGACATTTCTGTATTCATATTTAATATATATATATATATATATATATATATATATATATATATATATTAACGATAATCTTTATAGTCGACATATTTACATGTATATAGTGCTCATTGTACAGAGAGTCACGGTGTGTATAATGATTTCCCGTCACAGGTCGGTAAGGCCTTAATAAAAGAAAGATTTTCAATCAGATTCATAATGATTGATGATTAAATGCAAATTTTTAATATCTATGCGCCTGTAAGTTTGCCCTTCGGCAAAAAGCGTTTCAGCAATTAAAAAAAAATACTATTTGATAATAGGGGTACCTAAAAGTTACAATCTGTGTATGTGACGACAGAATAGATGTTGCTTTCAATAATAAGAAAAGGACTTTTTTATGTACTACATCTGAAGTATAAATATTTATACAACCTCTTGCGATTGCACAATACTGCCCAAAGCAAAATTTGTGACTATTTTACAATGCTGAAAACTCCATCAGATGAGTTCTGTATAAAAGAGAATTCGTAACTTTCTTAAATCATACAATACAATAAAAGTAAATAAAAGGTTTGATCTCACCTAATTTTCTGGTTCGTGTTCTATGAGCTTCTTTAAAGGTAGAAACATCTTTTACTAATGAATATTATTTATTGGACAGGTAGACACACTTAATGACGATACAGGACGAATACACGACAAGCTATGTACAAACGTGAAGTAAACAAAACAGTCAGTCAGTCTAAAAGTTCTACGCGCTTAGCGCCATCTGGTGGTTCCTTTTCATTTTGCAACACTGTACGCATTTTATTAACGCTATCTATGAATATTCTCACATATTTTTCAAGTGCAATTATCATTAAAAAAAAAACTTTATACTTAATGCAAACAATGTAAACGTATCGTTTTCGAATTCTAATAAATATTTATAAATTGGGTATATCTTAAAACTTTTATATAAAATGGGAATCTTATGCGACTTAATAATGTATTTTCATAGAAATTAGATTTTTTCTAATTAAGCGGACTTAAATGGAATGTTTGGAAGTAAAACAAGATAACTAGTTTTCAGGTATTCAATATTGAAGTTTTCTAAAGAAAACTAAAAAGAAAATTATTTTGGTTGATTCCTCTAAAACAGTGGATTTGGTAAGACTGGACCTTCTGTTAAGTATTGTGCAACATTATTTTTCTCACATATTTTATTTTAATGGACTTAGTGAATTTTAACAACAAAAGATTATTGCACGTACCAGACAAAAATATAATTGATTATGATGGGATATAATGGAGATATAGTTAAATAATAATGGAGAAAAGCTTAATTCAAAAATATTATTTTTTTTGTATTGTGATTACATAATTCTAAATTACATCCAAAATCACGTTTATTATGTTTGCCCACTTCCATCATTTATAGTTTTCATGAGGTTCATAATGTGGAATATAACATGTAAAGTATTTCACATTGTAATATTTCCCGAAATTAATTTTTGAAGATTTATGTACGCTTTCAAATACTTTATAAATACCATAAAAATAAATTTCTACGCAATATAATATAGTTTATTGCGTCTTTACTTTATTGAAAATGATATCTAAGTACAAACAGAAATTAATGGATAAATGACATAGATACTATATCAAAGTTGTCAAATAGAAGACATTTAGAGATCCAAACATGTTATAAGATAAATAAAAAAAGTACAGTACTGGTAAAAAGAAAACCCTACCTCTGACTACAGACCCTGCCGTAAGTCATCGTATAAAATATGGTACGAATCGGTTAGTAAAAATGACTAATAATTAATGCTTTATTTATATTTTGCATAGGGGTCATCTACATAAAAAACTTTTACCAAACTTGAAAAGGTTCAAAAGTAACAACAAATTGTGCCGTCATATTTCGATTATTTGATAAATTGTACCTTGGGGTTCATTTACAAGTCACTCGGTGAACCAGTTTAGGAATTATGCACGTTTAAACTTTTGAACTCTAAATATTAAATTATATTTTGCAAAGAATCATTAATGAATTTTGTTATTAAAACCTCTTCGTATTAAAAATACACTAGATGGAACCCGATGGAAAAAATATTATGACAATATCAGTAAAATTAGCTTCTTTATTATTTAAGAAGAGTGCAAATGAAACAGTCTTTCAAATATTTTATTTTAAAAGTTTTTTCCTCAGTGAAATACAGTACTATTTCCAATGCAAACTCCAAACAAACAATCCGTAAACAACTGTGTAATGCAAATCAGTTTGACATTACCGCCATATTCCCCACGGCAAGAAAGAACATTTCATGGACCTATGAAGTATCATACATTTAGTATATTCCTACGTTCATCTCATATTCAGTAAATAAAAGAACACAGTAAATAAAGCACACATCTCTCCCCCCCTCCTCCCCTGTGATAATGCAACCGAATGAGATCCTATGAGCATGGGCATTGTATCTGACCAAAAGCACCGTCGAGATTCGACGTTAAAAAAAGTTTTAAAATGTCTAAATTAAAAATTTTAAAATGTCTTTTTTAATCATTGTTCATTTCAAATCCATATCTTCTAAAACGCATCCATTGTTTTACGGTAATCAGATGAAGAATTTTTTTTACAATAATAAATCAATGTTCAGATGAGAGAGATTTTTAATGTTTTCAAGTGTAATTTATTTGTATAGTTTTTTCCGTCCCTTTACATAATCAGGATGATTATCCCTTTTCTATCACAGTCGGGGATCTTTTACCTCTTGTACAGTTAAATACCCAATGGATATTTTAAAAAAATACAATTCGTAGTATATTCTGATGCAACATATACATCAGCGGATTCAACATATCAATTTTATGTTAAACATAAACTCAAAATAGTTTTTTTTTTTTTTTTTTTTTTTTTTTTTTTTTTTTTTTTTTTTGACAGATTATGGTTTAGCGCCAAAATGCTCTATCTTATGGATAATCTGATCTTATGATTTATCAGGGTTTATTATTATTCTTTTTTTCACTTTTTATGATGTTTAGAGAAATCTATTTTCAATTGTGGCAACTTTCCCAGGGGCTATTTTACATTATTGAAGCAAACTGATGGTCATTGTTAAGATAGAAATGAAACGCATTTCATGCTTGAAAATTATTTAAAAATTCGTTAAATTAAGCGGCAGTTTTCAAATAAATTCAATCGAAAGCTAATTTGTTTTCTAATTCATGATGTAAGAATTAAAATTATAAAATGTAGTAAAATATAGTAAAAAATTGAAATTTGTAGTATTTAGAAATGATGTAAGCGCGATGAAAGCTAAAGCGAAAGTTTGTTCTCATAACCGTTATGCATTTCTAAAAATTGCCACTGGGTTTTCGCTGGCGTCCAAAAGTAGACTACCATTTTTTGACATCGAAAGAGAAATTCACAGTGAGAGAAATATGACTTTGCCGCTAATATGGAACTGTTAAATGAACTCATAATCAACTTACCAAAATAATTCCTATAAAATATTAGCCTTACATTGTTTATTCTAGCTAAAAATACAATCATTATTTCAAGGATTTTTTTCCCTACCATAACACTATTTTTAATAATTTTAATTTTCCTGAAATCCTTTACTTTTGGGAATTTTTTATATTAAAAAATGAAATCTTCTAACCTATAATTTAAAAAAAAAGTAATTGGTAACATGCAATCAAGATGAAGCAATCAATATAGGATCCAATTATAATCTTTATAATTAAGAATGGAAAAATCAGTTAAAATTACGTAATGTTGACACAATCATATAATTTTTTCTCTTTAGTTTTATCAATGTTAAAATGCATTTCAAGCTAAACATAACGTCATTTTCACCGGCGCAAACTCTTCACACTTACTTTGTATATGTTACTTTTATGCGTAAATACCATGTATACAAATCAAAATATATTTGTATTTAATTGTAATGAAAAATGACATCAACAAAGTTATAATGCATAATAATAAAATAAACCCAATGAACAATATTCCCGTGACATCACAATAAATATGAATTTTTATTCGCTTATAAAACACGCGGATAAATATTTTTACCGAAATTTAACTTGCAAATTAAAAAATTCCGTCTAAAAGCCACGTGCTTTTAATATTATTTCTCTATTATCTCGCAACCACAGAGTTCAGAGAATAAATTATGTTCCTCGCAACAGTGGGCGTTAATCCGATTACCGACTTTATGCCGTCATAAGCAGAAGAAAAAGTTTAATTGAAAATTACGGCTAATTAATTAAATTTTCGAACAAACGAATGCACGATAACAAATCTGTGTCCAAATATCTTTCATTTAAAAAAAGAATGATGTAATTTGATGCAGTAGTTTGTTCTCACGGATTGTCGAAAGAAATCGCTTAGCGTTTTAAATATATAGATTTTAAGCTGAAATATTACCATAAGTATATGAAATTAAAACTAGTTTAATAGAAATATTTAGTTACCATTTTTTCATATACAACATATACTATAACAACCGGAATTTCTCGAATTTTTATCATCTGTGCATATCCAGTTAGTATTTTTCCCTTGACATTATAGAACTCACCAATAATTATCTTATGCAATATATAAACACATATTCTTCGGATAAACAATCCAGTGAGTATAAACTGGTTTACACAAATATAAAGTTTTAGAAAATGGTATTATTCAGTTTGTTCAATAGAAAATTGCATACTATCATTTTAAACGTAAATCGACTACAAAGTTCATCCGTGCGCCGATGACTCTTTAGCATCATCTTTCTGACTTTGCTTCAATACGATAATTTTCGGTACCGAACGCTAATCGAATTCATCTTACTATTTTGGACCCTCTAATCGGCTCTAAAGCCAGTTAAGCAGCTTAATTAGGAATTCTTATCTGATGTTTTACGATGGCAACAATTTTTTTTTTTATTAAATAAAATTTTACCATATAATTTTTCTGGTACATGTTTCAAGATTATTCTTAATGTACAGAACTATTTGGTTGGCAAACATATAATTAATTAAAATATACGAGTTTTCTAGAAATCACGTTTTTAAACTTTAAAAACCGAACGAACTAATTTGCCAACCAAAAAAGAAAAAGTTTAATTTATTGTCATATATATATATTATATGCTTCACATATGTCAAATTCATTGCTCTCTTGAGACTAAAGCAGAAGTCTAAAGACAAAAGTAGAGTTTTGGTTGCTGTTACAAGGTGTCGACAGATCAGAGGAAAACACAGTCAGGGAT
Organism: Maratus michaelseni; assembly: GCA_963931845.1. Taxonomy (NCBI): domain Eukaryota; kingdom Metazoa; phylum Arthropoda; class Arachnida; order Araneae; family Salticidae; genus Maratus; species Maratus michaelseni. The sequence continues at coordinate 297,977,806 of OZ007591.1, read as the reverse complement.
GAGATTTCTCCGCTTTTTCGCATACCAGTAAAATCTTACAGAAAATGTTGTTTTATTCAATCGGAACATTCTACGTTCCGACAAGAGAACAACGTTTTTTCTAAAATTATACTGGTATGCAAAAAAGCGGAGAAATCTCATCCCTGAACACAGTAAAAAAAGAGGGACGCTAGTATTTTCTTATGAAAAATTCATATTGTTTGTGCGATAAATAAAATTAATTTGTCTTTAAGAAACTACTGTAACCCTTTTTTACTGTGTTTTTCCCTGACCTGTATCCACCCTGCGTTAGTGTTAGATATGATATAAACGCTTGAGTCGATAAAAGGCCAACTTTTATCAATTTTGCAGCATCTTGTCATATATAAGAAAACATTTTAGTAAAGCATACTTCTTTGACATTATAATCGCATAGTTTATATCTTGTTGTTAGTGACAAATTATTAATGTTGTTTATCATTCACATTTGATATAAACATACTTATTTGGTTTTATCATAGCCATTAGAAAAATTATAGGTAATTTTCCAATAAAAAGGAACACACTCCTTTATCTAAATATTTTATATGAACACTAAAGCGTTAATTAATAATTTTTTAAAAGAAAAAAATAATAGAAGTAGGGGAAGGTGGCCTAAAATGATCCTAACGGGTATAATGATCCACATACGTTTTCTTCCAGACAGGTCGCGCTATCTACAGGGTAACACATAAACTAGTAGTAATAAGTGAAGAAGAAGCAATGGCGGTCTCCAAGCGATCGCAGTATTACGCGTATGAGTAGAATTCTTTTAAAAATTGGGTTTTATAACATATGTTATAAGGTAAGCACTAACTTCCGTATTTATTTAGATATAGTCTTTCATGTACAAAAATATGACTTGGTTTACTTAATGGAGTATAAAAATATAATAAATTATAACACCTTGTAATAATATATTTCTTTTAAATGCTAAAAGGTGTAAATTAACAACATAACATAACTTTTATTAGGTTGTTCTTACACTTGGGTTAGATAAAAGCGTACGTCAGCCTTTACGGAAATGAAAGGGCAGATACATTATCCAAGCGTGTCATTACATCTGGTAATGCTGCTGTTGTAGCTAGGATTACATTCCCAATATCAGTTCTCACTAAACAGGTTAAACGAAACATATTATGCACGTAGCATAAACATTGGCAAGATTCAGAAACTGGACGCATTAACTGTGACAGATTAAAAAGTTAATCCTGATTTTGTTTGTTCAAAACAACTATTTTTGTAGCTTATTACTGGCCACGTGAGCTTCCTCTAGTTCCTTTATAAAATAAAGAAAGAGAAATAATGATCGTTGTGAATGTGGCTCTTGCGGTGATGTCAAACATTATCTTTTTTGGCATATGCCCCATAATGAAGTTCTATTTTGATTTTCAAAAAATTATACTTTACGTCAAAACATTATTAGAGTTTAATTTTTCCCAGGACAATTACAGAAAGCTTTGTGAAAATTATAAATAAATAGAATAAAAAATTCTCCTTTTCACGAGCTGTGAATTTTATGATTTAAATTTCTGTATCGCCTAAATGCAAATTTCGTAATTGTAAACAAAATTTTAATCAATTTAATTTACATTATGTGCATATATATAAAGTATTATTTGAATATAAACTGGCATGGGAATAATATATTTTAACTCATATCTTTAATCGCTTGTTTTGTGTTACGTTGTGCAACGACCTGTTCAAGTTTTAACATCGGTGTCTTCCTATTTTAATTTATTGCATGTGAACAATCATTTTAACATATAATTTATTCAAATACTATATTAGGTTTCTTTATAATTACTCTGGAGATGGTATGAGAACACTTATTGCATCCAGAGTTTATTAACTGGTTTATTGAAAGATGCCACTTAGTGATTTAATGTTATTGCTAACCTTTGTACCAATGCATGTTCTACTTCTTCATGTTTGTTAAGCCACTAACAACTTTATTATGTATTTGTGTATTTAGGATTTATTTTATTTTATTAGTTATAGCATAGTTTTAAAGAGCTTGTGTTTTGTTTAAGATTCAGTTTATGTTTTTAGGATATTAGTTTGCTTAATTTAGTATTTTGTTATATTTTAATTTCGTTGGCAATGCGACCAGTTTTTGTCGTTTTATTTTATTCCAAATTTTGGAATTTACTGTGTACGTATTTGTATATGTGCTTGCTGATTTAGGCTGGTTTTGGCGACTTGGTTTTGTTGGATAGTGTTGGGGGTTTTTCATGCCTCGACATAACCATATGCAAACCGGATGGCGACCAGGCAGGGTGACCTAGTGGTGAGTGCATTATATCTGAGCTAAGTGAATTCTAAAATGGACAAATTGCTGGTGCTCGTATGATTGGGGCTTCCATTACCAAGTTAGCGCAAGTGTTTCATGTTCCAAAAAGCACCGTATCAAATATTTATACCGCATACATTTAAATCGGAAAACATAATCTGCTAACTCACAACGCAGAAGAAAATGTGTGTTGCATGATCGTCACATACGGTCATTGAAGAGATTGTGACGAAACATAAGAGAACGACAACTGCATAAGTTACTGCTGAACTGAATATATAACGGTCTCACAAAGCGCGTCAGCATCAAAAAGGTAAGAACGGAGCTCCATAAGCAAGGATTTTCAGGCCGAACTGCAATTCCAAAACCACTCATCAGTGGTGAGAATACCTGCAAGAGGAAAACGTGGTCCCGAAGCAATAAACCCTGGACTATGGGGCTAATGAGAGACAGTCATTTGGTCGGATCAGTCTTGTTTCACACCGTTTCCAACTTCTGGTCGAGTTTACATCTGGCAAACGCCGACGTACCAAGCCTGTAATTCAGACTGCTTGCTGCCAAGAGTAAAACATGACAAGGGTCCGGTCTTAATTCAGACAGCCATATCGTGGTATTGAATAGCCTCCATGATTACTCTGCAAGAAAAAATTACTGGCCAGGATTATGTGATCATTTTGGCAAACATGTTCATCCCATGGTAAAATATTTGGTCCCCAATAGTGATGCTGTGTTCCAAGACGACAATGCTCCTGTCCACACATCAAGGATCATCCAGGACAGGTTTTGTGAGCATGAGTGTGATTTGCGCTTCTCCCCTAGCCCCCACAGTCACCAGATCTCAATATTATTCAACATTTATGGTCTATTTTGGAGGGAAAGGTGCGTGATCTGTATCCAGCTTCATCATCGTTACCTGAAGTTGCCTCTTTTTTGTAGGAAGACTGGTATAAGATTCCCTCGGAAACAATGCAGGATCTGTATTTATCCATTCCTAGAAAACTACAAACTGTTTTGAATGTCAACGGTTTTCCAACACCGCATTAGGCATGGTAATATGTTTTTTTTAGTTGTTTTAATATTTTTGTACAACCCCTGTTAATGCTTGCTGTCCAATAAAGATTCTTCTCTCTATTTAGATTTAAATGGCGACAGTTATATTAGTAATAATACTGTCTGGATTATGTAAATTGGCCATGTGTTTTTCAATGAGATTTTTTCCAGAAACCCCTAGTCACAAATTCATGAGTTGATGTATAAATATCAAAAACTATATGAGACACAGGAAAAGTCAAAATAGAAACGTTATTTAGGAGAATCGATTTTTACGATTTGAAAAGAAACTTTGTGCACACAATAATTTTGGATAGTGTCCGTAAAATGCTCATTTCATGCTTGCGATTTCCAGTATTTTTACATCAGAAGTGTGATAAAATCTCCTTCAATAAAAAGAATCACGAAACAATATTGATTGAATAACAGATTTTGAGCAGCGTTACTAAAAACACCTATATTATTAAGAGCTAGTTCATAGTCTAATTATGGTGAATTTTATGACATAAATGTATTAAAAATCAACAACTAACAAAAGAGCATTGTACGTGCATTATTCACCACAACTATGTACGCAAATAATCTTTTCTTACTAAATCGGTGTTTGTCGTACAATTTTGTAATTAAATATTTTCCTGCATCTCATATAGTTTATAAAATCAGTATGCAAACCCCTTACTTTGCCACTATGAGGTGATGTATACAGACACGTAGCCGAAAGTATTCAAAAGTTATGGGGATGAAAAAAAAATTCTAGGCACCCTATAATTGCACTGAAATATTTAAATCGCCATCATTCAATTTTCATTTATGAAAGTTATCAGTTTATGAAATATTGATTTTTAAAATGTTTCCTTACTTTTTTATCACATAGTATAGATGTATTTTACAATAATATATATATATATATTATTTTTACAGTGAAACAGATGTTGTGCATTATTGGTGCAGCCTAGTAAAACATTTTGTCCAGGGGGATTAGCTCAAAAATTAAAAACACTGTAAAGTCTTAAATCACAAGAATTAAATACAAGTCAAAAGTGAGAAAACAAGCATAATAGTAAAAAGTGATGAAATTGGAACGACTAAGATTTTGAAACAAAAATACATAAAACATTAAACACAGTATCAAAGTAATTTTGAAAATATTCTAGAAAAGAAATGATGTAAATCAAAAATGTAAACGTTTAGCTGAAAGTACACCAGATAGAGCATTAAATATGTTACACACACTATAAAACTGAATAAAAAGCTACATGAAGCAATGCTTCAATTATTCTAGACATAAAAAAAACATTTGGGATAGATGAAGAACAAAAATAATTTATAAGAACACATGTAATGAAAACATTCAAAGCTTTTTTAAAAATAATAAGTTAAATAAATTTGTATTAAATTTACGTTATGTAAAAGCACAAATGAGGATGAGCTATTTTTGTATTTCTTAATTACACATGAGATCATTACTATAAGCTGTATAAAAATTCATTAATTCTGCACATATACCTAAAACACAAAATTAACATAGAATTTAAGAGTTAACAACACAGAAATTATAAGAAAATTATCATCTATTTTTAGAGAATATGTCCATTATAATGTAGTAATTGCTTGTACATTATTTAATTATGCAGCATCGCTGTGATATATCACGCCTCGTTTTGGATGCATCGCTTTTTTACATGTTTCTCCTTCAAAATACCACCTAACTTAACTTCACTTTTAGGTAACTTTATGAGATATCAGTTACAATAAATGCAATTTCTTATCATTTATTTTATTACCAAAATAATAATAAGCAACCAAATTTACGTTTTAGTGACAAAAATAAAACATGTACTTCTAAATTATCATCTTCCTTAAGTTTTAATTACATCTGTTATACAGCGCTTCTTTGTTATCTTCTTTCAAGAGCAATATAATGAGGGTCTGCTGTATAAAACTACCCTTTGTAATTAATTGAAAAAATTGGATGAAATCAATAATAAATTCATTAAGAGTTTTTTCTTTGGAAGGTAAATAATCTACTTTGTCTTAAATGCCACTTAAGTTTTATTATTTCGAAAAAAAAAGTTACATAATAAGGTTAAAATAAATAACAATTTATTTATACCTCTAGACTTGCGTTACAATTTTCATCACATATTCTTCTTTGAGTATTGATTTTCCTGAGTATTTCTTTCATAATGACATCATTTAAAGTAGAAAGTCATCATGTTAGAAAGGAAATTATTAGAAACATTTGTCTACGAATGTGTTTGAAAAAGATAAGGTGATATTAGTAAATGGTTATTGCACGTATAAGAGTGTAGGATATGGTATCTTCCTTTACTGCAATAAACATGCGTCGTTAATTTGATTTATATTTATTACAACATTTTCTTTCTATGACAAATTTGATACTTTTGAGACCTGTTTAAACTAGTCAATACGTATAATTTATTTAATTACTTTTTTGAACAAGAATAACTGACGTTAATTTATAGTATCAAAATACAATTTCAAATAAAACTTCTCAAAAATTTTATTTTTATTATCATACAATTGAAGAACGAGGGGAACCAATTAAGATTTTTTTAATTAATTAATTATTTTATAATAACACTCCCACAGTCATATTAGTTTGATGTATATTACATTATGGGGAAAATCTAAAAACAAATTTAAAATATATGTATTAGTTTATATAATTGTTCCTCTCGGTGTTTTTGTCAGACTATTTTTTTATCTTGGCTTTTAAATATGTTTTCTCTTCTGCTTTATAGAATGACTGTTGCAACATTGCGCAGATTTTTTTTTATTTTGCCCAGAGCTACTGTTATGCTCAAAAACACGCAAAACACCTAATTTAAAAATTCTAAAAACAATTTATAATTTTTAATTACAGGGTGTGTTCACAAAGTTTAAAGACTGGTCTCAGAAGACAAAATTTATTAAACATTTTTGTACAGCGAACTGATATTCTTCGAATTGTGAACCTTGGGAACCAAAAAAATCGCTGGGAGCAAGGTCGGGGATGTAAGGGACTGGCGGCAGCATTGGCACGTTAAACTTAGACAAAAATTCGGCGACGGCGAGAGACGTGTGAAAGGGCGCATTGTCATGGTGAACATTCCAATAGTCTCTGTTGTTTGGGCGGACGTGCCGGACTCGATCCTTCAAATGGAGGAGTATGCCATTATAAAACTGACCTGTGACATTCTGTGCTGTAGGAACAAACTCTTTGTGGATCAGTCCTTTAGCGCGGTTGTCGTTTTCGACATCTCGCTGCCATTTTCGAACATCTTGTACCACAATAAAACTATTGCACGTGCCATGGCTTCTTCTTGGTAGGCCCCTTGAATCATACGAAAAGTCTCTGTCGCGGTTTTCTTAAGTTTCACACAGAACTTTATAGAATAACCAAATGCTATATAGTTGCTCCAAATGATGCTGCATTTTCCACTCAACCAATTTTCGACGGGTTCAATGATACGCACTCACTCCACTAGCGATCTACTCACTCCAATGTCTTTTCAAGTTGACAAATGTTTGGAGGCAACTGACGTGCGTGCGCTCCTTTAAAGCTGACACCCCCACTACCCCACCCTGTCGGTGGAACGGGTATGCGCGCGCGCCCCTACTCAGGAAACAATCAGTCTTGAAACTTTGTGAACACATCTTGTATATATTATGAGTATTTTTATAATGTTTTAGTATTCGTCACTTGCTGTGAATTCACATATTGGGAAGTTCTTGAATTACATCATTTGACAAATGAACTTCAACGTCATCATGACAGCAACTATGTCATCACAAGACATCAGTTGATATAACAATCAATCAAACAGGTTCAGCGTCTGCGCTAGTCGAAGGACAAAACTTGCAAACTAATGTTAATCTTATGAGAGCAGATATTTTAAATTTCTCGTTTGCATTTCAATATTTTGAAATATTCTTTTCTACACGCAATAGCTGAGGTCAAACTCTAATCGCTCTTTTTTACTTTTCCGATTTTGGTTGCAGAATATTTTTATGAAGGTATCTTTCCCTTTCTAAACCGGTTTCGAAAAATAAAGTGACTTCATAATAAACAACTGAAGGCAAAATAAAAAAAGTAGAAAATAGCCCGGTTTAGATGCCGAAATCAGCTATATTGTGCAAAAAAAAAAAAACATTTAAATATATTTAAATACAAACGATAAATTTATAAAGAATGCTCCTAAAGGTTTAACATTAGCCTACGAGTGTATTCGCGTGACTGCAAGCAATATTCACGATGATTTCGGAATGCAGTCATAAAATGACGGTCACGCTAAAGTCACAACATGACAAATGATATTTATTACATTTGATTATCTATATGATTTTTGTACATGTACTCATTTCTTTTTTGATATAAGTGATCGTACATATGCGAGCTGTTCTATTAGGAATAACCCAACACTGTTCTTATAACAGCATTAATTTTACCCTATAATAAACTTGATTGTAGTAATGAATAATTTCATCAGTTACAAGTATAGGAGTTTCGGTGCTCCATTTATTATTGTCCATAAACTTTTCACTTGATACTTTTGACCAGTCTTTTAAAACCAATATGACAAATGTTCTTTCAGTATAAACAAGAAAAATTAATTACACGCCTTTTTTTTCGTGTAGTTACACAATGTATAAAAAGGGGTATTTACAAATAATATATAATAAAGGATTCAAAAACATATTTGCAAATATATATAAATATTTTTAATATACTATTCAATATTTAAATAAATATTGCAATCTATACTGATAAAAGAAAGTTTCGCTCTGTGTTTGTCTGTCTATCAGTCCGCGGTGATTAGCAAAATCTAGCGCACCTATAAGCCTGGAAATTTAGATTTAGGTAGTCCAAGGCCTCTCCTGATGCACCTGAGACTCAGAATTTTAATATTTTAATTATTTACTAAGATATTAAAGAAACCCACAAATAACCCTTTTTTAAAATACGCTTTTCTTTCTTCGGCTGGTTGGTTGTATAGAATCTTCACATAGTAATTAAATAAACAAGAGTGGCGATGCAAACATAACGAATTCTAACGAAATACTGTGTATTGCAATAACCGACGTACATCCTTGCTAATATAGAATGTTCACATGCCATATATTACTGATAAAGATTATTAATAAAGGAAACTTTATTTAACAGATTATTTATCATATTTGCGGGGTTGGAGAGGGAAGGGGTACACAACGTTTTATTAAGTATACTTATTTTTATTAAATATATTTATTTACTTTACTTGACCGCGCGCCACCTGGCGGCAGCTTTTTACTTAATTGTCCCCCTTATTAATAAATCTAAATCCACTACCCTGATTTCAGTAGAACTAATTACATTTAAGAAATTTAACATTTTTAGCTTCACCCTTAGCCTTTAATTTTAGTTTTATATAGTGCATACCGCTATTTTGAAATTACAGTTTCCTTAAAAATTAAATTTATGTTTCTAATAAAAGTACACAGACCATATTCAGTTGGCATACAAACAGTCAAAGTTAGTGATTTTTTTATTGAGCACTTGACCGTACGCCTCCCCGCTGCCCCTCCCTCAAGGTTACTTCTCTAACTGTGCTTTGTTTCCATAACTGAGCTAATAATGTTCCGAACTTCTTTAAACCAGTCCTATTTTGCTAAATTATCGTAAAAGTCAGCAATCATAGCTTCAAGGTGTATTTCTAGAAAGTTACCAGTATTTCTGAATAATAGTCTTAGCCAAATTTCAAACTAAGTTCCTAGCTTAACAAAATGAATTAATCTTTAAAGATGCATAGTCGTTTTCCTAATTTGTCATTTGCTGAAGGTCACTTGAACATCCTTTCCACACCGGTTAATTCCTAATTCAAAAAACAAATTAACTTGTTACTTTTTTTCATCTAAAACTTCACTTCTAATTTGTAACGTTTCTTCTGTACGGAATAGCCTTCTAAGTGTAACTTTTTGTAATGTAAACTGTTTTTACTATTATAAATAGTTGCTTTTCCATCATGAAAAGCATTGATTCCTTAAAAAATGCAAATTAAACTAATAGAAAATCTCAATTAACAGGAATTTGCACATTTAAACAAATATTATCGAACATGTTTCTAAGTTATATCTATGCAAAATCAATTTCGAAAGTAATATTGTAGAAGATATGTGTTATTTACATTGTAGTTATCAAATTATTTTACTCTGTATATTGTCTGTTGATAAAGCAGTCGCATTTCGTTCTGTATCCACAATTGTGACGTACAGTCTTCTTTACTTTGTGTGTTACCGTGATAAATTTTAAAAAAGGACAATGAGAAATGAAATATTTTCTGCTATATTTTTATAAAACATTAATAAAATTTTTAGAAAATTTTGGTATTTGAGACAAACATTTTCATCAGCTTAACTTATTGATATAAAATTACCTTAAACCTTTGATTAAAATATTTTGTGCTTTAACTTTTTTGTGAAATAAGCAAAATCTCACATTTCACTTTTTATAAATTTTGTAAAAAGTCAAGAATTCTGCTGCAATAAATCATGCAAATACTTATGTATATTTTTTAACAATAGATACAGTAAAACTATTTATAAACTTGTTTTTCTAGTGAAAATGTACAAAATGCGTGACTCTAAGAAAAATTAATAAATAAAATGTTGGCGACAAGAATAAACTCAGACAAACATTTATAAAAGCAAAGTATACGAGACAAGGAAATTTCTGTTCGAGAGTATTGACACACGTTAAAGGCTATTCTGGATTGAATCCAAAAAATATATTTCTCCTTGTTTATTTTGTCAGTTCGAAATATTTCCTTCCAAACTTTTGTATCAATTGACGTTTCATATCTGATATAAAGATTATTTTTCGTTTATTTTTATAAAAATAGCTAATAAATTGATGACAAACAGCAGTTAGGAAATGTTTACTTTTTTTTCTTTCTTTTTAATTCATTAAACTTCTTTAGATTTTTAAAAAATATCTACATTGCATTTTGTGACTTAAAAGTATTTTTAATATTTCCTAATGCTGTTGTGTCATAATGCATGCGCAATGTCATAATGAATGCAACAGCAGAAAAAGAATTAAAGCGTCTTATTACGATAATGGTTCATAATTATTATTAGTATAATTTACTAAATCATAACAATGTTTTTAAAACTATTTCATGGAGATGTTTATATTTAAAGAACAGGTAAAAGGATGAGCGTAGTTATCAAATTCTAATTTTTAGAAATAATAAATATATATGCTAAAATAATATTGTAAAATATAATTATAAAAAGTATTTTCTTTAAATTTTTTGACGTTATATGGCACGAAAATAAACAGTTTTCTACTTAATTTTTCCGTGCAAATTGTATTCCATCTGTTGTATTTCCATCTGCTGTTGCAAAAATAAAATGTTTAATTAGAGATGTAGGGTGAAACCCCTAGTAATTGACACTTTACGTATTTTTCTTGTTCAAATCACTATTACAAAGTTTTAAATCTATTTTATACTTATCTTTATTTTCGAAAGTATAGTACAGATACATTAACCCGTCAGCACACGCGCCCCTTTCCATTACGTTACTACACACGCGGGAAAAATTTTACCCCAATGGGTATTCTTGTGTCAATTTACCCCCGGTTTGATTATAAGCAAAAATTTATATTTTGAAATAAACTGTAAATCAATAAAGAACTTAATTTAACTTAAAAAAAGATGTTTTTTTTTTTTTTACATTTAAAGCAAAAAAAAATTAGAACTAAGATTTTTTTTCTGCAGATCATTACATACAAAGCTTTTACAATCCAAATTCAGCCATAAAAATACAAAAAAATATGAAACTGATATATAGAAACTGTATGTGCAAGAATTGTTAACGTTTAAAAGAAAAATTATATTATTATTTGCACACTATATTTTTTTACATAAACATTTGCATTAACATTTTCCTATCATTATGGGTTACGTTATAACACGGTGGGGTATATTTCCTCCCACGTGACATTTTTATAACAAAAGAATGGAAAATCTCACAATCGGAGGTAAATTCTTTTTGGCCACATCTTGATATCTTTCAGCTTGCAAGGTACTATAAAGCTCAGAATGCTCACGGACGATTTTCGCACATTTTTAAGTAATAGTTGTGAGCTGGGGTAGATTTTATCCCAGTGCGTGTGCTGACGGGTTAAAAAATTATTATTGACAAAATTTTGAAAAAAAAAATGATTACTAAAAATTAATTTTTGTCATAATAATGGTCAACAGCTCCAGTAACTGACACCATTCCTTTTTTGAAAAACAAATAGCTGAAAAATAAGTTATAACAGTTAAAACAAATAAGCTACCACTAGATGACATTACTTTAAAGACTTTTTCAAGAAATGCTTATTTGAGTTAGATTTCTGCTGAAGTATCAGTTACTGAATTAAATTCATATTTTTAATACTTGGAAATTTTTTCATAGAAAATTTCTCATGCCTTGCATTCATAATATTCATTTTTTTTATTGCTGATTTACGCCTATTAAGCAATTAAAATTTGAATATTGTCTCAGTTACTGGTTAGGTGTCAATAACTGGGGGTTTCACCCTATTATCAGTTGTAAACCATTTATTTTAAACATGCAGTATGAACATGAAGTTTTAGAGCTTTAAATTTAGAATTTTATATAGGTATTTCATTGATATTTTTAATTTTTAAACTTATGTATATTATTAAGCGGAATAGGTTATGTAGAGAAACAGATTTCATATTGTTTTTGAAAATAAAATACCAAAACATATTGTCATGTATTGCGAATGTTATCAGAAATAAACTTATTCACCGTAATTTAGTGCAATGTAAACAGGATATTTATAAAATGTCACATGCATGCAAGATTAAAGTTGATGATTACAAACGCCTGAACATTGACCTTATAAATATATTCATGCCATTCAACTTATTTCAAATATTCAAAATGTTTCCAGCGAAAAAACGCTATACCTTTTTATTAATCGAAATTCATTTCTTAAATAATAAAAAAAGCAATGAAAATTAAATTTAACAGCATCATGCATTTTTATTCTTATTACGATATGCCATTTTCCTACGGAAATTTTACATTTGTCTGGAATCATCAATGATCTATAAACACTAATATGGACAGTAAAGTACATTTATGCAAAACAAAACATACGTACGAACGTTAAATAAATCCTAAATTTAAAACACATTTGTGAAATTACATAAAAGTATCCGATGAGCGCGATTGTTTTTAATTAAAAAATCATACTTATTGTGATATTTATACTCCATACGTAGAAATATTTTTAAAAAATACTTATAATTAATCTTTATTCTAAACGACAAGATCGAAAAGAAAAAAAATCAAAATTATTGAAAAATATTAATTTCAGAAAGTACATTTTTTGGCAGTATATTTAAAATTTCTTATTTTACAGCACCTTTAAAGAATGTATGTGAGGAATAAAGAGTGAAGTGTAATTAAATTCACAGGAAATTAAAAATACGGACTAATAAACAAACATGTAAGTAGACTTTTAATAAACACAGCTAAACAAGATTTTTTGAGAGAATTTAATTTGAGATTTTTCTACCACTCGGTAAATTTTCATCAAAGTATTTCGAAGTTAATTTACTTTTGTTAAGCCCTAATCGAAATTATTTCGCAGTGTAAAGTAATGTTCTACATCATTATGAAATCTTTAGATTTTAAAAACATTTTTTCATAGTAATCTGTATTTTAATCGCAAATTAATTTAAAATGATCAAAATGTTCTCTTTGAATATTTCTTAAATATATTCATTGCTTTAAGATATACAAACTATATGTAAAAGTATTCTAATTTTATTACTAATATTAGCATATATACAGGGTGTTCCAAAATTCAACCGATAAATTAAGAGGGCTGATAGAAATGATAAAGAGGATGAAAATATACTATAGAACATGCACCCAGAAAAAGGAATTGATTAAAACTACAAAACATGTTTTGTTGAGTACATTTTGGTTGTTTAGCAAAATTCAAGTAAAATTGAACCATTTTACATGAATTAACAAAACATTTTTTGCTGACGATACAAAATTTTTTTTGTGGAATTGCAAATTTTTTGTTGATTCAAACAAAATTTCCATTGACCTATATTTAAACAAAACGTTTCGTTGGGTCAACCAAATTTTTGTTGATTCAACAAAACATTTTTCTGGGTGTGAAGTCCCAAACCACGTTTATTGGGAGAAAATCGCAAAAACAGTTATGAAGGTTGTGACGTTGAGTGTAAGAAAAGGGCCAATAATAAGTAGAACAAAACATTTATATGACGTCAAGCATGATTACAATGTATTGCAGTTCAGCGTTACAAAGAGACGACGACGTATTTTTATAGAAATTTTTCGATGTTTCGGCCACAAAGATCATTGCACAGCCGACATCGACGGATGAAAGATTGCCGGACGCGTTAAATCATATTCTAATAAAGATGTCTCGTCATTTCCTTTCTGACGTTAAACTGTAATGCATTGTAATCATGTTTTACGTCAAATAATTCTTTTTCTAATTATTATTGGCCCTTTTTGTTACTCTCGAAGTCACAACCTTCATATATATTTGCGATTTTCTCCGACTAAGTGAGATTTGCGACCCCATGTGCTACGGTAAGTTTTCATCATTTTGATGCATTCTATAACTTCTCTTAATTTGTCGGTTAAATTTTGGTAAACCCTGTATAATGTTTCAGTTATATCTATTTTACAATAATAATACTTTCCTAGTTAATACTTTTTTAAATAATTTTTTATTAAATGTATCAATATATTTAAATTTTTCTCTGTGTTTCACATCGTATTTTCAAATATTTTTATAACTATTTCAATATTAAGTATGTTTAAAGATAGAATTTATTGTTTCTGAAAAATGTGTTACATTAAACAAATATATAATTATTAATTTGTTTTTCCAAAATGACTCGCAAGGATAAACTTAGGGGTTGTTATTTTGAACTGCTTAAGTTCTAGTCAGCGTACCTTGAAAAAACTTTTTTTTTTTTTTTTTTTTTTTTTTTTTTTTAACATGCAAATATTTGAAATATCTCTTAAAAAAATACTCATCATTTCAAAAAAATATTCGATTTGTTTAACTAAATTAGTTATTTAAAAGTATTATAATGTAAACTATTAATACAAATTATTGTTTGTTGTTACAGATATTAAATAACATTATAATAAAATGTTATGATTAGATATTTATTTTGTTTTCTAGTATATCTACTTCGGTAATTTTCTTTCAAAATATTTTCAGAAACTTAAATAAAATGCACTTTAAGGTTAATTGTAGAAAACAACAGGTTTAAAAAGCTTCTCTGATATTTTCTGAATACGAGCAAATAATATTAATGTTTAAAAAAAATACTTAAGCTTAAAATAATATCCCTATGTGAAATATGGTTAATTGTGTCATTTAACGATATTTGAAAAAAAAATCTAAAAATACCACAAGGAAAAATTTTTATTCCTAATTTTGTTTTTATACCTGTACAGAAAATCACGTTTTAAGAGCGATTATATTGTTAGAGCATAATTATATCATATACATATGATATGAGTTTTGTAATGATTATTTTTGATGATGTAATGACTATATCGTCTAATTATACATTTATTGCATTTTTCACATATTTGAAACAGTACTAGCTATCAAGATGAATTATCTGGTACGAAAATAACGACACCTTTATATCATTGATAAAATGTCAGCAACTTATAGTTTTTTATATATCATTTTTCCAAGCCATTTCTTGAATACAGTATTAATTATAACCTGTTTCATAATAACATTAAAATATATTTTATGAAAATGGCTAATTTCTGCTTTCGCAAATATGAATGATATGTTCAAGTAATATTAAAAAATATTAACTGAAACATATATAATATAATTATATCGCAACTAAAAATTAAGTGTTGCTGAAATTAAAAAAATACTGGATTTCTTGATGTTTTTATTATTCAGGTACGACAAAATTTGCTTTTTTCGGTGCGTCTTAACGTAAATAAATAAGTAGCACCTATAGTCGTCGTTTGGTCCGTCTGTCGCGTCGGTCCGCATATAACATCGCAAAAACCACCCAACCCAATGGTTTGAAATTTAATATATATATATATAATCGTTGCAGGGTTTTGTCAAGCCAGTTCAAATTTTATAAAAATCGAATCAAAACTTAAAAATATATTAATAAAAGTTTTTTTATTAATAAAGTTTTAAGTATCATAGGTAAATCAACGTATATAATAAAAACACAAGTCATGTGACTGAGGAAAAGAAATACAGGCTAACCATTTCTTTCTTCATATGCCAGGAGTCCATTTTTATAAAAAAAAATCGAATAAAATTGCATAAAAGTTACATTTTTAGAAAGCTCATTCAAAAAAAAAAATTTTGAGAGATGAGTTACATTCAAGTATGTGTAGAATCAGGGATAACTTCAGTTGAAAGCCGGATATCTTAATTGATTAAAGAAAACACAAGAGATTCATTCATTAGGAGTCATTAAAAAATGAAACCATGGAGTCAATTATTCGCAAAGCAAAATTTCCATGGTGAATTTTGCAGCGCTGTCTGGTGTAGAAAAAAAATCGCATCTGTAAATATGGCATAATTCATACGAAAAAAAGGACATGCTGATTTCACTCAAAGCTGAAGATATAATTTATTTCACTGAAATAATAAGGAGGATTTTTTTACATTGTTAAACTAATACGAATGCACCTCATTTGTCACGTTTAACGTATAACTTCCCAGTTGTTAACCTTTACCAATATAAAATAGAAATAAAATATTCAATTTTCTAAAAAGACGCCGGATATATGATGTAAGATAATAAATCATTAAACACTGATTAATAAAGAAATGCAAATTTTTATTACTCACATCATTAACGCTATTTTATAAGTTTGCTTTTTAGTTCTTTTTTCAGCGATTATGAAAAATATTTCGTTATAAAGTACTTCCGGAAAAAAAATGTTCTTTACTTGTTTGCAGTTTAATAAACATCGTTTCAAAAACATTGAGTAATTAGTTAAACAAACTTTAGTAAAATAGTGTCAAACCCTAGAATATTCGCTTTATTTATATTCAAGGAAAATTATCTTAATTTAGGTTTCGATTGTAAAATGTTTACGTAAGATTGTTTGAAAAAAATTACGACATGTTTTCCTTTATTAAAAACTTTATATAATAAAATTGTATAGCTAGTAGTATAAAATTGCAGTCAATATTATTCATTAACATCACAGTATATTTTCTACCACGAAATTTATTATATTTTGTTTACAAAAAATGCATATTATAGTAATCTTTCATATTTTTAATATTATATAACAAACGAAATACGATAAAAAAAATACGCATGTTTTGCTTTGAAAGCTATTATTGTACACTGAAATTTTCAAAATTCAATTTTGCAATTTTCAGTTTCAATTACATTAATAAAATATTTTGTACTGCTCTTTTAATTCAAATTGGACTATAGTTTAAATTAAATGTATCTGCTGTTTTCTATCAAGAGAAACATGGATATAGCTTTTATATAAAATCACTTTACTATGTCTAAAGAATAGGAATGAGAATACATAATTTATTTTTGTATTATACTATATTCTGAATTTTTTTGTAAAATAAATTTGTTAGAACTTTATGTTTTTTTGAAACACGTATAAAACACATATTACAGATTTTGTAAGTAAATTGAAAAGTATCACTTCAATTAAACGACGGGTTATGGCTTTGTTACATCTTAAACGAATTATTCTATGCAAATGTTTGCAACATCAAAACATTGAATTCTTATATTTGGTATTATCTTTCATAATTTCGTTTTATTAAGCCCAACCGTATGAGGTAATACTTGCATTTATCCGTAATTTCATTATATAAATAAATACTCTTATGGTAAAAATCTAGATATTAAAATACATGGGAATAACGATTCAATGATAAAAAATTTGATATTTAAATACATGTGAATAATGCTTTCATGGTAAAAATCTAGATATTCAAATACATTTGGATGATACATTCATGATAAAAATCTAAATACTCAAATGCATGTTAATATTTTTTTCATTTTGAAAATCTAGATATTCAAAAACATGTAAATGATACTTTTATGGTTACAAACTAGACATTTAAATGCATGTGAATGATACTTTGAGAAATTATCAATTTTATTAATGTCATACTGTTAATAAGGTTATTTAATATTTTCAGATATCAAAAATTAATTGATTCAGTATTTTAAAAAACAGTTTAGAATTTCAAAATACCTAATATTTTAATATTTATTAATTATTATGATATTGTATTTCTGTAGATTTAATACAATTACTTAATGAATTTAACAAGACTTATAATAAGTTAATTGTATAGTTTACTTAAGTTATATTAGTGAATTATATATATATATTTTAATTATCAAAATTTTGCTTTTTGCCTATCTGAATATATCAAAATACAATACATAAAACATATTGCAAGTATTTTCTGTGTCGTCAATTTAAATTAAAAATATAATAATACAATTTTAATTGCTGGTATTGTTTAATTACTTTATTTTAGTATTTGTTTTTATTTATTGTTATTAAATTCGTTGGATGCTTTAAACATATGCAATTAATTGTTATTAACATTAATATTTATTTTCTAAATTGCAGAGAGAATCAGATATTCGTCAACTTTTGCTTTAAAGACAAAGAAGGAAAAATATTTATTTTAAATAAATTATCATTTAGAAATAGAAAATTTCGATTAACGTTCCTATTAATTAACATAATTAAATAAATAAAGCAGGTTTCCATTTCATTTAAATTACAAAAATTATAAAATATGCGCAAACAAATAATTTTTATGAAACTAAACTGTAGTATGTGATGTAACATATTTCATTGATAAATTTGTCCTTACACTTGAAGCAGGCATCAATAAAAAGGACAAATTTGTTTACTTATTTTATCTTAATAATAAACAAAAAAGGGAACTTCAAACCCAATACATTTATAAACCGCCACCAATTTCATTAAATCATTCAATAAAAACACACTTTTCAAAAATGTTATATTTTCGAAAGGAATGACTCAAATAAATATTTATTTTCTCACAATGGAACAAAAGAAACATTTTAAGCTTAAAATTTTGAATTATATTTTAATTTCTCATATTACATTTTTAAACACTTTATACAACTCTATACACCTCCGTTAATTTTTAAAAATCGAATAAACACAGATATATAAAATTTATTACTATTAAAAAAATGTTTTCTTCTTATTTTTTCTGTATTAAAAATAAATAGGTTTCTTAACGTGAAATAATTATTTTATAAGTATTTAGTTTTCTTTTTCAGTATTTTGTAAGGGCTAAGAATATTTATAGATTGAACACTTAAGAGATTTAGTATAGATTAGAAAAAAACAAAAGTATATTTTAAAATGGAGATATAATTAGATAGGTTTTACTTTTTATCCTGAAATAGTTTACTTAAGTGGAATAATACCAATGGTACTCACTAAAATTTTTCAGACAGAAAAGTGAACACGCTAACAGCACCCATGTTTTCACTCACATTGTTATGCTTTGTAATGGACTACCCTTATATATTAATTATTGATATTCAGATGTTAATTTTAACAAATATAACAATTTAAAATTTTTGAGTAGTAGATAAGCCCAAATTGTTAATGGCGGAAAATTCCAGATTGTGCGATAAACCAATAGATACTAGACATCCAATACTCTACTCCTTTAAAGAAGTCTAATGATTATTTTTAGTGTATCAGATTTTAAATATATATATATATATATATATATATATATATATTAAATTTTTTAGATATAATTTATTTTTTAAATTAGAATTATTATCACTAAACATAATGTGAATATTTGTTATCATAAATTGTAAACAAAATATGATATTTTTGAAAGTGAAAAAAAATACATTAAAACATAAATAAGCAGCAATTTGTATGATAATATTTTTTGCATAAATCTTCAATATTTAATTTTTCTATTTAAAATGCAATTACGGAATTTCGTAACATTAATGAAACAATTTTAATTTAATGAAAACATAAAATTCATAAAACTTTAAATAATACATTCGTGAAGCATCTCACTGCTTTGTATTTAAAGTGTATTGTTTGTAAAAGAATCAGTTCCTGATAGTCTTAAATTAATATAGGTTTTTCACTCATCGAAAAACAATTTAACACAAAGGAAAATAAATAAAACATAATCGAATATAAGTACATTATAATACTATGGGGAAAATCTCTCAGTAGCATTTATTATTCTTATTCTTTTAACTAAATGATAGTATTTTTCTAATTTGTGTGTATTCTACAAGAATGTTATTTTTCGCTATGTGTATTTTTCGCTTTTGTGGGGGCTATGTCTTGCCGTTTTGTATGTATTTTTATGCATCTGAAAACAAATATTTCTGTAAGCAAGTGTATATCATAAAGAAAATTATATGGTCGACAACCCTGTTTTTCCTACCTTTATTATTAAATAATAGAGTGTGATTTGTGACACATGTTTCTGGATATAAATTCAATAAATTACAAAAAAGCAAATATTGAATATATGGAAGTTAAACAAGCTTGGAGAACCATCGACGCACTTACGTGTATATTTATGCTTATTTGTAAAAGTATATTTCAAGGCGCAGATATTAAAGTACATAAGCGTATAACATAATAAAATATTTATAAATTATTGGCGTATTTACTCATACATTCAATATCAGCTGTGTTGAAATATAAGAATATGACAGCGGAAATATTGGTAAAGACTGTGACTCTCTCATCTTTTTATCTTTTTTTATAGCATATTTTACCTAATAGACTAACAATGTTGTTGATATATGCCTTTTCAGGCAGTTTTATACGTTGTATATGTTATTTTAAATTTGCGTTTTGCCTCATGCACTCAATATGATGACAGAATATATATAAAGAGGAACTTCGAGTCTTATGTAATAGTCGGGTAATATGGAATTCTAATGTTTCTCTTTGGTAACGTCTTGCCACCAAGCGGCAATATCATGAAAAAATTAAGAAGGTTCACAGAGTGACTCTAAGAGCGTGTCGTTCATCGGATAGCGTCAGGAGGCGTTGTGTGAATGAACACATTTCTTTTTCGTTTTTGGAAAATTTCAAGAGGTAATTTTTCAATACTTTTTATTCATTATTAGAAATAATATTTTTACATTGAAACTAATCATGATATACACCCAAATGTAACACTTTATCATGTAAGGATCGATTTTTAGTTCATAATGCATAGAAATACACAAAGTTTTTTTTTTTTTTTTTTTTTTTTTTTTTTTTTTTTTTAACTGGCGGGATGAGGTTATATTGAATACCAGTACTAAATACCTTAACTGCACTGGCGCAGAGAACTATTATTATATTGTGATTTGTGCATAAAAATCAAACTATATTAACTGACTACCTAGATACTATATTTTAAACCGTTGGTACTATATTAAATCTGTATTTCCAAATTTTGTTCGTTTTCTTCATTTTTAACCCTCTATTTCACTTTCACGATACCCAACTATCTCATAATACCCTCCAAAACGTTTTTCATTATTATTGTTGTTTGCAGGTTATGAAATTTCGTAAAATGATTTTTGTCTACAGATAACTAATCATAGATAGGTGAAGTTTGTGATTGCATTCGGTTTTCGAGGTTTAAGCAATATCGAGCTGTGCTATTTCCTCAAATGTAAATGGTATTACATAAAACCCAAAATTCTTATATATATTACATTTTGAAATCTGAATCGCTTAATTGGCAATATGTTATATAAATTTTTGCAACGTTCGTGATTTTTAATTTTAAGCGTAGTAAGAACCTACTTTATCTGGTTTTTAAGATTTGTATTTTATTTTCTATAGTAATATGCTTCTTTTTGGAAATTTTGTATGCAATAAATATAAAATTGTATGATTTTTAAAATATAAATATTTAAAAAGGCAATATTTTAATTATTTTTTGCCATATATAGTTTTGCACTTATTCTACAATGCATTTTATCATTCCCAATACGAAATAATTACAAAAAAAGGAGGTTCATATAATGGAGAACAGTTAACACTTTAATGAACAGTGAAATATAGCAGTCTAAAGTTCCTATCTAGAAAAGTGCGAACAAAATTCGTCATCAATATAAGTATATTTTAGTACTACGTTCTAAAGTTTTCTAACTTCTTTCAAACCATTAAGTTAGTTGTAATAAAAAAGTTATTGTCTGAAAAAATACTTTTCAATCCAAGCAGTATATATGATTTTCTGAAAGCCCAATGGTGTTTACTGCATCTAAACTATTTCAATCAAATCTGTGTCACTTGGTTTAACTCAAAAGATAAAATGCATTTGAGAAATGAACTAAGAGAAAGCTCGAGTGATAATTCTTCTAGATTTGCGATAAAACTAATAATAAATAATGTTTGCATAAATGTGTTTGCATATTTTAGACAGCGTGTGAAGGGACTCAAATATGGTATTTTATAAAGTTTTCTCGTTAAAATTCTAAAGGCAAAATCGTATTCGGAATTCTGAAACGTTTACTCTGAAAATTAAATAAAAAAAATTATTTGTTAAAATACGTTGTGAAAAACACGTCGTATTTCGTAAAATGTTTTAAGAAATCTTATTAAAAGCACAAAAAATGGAAAGCATTTGAAAAATTTAATCAGCAAAAGGATTTTTTTTTTAAATATTAAATACATTTACATTGAAAAACTCAAGATTTCGCTATGCATTTGCACAATCAATCGATGCGTTCTTTCTGTATGTTAATTAAATATTGATAACGAGAAATATTCTATACTGTGGGTAGTTCTTTAAATTAATCAATGAGCATTACAACAGTAAGTCCAATTTAAGAAGGTTTTTGCGATATTTATAGAGCATGAAAAAAGAATATGTTTAAAAAAATATTTTGTAAAATCTGAAGTGTTTACAAAGTCTGTTAATAAAAATAAAGATTAAAATACATTAAATAGCCAAAATGTACTAGTACTAAATTTTAATTAAAAAACTCGTAAATAATTTATAGTAAAAATTGTTTACTTTGTATAAGTATGAAATATATTACATTCTAATATAATAAATATATAAAAAATTCTATTTCCCTAAAAGAAGAAAAAATATATGTTTACGTCATCATAAGAGACATGGAAATAGATAAAAAATTATAAGGTTCCACATGTGAACCTAATTCATTATTCTTTTGCATTATTTTCTAAGTTGAAATATTAAGCACGTGAGTAGCATAATAATGGGCGTACGGCGGCGGCGGTGGTTCGGTGGTGTGGAGGTGTGGCCCAATGTGGAGCTGTGGTGGCTGTACTAGTAGAGGAGGGTGCCTGCGGTTGAGGTTGTGTCGGTGCTGGGTGGTGATGGTGGTCGAATGTCTACTATAAAACGAGGGGAATATTTTGGATTTTATTATTAATTTTTATTTTTGGATTTTATTTTGGGGACTTTTTTTTCGTGTGTGTGTACTCTAACGCGATGTTGATTGAAATAGTTTTATTTCGGTAAATTATAAATTATATTTATTTATTTATTTATTTTAATTGAGAGACTTAGAAAATTTTTTAGCGAATTATTTTTTGTGTAAATATGTGTACTATATGTTTAAATATTTTTTGTTTAATAAAATAACAAATATATATATTTTTTTTTTTTTTTAAAGTACATTGAGGAGTTAAATTTTCGATTTTTTTTTTTTTTTTAATGCGTAAAATGTGCGTATTCTTGAATGAGATGAAATGTTGGCGGGAAGTATTTTTAGTTTCAGGTGGTGGATTTTTCAAATATATAAATTTTAAACATTAAATAAAAGAAACTAATGCTGGAACTTCAAGAGATTTTATTTTCGAGCGGTTAAATGAATAAAAATTCTTGATAGTTTTTCAGTACTCTTTAAAAAGTATTAATTATAAAAAATAATCAAAAATATTAATTAAGAAATTCATGATGGCATTTTCACGTAAAGTATGTGTACTCTAGAACGATGTGAGATTCATTATATTTACATATGAAGAGTTTTATTTAATGTTACGACAATTATTTTGAGGAGTTAGAAAGTGTGACGTACATTATTTTGAATACAAGAAGTTCTGTCCGAGGAGGTGTTTGGATAATGAGTTGTTACCGCATAAAAATAATTGAATAAAATTATTTTATAATTTGATGTAAATATTTCAAAAACTAATATTTCAAAAACTATTATTTCAAAAACTAATTTTGGGGAGTTAGAAAATTTTCACGATTAATTTTTCTTCGGGATTAGTTTTAGAATTGGTCAAATACTTTATACACTAATGGAATGTTATGTGAAATAAACTATAATTTTTTAAGGACGTTTACCATATTATGCAAAACTATTAGTTAGATTGTACGTTGAAAGGATTCAGTTTGTGTACGGAGACGTAAAATGTTTTGAAAGATCTATTTTTCAGACGAAGCATTCTGTGAAGAGCCCTGTTTAGCATTCAAATTATTGTGAAAGGCTCTATTTTACATCCAAAGTACTGTGAAGAAGCCTGTTTGAAGATGAAAAGTTTTGTGAAGGATCCTGTTTTCAGGCAAATGTCCTATTTTAAGGTGAAACGTTTTGTGAAGGGTCCAATTTAAGGTGAAGAGTCCTATTTAAAGGCGAAACTTTCTGGAAAGGCATGAAAACAGCGAATATCTGCAACAGAAAAATAATGTAAAAGACTACTGAACAAATCATCAGTGTTAAAATACATTTTACATAATTGCATATTGAAATGAACATTTAACAATATTTAGGAAACATTCTATGCTAAATGATACTCTATATTTATGATTATCTTAAGAGCAAAATAAATTGAAACATAAATCTTTTCTAACACTTACTGTGACTATTAAATTAATGAAACTTACAAAATATGTTTACAGGTTTAATGATACTATGAATTACGTAATTGCATATGTTGAAAGAAATTATTATAAGCTATGTTTACTTAAAGCCTATCACCCTACAAAAATATTGTCAATGAAATATATTAATGAATACAGAGTGCCAACAAATTAATTATATATATATATATATATATATATATATATATATATATATATATATATATATATATATATATATATATATATACAATTAAAAACATTGAATTTTTCGATACTGTCACAAACTATTTATTTTTTCATGAGTGAATATTAAAAAAAAATGGTTTTAGTAATAAATAAAAAAAAAAAATAAATAAAAAGCATTTTATTCTGATTAAACTTTATTGAAGGGAGGACTAAATTTTCTATATTGGGAAAAATTTAGACCTGGATTATTTTTATTAAGGTAGAAAAAACTCCTCGAAACGGGAAAATACGGTAAAAATTGCATTGGAAATCGCATAAAATTAAAAAATCCTGAAGTACAAGATTTACAATATTTAAGGTGTAAGTTTGAAGAAAAGATCTTGTCACTACCATGTCAGAACTTCCATGTCAAAAAATAACCGCAATACTCGAAAAACGCAAAAATTCGCATTTAAAATCGCATTAAAATTTTCTAAAATTAAAAAATAGTAGAGGACAAATTTACACTACTATTGGGCAAAAAGTTCAAAATCGAATTATTTTTACTAATGTAAAAAAAATCGCTGCAAAAGGTGAAAAAACTTTCCAAATCGATAAAAAATCATCAAAAAATTAAAAAATCAATTCAAAATCATTCAAAAATCACTATACGAATTCTAAATAAACTGTTTTGAAAACAGGACAAAATTTACTATATTGGGCAAAAGATTGAAGCCTAATTATTTTCATTAATGTAGAAAAATCGTCTCAAAACGTGAAAAAACGCAATAAATTTCCTAAAAGATTAAATTAAAAAAATCTAAACAAATTATACGAAGTCGGTAATCAAAGTGCTTTAAAACTGAGATAGACGTACCTTCCTACCACATTGTGTAGCTCTACGTGCAGTGGTTTATTCAGAACACACCACACACACATACACATTTACACTTAGACAGACACACAAACTTCTTTTCTTATTACATATGATCAAGGTTCTTAGCAAAAGCATGGAAAATGCGGATGTCTGTTTTTAAATATATTAATATACAATTAAATTAGATTTTATTCACAAAAAATAAAAATACTGTCAACGCAAATTACAAATAAAAATTAGGTCTGTTATAATTATATTGAAAATTACTGTCCTAAATTTTAACTGTTCATTTTCCCCTTATATTAAACTGGATTTAATTTATAATGCAGGAAGAAAATAATAGGTACTCGAAATCCATAATTGTTTTAAAATTTAGGAAATGTCAATGTAAGATAATTAACCGACAATTAATGATTGTGCATGCATTATTCAAATAAAATGCAAATTTTTAGTTCACGCCATCAAAGTTAATTTGCAAGTTTTCGCAAAGTAAACTTTATCCAATTTATTACGCTTCTTATTTTTTTCTTTAAAAGTTGAGAATTTTTTTTTATTGCAATGCAGTTAATAATAAGTTTTCTAATCAAGATTTATTAAAAACTTCTTGAGAGATTTGCGCTTGAAGTTTCAAACAAAATTTCTTTAAAATAAATTGTAAGTTTGAAGAAAATTTATTCAAAGTGTGAAACATTTTATAATTGAAACATTTTAAATTTGGCACTATTTTTAATGTAAATTAATTGATCTGTAGATATTTTTCAACATTCGAAACCTTTCTTTATTATTTTTAGCAGAATAAGTTAAAAATTGTAAAAACGATATTAATTTTTATCGTCGAAAATTGTAGTGTATTTACTGTCAGGATCTATATTTTATAATTAAATAAAATGAAAATTAAGCCAATTTTAATATTCCCGATACAAAAAGAGTAGATAATAATATAGGGTCCTGTAAATTTTCAAAGAAATCTTCGTAAAAAATATGCATTTTAACATGCGATTTTTCTTAACAAAAATCACTTTCTAAACTTTCGAAATATGCGCATCCGAAGGTACACTTCATTTGGCCACGTCGCGACTAAGTTATGTTTAAAGTCTTGTTTAAATTGATTAAAAATAAAGTTAGCATTAGGAATTCCAAATTTTATATTTTATATTTCTAAAACTACTTGTTCGCATCACAGTTCGTTTGGCATCCAAACTTGCAATTTATCAAACAAGTCAAATATGATGAAAACTTTATATGTCAGCATTGAAAAAATTGAAATTTGTTACAAACTCTATACGAAGATTGCCCTGTATGAAAACCCTAAGTATAGCATCAATTATTAGACGCTGTTACTAAACGAGTTGTGCAAGTCAAGTTTTGATATCATGATTTAGGGCGGATTATTAGGATGTATAATTTTTTTAACGATTGTGATACTTTAGTGAGTTATGACATATATTTTTTGTTATATTACAGAATATAAGAAAACGAATTCAGATGAAAAATACAGTCTATGTCAAATTTTATCATATTTACAATTTTTTTAAATATATATAGATTACAATGCATTAAATTTTATAAATGCATACGAATAAAATTATAACAGTCTTACATGATTGTTTTTAAAATACATTGTACAATGATAAGTCAAAAGCTACGTATAGTTTCCGTTCTACAATTTGATGAAACAAAAGTAGGTATACAATATTGATTATTTTTTTGACTTAGTCGCCTCTTTTAACAATGCATCGTATCCAGCGAGCCCCAAACTTTCGTATGTCTTCCAGGAAGAAGGTGGTTTATTGGCCATAAAGTATATTTTGCACAACATCCCGAATGTCTGCGTTTGAATAAAATGAACGACCTCTCAAAACTTTAAAAGGCGCAATCTAGTAAGCGTCTGATGATGTCCAAACGTTTGCTTCCGTGTTCTGAGGCAAGCATTCTCAGTACAGACTTCGTGGAATCGCAGCTGATCGAGGATGATTTGATGGACAGAGCCATTCGTGATGTTTAAAGAGAGACATAATCTAATCTAAGGTGACTCGTCTATCAGCCCTAAGCATATCTCTAGTTTGTTATTTTGCTTGGTCAAGATTGACGGTCATTCAACTCCCTCTCTTTGTGTTACGCTTGCCCAGCTCCATTTGAACACCTCGATCTACAAAAACCGCTTTCACGAGATAAAGCACTGCCCCCATATTGCGACGAAAGTCATCAATGAATGTCACCTTTCAAAACTTTCACAAAAATCGTTTCACAGCTCGTAGTTTCTCTTTGCAAACTGATAGCAGAGGTGCCATGTTTACAGTGTCGTAGTTGACAGGCAACTGACGCTATCGTAATGAAACTGTTAAAATATGATCAGATTCAAAAACTCAACGCAATCGTGTGCAGACGGCACTCAGATAATCTTCAAGGCCTGCTATTGCGAAATTGTAGATACTTTTTTACTTACATTTGTAGTATTAATTATAAGCTTAATATTAGTTAATATATAGCCTGAATAAATTGTACGCACATAAAACAGTAATAATAAATTTACAAAAATGTAAATTATGATAAAGCATTCAATTTAAAAAATACATTTCCCCATTCTGTATGAATGCATGAAACCAGCATCGTTACATGACAAAACAAAAATCAAGACTTCATATTCTTTGCCATACAAGGTCCTGCTAGAATTGTGTTCAATGAAAATGGCACTAATCGATTCATAAGTAAAAATTCAAAATGTTTTTTTTTTGTGTTTCCACAAATGAACCTACCGTAGTTTATTTCTCGAACCTGAAATATTAACTATCTTCAAATTTAAAGAATTGAAGACACAAATCCATACTCATAAAATACATTACATGAATTCACCGAGAAAATAATAGATTTTGTCCAAAAATATCAGTGAATCAGTTTGGTAATAAAACAATTTTTGTGCAAAAAATAACTACATTCAAATAATTTAACTGCAATTTATAAAACAAAATAAATAACTTATTAATATATTTACAATTTCACATTTATGCGTTATTTTGCACAGATTACGCAAAGGTAACAATTCCAACTCACATAGCAAACATGCAAACAGCCTGAGATAAATACACAGAGATTGAAAACGGCATTTTACGCAGAGTGAATATGATAATTCCTACTATAATTGGACTAAATAGTTACATGTTATTGGTGTTACACTTTCCGTAATAGATAAAAGTTCGTAATTGAGGAAAAGTAAGCAATATGCTATAAATAGGATAGCAGGTATATTTTAAATTATTTTAAATAATTGGAGAGAACTATGAGGCGGGGAGACCTTAGTCGAACTCGCCGAACTCCCGAGAGATATCTCGAGGTAAGCGTCGGGTCTCGGAACTGTTGACGAAGAGTTTTGAATTTTTTAGACATATACATTCAAGCCTTTGAAGTTTAGCATGATTTAAGCTTAGTTGCAATTCGCCAAACAGAGTATTTCTTAAATAATTGTAAAATTTACAAGTTTTTAATTCTTTTGTGTCCTTTTTAACAGATGAGTGTGAAAATCTATGGTTTTCATAATTTAGTGCAGAATTTTATGTCATTTTGAGGTTACAGATGAGCATTGGAATATGTTTCCATGAATATATATTCATATATATGTGTGTGTAGGACGTTTTTGTAGGTTTTGGGGTGATCAAGGCCGCATTCATCGGTTAATAGCACAGGTAATTACAGTCGTTCACACTCAGCAAACATATTCATAGACGTGAAATGTAAAACCCAGGAAACAAGCAGACAGTGGTTTCGATTCTGTTATTTTATTCGGTCCAACAAATGAAGCACATGAGATAAAACGCTCTTCAAAATTAGAAGCTATTGAGTTTCCAGGATATTAAAGGTTATTAGAATATTACAGGGACTTCCATTCTTCTCACTACGACTCCAGAATTATTTGTCAACAACTTCGAAAACAAAAGATATCGTTAAAAAAAATTCTGTATCTCTGAAGCGATTTTAAGGGAAGCTAAGCGCTAGGATACAAATGCAACATGTTATGTGTTTTGGTCAATCATAGTCTGAATTTGAAGGGATTAGTCCAATTTCCGGCGTAGATATATCGTTCTGATTAGACTTCCGGATGTTATCGGTGCCAAATGATTTTTCTTGTTAGAGGTTAGTTTTCTGGCTAAATGATTTTTCTGGTCTGACATTTTCGAGATGCTTTAAAAATGCGGTAATATGAAGTAATATTTTAGCTTCGAGAATAGGTATAAAATATGTTATTTGACTGCAGACGATGTTTTAGAATTCGAGGGGGAAATTTAATAATTTACACAAATTAAAAGTGAGAAATATTTAAATATTGAAACATAATAAGAGGCATTTAATATTTTAATATAAGAAAGAATTTACAGAAATAGGATTTTTTAAGATGGAATAATTTAGGAAACGTGAGATTTTATATCTTAATATAAATAATGTAGAGTGATTTTAGATACGGGACATGATATGGATTATTTAATAAGAATTTTAATAATAGAGGGTTTTAAAATAAGACATATAGGCGGGACGCGCCATTTTTAGAATAGAGAAAATAGATTAAATACTATTAAGTGTATTAGGATACAATGGCTTTACATATGGATAGTGAAGGACTATTTTAAGAAAAATAATTACTTTAATAAGCCGGGGTTATAAAGAAAACATTACTAAATGAAAAAAATATATTAATTTTGCAGAATAATTTAGCAGATTGCGAAAAAATTAAAATTTTGTAATATATATATTCAATATCAATATATAAAATTAATTAATATTACAAATACCAAAACTACAATACTCTATCAGTACTATATAGCAATAAAAATACTACAAAACACAATACCGATATAAAACGAAAAACAATAAACATATATGCAGGGACTTCACAAGTTTTCTCTTTAATGAACACATAGAGTAACGTGCGAATGATAAAATATTAGTTATAAATAGACATACTCTTTAATTTCAATGTCCATACAAGTAATACACTATATTATGTGCACAATTTCCAACTGAATACTGAGCTTTGAACACATTTTAGTTTACAGAAAGCACAATACCAATCAAAAATCAAGAGACATATATACTGTGACATTATAAGTGGTTTGCCATTGCAATAATCACATAGCCAGCGCTTCCCAACCTTTTTTCTTTCACGTACCCCTTGATTAGGCTTTTCATTTAGAAGTACCCCTTTTCTCTTAAACACTCCCGCCTCCTCACCCACATAACGCGAACTTTTTTTTTAATTTGTAATCTTTAGTTAAATAGTAAATCGACACAAGTTACACAGGCATTTCTAAAATTTTATTTTTATCTTGGATTTTAAAGTTAATAATAATTTTTATAATATTAGCTTAACATCAAAATAAATCAATATAGCATTAAAAGAATTTTTAACTAACTTACGATAGAAGTTTATTAACATTTTGCATCATGATATACAAGATACAAGTAGACAAACATGGCTTCTAATACTCTCAATGGGATCCTTGAGCTTGTTTTATGCAGCTGAGTTTTTAAAAATCAGGTTCAAACAAAAACAACTTTATAATCCAAAACTATCAACTTTCTTTATGTGATTACCGCCATTACCAATATTATTTTCACGCACCCCCAGCAGGCCTGCCACGTACCCCTAGGGGTACGCGTACCCCACGTTGGGAACCGTTGACATAGACCATAATGTATAGGTGTAAACGATAACGTATAACATACTATTATACAGTACATGTACTCTATTAAAATATTCCCTAAAACTTCACATTAACACCAATATCGAAACTACTAAAACCACAAGGTCAATATAATAAATGCATGACTTTCAGTTAAATACAAAAAATTGGAAACCAATTCATATTTACATATTTAAAAGCACCAAGCCGTAAAGCTCACCAGAAACCAGACATTTTAAATTAGTTTTAGCATTGTAGACGTTTCAGAGTTAAAGAGAATTTTTGACAGGATATTTTTATATCTCGTTTTAGTTCGTCTTTATTGGTACAACACGAGACATTGGTGTAAATATCTCTTATTAAAAATCCTCACGTGTTTCCTACGGAATTTATGTCAAGGCTTTATGATGGCCAGTCGAGCGATAAGAGCTCATTTGCTTAAAAACCTGTTATGATGATGATACATGAATTGTGGCATTAGCCTGTTAAAATTAATGTCATCCGACGTATTAAAATTAGCTCCTGGTAACATTTTTTCATCAAACAAAGATTGACATGCTAATATATTAATAAAAAATGCCATTGGAGTAGTCTCATTATATTTTATACCGCCCCAAATAGCTGTGGTTTACTGAATAATGGGTTTTCATGACTTTAATGCCAGTAATAACATAAACTGTTTTGTTCATCTAAATTGAAGTTCTCGATGAAAACACGTGTTCTCACTTAATGTCATACAGGGTCTGTTCTGAAAGTAGTAGGACTGTTTTTTTCCAGAGCGAACGGATGGACGAGAGGTGTTCTGCGCGCGCACGATCGGTGGAGTGGGATATTGGGAATGCTGGGAAAAATCGGCAGTCGGCTCTCGGCCGTTGAAGGGAGCAGCTCGCTTGTACTGCGAATCCCGATCGAAACAACTCGTCACGAAGAATCATGGAGCGTTTTCTGGAGCAGCGATACTCGATCAAATTTTTATGTAAAGATTGGTAAAACGGGCAAAGTGACTCACGACATGATTAAGGAGGCCTACGGTGATGCTGCCATGGGTAGATCGGATGTTTTTGAGTGGCACAACCTGTTCCGAGAAGTTTTGGGAAGAGTGGAAGACGACGACCGCTCCGGACGCCCTTCGACTAGCAAGACCAAAGAAAATGTGTCGCAAGTGAAGAATTTACTGAACTGTGATCGTAGGATGAGTATCAGGGTAGTTGCTGATGGATTTAGCATTCCTCAAACCCAAGTTTTTGAGATCGTTTGATCCATAACAACACACCGAGCAAACAGCGTTTCGCGTTAAGGAGAATCTTGCCCAGCACAATGTGGCAACGCTGCCTCACCACCCCTACAGCCCCAACTTGGTCCCGCCAGACCTTTTCCTATTCTCGAGAATAAAATCCATGCTCAAGGGGAAGCATCGGGGCTCCATAGAGGTGGTTCAACAGGCCTTGACGAGGGAGCTAAACAGCATTCCGGTCCAGGTGTTCCTGGAGGCATACGAAAACTGGAAAACTCGTTGGCAGCAGTGTGTAGATGCGGAAGGGTGCTACTTTGAAAAATTCTAATCGTTTGTACTATTCTCATGAATATATATATATTTTAAATGAGTCCTACTAATTTCAGAACAGACACTGTATTACGACATACAGTTTAGCAAATAACAACTATTTAATTAACTTGGTAAACAATTTCCAAAACTAATCTTAAAACATTGAAAACTGCTGAACATTGAGCACAGCTTTAAAGAGCTTCCTAGTTGACTTCAACTTTACGCTCAGTCATTAAGTGAGAGTCTTGTTAATAGATGGTGCGATTGGGGGGGGGGATAATTTAGATGTAGCTACAAACTACTGAGAATTTAATGATAACGAAGAAATACTTTTAGTAAAAATATGGTAGTGCAATAGTTTTAAAAGTATTGGAAGATTTTATGAGTTACATATGCAAAGTTAATTTTTAAGAGTACGGAAAAAAAATTAAAGAATTATGCACAGCACAAGTAAAACAAGGCAGAGAGAAATTTATGCAAAAGTAAATGACAAAAGTATTATAAAAAAAATTGTCTTTCAAAAAAAAAATCTTTTTTGTTACAGAGTAACAGTCATTTTGTATTTTTTACATAAAAGAATAAAGAAAAATAATACTAAGTTGTGAAGAACAATCATTGTCCACTCAACATCCATAATTATTGAATAATTATGTCGTTTTGTACGCTCGAGCTCAAAAGCATCGTAGTGAAGCAGTTCTGCAACTGAATTGGGATTATTATAAATGTATTTTACAAGTTAGCTACACTTCTCATGAGAGAGGTGTTTAGAAAATTATTATTGAAAGTAAAAATACAGTTTCGGGAAAGAACAAGAAGAAAGAAAGAAAAATGCAGGGATGTAGATGGAAACAAGACTGTCGAATTTTATTATAATAATGGACATTTTTTCCCATAGGGTATTTAAAACATTTAGTTAGTTGATTAAATTTTTAACTTTGTTTTACTTTCTGGAATGTTTTATAGATTTCCTGAAAATTATTAGCATAGCTAATGATTGCTGCAATATTAGCTTGGTTAATTAGCTTGGTCTGTAACAACTACCATGGTAGATTATTCCTTGAGGGTTGGCTCACTGAATTGCGATCGGAGATGCTGAACGAAGCTCGTGCCGCACCGAGTGAATATTGTCTGTTGTTAAAGTAACTTTAACTGTTCTTGAAGTGTTCAGTGGTCTGTTATACATAGGATTGTTTTTTGTACTGATTATGCCTTGCGTGTCGCATGGCGAAACGTCTACTTATTTGTATTTTTAAATGTTTTTAAGTATATTTTTTATAAAATTTTATTTTTTAAAGTGAACTTATGTCTGTCTTAATATATTTTAATTGGTGTTTTTTAATAGTATTTACATTCAGACGTTAAATGTATACATATTGCAAATTGGCCTGGTTAGTTGTAGTTTTAGTTTGGTTATTTGGAATATTAGAAGCTTCGGGACAAGAATAAGTAGCCGAGACTTCATTAATCGGGATACGGGTGACGCTGTTTATTTATTTATTTTTTTACATATATATAGTAATACCATAGACCTTCTAACAATAGTAGACTCAGAAATGGCAACATTTCCTGGAAGATAACATCACCCGTCCTCCATCATGTGAATCCACCACAACACCGCAAGCCAAATCAATTTTTCCTTTCAAAATCTACTTGCTTGCACTTTCGGAATTCCCACCGAAATTTATTTATTGCGTCTGTGTTTCTCAGGAAAGTTGAATGCGCTTTTTTATTTCCCTTTTAATTTCCCGTGTCTCTTAATATTAAACAGTTCTTTTAAGAACTTATTATTTACTTATTATTATCTTCCAGGATTTTAATTCATTCATCCTATAATTAATTTTTGAGAAATTTTTTATTTAAATTTCTATTAAATGTAAAGTTATGAATTGCAGTGATTTTCTGTTATATATTACTTAATTTGCATTAGTAAATTTTATATTTTGATTTAAAAAAAATGAAGACATGATTATCCAATCGAGAATTATTGATACAAGAGTTATTTTTCTTTCATTTAAAATATATTATGTTTGTACTATTTTTGTATATAATTTTCTACTATAATATTTTGATTTTTTAAAAAGAGGTATGAAAATGTTAACATAACAAAACTACATTTTTTAATCATTAATTTCAATTTTTTAAAGGATTTGCATTTGAAATGAATATTATATATTATAATTTTACAAATTTATCAAAATATATTTGAAAATAAAAATTGGAAATTTTTGTTTCCTTGACCACTTTTATATTATAAAATTCAAGCTTTTGGGAAAACTGAAACCGTTTTGATAAGTAATTTTGAAAGAAAAATGTTTAGAAAACAAATTTCTGTTATAAATGTATTTAAAGTTTTATTCGAATTATTACGTGAAAGAGAATTTTTTGACACATTCTGGGAGAATTATAGGTTTTTTTTCTATCAAATATAGATTTGAAAGAAGATATCACTTCTTTATATCAAAATGCTCTGCAGAAATTACTTTTTGAGTATTGGAAACTTAATTGACAATGACATAAATATGCGTTATTAAAGAACATTACATTACATATTTTAATGTTACACTATAACAAATCACATGAAAAATGTTTTATGCATAAAATATGTAAATAATTTCTAATAGAATACTTATCGAGCGAGCGCGCTATGCATGGCATACAATCAGTAATATTTTTATTACGCCCAGGAAATCTAAACCAGTTTCTTAAAAACAAAAGCCTAAACAGCGTAACAACACCGTTTAAATTCATTAAATATCTACTCTTTACTTTGATTTTTATCCGAAGCTTTAGGCATTCTGCTTGACTAATTACCTGATGGAAAATTCAAGATAAAGCTATAAAATACTAAATGTCATAAAACGCTTTCAATAGCTCTCAATAAATTATAAAATGCTACAATAATGTAATTATATCAGTTTGAATATTTTACACACAGACACACACACACACACACACACACATATATATATATATATATATATATATATATATATATTATTACTATTATAGAAAGGAATTTCTTATATATTTTGTTTCTCTATCAAATAAGTTATATTTCCCTAATTACAAATCATAATCAATTGCAAATCATTGGTTCCACCAATTGCAAACCGTAATAGTTAATATATAAAAATATTATATTATTAAATGATGACAAAATTTTATACACAAAAAATGCAATTATATATATATATTCCTATTATAAATAAAATACTAATATTTTCTTAACTATCTTATGGGAACATTATTATTTTTATATGATTTTAAACAAACAAGTGTATATAACTACTGGGGCTGGATGATATCAGAAATTTAATATCGCAATATATCAACAAGTTAATATTGATATTGTTGATACTTCGCGATACTAATTTAAAGGGGAGGGAAGAGGGTAAGAGCATTTGCTATTTTTTAAAGATAAATAATATAGTATCAACAATTTAAACACAAAACCAAGTTGAATACAATGAATTACAATTTTTATATCTATTTCCTCATAGCACATAATTTTTATTTTTTATATTTTTAAAATTAAAATATTTAAAAGGAAATAAACTAATTATTTAATAACTATTTGTATTACCATTACTTTCATGAAGCTTTTATTAAAATGTAGCATGTCCCTTTTCTTCCCATTTTATTATATTTATCTTTTTTTTGTCTCATTTTCACCACTATGATTTGGTTAAATATGTGATTACAAAGCACTTTTATTAAAATGAAATTCAAAATTGTCCTCATAAAAATGTACACAATTTTCGTTTCATAGAATTTGATTATTGGTTAAAAATGCCAAACTTTGTTTTACTTGCTTCAAATAGAGTTTGGGGAGACTGAGTCTGATTTCGTTTATTCTATACAGGTAATGGGTGTGGGCCAAACAACAGATACATCACTATCCTTTCGTCATATATCCTTCGTTTAAACTTTGCATAAAGAAATCACTCCATCTTGAAAAACTTCATTTTATCAATGGTCATTATCCTTTCTTATTTTTAATTTAGCAAAGGATTACCTTGGATGACTAAAAATATGAATTTAAGATATTTCAAAAATATCGCGTATTTTGAGAAACTTACGATTTACTACAAAATTTAATCATGGCAACGATGTATTTTTTTTTAAATTTTGTGCGTTAATTATTATCTAACATTATTTAAATTATTTAATGAATCTCTCATTGAAAAAAAAATGTCTTCTTTGCTGAATAACCGATAGACATTTCCCTTTCTCCGTTCAGAAATTAATTTCCCAATAAATACACTAGAATAAGCAATAAGTTAAATTTCGATAATCTAGTGAAATTCGTTGTAAAAATTTTCAATGCATCTAATTTTTTTTTTATAAACGGGGCAACTAAAAATGACAGAATCTACACAATTCGAGACACTCATTTTACGCTCAGACATAAATTCCTTCCGAATCCAGGAAACCGCACTGTACGCAATACCAACACTTATTCAAGCTCATGATATATCAAAATCCGAGAGATATCGCAATACGTCTGGACCAATCACAGCAGCCGAAAAAGGAAAGAGCGATTATTGTTATTCAATATTTATCTGTAACGAACAGTAGAATTGTGGTTTGCAAATATGTGAATGTATTGGAATAGATTGGAATATCCCTTACTTTGAGATATGATAGAGATATAATCAGCTGACGAACGTTTCTGTTTTGGATGAGGCAGGGCAGTGAATAAATACATGGATCGGATGAAAGAAGGATTTAAATACATATTGGTATGGTATATGCTTCGCTGTTTTTCAGAACTTGAAATCGCGGTGGTAGTAAAACAAAACAATATTATTGTTATTGGTATATATTGGCTGAGTCAGAGATAGATATCGTTGTTGCAATATTTAAAAAAATATCAATATTTGACCGATATATTGATAAATAATCCAGCCCTGATGACTACATAAATGTTTTTTATGATGCATATTTACATCCAAAATGGAAATCACACTCTGGTTTAGTTTAATTTTCCATTTTGTCCCCAATTCTAAATAAAATACTAATTTTTTTAACCATCTTATTTGAACATTATTAGTTTACGTGATTTCAAACAAACAGCTGTATATGACTACATAAATGTTTTTATATGATGCATGTTTACATACAAAAGGGAAATCACCCTCTGTTTTGGTTTAAATTTCCATTCTATATTGTAGGTATTTGTAAAATTAATTCAAATTTGAGAATAAATTAAACCAACCACGCAGAGACTGTCAACGTATTTCCTAGTTTGGTGAAAACCTAACTAGAATTTACTACAAGGGCAAACACCCCGCATAACATGCACAGTCACAGTCACGTCATTGTGACGTCACTGTGAGTCACGTACGTCACGTCACATCTGTGGCCAAAATGCCACCACTTTACAACGTCACACTGTGACTAAAATGTGAACGTATTGAACATCTAAAGAAAACATAAAATAAAGTTTTAAACATATTATGGCATCCAGAAAATTACTTTTTGATAGTTTTAATTTTTTTTTGTGACGTTGCAATGACGTCACTGCAAGTCACATAAGTCACGTAACACCTATGACCAACATGCCAACACTCTGTGACTTAAGAGCCTACGCTAGTCACACGAAGAAACGCTCAAGCTAATGTTAAGTCTATGGGAAGGTTCTGGCGTGATTTCTCGCTCGCATTTTAATATTTTTAAATGGTTTTTTTTTGCATAGAACAGCTGAGGCCGATCCCTATCGTTGTTAGTTTTTACTTTTTGGACTTTAGTTACTGTTTTCTTATAAGTGGACATTTTCAATTTCAGAAACGGTTGGAACCGGTTCTGAAAGTGAAAGTACCTTCATATAAAAAAACTGAAACCAAAATTGAAAAAGTAAAAACCTAACAACGTTAGGAATCGGTGTCAGATATCCTGTGCAAAAAAAAATCATTTAAAAATATTAAAATGCGAGCGAGAAATCACGCCAGAACCTTCCCATAGACTTAACATTAGCTTGAGCGTTTCTTCGTGTGACTAGCGTAGGCTCTTAACGGTGTGATCGGAGAGTAAATTTGGAAAAAAAAAAACTCATAAAATATAGAATTGAATTATGTCATGTACCTAAATCATTAATAAAAACATTGTCAGACACTATTTAAATAAATTGAGTATTTCCAAAATAAAACAATAAATAAATATCTGTCTACATATATGAGACATATAACTTTTTTACAATTTTCATTACCATTTTCAAGAAATTTAACAAAATATACTATGTAATACAGAGGTAAATATCCTTAAATGGAAATTTATTGACGTATGAAAGTTTTGGCGGAAAGTTATTCAGAAATAGATCTACCATTCTAATAAAATAGTTAGCAATTTAGAGGTTTGTTAGCATTTTAAATACAAAGATTTAGATTTTTTTTCTACTACCGCGTGGGACTTATTTTCTAATTTGAAATACTACAAATATTTCTTTAAAAATCTCCTATTTTGATTATTTTGATAGGCCACTCAACCCATCAGCTTTCTGGTCAAAAATAAGGGCACCGCTTTTGCGAGTTCGATAGCAACACGATCTGGTCGGGGTGACCGTCCAACGCTTTCAGGATTTTCCTTATACGGTATAATTAAGGTGGTTCTCAACTGACCTGCTCAACAACGCGAAGCTTTCTGACATGATTTCTGACTCATTTTTAAGCGCAAAGGCATAAAGTGTGCAGGACTGATTCTGGAAACAATTTGGAATCGAAATGAGTTTTTCATTTTTTGATAAATAAATTACTTATCGAGTTATAAGCAATTAGTGTCACGTGACGACCAGTTTTTCTCCTGTATTTCACTGTCATGTCGGATATTCTGTTCAAACCGCCGACATTGACATTCTTTTCTGAAAGATCTTCTGCTTTTACCAAAAAATGGAAAAGGTTTTTCAATTACATAGTTTCTGAATAAAACACGAGAAAATGTCATGTATTTCCGAGCAAAAATGAATTAAAAAAATGGTATATGTCATTCCTATAACAATTTATCTAAAACTGGCCAGTGCTTAGTAAGATATCACCTCTATTAAATATATTGCTTTTTCGATAAAGTGTAAAAAATGAAAAATTCGTACTTAGGAACTTTGATTGTAGAATAGTACTTAAATTTATATCGAAATTACTTTATAAAGCCTAATAAATAAATTTGTATTTAAAAATTATCTTTACTTTTGACGTCGAAAGCGAATGCATTTGATTAAAAAATATATGTATATATAAATTTTCACAGCTTATTTCTAAGAATACATAACTCTCTCATATAAGAAAGGAATATTATAGCATCAATTATAGCATAATTTTTCAGCCATATAAATTATAAAGCTTTTGGAATGTCTTTATTTAAATTATTTTCTTTCGATATCATTTGCGGTAAATTTGGAAACACCTGCCAGTTGTTATTTTGTTGTGTTGTGTTTAAACAATACTGCGCGCGCATATAGAATGCAGACGATTTTTCGCCTTTCAAGTTCGGATAGTGTGTGTTGCGTTCTTTTAAGTTTGTAGATTTATACATTGTAAGTAAATTAACGTTTTAAAGTGGGCCATCTCCATTTTAAAGTAGAACATCCATTTTAACATCTCCCTGTGTCTCGCCGGGTGTGTTCATAAGGACTTGGTAATATTTGACTTCTCAGATCTATGAATACACCTCTTCTGCTGGAACAATTTGAAAATTATTGTAGTGGATTTACAGTCTAATTTTTCAATGAAAGGGAAGCAGATAAGGAGCATTCGCACGTAGCCCCTTTACCTATAGATCAGCAGGTAACTTTTAATGTCTTCGCAGTTTTGTTAATAGTGAATGTTTAGTACTAGTACATTTAATCGTGCATTATTTAAAAGTTAAGATGTTTAAATTCTCTTTAAAAAAATCACATGTATTAAATTTTATCTTTAATGTTTTAATTTTTTTTTAAATAGACTGTTTGGAAAAAAGCTTAAAGTATTTACTAACAATATGTATTATAAATGTAAAATGTTATTAAAAATGAGGAATTTATTTAATATTTTGCGTTTCTTAGTTCAATTTTCATAGTTATTCATTATAATTAAAAACATTGCAATTTTTAAAACTATTAATATTTGATTTGCAATTTGATAATTTCGTTGCTAGTGTAGGTTTCTAGAAATCAATTTTCTGGTATATTTGAAAAGCATGTGACAATTTAATGCATTGAATAATTTATTTGTCGAGATATGTCAATGGTAGGTGCACAAAAATAATAAATATTGATGAAACAATAAAATAACTGTTTAGTTAGGGTAATTTTTCCAGTTGTGTTATCGAATGTTTTTACAGTAAAAATTGATATTTAAGTTCTGCATTTAGTATTCTATCAAAAACTATAAATAAAATAATTTGTAAAGAAAAAAGTATATAATTTTTTTGGCGTTTATGATCTTAAGTTCTATATTTCATTTACAACGAAAACTGTTTTACTGCTTGATACAATGTTCATTATTTAATAATATCGCACAATAGGTATATCTATTAATTAAATTGATTCCTAATATAAATTTTTCAGAATGCTTATTTTAAAATATATACTTATATTTTCATTAAAGTTGTTCTCAAATCCAAAATAGCTAATTTCTGCCATATTTCTGGCATATTTCTGAATTCATTTTTATTCGGAAATACATGAAATTGGCAGGTATTCTTATTCAGAATATATATAATCGAATGGCGTTATCCATTTTTTGGTAACGCAGATGATGTTTTAGAAAACACTATCAAAGTCAGTGTTTTGAACCAAATTTCCGACGCGCAGTGTCCGAACCGGGTAAAACGTGACCGAAATTGATCTTAAGTATTACATTTATCTAAAATGGAAAATGCTATTCATTCCAAATAGCTTTAATAATCAGACATGCAAGTGCCATGCGTTTAAAAATTTGTTCATAAATGTGTCAGAAAGTTTTGTCACACTGAGCGAGGGGAAATATGACAAAGTATACACATTGAAAAACTTCAATACTTAACAACACAATAGCATAGTTTTAATTATTGTCAATATTTTTCGTGGTTACATAAAACAAATAGAAGTAGAAGTTAATTTAATAAGTTGTTATTTGCACAATAGAATTTCATAGTATTGAAATATTTACTTTTATTATAATTTTTAATGGATTCATCTATTATTTTTATATTAGTATGCGATTTTTACATTTATAATTCTCTTGCTTAACGGCTACATTAGCCGGTTTCCCAATCAGATGCAAAGTTTTAATTTGAATACGAGTTGCATCCATAAAAATGACTGCCGATCCAATACTTACCGTCGATCTTATCCGTATCTAGTGTAATCTTGTTATCCGAATCTATGCGAAATCATTTACCAGGTTCGGTCGGGTTGTGGGCCTACAGATTTGTTGTTGTTGTTGGGTTAGGGTAAGAATATGGGTTGAATCGAAATATAGTTTCAGTCAACCATCAGTCATGTTCAAGTAGACATGTTCACTCATGTTCAAGAAGTATATAACTGGATTCGTGCATGACTCTAGATCCGAGCCGACATCAGAAATTGTATTGTAACACAATTTCTGATAAAATCTGGTTACTCGGCCGTATGCAAGATTCTATTCCGAACATGACTTACAGTTAAAACATTATACCCGAATCGGGTCAGATCCGATGAAAATCAGTTCATGAAAATCAGGTCACACGACAACTAATCCAAATCTATTCTGTAGCCAAACAAATCCAAAAAGATCGATTCGAAGTTTCTGGATTGTATTCGGGTAAAATCTGGTCACCCGACCCGGTGCAGTGTCGTCACAAACGTCACAAACTTGAACAATAAAAAAAATTTGATCCAAACAATCCGTATAGGTTTCGGGTAAAATCTGGTCACCCTATCCGATGCAGATTGGTCACATTTTTCACATTGAAGTCGCACGGTGACTTCACAAAGTAGTCACATTGTGAGGTCGCAGAAAGCCTTGAAAACGGCCATAACGACCTCGCATTTAGGTCACAGTGACTTCACATCGACGTCACTTGACGTCACGACGACGGTCACAAAGTCACAGTGTGACTTCACAGTGACGTCGCCGTGACGTCACCATGCCTTACGGGACGTAATATTTCACAGTTTGTTAATTTGTAAAAAATATTTGAATGTATGCATTAAGTATTTTTTCCGAAAATGAAACTTGACTCTTTGAATATTTCATATGTGCAAAGATTATCGACTGAGAAAGTAAATTAAACATGATATTTAATTGTACATTAATCGTCATTTCATCTGAGTAGGCAATTTTAAACTTTGACATTTGACTATAAAATATATGTAAAGATAATAACCTTTAACATATTTACTAGACGAGTGAGAATTATTAACACATATACTTGTTTTATTCCGCATTTATATTAAATATGAGTTCTACATAAACAACATAGAAATATATATCCATTTTAGTATCAGATAAATACAACATATGGATAAAAATGTGTTTAAAATGTTTATTTTTGAAAATTTTATTTATAACATACATTGATATTTAATAAATGTTTTTTTTTTTTTTGTTATTTATCTTCAAAACAGGTAATGTCTAATTTACTCCCATCAGTTAAATAATTCGATTAAACATCTTTAACATAAGGATTTCTACAAGCTAACCTAATAGTTTATAGAAATAACTTAAATCTTTACAATATTTAAATGTAAAATTTTATCAAAAATGATATTAAAATTATCGTAAATAAATAATGTTTTATTAAATTTATTAAATTCGGTTTATAATACAGACATATAAAATATTTTGATATATATGTTAATAAGAAATTGTATTTATTTTTCCTGTTTATAGAAATACATATTAAAGATCATATATTGCTAAGTTTACGATGTTTTTTACATAACACGCTCTTCATGTAATATGAATTCGATTATTTCTTCTATAATGTCATTAAAAAAAGAAAGTTATTAGAAGCATTTCTCTGCAAATATGTTCGATAAATCTAAGGCGATAAAAAGATATGACCCTACCGAGAATAATAAAATCCGTATCTGGAGACTGATTTCTTCCTTATTAGAATACACACATATATATATATAATTAAATTGCTTTATATTTATTTTTCAACAAATACTATATGCTAAAAATATTACATTTTATAAACGTTCCATTCAAATACGTCATTTTTAATATGAAAAAATATTGTTACAATTTCAATTGGTGTGCGCTCCGTGGAATGAAAAAAAAAATTATTAACAACTAAGAGATGACACAATTCTGACACTACCGGATTTATTATGATATAACTACACAAAAGTGAAGATCTCATTTGTGTTTATGGGCCTTAAATATTTTGATATCAATTTCAACACTAAAAATCATTCCGTATAAACTGCATATTTAAAAAATATATATAATAAAAATAATATTTGTTTACATTATTGTTTTTTAGTTTTTAACACTTTCCAACGTAGATGAAAAGCGTTTATGAATTCTGTTTGTCTGTCTCACTGTGGTGTGTCTTGATGTAACTCGCGTAAATATACTCGGGTTGCTTTTAAATTAATATATGTCATTAGGGTTTACTACGGCATGTTTGGTATTGAAAATGAAGTCAGAATCATTTATGGTTCTTTTAAAGATACACTCAAAATTATTCCGTTACATTACCGTCTATGGGGAAAATATTTTGAAGAGTATTTTAATGGTGTTAAAATATTT
Source organism: Maratus michaelseni (assembly GCA_963931845.1). Lineage (NCBI taxonomy): Eukaryota > Metazoa > Arthropoda > Arachnida > Araneae > Salticidae > Maratus > Maratus michaelseni. Next base: position 297,933,548 of record OZ007591.1, on the reverse strand, counting down.
TATGTATATTCAAATTTATACATATAATTGAGGTACCCTAAAAGGCGCTTCCTGTAGCATATGGTGTGCATAGAATGTATTGTTCATTTACAGAGACACTCAAATAAATTTGGCTTTGCTACATTCTATGAACATGAATTGCTGGTAGCACATTTTCAGTTGTGGTACGCGTATTTAAATTTAACTACTATTTTGCATATTAATTGTTGCATATAAAGTCATACAAGATCATAAACATGACTGCTCAAAAGATCTGAGGTACATTTGCATTTATTGGCGAAAAATGCGGAAGGGGATTTTTTAATTATGATATGTATTTCCTAACTGAAGTAAATTTTAGCATGCTGTGTAGTTTACTTGCAAATCTATAGATTATATTCAGGACTGCATAAAATAATTAGTATATTTTATTTGACTTTTGGTTGTGATTGATGAAATTGGGTTTTCAAATGTGTTATGTGTTTTCTAAATACAGTGAAGTTTTGTTACAGTATTCTGAATGTGTTGAAAATAGCTTCATAATCTATGTTTGATGCATGTTTTTTCGTTCTTGTTTCTTTCCTGATCTTAGTATAAGAATAACACAAGATTAACTGGATATATATGTGTTACTAATATAGGGAAAGACAAAGTTAAAAAGAAAAGTATCTAAACGATTTTTTATAATAAAAACCGCGTGTTTTTTTCTGTAGTTATACGGGGTTCGTATGTTCTTTGAGTGCCAATTTCCCATATAGGAAATATCCATATTTCATTACAGCAATGAAATAAAGCAAATATTATTTTTCGAATTTGTGGTCATGGACCATATGAAGCTCAATTTACCCCAGTTACTTTATGGATTGTGTATGCTATAATGTTTTCGAGCAAAATAACGAAATCTTAAGGTACAATCTGATTCTCTTCTATATCTTAGATGAAAAGCTGTTAATTTATCGACAGTGGGCAAAGACATCATTTACAGGATAGTGCATTTTGTTTCATTTTTTAATGTAAATCTTCCTCATTCTAAATTGTCTGTGAATTTGTTTGACATCGATAGTGGAATTTGAAAGTTTGGATAACGTTTGATAGTGCACAGAGTTTTTAGTAAATATATTATTTTATTAAAGTCTGTAACATATAAGTTTTGTAAATCAGTTTTATTATTTGTTTGTTTCTTTAACATACTTTAAGCTATAGTTATTCGTTTCAATTTTTCACGTCAAAAATGTTTTCGTCTAGAGCGATTTAACTGAGTGTATTTCTTTAAATATTCACGGGCGTTTGTTAGATGATCCAGGAGTGAAAGACACGTGCTGGACTAGCGGTCACTAACCTTTCGGACATCAAGGACAACTCTATTCATAATTTTAGATCCCACGGACAAGTAATATGGAGATTTTACAAACATAAATTCATGTATACAATAATAATTATAGAACATTAATATTATCAAAATGAAATGCATCTATTTATTAAAAGAAATATAGATGCGTTTTTAATTAAGATAAATCTCAAATGCTTATTATAAAGACCGAAAAATTTTAAAGGTTGTTTATTTGTAGTAAAATTCTTAAGTTAGTTTAATTACTACAATATAATAACACATGTTTACAATAACAAAATGTTAGCGTGATTATTATTAGCTAATATTAGTTCTTGCTTGTTTCAAATAAGTTGATGGATGTTTAGCTGCAGTAACTTTTTACAAGACGGATGGTATTTTTCTTTCAAGCTGACACCGGTACCAACTTTGAATTGCTGTGACATATAAAAGTGAGTTTTGCAGTAAAATTTTGTTTAAACTGTATCAAAATTTCCATTGCTTATTTTATGCAGCAATAAATATTTACTTTTTTGTGGAGAGAAAACAACGAGATTTTGATATGGGAGTACCTTAAACTATAAAAATTTTGCAGATAGATAACAAAGAATGTCTATTAAGGCTATCAGTCAATCAACTTTCGAATTCCTCTCGTTAATATCAAACCTACGGGCATGGAATGCATTTATATACTTAAAATATATCCTCAAGAAATTAATATCTGTATTTTCAATTTTCGGATAAAAAAATGTCTTTTTTTTTTCTTAGTTATCAAATTATTTGTAAAATACATACTTCATTTTATGTGTAAAATTTTACTCCCAGTACGTGACTGTTTAAAACATAAGACATCCTTTAAGAATAGTACACATAAAAATATTAATTTCCTGAAAATATATTTAAAATATACGAATGCATTCTACGGCCATAGTTTAACATTAGCGAGGGGAATTCGGTCTTAACATATTTATAAATAACTTAACATAATTAAAAATGTCTGTTAGAATATTTGTCAAAATTAAACATCTAAAACTTCATAAAATTTTATTTTATTTTTACTATAAATGAAACACAAAAACTTTCAGATTTTTCTGCGGACTAAGTAATTCGTATATCGGACTATCGGTTATCTAACATTATGATATTGTTCGTTCAGTTATATTTTGTCGGTTGAAAATATACCATCCGTCTATAAATCCCGTTGAAAATATACCATCCGGTGAGATACTGTTGTAAGACATGTATCCGGAGTTCTTGAATAAAGCCGTTTTTGAGCTCAAAGTATTTTGCTTTAAAAAAAACATTTATATGTCTGTTTATAAAAACAATTTAATACAAAGTATTAAGTTGGTGATGCAGTTTACGGAAATAGTGCTTATTGTATTTCTTGGGTTGCTATACTCTGGTTTGACTCTTGACCAGGACTGGCAACTGTTGCTTAAAGTTCAACTTTCACTTTGTTTTAAAATGGTTATTTTCAGGAGCAACGATTTAAAGTAGCTTTTAATTCAAATACAATTAGAATTCCCCATTAAATTAAATGGAAATAATTTACAATAAATGTAAATTAATTTTTAGTCAGATATATTTTGTTGTTCGTAAATATACCATAACGCTTCCTGAGATACTGTTGTAAGACATTTAGGCTGAGTTCTTGAATAAAGACGATTTTGAGCTCAAAGTGAAAAATTCACTTTAGAAAAATTAAATATTTGTACACTGTTAAAAAAATTCGTTTATTGACAGGTTATCTTCCGTGAATTTTGATCAGAAAGTTTCGAGAAAAATGGAATCTCTACCGTATATCTGTTGCTACCCAGCTAGCAAAAGTTTGCAAAAAAGTGCACAAAATCCGAGCGTATTTGGTACCTCTACTTATGTATAAAAACTGCAAACTGAATTGTGCACAAAAAGTGCATAAACTGCATCCCTAAATGTACACTTTTTAGACTTTTAAGATTACAGAGTTTCAAATACGGAATTATTAATGTAAAAATCAATCATCGAATGGGATTGCAGTATTTTTGATCGCCACACATGCGCTTAAACTCCTTCGCGTCTGTATCACTCCATTTATGGACTACAAAGACGGAACATTCCTCAAAAAACGGAAATATTAAGGCAACTCTGCTGCCAGTCCTTTTTCCGTAAATTGACGGAATTTGTTTTTACAGTTTACTGTTAAAAGTAATCTGAAATTCAAGGGTATTTTTTTCCTGAATTTCACAGAAAAAGTCCCTTTTCATGACACAAAGGGCATTTTCAGTTAAAAGCAGAAAATTTCCTCATATAAGAAAGCAGCCAACGGAGATATCCCGTTATCTGCTGCATGTTTATTTTCAGTGTTTCAAAAACTGACATGTTGCTGCGCCAGAAAAACTAAAAATTCCATAAATTAAAATTTCAAGTTTATTTAAAACAACAACAAGAAAATAGTGCTTTCGAATTTAAAAAAAGGAAAAATTAATTCTTTCCATTCTTTTAATATTATTTGCAATTCATTTTTTAAAGTTATAAAAAAGTATTCGCACTTAAAATATATTCTAAACAAACAGATTAATATATATATATAACAGCTAAATTAAGGGGAAAAAATCGATTCTATTTAAAAAAGTAACAAACAAAAATAATGCTTTCGAATTAAACCCATTACTTTAAAATTATTCGCAATTTATTTTTTAAAGTTATAAAAAACTCTCGCACTGAAAATATATTCTCAACGAACACATTTCAAAAATACATAATAGTTGATTAAAAATCCATTTCACGCAAAAAAGCAAAAAAAAAAATATATATATAGAATTTAATTCAAAATATAATATTTATATTTTACATCTAACAATCAAATTAAGAATATATATAATTCATGTTTTTATCCTCTATTAATATTTTAGTTTTCAACCATCATCTCATTACGAAATATCCCCGCAATTAACTTCAAAATTACCAGTTTTCTAAACCCCAAATTGTTTAAGTCCCAAGCTGCGATTTGAAGAAATCCCCTATCATTGTTTCCAATTCTTACTCTAGCAAGGGCCCGCTGGTCTTACGGTAAAGCACTCGGCTCAAACCACTAACGTCCCCAGTTCGATCCTCAGGACGGGCAGGAAATGTTCTTGCATTATATGAAATACTCCCGTAATAATCAACAGATTGCAGCACAAATAGAGATGACATTTTTTAAAAACGAGTTTATTTATAACGGGAACTTACTGATACGTCAAACGGAGTTTTCCCTTCCTTTATCTTTCAAAACGGAAAATGTACTAACGGAACGGAAAAAGTCCGGCAACTTTGCTGCCAGTAGTTTTACCGTGAATTGACGGATTTATTTTTAACAGTGTATGTCAGTTGATAAAAACAATTTAATATAAAGCATTAAGTTGATGATGCAGTTTACGGAATTCGAGCCTATTGTATTTATTGACTTGCTATATTCTTGTTTGATTCTGGACCAGTACTGCAAACTATTAGTTAAAGTTGAACTTGACTTTATTTTAAAATGATTGCTTTCAGGGACAACGATTTAAAGTAGCTTTAATTTCAAATACAATCAGAATTCCTAATTAAATTAAACAGAAACAATTAAAAATAAATGGAAATTATTTTTTAGTCAGATATATTTTGTCATACGAAAATATACCATCACGTCTCCTGAGATACCATTGTAAGACATTTATGCTCAGTTCTTGAATAAAGACCTTTTTGAGCTCAAAGTGTTTTGCTTCAGAAAAATTAAATATTTGTACGTCAGTTTATAAAAACGATTTAAAATAAAGTATTAAGTTGGTGATGCAGTTTACGGAAATCGAGCCTATTTTATTTAGGGTCATTCCATGTCAAATCAACACAGCTAAAACCTGACCACTTCAGAATTTTATGATATTATTATCGCAAATTACATACATAGCGATTTTCGAAACATTAACCCGAGATTGCTCGCGCTGGGTATGTCACACCCAGTGTCTCCGTTTTCGCAGTTTTTCTTCCCAAACTTTTTTCAGAAATGGACGAGTCTTCGTGTAGCTGCCTCAAAGGACATAACATTGAAGAGGGAGAAGCGGTGAAAGAATTCTAAAAATAGATCTAATCGCTATGCATGGGTGTCTCATACACTCTTAAAACTGTGCCTCTGATTTAAGAGGTACATTCGGAATTTTTGTGCCTCTGAATATTAAGAGGCATGCAGTGCCTTTGAAATTAAGAGGTACATAGTGCCCTTGAGATTCAGAGGCACAGCGTAAGTGCCTTTGAAATTAAGAGGCACAGTGTGCCGTTGAATTTATATATTCAAGTGCCTCTTATTTAAAAATAGATTCTGTGCCTCTTATAATGGTGGCACTTGCAGGCGCCACCATTATAAGCGGCACAGACTGTGATTTAATTATATTTTATATTAAATTTATATGTTTACAGTAAATTCTGTCTACTGCAGAAAGATTTCCCAGTATGGCATCCAAAGACATTGATTAAATTTTGTCTAAGGCAGAATACTTTAATAGAAAATTTTCTCACCCCGAGTATAAATTTGAAATAAATATTAAAATGTGTGTCCATGTGGCCTAAGTCAGTTCTGTGGTTCAATAAAGAACCTTGACAACATATCAATTTATTTTATACAGAAAAAGGCATAAAAGATTTATTAAAAACAAATAAGACAAACATTAAAAACATGAAAAATGATACAGGCGCCACTGACGTAATAGAACATCAATCGGTAATGTCGGCTACCGGAGTTAAAATAAAGTGGTTTAAGAATAGTTTGCTACAAAATATAGATTTTTCTCAATCACTGACAGTAAGAAATACTCAATGGCAATATGTGACTAAGTCAGAGGTGGCAGATATTTATTACTTGGTTTTTTTTACCTTCTTTTGAAAAACTATCATTTTTTACCCAAAAAATGCACAGGTAAAAAACATAATATTTGGGTCTCCATGCCAAATCAACTAACAAATTTCAATATTCTACCTGATGATATAAATGAGAATATACTTTCATACCATGAATTATTTAAATTTTGGAAAATCATCATTTTTTGACTTGCAGAAAATTTGATTGAAATTTTTCAATTTTTAATTTTTAAAGTTCTATCAAACATACAGAATTTTATGACCCCCCTCCCCCCATTTTAAAGAGGGGTTTATAAGGTTTAATTTGATATGCAAGTTGAGTATGCTTAGTTCTAAAAAATATATATTACTAATTTTCTTTTAATTTAAAATTTTTTAGATAGTGTTTTTTTTTTTTTAACATTATGTTTGTTGTAATATTATAAGCTTAAAATTATGAAATTTTTAGAGTGGAATCTCAATCGGATCAAGGATTAGGAAATAAAAGCTGAAGATTACCATGCAAATAATAAATAGATAACAAAATAGATAGAGTTAGATTGTTATTTAAATGGCAATGTTTTAGCTTCTCCTGATAACTCCTGATCCCATTGAGATCCACTCAAAAATTTTCAGAATTTTAAGCTTATAATATTACAACAAACATACATCCCGCCCCCCCTTTTCTTTTTTTTCCAAAAATTATAAAAAACACTATATAAATTACTTTTTTTTTTTTTTTTTTTTTTTTTTTTTTTTACACAAATAATATTTTTTAAGGAACTTTTACTTGAAATATACAAATAATGTTTTAGAGTGCAAAATGGGAATCAACATTGTGATTTGTAAAACTTTATAAAATGTGGAAAGTATTCAAGGCTGTCACCAAGTGAATGCCTATCTGCCCCCTCCTTCAAAAACACTTGGGAAGGATCAATTCATATTATGCTTTTATTTAAAAGAAAGGCACTGTAGCTTAACATCTACAAGGTACCCCCCCCTCCATAAATGGCAATGTTTTAGCTTCTATTTGATAACTCCTGATCCCATTGAGATCCACTCAAAAAATTTCAGAATTTTAAGCTTATAATATTACAACAAACATACATCCCCCCCCCTTTTTTTTTAAAAAAAAAACACTATCTAAATTAAATTCTATTTTTTTACACAAATAATATTTTTTAAGGAACTTTTACTTGAAATATACAAATAATGTTTTAGAGTGCAAAATGGGAAGCAACATTGTGATTTGTGAAACTTTATAAAATGTAGAAAGTATTCAAGGCTGTCGCCAAGTGAGTGCCTACCTGCCCTCTCCTTCAAAAACAGTTGGGAAGTATCAATACATATTATACTTTTATTTAAAATAAAGCACTGTAGCTTAACATCTACAAGGTACCCCCCCCCCTCCATACACACACAAACACGAGAAAACAAATATCTGACTATGGTCTTGGAAATACTATATATGTTTACAGAATGTATTATTCATTTTATTACTTATTAAGTACTATTTATATGAACATAAAAACAAAGATTGGCTGAGAGATACACATACATAATATATACATATACATGGATGTACGCAAGAGGGTGCAGGGTAAGACTCCTATTATACGAGTTCTAGTGCAGGGTATAAGTGCCGCGTAACCCGTGAATCTTTGAAAATAGTATGATAGAATTTGAATAACTAAGAGATTGACGAATTATTTATCGTTGCCCCGTCCCTAATCCTGAGTGTCTCCATGTATAAAGAATCGTGTTTTATATTATAACATTCACAGAAAAGAATACTAAGTACTAATACTAAATATACTACTTACTTATTCCAGACTCATTATTTGCTTCGTCTTGTTCACAGGTGTATTGACAATGGCGGCCACTGCTTCTCTTCCACTGATCCCAATGCATGACGGGTAAACTGGTATTGCGCATGTCCGTTTATCAGCGTGCCGCTGAAACTTGACTGGTTTTTTTTAAAGGCACAAATCTGTCATAGGCTAACGTGGTGTCTCTGAGACATTTCGCTCTGTTATCGCTGCCTTCCATTTCAATGTGCCTCTAACGTTTTTCTCCTAATCAGAGGCACATTGTCTACGTGCCTCTTATATTAAAATAATAGAAGACACAAGGTGCTTGTGCCTTTTAAATAAGAGGTACACTTTTAAGAGTGTACCCAGCGCGAGCATTTCTGTAACAGCTCTGAGTACAGGTAGACGCATTTAAAACGTTCTTTCGTTATGGCGCGTTGCCGCAGTTATGACGAAGAAATGCAACATTTAATAAATTTACTAGAAACTGTTTCTTCGTATGAAGAAATTATCGATGAAGATAATGATTTTTCTGATAACGAAGAGCAAGATGATGAAGAGTATTGTAGTAATCACAATTCTTCCACAGAAATCGAATCTGATTTAGAAAGCGCGGTTTCTGATTCAAATGAAAATGATAGTTTCATAGAAAAGTATAATACAACAAAATGGAATAAAGAGAAATTCCGTGCTAATGCTAGAATTTCTGCTAAAAACATAATATCGAAACACCCAGGAAATACATACGTTTAAAAAAATGTCACTTCTCCCATGGAAGCTTGGAAACTTCTTATATCTTCTGATCTGGTAAAGAAATTGGTGCAATGGACTAACATTTTTATAGACTCGATTCAAGAGCGTTTTTCTCGAGAAAGAAATGCAAAGGAAACTGAATGCGGAGCTAAAAAGGATAGAAAAACTAAATTTGTTTGTGAAAAATGTCAAAAACATGTATGTATGGCACACATGGCAGGTATCTGAAGGAAATGTAGAGAATAACTGTAAATAACATGTTTAATATATGTCTAAAATTGTATAATCTCTTCTCTTTCTCGGGTGTTTTATGTTTTATGTAGATTTTACGGTAGAAAATAGGAACAAAATGGCATGGGTATGACATACCCAGCGCGAGTAATCCCGTCCGTTTTTTTCGCGCGTGTAATGCCGGGTTAAAACTACCCGTTTTAATACTTTCGTCATTTCTAAAACAAAAGAAAATAATACTTTAATACGTGGAAAACAGTCCTCTTAAAAAACATAACGAATATCTTTATTCTCTCACTTCCGCGCCGACAAAAAACATTCTAATAAACCATTTTCGACAACAACATTTTTTTCACACAGCTTGGAAAAATACATCTAAAAAAACAAAACATCTTTTTCACACAGCTTAGAAAGATACATCTACAAAAACAAAACCATCTTTCTCACACAGCTTAGAAAGATACATTTATGAAAACATCTGCTGTTAGTAGGAATTCTATTGGATTCGCGACAATCTCCCACCTTGAGTTTTCAACAGGAGAACCCAACAATATGCACAACAAAATTCAAAATAACACAAAATATGTGTGACATTATATTTACATTACATGGCCAAAGCATAGATATTCTTAATACTAATTTTCAAACACAAATTGTACAATTTCCTGCAAAAATTCAAACAAAAATTAAACATATTATTACAAATGGAAATTAACACTAGGAAATGAGATATACTAAAAATAAGGAAAAAAGTTTGTAAAGTTCAATATTCAAAAAATAGTCTTATGACTGATAACGTTTTGGAACAGTCACTGTTCTGCCACTTCTTGTTCGTAATATTGGTTCTAAAGAGTGTTCTTTTGGAATTTCTAGATTGTATAGTTTTTGTATTGGTCTTAAAAGTTCACCATTTTCAGTTTTTACCCGAGCAACTCTCGGGTGACCATCTTTTCCAGAAATTAGTTCTTGCACACGAGCTAAAGTCCAATACGTACGTTTCTTATCAGACTCCACGAGAACGACATCACTAACGGTCAGTTGCTTGGCATTCTTTTGCAGGGAATTTTGTTGGCGTAACTACCCTAAATACTCAATACGGAATCGTCTTCTAATATATTCTCGAACTTGTTGTCTATACTTTGCTCTTCTGTTTAATTCTTGAGCGTCAATTGTATCAAAATCTATCACATCTGAAGATCTTATTTCTTGATGAAACATTGATAGTGTTAAAGGTGCTAGATCATCCACATCTTCTGAGACATACGTGAGTGGTCTAGCATTTACAACTTGTTCGCAGTCACAAAGAATTGTGATAAGATCTTCATATGATAATGAGGCTCTACCTAGTACTTTCCTCAAGATGCGTTTCGCCATTTCTATCACCCGCTCCCACCAACAACCCCACCAGGCAGCAGTAGGCGGATTGAATTTCCAACGAATCTTTTGTACAGCTTCTGCAGCTGAGATCTGTTCCCAATCGATGGCTGAAAAAGCTCTCTCTGTACCGACAAAATTTTTACCATTATCAGAATAAACGGTCGTCGGTCTTCCTCTTCTCGCTATAAAGCGCCTAAAAGATTGGAGGAAGGTATCTGTTGCTAATGACGTCACTAATTCTAAATGTATGGCCCTGTACACTGCACAAGTGTACAACACAATCCATACCTTTTTCCCATTTTTCAAATATCGATGGACTACAAGATGGTCAGACGGCAAAAGAATTGGGTACTTAAAATTGACAGTATCTTCTCGATAGATGACTTGTGTTTTTACTCTGATGATACCATTTTCATCTAGGATTGGTCTTAGGCTACGAATTTTCTCATTATTCTTTTCATAAAAGCTGTCTTCCAGGATCAAAATCATTAATTTTCTTTCAGCTTGTTCTAGTTCAAAACATGTAAGTTCAGATACTTCTTTTGAATTCGGTTTTCTTGAATTACTTATGAATCTTAGAATCCATGCAATCAATCTTATTATTTTCTTGTATGATGAAAATCGTCGATAATACCAATCATTAGGTTTCGTGTTCTTGTTTAATGCTGAAATGACACTTTTCCGTTTCTCAGCATTAATAACTTCTTCATCTGGTGATTCGATATTTTGAGGCCAAGTAAATTCTGGCTCAGCCAGCCAGGCTGGTCCCACCCACCATTTTAGCTGCAAGAACAGTTCAATGGAACAACCTCTGGAAGGAAGATTAGCCGGATTAAATTTTCCTGAAATATGTCCCCACTGATCTTTCTGTGACAAAGACCTGATTTCTTCTACACGATTCCAGACAAATGTTCCCCATCTATCATCTCGCTTTATCCAGCTTAAAGCTGTGGTTGAATCACACCAATAACAGATCTTCAAATTTGGAATTCTTAAATCAGCAATGACACGACTACCCAACCTGGCTCCAATGCAGCATGATAAAGCTCTAACCGCGGTATAGTTAGGTTCTTAAGAGGAGCTACTCTTGCGCGTGCTAGTATAAAACTCACCAAAATTTCATTTTTCTTCTTTACTCTCAGAAAAATACAAGTAGCATATGCGTGTTTACTTCCGTCACAAAATATGTGAAGACTTACATCATTTTCAAAATTATCTAGATTCATCCAGCGCTCAAGTTTGATGTCAGAAATTAATTTTATTCCCTGCACCCACTTCAAAAATTGTTTAGCTAAATTCTCTGGAATTAATTCATCCCATTTTAATTTCAACTTCCAGCATTCTTGTAGAATAAGTTTAGGGAGCAAAGTCACGGGTGAGGCAAATCCCAAAGGATCAAAAACCTACTGAGCCAATTAAAGTAGAGCTCGTTTTGTAGGAATAATTTGCTCTTCCTCAATAGGGCCGATTTTTCAAGATAGGGTATCGTTTTCTAGATCCAAGTTTAAGCCTAGTACTGGTGTTATGTTAACTGTTGAAGTTTCAGACATAATTTGAATTGGATAATTTGACAGCCATCCCCTTAAATTGAATTTCGCGGAGGACAATAACATTCTCGATTCAATTATGAACTTGTTTAGCTCTTCAGTTGTGTTGAAACTACAAACAGAATTATCTACATACAAAGATTCATTCAAAGTTTCTGCTGTAGAAACAAAATTGTCAGGTGTACTTTCCAGATGGTGTTTCAGAGTAGCCGCTAGTAAAAAAGGGCTGCAATTGATTCCGAAAACCACACATTTATGTCTGTAAATTATATTATCCTTCCATAAAAATCGTAGATAGTCTCTATCACTTTCTGTAACACCTATCTGTAGGAATGCCTTTTCTATATCAGATACTGCACCAACAGGAAATTTCCGAAAACGATGCAATATTGAAGGAATCATTTCAATCATATTTAATCCTTTATCCAGACAATCATTTAATGAAGGAAAACCTTTCACATGAGCCGAAGCATCAACAACCAGCCTTACTTTAGTAGTTTCACTCGATTCTTTAAATACAGGCCTGTGTGGTAAATATTATATTTTGGATTTTGTTTTATCGACCACCCTTTCAATTATTCCTGCATTTAACCATGTATCAAATACTTCATTATAAACTTCAGTTTTATTCAAATTTGATAACCTTTTCTTCGTTGCAGCAAGCCGTTTTTCGGCCAATTCTCTATTACTAGGTAAGCGGGCATTATCTAGTACCCCAGGCAATGATACTTCATACCTCCCATCTGAATCTATTCTTATGTTTCTTTTAAAATGTTTCATAGTTTCTTCATGAATTTCATTTTTAGTTTTAGATTCAACCGGATCAGTTATACCAAGAATATCTAGCTTCCAAAAATTAGCAACGGAACTTTCGTTCCAAAGAGACGAAATAACCATAAGAGAATCATTTGTTTCAGATTTAATGCCTGAAATTTTCCCCATGAGAGTCCACCCCAAATGGGTCTTTACAGCAATCGGACCACTTTTTAAAACTTTAATATTTCCGGTCAGTAATTTTCCCGCCACATATGAACCAATTAACAATTTAATTTCATTTTCAGTTTTACATACATTATTTTCAACATCCGAAATCTTAATACCATATTTATTTAATTATTTTAACCAAGGTCCATTTGGCACGTTTTTTATATTAGAACAAATAACAGGAACATCTAAAACATGCATATCACATTTATAACTATTATCAATACTACTTAAATGAATTCTATATTTGTTGTGGTTTATCTCACTTGTTTCAACACCACCAAATAATTTATGAATTAATTTAACTTCATCAATACTTTTATAATTCAAATACTTAATTACATCTTCTGATAAATATGAACGCTCAGAGCCCGTATCTATGACTCCCCGTACAATTTTTTATTTACCATCGTGCTTTACACGTAAATGCAAAGTTTGTAATAACACAGTTGGGTCGGAACCTTGAGTAGTCAAAACAGTATCACTACTCCCTGAATCATGTTCATGTTTACGACTTTCTAACGCCGTATTACTTTCTTCATTACAAACATTTTGACACATTACAGAAAAATGCCTTTTACCACAATTTAAACATTTAATCTTCGACTTACAGTGACGTGAAATATGATTTTTCTTAAGACAGACAAAACAAGCCCCCTTTTTCAAATACTTCGTTTATCTTCAAAAGAAAGCGAATTAGCTTTAAAACATTTTTCTGATAAGTGACACTTGTCACAAAATATACATGATTCATCATATTTCTTAATTAAATGTTTATCTTTAGATTTATCACCTACAAATAAATCAGTAGCAGTTGACATAGAATTATATTCAACATTTTTAAATCTAGTAAAATTCTTAGATTTATCAAAACCAAAACTAGTATGCGCCAATAAAATACGTTCTTCAGACAGCACTTCATTTTTTAAGAAATTAAGTATAGAATTTAATTCACTCTTACCTTGAACAGACTTCTCACGATCGCGTTCCCAAATTCGGAGAACATCATGAGGTAAACACGATTCCACCAACGGGAATAAAATGCTCGCGTATTTATCTTCTGTAACTCCAAGAGATTCCAACGATTTAAGTTTGGTTTCTAGGTTGTCATATAACGATGACAAGTTGCACTCTCTCCTGGATGTATAATTATTGCATAATACCAGCTGCAGCAGATCGCGAACATAAATTTGAATTAAAGTGTTTTCTCTTCCGTATCTTTCTTTTAGATGTTGAATTACTTTAGGATAATTTTCAGCCGATATAGGATAACTGCTCACTATTTGGGACGCTTTCGATTTCGGAGTAATTGCTTGCATGAGATATACGAACTTCGAGGTTCCAAAACGTTAGCCACGATCTTGAGTCCCCATCATACGGCTGCAAACTAATTTCAGGCAATCTGAGTATGCGGGATCCCATTCTTCCGATTTCTATCGAATTAGGTAAAAGAGGTTGATGTTCGACGGCAGGCTTAACGAAAAAATGTCTTACATTTTTCTTCACTGTTATTAATTTTTCATGGTATTCTTCGCATGCTTCGAATTCTTTTACATAATGTTTTTCCGCAGACCCATTCGACAACATAAAATTTAATATTTCGTCATCTGTGGAACGTAATCTAGATGCTTTGTCTATTACTTGATCTAATAGCTTTTCTATTAGATTAACATCTTGACTTGACTGGTTAAGAGCTTCGTTTAAAGCATTTAAAGTCTTCGTAAATGCGCTTCTAAGCGGCGTTCTTTTTATTTTTAACGCATCCATACTTGAACAGTTTTCCACTTAAAAAATATTACTTCCTATTTCCTTCTGTTTGGGTGCCAATTTATCGCAAATTACATACATAGCGATTTTCGAAACATTAAAACTACCCGTTTTAATACTTTCGTCATTTCTAAAACAAAAGAAAATAATACTTTAAAACGTGAAAAACAGTCCTCTTAAAAAAGATAACGAATATCTTTATTCTCTCACTTCCGCGCCAACAAAAAACATTCTAAAAAACCATTTTCGACAACAACATTTTTTTCACACAGCTTGAAAAAATACATCTAAACAAAACAAAACATCTTTCTCACACAGCTTAGAAAAATACATCTACAAAAACAAAACCATCTTTCTCACACAGCTTAGAAAGATACATTTATGAAAACATCTCCTGTTAGTAGGAATTCAATTGGATTCGCGACAATTATACTCAGTTGTTAGGCTCATAGAGAAATGAAAAAATACTCCGTGATAAGTCTCTATCTCACTTGGTTTTGGAGATAAATAACTTCAAAGATGGACAAAAATTGTAATTTTTTTCATTTCTTGCATTACAAATTTAGTCATATTTGGTTCCCTAACTGTCACAGGGACTTACTTTTGGTGTCGTTAGAAAATGCATGAATTGGGCTTTCGTATGATATACCACATGCACATATTTTTAAAATTTTTAATTTCAAGGTCAAACATTTTGACCTTTGATCTTTCATAACTTAAAAAAAATGCTTTTTTTTTTTAAATCAAAAAATGTATGTTACTATTATGCTTATTTTATAATATATCTGAAAGTATCATTTTCGGACAATCAAGGGATGCTGAGTTATAAATTAAAATGCTAATATATATATATATATATATATATATATATATATATATTACTGACAATCTCTTTTCTAGTTCACAAATATATTTTTTTTTTCTTGGGGAGGGGGGTGATTCAGATGAGGCTGCGGGTGTCATGTTTAATGTATTTTAAGTAAAAAAATAATAATTTTATGCATAATCAAAGCAAAAATAGTACTGACAGTATGAACTATATCTTAATACAATTTTCCTCTTATGTTAGTACCCATTGTGAAATTCAGACATCCCCACCTCCTCCCAATGCAATGAAGTTTAAAACCCTAAAGAAGAAAGGTTGTGGAGTTCCACAATATGTCAAAGCATTTCTATCATTTTGTGCACTATACTTAAAACTTTTATACTTAAAATACAAGGCTGCTTTTTTAGTCATCTAGCCTTGTGAACCAGTTTTAATGCTTGTAGTATAGTTTTCGGTTTACACTAGTTGACGTTTACATTCTAATAATATTATCGAAGAGTTGGCCTGATCGTCACAGTGGATAGTTTACTATAATAGTACATAATTGTTAAAATAAAGTGCGTTGAATCGCAAAAACACATCAGATGCGTTTCCTGAGTAGAGAGACACAACAACAGTTCGGAGATATAAAAAGAACTCATTCTGTCGAAATTAGTCCTTTATTTGAAGCGAAAAGTTGCATAAAAGTAAAAGCAAACAGGTGGTCGGCTTGCTCCATAGCAAGGCAGTATCAAGAGAAGTCTTTACACCTCTACATCTCAGCAAAGACTGATCATCTCAAATCATGACAATGTTCACCGGTCAGTGAGTATTTTACACCAAAAATAAAGCAATTGGCAAGATTCATTACCGCCAGCAAAAATAACCGTTAATGATAAGAAATAGATATATTTAAATTTGGCGATTAAAGAGGGGTGTGTAATATTACAAAGTTCATCAGTAACCCTTTTGTGGTTTTTATGCGCTGGGAAAACCATCTGCGATCACGAAATATCGAGACAGAAATAACAATTTGTAACAACATAAACTGCGGACGTATATACATTTTGTGTTAAACTGAAATAATTACAAGGTTAAAAGTAAATGTATTATGATAACTAGCAGATGCTCAACGTTCAGAATTAAAAATAAAGAAAAATAATACCGGACAAAGTGCATACACACGGCCAGAAACATAGAATAAATTGCATCTGCCTGCAAAAAGGATAAAGCATTAATCTGTTAATAAATGAGACTTGATTTTAGAATAAAAGGAAAAGAGAAGCGATAACTTTTAACAAAAGAATTAAAAAAGTTTTTTTTTGTTTGTTATAAAAATGCATATATATGGATCTATACCATATATATATCACCCCAAAGCTGGCAAAAAAATAATAATGAGTCTTACCAAAAACCTGTGCATCTCAAATACAAAACATATATACAATAAATTGAAAATGAGACATAATGCACTACAATATAAAGGACGTAAATATTATTATTATTTTTTTATATATATGATTAGAAAAATGCTATAAGGCAAGTAAAAATATGTATATATATGCACACATATGTCCATAGCTAGTCAAAAATAGTGCGTCTTCACAAGGTTTGCCCTTTTTTTAAAAAATTGTCTTTCGAATTGAAAAAGTTTTTTTTTCTTTTTTTTTTTTTTTTTTTTTTGCAACAAATAAAAATTCAAACTATTTCTCCTGGCTGCCATTATATTATCAAATATAGCTTGCTAAAAATACATACATTGCAATGATGATAAACGTATAAAATGTGGCCATGCTATATGAAAAAGAAAGAATTGTGATCAGCAATTCTTAAAAAGTTCTTTGGTTTGTTTATACATTTGTTAAATGTTCCTTTTCACGTGAAAAATAAACAAAGTTAAACTATGTTGAACATCTCAAGTTGCATTACTATATCAACTAGCTGTGTTTACTTTTTTTTTTATGAAAGTTTGTAAACTCAGAAAAGTTTTCTGGAGATACAGATAAAGCTATGTTTACATTTTGCTATGCAATAGTACAGTTTTCTTTGCTTTTCTCTTTTTTATTATTTTGAAAAAATTGTAACACATGTTCAACCTACTCTCTTTGTTTACTAACAAACCATAAATATATCAAAATGCAAAAATTAAACACAGTTATAAAATACACAAAAATATTATTACAAGTTAAAAAGAATATATATGAAATGAAAATTGAAAAATTAAAAATTGTTTCGTGTATACACACGGGCAAATTCAGTGCAATTCAATTCTGCTGAATGCAAATCTTTTTACCCTAAACTTGTATTTATTACAAGAAATATGACCGTTGGTTATTGCTTTTGGTCATCACACATAGTTAAAAATAGTAAAAATTTCAAGTTATATTCCAGAGTGCAGAGAGCAATTAAGGTCACAGTCATGATTTTGTATTCCTTGACTATTATTATTATTATTTAATTAAATCTAGAGAATTCACAATAGAAATTTAAAATATCACCATTGATACATTGAAATGGACTATCTGAATTAAAAATATTATAAAAATGAAGACTTAAATGATAAACATACCTGAACGATTGTTATTCATTTGTTTTTTTTTAATATCAGCGTTATTTATTTATATATATATTATTATTTTTTTTTTTTTTTAAGAAGAATTGCAATTTGTCAAGAATATAGTAAATAGTTTCCCTGTATATAAAAATAACAAACGATACACCATGAACCAGCCATGAGCATCAAAAACTTAACAACCATATACAAGAATACTACAAACTAAATATAAATGGTACACGAGGATTTGCAACTCCTGTGTAGCAATGACTGACAAAACAACAATATAAAATTTTAATTACGAGGGCGTAAATTATAGGGATGTGGCTGATTTAGAATTTGTCTAGTGTCTACAAAATTGTTAGGATTATTGTGATGACTTGTATCGAATAGATGATTATTACGAGGTGGAGCAAGGATGATTCTGTCTAAGTGAACTCTAAATATGGTATTATCAAGATGTGAGTTGAGTTTTATAATTGAAAAGGATACAGGTGAGTGTTTTTGGACTACAACATAAGGTCCTGTATATTTGGGTTTAAATTTGTCAACAGATTTCAAATAAACAATGTCTTTTTTACAAATTGGTCTTAATTTAGCTGTCTTTTGGTGATAATTGTTTCTTTTAAATTGTGAATTTTTAATGTTGTTATATGCTTTTCTGTAAATGCCATTTAAGTCATCAAATAGTTTATATGTTTCAACATTTTGATCCAAAAAAGGTTGATTTGCATTATAATTATAAGTGTCGAATATTAGTGATAGTTCTCGGCCAAAATGTAAGAAGTTAGGAGAGAATAAAGTGGAGGAATGTTTGGAACCGTTGTATAAGTTTTTTGTGTATAGCAATAGCGTTTTCAAATGTATATCCTTCTTGCATTAGAGTAGAGACAAAAAATTTACATATTTTATATGATTCGCGGAATCTTTGTCTAGAATTTCCGAGTAAATTTTAGTTACCAAAACATTCAACCGGTGGGCAAAATTTTTAATAGATTCATGCGGCAAAATGGTAAGCGTATTTAAATCATTTAAAGTCGCAGGGGCAGAAGTCTTAGCAAAAAAATCTGTTATTCTATTCTGAATAAACTCAAAATCTGTAGCTTTGTATAAGACTGGGTCTTCTATCATATATTGCCGCGCTGGACCTTTTAGTTTTGATTTTAGAAAAGCCACAGTTTCATCACGGGACAAGCCCTTAAGTTTTTCGTATGTTAAAATCTGATCAAAGAAAAAATTCACAAGGGAGGAATCTCCACAGAAATCATCAACTTGGAATTGAAAATTACTAGTCATTTTAAATTTTTAAATCTTTCTCTTTTAAAAAAAAATATATATATGACCTCACACAAAAGTTTTAGCACAAAAATATCAATAAATATATAAATAATAAATTAAATGCATAACACAGTAAAAATATTAAAATAATAAATTACTACCATCATTTTGCACAAATATATTTTTCACCTACCTTGGTGTTCTTCCATCTACACAAAACATCTAACTAGTTTAAAAATCATGAGCATATTTATTATATGAAAGATAAAAATGAGAACCTATATTTATTATTATTATTATTATTATTAAAATAATAACCTTCAACAATTCAAAATATCATAACTCAGTACTTTACTATGAGAAAAATTTAACTGCAGTAAAAACTTATCTTTTTTTTTAAATCATTATTATCATTTTTCCCAACACTTAAATACTTTTAAAAACATAAGAATATTTTTTTTTTTTTTTAACTTTTTCTTTTACTTATAAATTAAAAATATCGCATGCAGTGTACCACAAAAATGACTGATTGAAGTAAAATATATGATATATTAAAAATAGTGTAAGCTATAAACCACTTTTAGTACCACTTTTTTTTTTAGTAAACCACTTTTTACACAAGACAGTGGACACCTTAAAATTTTTTCTCCTCTCTTTTTTTTTTTTTATTAATTCTCGATATCACTTTAATTAATTACGAAAATTAATTTGAAATCACCCTTTTTTTTGTAAGTAAAACAACATATAAGGAGGACGCGGAAAAAACACATCCGGGCAAACTATAATTCCACTCGTCACTGTACCTAACCGATTGCCGACGCCACACAAAATATCTTTATAGAATTTCACACTATCAAATCTTTAGCACTTCACTACACGGAAAAAGCACTTTCACAATTTCTCCAAAAATCTTCCTTCAGCAACAAAAGGGAAAGAAAAGAAAGCAAAACTTTTTTAACCGCCGGAGACACAAACACTGTTGTTGAATCCACATATTATAAGATGCAAACGGACGCATTTCACAAAAACGAAACTCACATTTGCACAGTATGAAAAGCGGAAAAAAAAAATTCTCCCGGACACGATATGTTGAACAGAGCTGCTAATTAGTCTCTACTTTTTTTGTTATCACGGTCGCTCCGTAATAAGTTGTTCCAATACCGCAAACACTAGAAGATCGTGCGTCATCAAATACTTGCGTCTATTTTGACACTAAATTAGGAGATATTCGGAGATTGCAGTGTATCAGGTCGGTAAATATCTTGATTTCAAACTTTTCCGCACACAGATTCCGTCAATTATGAAGGAGATACAGTCCCATTTTGTAGATTGATAGACACATGAAAAAGTTTTTTATACCAACGTAGCAAAACGTACACACGCAAGCGAAGCCAGACCACCCATTTTAACGTACGTACTTTACTTCAAAAATAGGCACCACTTTGTGTAGTATAGTTTTCGGTATACACTAGTTGACGTTTACATTCTAATAATATTATCGAAGAGTTGGCCTGATCGTCACAGTGGATAGTTTACTATAATAGTACATAATTGTTAAAATAAAGTGCGTTGAATCGCAAAAACACATCAGATGCGTTTCCTGAGTAGAGAGACACAACAACAGTTCGGAGATATAAAAAGAACTCATTCTGTCGAAATTAGTCCTTTATTTGAAGCGAAAAGTTGCATAAAAGTAAAAGCAAACAGGTGGTCGGCTTGCTCCATAGCAAGGCAGTATCAAGAGAAGTCTTTACACCTCTACATCTCAGCAAAGACTGATCATCTCAAATCATGACAATGTTCACCGGTCAGTGAGTATTTTACACCAAAAATAAAGCAATTGGCAAGATTCATTACCGCCAGCAAAAATAACCGTTAATGATAAGAAATAGATATATTTAAATTTGGCGATTAAAGAGGGGTGTGTAATATTACAAAGTTCATCAGTAACCCTTTTGTGGTTTTTATGCGCTGGGAAAACCATCTGCGATCACGAAATATCGAGACAGAAATAACAATTTGTAACAACATAAACTGCGGACGTATATACATTTTGTGTTAAACTGAAATAATTACAAGGTTAAAAGTAAATGTATTATGATAACTAGCAGATGCTCAACGTTCAGAATTAAAAATAAAGAAAAATAATACCGGACAAAGTGCATACACACGGCCAGAAACATAGAATAAATTGCATCTGCCTGCAAAAAGGATAAAGCATTAATCTGTTAATAAATGAGACTTGATTTTAGAATAAAAGGAAAAGAGAAGCGATAACTTTTAACAAAAGAATTAAAAAAGTTTTTTTTTGTTTGTTATAAAAATGCATATATATGGATCTATACCATAATGCTTATTTTATTTATGTATTTTTATTTTTTAATGAAAGCTATTTATTTGTAGCTGTGCCTGTAATAGCTGTTTTTTTTAAATATTCACATATTTATATTTTAATTTTAAAAGTTTTTTATGATATTTCTGTACCATTGGTGGCAATTGGGTTACTTCCATAGTTACAGTGAAAAGGAAATAATGCGAATTACTATTATCTTTGCAGATCCATTTCCTCAGTACAATAAAAAATATATAAATTTCTTTTAATATCAACAGAAAAATATGTTACATTTAAGAAAAAGAAAACACATTTTCCCTCATACAGCTGTTACAGTTCAATATTTTTCATTCCATTGATACTGAGTAAAATTGACATCATGGTAAAAATGAGACTAATATTTCTTTGATAATTAGTACGAAAGCTTCTAAAAGAATAAATCGCATTAGTACTGAGATTAGAACCTCAAATCAAGAATGCGAAAGTTCACGTGCAAAGTTGTAGCTGGGAAACAAGACAAGAGTTTTGACATCAAGTTTGGAAATATATCTACTATTAAGGATCTATTGCACGTTAAAATATTTTTTAAATAGTAGATATGGATATGAAAAGTAAAGTAGTACACATGTAAATTTTGTGACTGTGAAAAGGACGTCATACTTAGATTTCATTGAAAAAAACATGTTTGTGTCAAAGTGGTGCAATTTTTGCTGATTTTTCATTCCGTAACACCAAAGATCAAAGCCCCAATTGATAATTACTTATCTTAATTACATGTTACTGATTACTTATAGAAATAAATTTTAATTTTACAGTAATTTGATAATTTGAAGTTAATGGAAACAGCAGTTTGGTAGCTTTAGTTTAAAATAATATTTGTTTCTTTTGTTAGGCCAGCCAGTGTAATATATTTAATTCCTAAAATAATTACAAAAATAACTCTTTTTTTTTACATTTACAACTTGAAATAGTATACTGATGTTTGTATTTTAATTCATAACTCAGGATCTCATGATTGTCCCAAAATGATACTTTCAGATATTATAGAAAATAAGTATAACAGTAATATATATATTTAAAACAAAATTAAAATACCATTTTTTAAGATATGAAAGGTCAAAGGTCAAAAGGTTCACCTTGAAGTTCAATTTTTTTTAAAGTGTGCGTGGGATATATCACATGAAAGCTAAATTCATACACTTTTTAACGACACCAAATGTAAGTCCCTGTGATAATTAGGGAATTAAATATGACTAAATTTGTAATGCAAGAAATGCAAAAATTTACGATTTTTGGCCATCTTTGAAGCTAATTATCTCCAAAGCCAAGTGAGATAGAAGCTTATCACGGGACATTTATTCATTTCTCTATGATCCTAACAATTGAACTTAATATCATAAAATTCTGAGGTGGTCAGGTAAAAAATGTCACTTTTTTGTGTTGATTTGACATGGAATGACCCTTTATTGACTTGCTATATTCTTGTTTGATTCTAGACAGAACTGAAAACTATTACTTAAAGTTGACTTGACTTTGTTTTAAAATGATTGCTTTTAGGAACAATGAATTAAAGTAGCTTTTAATTCAAACACAATCAGATTTCTCAATTATTCAATCTATTACATCTAAAATACATTAAAATAATTTAAAATAAATGGAAAATATTTTTTTGTCTAATTACTTTTGCGCATGCTTGTGACACAAGCTAATTCTATGTACACGAGGTGTCAATACAAGTTGATATAAACACATAAGATCTTTCTTTTACTTAAGTAAGGTGTCACACAAAATATACATGTAAAACAAGTAAACCACTGACATGTTTTAATTTCATTCGTAAAAGGTAAAGTTCTCTTTTAAATTTTAGAATTTAAAAAACATTTTTAGAATACAATTTGATCCAGTATACACTGTTAAGAAACAAACATATTATATTGAGCCAAAGCTCATCAGAATAGTAATATACAATAATAACTCCTAGTAGATTTTTTGACTATGAATATATTCATAAACATTTCAATATATCGTCATAATAATAACAATACAATATAATAAATGCTAACCATAGAATAGTTATTTTTATATATATGAGGCAATTTTTTTAAAGCTTAAAATAGGTAGTTTAAATCAAAATATTCTTCATTTCTTTTGTTTCACAATATTCCTTCAAGATCAGAAATATACTTATACATAATGATGTGTCTTTCCACTGTAAAATGCGTGAAAACTTCCATTTATTTAAAATAACTTGAATGCATAACAAATGTATCGAAATTGTACATGAAAATTCACGTTAAAACATGTACATTTTTCACATAACATGTAAATATCTTTTAATAATAAGGGTCTTCTAAAAATAAGGGACAAGCGGATTAGACGTAAAATCATCGTAGAATTGGTATATAGCACTGTATAAAATAAATATTTTTTTTAGTCCAAAATTAATTAAATGGGTAGTGATTAAAAAAATATATGCAAATGTAGTAAAATGACATAGAATGAAAATGAAATGTAAGTATATAAGCACAAATTTCATTATTTAAAGATATACAGAACAGCATGATATGATTATTAAAAAAAAAAAAAAAAAAGCCTACGAATTTCAGTAGAAAAATTTAACAATGACTTTCAAAACCATCAAGTTCATTGATTGGAAATTGGCAAAGGAAAATTTTCTACTGAATTTTATAATGTTGTTTTAAAGGACAAAAAAAATTTTGCTTAATTAACATAAAATACATGTCCTCACTCCTTACTCGCTTTGCGCTCTCTTTTTCTATAACTCCAAATTTTCCTTTAACTCTCGACATCGGCTTATAACTAATAAAAGATGATTTTCCTGTGTATAAAGAATACTTATAAAGAAAGAAAGAGAAAAAAATAACAATTGAAATTCTGAACTGAAGAAAGTGGTATTCTATATACCTTTAATCTATAAAATAAAAGCGCAAAGCATTTGACTGTCATCAACAGTTCCTGGAAATCCCACTTCACTTTTTCATATGCCAGACGTTTGTACTTTTTGTACTATTATTGAGTCCATTGTGTATTATTCACCTTACAGACAAATATTGTCACATCGACATTATAAAGAATATTTGAACTTCAGAAGATTTTCTAATCAAAAAAGATTCATCTATCGTGAACGTTTATATTAAACCATGGAGGCAATCGTTCACGATGACACACACGTCACGAGAGTGTCGTGTGTGACGTCAAACGGTTACGCTTTCTTCCCGATCGCGCGGGAATGAATGAGGTAGAAACTATACCAATATGGCTATCCGGGAAGCTGGAAAAAACAGCTGCATGATAATTGACACATTTAAAAAGAAAATCGCTCCAAGGTCAAGAAAAATTGGAAATGAATAGCTGACTTTGATGGGAAAGGTGTCGAAATAAAGGTATTAAGCTAATGCTAACTATTAAATAAGAATATTGAAAAAAACATGCTGGAAATTTAGATAAATATGAAAAACGTGATAAGTAGATGTCATTTAACCCTAATTAGTGCTAGACATTGTAGCGCTGTCTGTTGATAACGAAGTATTAGGACGGTTTTGTATGAGGTTCGTATAAATTCGAGACCCCGACGCATTCACGGGCTTGCTAGCGGGCATTTGCCAGCTAGTGCTGAAATAATTAACAATATTTAATGACGTTAAACCTTTGTTCAAACAATGTTATGGATTCATAAACTCATAAACAATATAAAATCGAATGCAGTTCAAAGCTCAAACAGTATTTTTACATAAGAATTGTTAGGGTCTTTTATTTCTTTTTTCAACATGATTTGATGGTTTTAATGTAATTCAGGTTCTTTTTAAAGACTGTGTGATTGATTTCTGTGTGAATATTATTCATATGTATTATACAATATCACAAACATAGGTTTATTTAACAAATTGTAATGTATTTAAATTATACACGTTTTATTCATGAGTTTGAGAAAAATATTTGTATTTGACATGAAGTTCACATATTTTCATAGTAGTTTTTGCACTTTATGTTTATTTTCTATATTAAAATATGAGTAAAATCTATAATTGTTTTATGAGCACTTCATATCAAAAAATCTAAATATTATTGTACAACTGAAATTCATTACACATTGCTAAATACGTCAAAATCTTTAATCTTATATAATGCTGTTCAAACAAAACAATCAGACCTTGATTATATTTAAACAGTATAAAAGTGAACAAAAATAAACTTTCGGGGATGGCAAAACTAGTGCAAATATGACTCATTTATTTTTATATTGTCTATAATTATACATTTATGTTCTCTCAAAAACGTATGTTTTCGTAGACTTTTTACAAATTGAACAATTTTTAATAAGTTATTATATATACGTTTTTTCATAATAAAATTTTAGTAAGCAAAAGACAAAAAAAAATAGAATGTTCGGCATCAGAATAAACTGAGAGGAACATATTTACTCTCTCCCAGAACTGAAGACGTTCAATCGAGACTGTTGACACAGGTTTGAAGCAATTTTGGATTGAATCCAAAAAATATATATTTTTTACCGTTATGTATTTTATAAGTTTCAAATATTCTTAACAAAAACTTTTTTTATCTATTGATATGTTATAAAATACATAGAAAATATATCCCCATTTCTTATATAATATCTCAGAAGTTTAAGATTAATAATAAATTCTAGGCTAATTCTTCTTCAGTCGAATGAGCAGTTTTTATGATGCTAATTGTTTTACTTTAAAGTATTTGTCACATGTTTGTTTTATTTTTTATGCATTAATTAGATTAATTCAATAGATTTGTGATGTATTAAATTATCAAAATTTCTGATTAATTTCATTTGTGTAAAACATACACTTAATAAAATGCATACCTAGTGGTACAAAAAAAAAAAATAGAGATTTTAGAGTATTTTTAAACAGTAAGTTAACTTCATACTGTCCCCTTAAATTTAAATATAAATGCCAGAGTTTTTTAAATGATTACCATTCCTAAAATTAAAATAATTTGTAAAATAGTCTCATTGGGAATATAATGCTTATTGTCAAACGATTATATTCTAAATATTAAATATTTAGTATTTCAATGTCTATAATTTTTTGTGCGATTTTACAAATTCTAATAATAATGTAAAGCACTAAACGTTTGTGTACTTGGAGAATGATCATCCGGTATTTTGTATATATAAAAGCCTGGTATATGCATGATTAATTTTTTGCAAGTAATACACTGAAAAGAGAATGTTGCATTTACAAATGCATTTATCTCATATTAGAAATTCAGCAGTTTGGAAAGAGTTCTTGTATTGGAAATTCTAAACTATTTTTCATCCTGGGAGGAAAAATATTTGCAGTAGGATATATTCCGCATAAGATTTCAACATACTGAAAAAATCATATCTAAAATGTTGCTATTATATCAACTTATTTCTGTGTTCAATATTTGCATATTATTGAAAGTGTGGCGTTATTACTTCTTAATTTACTTTTTTAGATATTTTATTACTTTAAGTAACATTTATGTTCAAGGAGAATGCACAGTCTTTAAAATGTTAGAGTGGAATATCATTGAGATTTTTTTCACAATAGCGAACATATTCAAATTTCTTAAATATACATAAATTTATATACAGGGTGATTCATAAAAGATGGGCAGAACTTTAAGGGGTTATAGTACACTTAAAGACAAATAATATTAAGTAGGAGACTAAGGGTCCCAGACGTATTCCCAAGGAGATAGGGGGCATTAAAGTTTAGGGTCCGAAATTTCAAATGATTATAAAACGTGGAAAAATTGGTCGATTCGTTTGCGGTTTTTGCAAAAAATTTTCTTTATGCCAGTATTTTCTTGAAATAAAATTTTAAAGTTCAATTTCAAAAAATGCCGATAGGGGGCGCTTTAGACTTTGGAGTAACAAACAACTATTTTTTAACGTTATTTTTTGTATTTCTTTAAATGATTTCGAAAGCTTAGACTTAAACTTAAATTTTGATCTAAAAATCTGAGTCCTAACGAGTAGTTAAGTAGCGTAAACTGAAATTTGAAATTTGAAACCCTTCTCCCCCCAGAACAAAAATCAGTTATTCCCGATCTTTGTGTCGTAGATTAGGCTCTAACTACTGCCGCGTTTTGCTAAAATTATTCTTTATGTCATTATTTTCTTGAAAATAAATTTTAAAGAAAATTTTCAAAAAATTCCGATAGAGGGCGCTTTAGACTTTGGAGTAACGAACAACTATTTTATACCGTTATTTTTTGTGTCTCATTAAATGCTTTCTAAAGCTTAGACTTAAACTTAAATTTTCAGCTCAAAATCTGAATCGCTGAGCGTGGTTCAGTAGCGAGGGGAGGGGGTTCAAATTTCAACTTCTGAACATAGTTCAGTTTGCACTACTTAACCATGCCCAACGATTCTGTGCTGTGATACGAGGCAAAAATACAACTTTCGTCAAGGACTGCATAGTCGGAATTCACTCATAAAGGCACTGGCACAGTTGGAAACGTCGCTCATGCAAACGTTAAAGCTCCATTCCTGACGCTAGTCACCGGGTGAAGAAGGAAACAGAAAGTATGCAAATGTCAAATGGGGAAGAAGAAGAACACGTATGCAAAATTTCGACACGATTCAGGCATAAAAACCACTGAACGGTGAGTCAAGTGTAAGTCGCTGTAGTAATGAATCGGAAGATGGTGCCCTTCACGAATAAGGAAAAGGCTGAGATGCATTTAATTTACGGAGCGGCAGATGGAAATGGTGCAGAGGCACAACGAATGTACGGAGAGCGATTTCCTAACAGGCGGTTGCCTAACCGCAAAACTTTCGAGCGCTTGCACAGACAGTTGTGTGAGACGGGATCATTTCTCGCTTCCCGGTCGAATGCAGGTCGTGCAAAAAAGGACGAATCAGTAGTTGTTGCAGAAGCCATTCTGGATGTAGTAGCGGCGCAGCCAAGTACAAGTACACGAACAGTGGCTAGCCAGGTGGATACCTCACAGTCCACGACTTGGAGGGTACTGAAGGATGAACATTTGCTCCCGTTTCATGTGCAACGAGTCCAGAAACTGTCTCCAGGGGATTATCCAAATCGTATTGAATTCGCCCGCTGGTTTCTGCAGCAGAACGCGCTAAATCCACATTTTGGACGAACTGTGCTTTTCACCGATGAATGTACCTTCACACGTGAAGGTACATTTAACACACACAATGCACATGTATGGGCGGATGTCAATCCACATGCTACGTATCCACATGCTCATCAGAGACGCTTTTCCATCAATGTTTGGGCAGGAATCCTCGGAGACCACCTAATCGGACCGTACCTTCTTCCTGAACGCCTCAACGGTAAAACATACCTCACATTTCTGCAACATGTGCTGCCAGACCTGTTAAACGTTGTTCCTCCACGCATCCGGCGGGTCATGTGGTTCCAGCACGATGGAGCGCCAGCCCATTACGTACGAGACGTCCGCAACTATCTGGACATCACATTTCCGAACAGATGGATTGGTCGAGGTGGTCCTGTTGCTTGGCCTGCTCGCTCGCCAGATCTTTCACCCCTCGATTTCTTTTTTTGGGGACGATTGAAGGCTCTTATGTATGAGACACCCATTGAATCCCCCGAGGAACTGGTCGACAGACTTTCCGCGGCTGTAGGGGAAGTGCTCGAAAAGCCTGATGTTTTCGCGAATGTTCGCCGTTCCATTCGTCGCCGTTGTTCTGCGTGCATAACCTCTGGTGGTCACAATTTTGAACATTTATTGTGATTACATGTTAATAAATATGCTTTGGTAACATAATCCTAATTTGTGTCTTTTTACCTCGTATCACAGCACACAATGTGTGGACATGGTAAACTGAACTGTGCTCAGGAGTAGAAATTTCAAACCCCTCTCCCCAGAAACTTAACCACGTCTAACGATTCAGATTTTGGGCTGAAAATTTAAGTCTAAGCTTTAGAAAGCATTTAATGAGACACAAAAAATAACGGTATAAAATAGTTGTTCGTTACTCCAAAGTCTAAAGCGCCCTCTATCGGAATTTTTTGAAAATTTTCTTTAAAATTTATTTTCAAGAAAATACTGACATAAAGAATAATTTTAGCAAAACGCGGCAGTAGTTAGAGCCTAATCTACGACACAAAGATCGGGAATAACTGATTTTTGTTCTGGGGGGAGAAGGGTTTCAAATTTCAAATTTCAGTTTACGCTACTTAACTACTCGTTAGGACTCAGATTTTTAGATCAAAATTTAAGTTTAAGTCTAAGCTTTCGAAATCATTTAAAGAAATACAAAAAATAACGTTAAAAAATAGTTGTTTGTTACTCCAAAGTCTAAAGCGCCCCCTATCGGCATTTTTTGAAATTGAACTTTAAAATTTTATTTCAAGAAAATACTGGCATAAAGAAAATTTTTTGCAAAAACCGCAAACGAATCGACCAATTTTTCCATGTTTTATAATCATTTGAAATTTCGGACCCTAAACTTTAATGCCCCCTATCTCCTTGGGAATACGTCTGCGACCCTTAGTCTCCTATTTAATATTATTTGTCTTTAAGTGTACTATAACCCATTAAAGTTCTGCCCATCTTTTATGAATCACCCTGTATATATATATATATATATATATATATATATATATATATATATATATATATATATATATATATATATATATAATATATATATAAGTAGGTTTTATTCTGGATTTATTAAACAATTTGCACTTTCTTAGTTAATATATGTTTTTTACACAGTTTTTTTTTTTTTTTTTTGTCCATTCCATTCCATTTTAGATTGAATTAAAATTATATTGGTAATAACGTTATAGTTTTACAAATACCCTTTATAAATTATATTAAATTTTGCATTCGTAGCGATATATATATTTTTTTCTTATTCACAAAATGAATTCTAAATATTTTTCTCACAAAGCGACATTTTAAACTTTCCGGAAATTTAATATGCATAAATTCTTTGGCATTCTTTAAATCTCAAGCATTCAGTCTGTCGAGACTGTGGCGAACTGGGCATTCTATTCTGCACGGGAATTTTATTCTGCTTCATTATATTTTATTTATTTCTGTGTTTCTAAAGGGGCGGAGAGAGGGTGGAATGTTTCAAATCTACATATATAAAGATTTGTCTCATGATGAACTTTTTACTGATTTATTTATTTATTTATTTATTGTACATCTAAAAATGCTTTTAGGTTAAACAACTTTGAAATACGTTGAAATACTCATATAAAATTCTTTGTAAGATACATTTAGTCGTTAAAAGTTTTCGTCAAATTGCATCTATTGTTATGTTTGACAGTTTGTCAATAGAACGTTAGAAACAACAAGATTTATTATATATAAAATAAATTTTCGTATATGATATAATACTAAATTATAAACGATGCATTTGAATGATTATGCACCACATGTAAAATAACAGAGTGTTCTACGTTTTTTATAGGCATCATTATATATGCATATTATATTTTTAAATTATGTTTTTTATATGCATAATGACAGCGATGGCCTTCTTTTACACTGCTGTCCAAACATTTAGGGTAGTGACTTTTAGCTTTCGCTTTTTACACGGTTTGTCGACTATCTACTGAAATGCTTGACAAATTGCTCTTGAAATTCGAGGTTATAAATCACATGTTTGACTTCAAGAACAGCAGATACAGTATACTGCAATTAAAAAATTAATTTATTGAATTTTTGATGAGATATGGGCATCTGTATGAAATAATTTATAATTGCGCATGAACAAACTTTACCAAAGATTTTTTTTTTCATGATTTGGTAGTCAATTTTATAGAGTAACGTATATAAAAAGACCAAATATATATCGTAAAAACTCAGAAATATACCAGAAATACTATGACCTAATTGTCAAATTCGAAGAAAATCTAATTGAATTATATGGGATTTTCCCCTGAATTTGTCAATTAGTTCACTGCTTTACTAGTATATTTCTGAGTTTTCACGATATTTGACTGGTCTTTATATATGAGTTACTCTATAGAATTGATTACCGAATAATGAAAAATCTAAATCTTTGTTAAAGTTCGCGCATGCGCAATTATAAATTATTTCATACAAATTCACATATCTCATCAATTATTCAATATATTATTTTTTTAATTGCAGTACACCGTTTCTACTGTTCTTGAAGTCAAATATTTGCTTTACACGCTCGAATACCAAGAACAATTTGTCAGTAGATATTCAACAAAGCATATAAAAAGCGAAAGCGTCCGTTCACTGCTGCTTAATTTTTAGACAGCAGTGTATATGTACCAGTATGGTGCAAATAATAATAGAGAGTTTTCTATTTATCCTTATTTTTAAAAAATCGAGTTTGAAAATTTTGCTACGTTAATGTATGACTTAATCTATTGTACAACAGTTGAAAAAAGAAAAAAGAAACTATATTACACTTTAAACATAAAATAATATAGAATGCATTTCTTCTTGTTTGTTGCATTGATTATAAGACTGAAACGTTAAATTATAATGATAGCATTTGCCAGATCTATTTGTTTATAATTTAGGTACACATATTAAAATTGGTGTCAAAATGAAATATTTTACTGAAATTGATGTATTTTACATATTCTAGAATGCCACCGAGCGTTAATTTATCATTATTTGAAATTTCGTTAAAATCAACTAGGAATGCCCTTTTATTTATTTATTTATATTTTTTGTAGTTTGAGTTTTGAAGGTAAGCATTACTTATAACATTCCAACGCTAACATATTCATAAATAAAAACATCATATTGGAAAAAGAATAATAAAATATATTTGACATTACATTAGAAACAGCGTCAGTAAATATTACTTTCTAGAGATATATTTCTGCACAATATTTAAATTTAGAGTAGTTTCTGCTTGCATGACATTTCATCACATTCCTAAGACATTGCCGTGAGGAATATATGTGAAATGTGAAGAAATCTAGTGGAAAATAAAATAAGGGACTGATAAACAAACATAAAAGTTGAAATCTAATAAACACAGCTGAACAAGTTTTCTGAGAGACTTTCAATTATTCTGTAATATTACTTCTGTAATTATTCATCAGAATAATTGAAATTTAATGTTCACTGCTTCAGGTAACCGTTTTTGTTGGAAATCTAAATTTTTGAACAAATTAAGAGTAGATAGTATTCGGTATCACAGAGAGGATTTTAAATTGAAGATATATTTTATTTTATTTTACTTATGATTTCTTGCATTTAAAATTTCTTGGATTTAAAAGCATATTTACCACTGTAAAATGCAATTTTTGAATTACGAATAATAATTTAAAAAGTGATATAATAATATATTTTTCAACTTTTGAAATTTCTCTATAGATAAATTTTTTGTAATATTACTGATAGCATTATCAGAACACAGAAATTATACACCGAACACTAATTACATGGTATTGACGAATGCCGTCACCAGGTCGAACTGGAGACCGTGTTTTTTTTTATTTATTTGGCGTCCATCTTCTTTGTTATGGCGCGGTTTTGTTGTACAAAAACTGACCTAAGCTAAGCTCACAAGTGGCATTTTAACTCTCCATTACCCCTAATCGAACACTGTAAGCAGTAATTCCCTCGTGTCTCGTACTTTTAATGGAAATTCCAAGTTTAAAAGGGATTTTCCATCTCATGCACATATTACGCTAGCTAGCATGTTACGTGATTAGAATGTGTGGGGAGGAGAAGGAACGTTTCAATAAAATAGTCAAAACTAGTGTGTCAATCCAGCCTCTGTGGCCCCTACAACAGTACACAATGCTAAAAATTTATCAAGTATATTTCTAAGTTTCAAATCAGATTTTTGTATTCAGAATTAAAACTAGTTAATCTATCAGAATAATTTTAAAGAAAAATGTCAGGTGAGTATTTCTAAGTAATTCATTCAAAGTAAATCTGTAAAACTGAAAAAAATTCTAAAATACTTAATTTTAATACAATTAAAGAATAATATGTATTTTATAAATATTTCAGCTTCGCTTAAAATGCTTGGAATATTTATTATCATATTGCGAGTGTGCTCTGCACACATTGCACAAGCGATAGTGGACATCCGACATTGGAGAGAAGTGGATGGTACTGTGTTGTTTATCAACGTTTTTCGCCAAAGGGTTCCAGCGTTTAGGGAATTTTTTTAGGTGTGATGTGCGAAAGAGAATTTTTAATTTTGTGACCACATCATTTCCTCAAGAATATTTTACAATTACCGAAACTTCGGGTTTTATGGAATACATATAGGTTTGAGGCAATATCACAGCTCGATATTATTTAAAACCCGAAAACCTTATTTAATCACAAACTTCAAATAACTGTGATTAGTTATTTGTAGACAAAGATCATTTTACGAAATCGCATCACTTGCAAAATATTAATAATTATGAAAAACGTTTTTGAAGGGTGTTATGAGATAATAGGGAAATATGCAATAGGAGGTTAAATATGAAGAAAACTAACCAAATTTTGGCAAAAAACAGATTCAATGGTATCAAAAGAGCATGATCAAAATATAGCGTCTAGGTAATCAGCCATTATACTTCCGTTCATACTTCAGATATACACAAATATAAGGATCTATCTTTGCGCCACAATAATCATGGTGTATTATGATATATTGGTATTCCATATAACCCGACACCGCTGATTTGAGAAAAAATACTGCATGTTTTTTTGGTGTGAATCGCAAACAATAAGACGAATATTAAATCATAAACTGTTAGAGTTTCCATGTACATTAAGCTTAATTTCAATGTCAAAATATTACTTCTAATAATGAGTAAAAAATATTCCAAAATTATATCCTGAAACTTTCCAAAGACAAAAACTGTGCGTTCTGGGGAGCATTCTGGAAACATTCTTAAGTAGTTTATGACATTGCCGCTTGGTGTCAGCACTTTACTAAACAGAAACGTTGGTATTCTATATTACCCAACGATTCCATAATACCTGCAGCTCCTCTATATGTGTTTGGATTATGGAACTAAAAATGGTAAACAGTTCATTTCACTGCAAAAGAGTAATTATTTTTCTCCTCAAATTCTTACCGTAGATTGTTGGATCAAAATCAACATATATTTCCCTCCCCCACAGAGTTGGCTGCAGAATCCGGTTACGTAATGCCAGCGTGGTAGAATTGTTTATTTTAGAAATGCATACAGCGAAATAAATCTTAAGTTATTTTGCAAACGCAATTCGTTCTGATATTTTTCATATTGGGATCTATTTTAAAATAACATAAATATTTTTGTTGTTTGAGCCACCCAATGTACAAGAATTTTTTGAAAAGTTAAAATACACCTCAGACTGCAGGACAGTAACAGGTTAAATGAGCGCGTCCGGAAACACATATTGTAACATTGAAGTTTTGATCGTCCCTGGCAGACATTCATTTTTTGAACGGTGGGTCTGTTTCGTGTGGCAGGTGTTTACACTAACTGCGTCAATTCAGATTCCCGCCAAATGTGAAGTACGTTCCGTCATAAGTTTTCTACATGCAGAAGGTGAGCGTCTGCGCTTATTCAAAAATAAATTGTTTTCATGTATGTGAACATTATCAATCGACAAATGCAACGAAACGGTGTTGTGCTCCTCTGGAAGTAGGACCAATGTTCATGATGGATAAGATACCCATATTATACAAGCTGGACATCGCACCCAGCGACTACCCCTTATTATTTTACCGAAGAAAAATCTCGCACAGCAAGACATCCATGACAAGGATGAGATAAAAATCGATGTCAAAAATTGGTTTCGACAACAGACGATAAACGTCTATGACTTTTTGATTCAAAACCTTGTACCCAGACTTAACAAATACTTCGACAATGACAGCAATTATGTCGAAAAATTAGACATATACTAGTAAGTAATATGTAATGGACATTTTATCAATTAAAATTTTGTAATGGGTATGCGGCATTCTATCTTTACTTTTCGTAAACTCCTCGTATATAAATAAGCTTAATTTCTTAGAATCAATGTGTTTTCAGCAATTACATGCCTACAATTTCTATCAAGAGCGGAATATGTTATTTACCGTAGTCACAATGTTAACTTAAAACCCTTATAAAATGTTTCATTGTAGATGTTGCAAAGATATAAAATGTTGAAAAATAAACTTAGAAATTAAATAAAAAAATAACTTTTAATTTTGAATTTGGCAAAAAGAAGTTCATTAAAAAAAAATTAAAATAATAAAATCAGTCCATTTGACTGACTTCGACAGAAAAAAAAGATTGTTTTCCTTCTTGACAATTTGATCAAATCCTCTTCCTCAGATATATATTTTGTAGCACTCAATTATTTGAACATTTGAAGCATTCAGCTATCACCTTTTTCCGAACATGCCGGTTAATTCAAGCTTTACTGTATTATGTTTTTAAGAGATACATAATTTTGATAAATTTCACTAAAAAACTTAGTTTGTATTATTTGTCTAAATTAGGTGCTATTCTAAACTGTGCTTGTGATTATTTTTTTAATTAATTCATAAGAAAAGTTTGAACTTTAGAAAATCATTGAGCGTGGAACTTGGTAAATATTTTGTACTGGCGAATTTTTTTCTGGTACCAGGTTTTATCAAATTCGTAAAGCTCGCGTAATTACACCTTTTTATTTCAGAATTATACTTCAATATTGATTGAACGAATATCCTAGTATATAACATATTTATTCCAAGTATACTCTGTTTATCATTTTATTTTTTAAATTGTTGATGAACAACAATATTAGTTTAAAAATCCATGCTTATAAAATACATTATTCTAGACATTTTTCCTTAATTTGAAGTTGTTATTAGCTGATCTATTCACTGTATTTTTTTTAACGTATATCATTTATCCATATTATTAAAGAAATGGTTCTTCCAACCTACTTTAATCATATAATATACTTTATTATTTAAGTTTTTATTATATTTAAAGTGATAGTGTTTTGAAATGCCTATGAAACGAAGTTGTTTATGAAATGAAATAAGCTGATTTTAAACCATTTGTTCTGAATACTGCCATTTTTTGCTTACAAATTTAGCATGTTTATGATTTTTATATAATGCCATTATTTGAGTTTACGAAATTATCACAATAATGATGAATTATCACAATCATACATAAATGATGATTTCTATTCCCAAGTGGGAAATTCATAAGAGAAATCAAGGATAATTTCTAATTTTTTCATACGTATTTCAGCTACGGATATTATTAAAATCTTTAATTTGGTAAAAGCAAAACAATATTTTCGACAGAAGTTTTTATGTGTCACGCGTTTTTACCAGCAATTAAAGAAAAACTGAAAATTAACGGATCGTATATCTACTTAGTGTAAAAGAATAAATTCATGTATTTACAAAAGATGGTTAAATAATAACTGTAATTTTGTACTTTGCAAATTTTATATAATTATGCCAGCTTTTGTACTGGCAAAGCTTACGCAGATTAAAGAAAGTGAGACTCACTTTCTTATAGATATATTTTCTGAAATATGCATTGTCTGTTAATGTGGTAAGTTATATTCCATTATATTTATGATATAGATAAAATATTGAATGTGACTTCTTCTATTTACACTGATAACATCGAGAGATGTAAACAAAGTTTTTAATAGAACTATTTAGCTTTATCCGTGTTTAACGGTCTTAATTGGGAAATATTTTAAAATCATTTTCATTGGGCTAAAAATATCCCCCATCGTAAAACAATTTCCACATACCGCATTCAAATATAAAGAATCCTTTTGTTTCTGAAAATTTTCCAAATCTTATTAGCTTGTGTTTTTGTTTTTTAGCGTAAATCTATAAAACACCTCGGATATCTGAATGAAAAATGTAAAGGCAGAAAAATGTAAAGGCAAATGCAAAATGTACAGGCAGCTAATTTGTGATTATTTTTTATATTATGAATTTATTAAGCTCTAATTCATGAAAATGATATTAATTGGAACGTGTTCTAAATAAAGAATATAACTACTATTAATGAAAAATGTGGTTGTCATATTTCATAAATGTCAAAGTAATATTTTATAAATATATTGTAATGTCAAAATAATGAGAACTACATAATTAAAATACCATTAGAAAATAAGTATCACGCGAAGTTGTTGAAAAAAAGTTGTTGATATAACAAATTTTTTTTAATTTATAATGTAAGAAAATATAATAAAATGTTCGTTCTTCATATTCTTTGCGGAATAGTGAATTCCCACTTAATCTAATTAAATGTCCAATACATATTGTACTTGCATTATTAAAATAAAATGAATTTTTTGTATCATTCATACTATTAATTTGGAAGCTTCTTCCAATTTATTATGTTCCTTATTTTTTCATTTAACGATAGTTAAAAATGGTTTATTAGAATGGAGTTATTTATGGGATTTCAAATTAAGATAGATTAAGAATTACCAGAAAATCTTTCTCTTGAATTGTTTATATTTTTATAAATATTTTATTTAAAAAATTAGAAACTTTAAAGAAACTTAATCAACATTTTTATATATGTATATTGATTGAAATTCACCAAATACAAATGTAAAATTTTTCGTTTGTAAAGGCACTGATCTGCATTGGTACACCAGCTGCCAAATACATTCTTCCTCTTTTTTTATTGTTAACGTACTGTACAATTATACATTGTTTCTGTATATAATAGATATGTCCATCGTATTGGCATAAGTAAAAGTACTAAATAAACGTACAACAGTCTACGCATCATATAAAATAAAGTCAATATTTTGTTATCACCATTGTGGAAAATGTTTCATTTCAGTTGCGCTATTTGTGTGATTTCTAGTCAAGATAGATTAAGAAATACCAGAAAGTCTCTCACTTAAGTTGCTTTTGTTTTTATAAATAATTTGTTTCAAAATGTAGAAACTTTTAAGAAACTGTATTGAAAATTTCAATATATATATATATATATATATATATATATATATATATATATATATATATATATATATATATATATATATTGAGAATCTCCAAATACAAAGGTTACATTTTTCGTGTGTAAAGAGAGCAATCTACATAGATACATCAACTGCCAAATACTTTCTTTCGTTAATATTGTAAGTATATTGTAAAGTCGTAGATTTTTCTGTATATTATTGACATCTACAGTCCATCTTATAGGCAGAAGTTAAAGTACTAAATAAACGTAGAACTGTCTACACATTCTATAGAATCAATTCAATATTTAGCTCATTAAAGCAGTCTTATTTTGTCTCTTGTGGTGTGTGAGTAAATTAAGCTGTTCGCACAAGCCGTTTTGAAACGGAAATTCGAAAGATTATTATGTGGCAAAATCTGTTACATAATTTTAAGTATTCATTTTTAATTACCCATCATACGTAGTATAGGGTAAGTCTTGTAATCGTTTTGAAAATAGAAAAAAAAATTGACGGATTTACACGTTTCAGACACATGAGATTCCGATAAACATATTTTTAGAAAAAAAAAATTGTTGCCGTCCGTCTGTGTGTCTCTGTGTGTGTATCTCTCGAAAAAATTGAGATAGAGACTTAAAATTTGGTTTGTACTTAGTATGTAATAATGGGAAGAAGCCTATTGAATTTCAGTAACCTCGATTATCCGGAACTATTTTTTTCGGACTCTCGAAATATTCGTTCTGATAAAAGGTATATAAAATTTTTCGAAATTGTTTATTTTAAGGAGTGAATATAAAAGACAATTAAAAAACATAAATTGCGCATAAAGCAAGAAGTTGATCGGATAATTAGTTGCCGAGATATTTGTAATCCTATTTCCCACACTCTTCGATTTTTCATGACCCTGCATTTCAACCAAATTTTAATTCAAAGGTCTATTTTAATTGGAAATTAGACGCTTAATCCGATACAATAAACCGCTAGTTAATAGGATTATTGTTTTTGGAGTTATAAGGATGTTTCTTTTAAGCAATTCAGTAATCGAGCCTTTAAAGTTTATGTCGTCATCAAGTCACGATTTTATTCGAATTGCAATGCATTTTATAAGTAGTTTACACATTTTTTTTTTTAATATTTTATATTATGCATATCCATGATGGGTAAGTATTACGGTGGCCCCCAACAACTAGTTTAATTAGTACCCGATTTTTTTAGAACAGACATATTTGAATGAATGTAACATTTTATAATATGTATGTGTTGTCGATTGACTCGGAAAAAAGTAAATTGATTTGTATATTTTTTATATCCATTAAATTATGTGTTAAAATGTTTAAAAATTTACGCTAAAAAACAAAAAACACAAGCTAATAAGATTTGGAAAATTCTGAGACACAAAAGTAATCCTTACATTTGAATGCAGTATGTGGAAATTTATTGTCATGAAGGGGGGTCTTTTTAGCCCAATGAAAATGCTTTTTAAAATATTTCCCAATTAAGACCGTTAAACGGAATAAAGCTAAATAGTTCTATTAAAAACTTTGTTTACATCTCTCGTTGTTATCAGTGTAACTAGAAGAAGTCACATTCAATATTTTATCTATAGCATAAATATAATGGAATATAAATTACCGCATTAACATATAATGCATATTTCAGTAAATATAACTATCAGAAAATGAGTTCCACTTTCTTCAGTCTACGTAAGCTTTGCCATAAAGTACAAAAGCTGGCATTATTAATTTATAAAATTTGTAAAGTACAAAATTACAGTTATTATTTAACCATCTTTTGTAAATAAATGAGTATATTCTTTTACACCAAGTAGGTATACGATCCGTCAATTTTCTGTTTTTCTTTAATTGCTGGTAAAAACGCGTGACTCATAAAATCTTCTGTCGAAAACATTGTTTTGTTTTTACCAAATTAAATATTTTAATAATATCCGTAGCTGAAATACGTACCGTAAAACGGGGTGAATAGGAACAGCGGGGTGAACAGTAACGAAATTTCCCGGTCATACAAATAAATTCAAAATAAATATACGTGAGGACATTTTTAATTGAAATTTTCTTTTAAGAAGGTAGTACCATGAAGTGTTGGAAAATTCAGTTTTGTCATGCTGGCACCACTACTGGGTTATATAAAAAAACTGCAATTGGATCCCCAAAAACCTCCTATTTTCAACATCTAAAATATTTTGTATGTAACTACAGACTTTTTCGTATTCTAAACCTAAGTGTAGTGCTTTTTTATTAAGGATAGAACTATAAACGATATACTCTATTAGATTTTATGTAATTCTAAAACTACATAATAAAAAAGTAAAAAATATCTTGTAACATCATAGGTTTAAGAATTACGGGATGAATCGGAACACACTAAAGAAACTATCCAGAAGATAGAAGTCTGAAGATTCAAATTCCAATTAATCTGTTCAAAATAGTGATAAATGATAAAGTATTGCCTACTACTTCAGAAGATGACCCAGATTTTGGAATTCCTGAAAATCCCCAACTTTCGAGCAAATTTGCTCCAGGAGATTTTCTTGTCGTTCAAGTGCATGGAAAAAGTCATACAAACTCTATGTGACCAAAGTCCTGTGCCCAGAAGATGATGGTTATGTGGGAAAAGTTTACAAAAGGATCCCACATACTTGGAGATTTCAAGAAACGGTGGAAGAGGAGGGAGTATTTCTTCCAGAAGATGTCATAAAGAAACTTCAGCTAAATGACAACATTCAAACATCTGCTCGTTCAAAGGATATGATAGCGAATGAATTGAGTGAATTGAATGCATGGGTGAATTGAATTTGTATTAAATTCCATCTTTCTCAATTCTATTACATTTTCTTAGAATAAATTTTAAACTTTCTTAAGTTCTAATTCTTTTTCTAATTTCTGAAAAGTCATACCTTTACTCGTATTGAAAATAAATGATTTGTTTGATAGTAACTACGTGCTCCTATTCATTCGTTATCATTATTAACTGTTTTTATTAATCCTATTAAAGTCTAATTCGGAACAAATAAATATTACAGCATTTGTTCCGATTCACAACTACCTGCGGGGTAAATCAGAACACCATTAAAAAATTAAAAAATATACATAAAAACTGTAAAACATTTTTTTTTTTTGTTTTTGCTTCAAATTTCAACAACAAAACAAGACAGAAGTTTCTAGTCAAAAAATAAAAGAATTGAAAAATCGATAGTTGCCCTTTTTTTAGATTAAAGTTGAAAAATGTTCCGATTAACCCCGTTTTACGGTATGTAAAAATTATAAATTATCCATGATATCTCTTATGAATTTCCCACTTGGGAATAGAAATCATCATTTATATATATTTTTTAATTTCTTGTGATAATTTCGTAAGCTCAAATAATGCATTATATAAAAATCATAAACATTGCTAAATTTGTAAGCAACAAATAGCAGTATTCAGAACAAATGGTTTAAAATCAACTTATTTCATTTCATAAACAACTTCGTTTCATAGGTATTTCAAAACACTATCACTTTAAATATAAAAAAAAAAAAAACTTAAATAAGAAAGTATATTCTATGATTAAAGTAGGTCTGAAGAACCATTTCCTTAATAATATGGATAAATAAATGACATACGTTATTTTATTTTTTTACAGTGAATAGATCAGCTAAAAACAACTTCAAAACGTCCACGCTTAAATTTATGAACAAATCTTTCATTTTTCACATTGTTTTTAATTATAAAATGCTTTAGCGGACGGACAAATGTTGGTAGTTTTACCGACAAAATTTAAAACAAAAATAGCATATTTGTCTTTCTGTCTGTCTTCGCGCTACTTTTTGCTTTATTGGCTCTAACTTTTGTATATATTGGAAAATTATCACGAATTTTTGATAACGTATTAAGGAACATAGTACCAATATACTTCTTAAAAATATGCGTCGTATCTTTTTTTTTTCGAATGGACAAGTCAAAA
Source organism: Maratus michaelseni (assembly GCA_963931845.1). Classification (NCBI taxonomy): domain Eukaryota; kingdom Metazoa; phylum Arthropoda; class Arachnida; order Araneae; family Salticidae; genus Maratus; species Maratus michaelseni. Next base: position 297,891,110 of record OZ007591.1, on the reverse strand, counting down.
GTTTTAAATGTGCATGCAGCGCTTTTTATTGAGAGATATTTATAATATTATGGCTTAAAATCGATGTGGATAATAACAAATGTTTTCAAATTATCGCTACTTTGTACTAAACTGTTTCCACTAAAGCACGACAACTTGCATTCAATATGTTAATGTAAGTACAAATTGAAAATGAAGTGTTCCTAGCCGTGTGTCCTTACAATTTTATCGTTCATTATAATTTTCTTGTTATAAGGAAACACAATTTTGTGTAATGTAAAGTTGAATCATAATCTTATTCATTATGCAATATTCAATATATATATATATATATATATATATATATATATATATATATATAACTTATTTTAGTTTAGAAGAAACATAATTTGTCTAATTCTCAAAGATTAATTTAAAAAAAAATGAGTCGAAAAATATCAAAAAACGTGTTACTAAACTCAATATTTATATAAAAATATGTTGTGTGGGTTATAAAATCAAACATACCTTAAATTCACACAGAAAGTCGAAACAAATTTGTGAAAAATGAAAGTCTAAACAGCTTAGTTTAAACACATTAAATAACGGCAGTTAACTTTCATTTTTATCGGACGCTTTAGGCATTACACTTGATTAATTACCCAATGAAAAATGAAAGATAAAGCTTTAAATATAATAGATTTTATAAAACGAATATAATTCTGTTTCAGAAATTATAAAATAAAATGAATGATAATAAGAATATATCAGTTTAAAATTTTTTAATCGTTATAATTAGTAGAGAACATATTTTTCTTTATCCAAATGAACGTTTTTAGTATATTTTTGAGATTAAGTTTATATAAATTTATTTATATAGTATATATAATTGCAAATTATGATCCTAAATAATATGTAAAATAAATTGCAATATAAAATTATAGATAAAACAAAATATTGTACATAAACAATAGTATTAGTATCTGTCTTTTCTCCTCTTACTATCAATTTAAAAATTATACTAAATTACTGTTTATAGGGAATTTATTATTTTTATTTTAATCTAAAACAAACAGATTACTTAACTACATGAACAGTTATTACCTGAAACATACTTAAAAAAGCACATTAGAAATCACGCTTTGTTTACGAAAATAATTGCCCAATATATTCGAGATATTTCTGAAATTGTTTTAATTGGTGAGACGAAATTAAACAAACCGTGCAAAGACAATAAAGTTGTTTTCGGTTTTCGTGTGAAATCTTAACTAGATATTAATAAATATGGAGTCAATGAATTTATCAAAATGTATTACATTTAAAATAGTTTGAAACATATGCTTAAATTATTCATTCTATAAAAGAAGCATGGGTCTCTGAATATTTCACCTTTAATATTCCAAGATCTACATATAACTTACGTTTCTAAAATTAAGCTTAAAGACATTACTTTTTTTCTGCGTACAAAACGCAAATGTAATATTAATTTTAAGTAAAATTGTACGAGTATGAGTTATTTATATTTAATACTGCTTAAAAACTACATTTAAAGCAAAATAATAAATATGTCACGAATTTTTCTAAAAATAAATATACATTTTAATATGGTAGCCAAACCAATAATTTCCAAAATAGATTAAATCTTTTAAATAGTTAAATATAGAAAATACAACTTACGATTATAAAATTAAGCTTCAAAGCATTACTTTTTTTTCTGAGTAGAAACGTAAATACAAAATAATTATTAACTAAAATTCTCAGAGTATAAGAAATTTATATTTAATACTGAATAAAAAAAGTATATTTAAAGCAAAATAATAAATATGTCAAGAATTTTTCTTAAAATAAATATACATTTTAATACCATAGTAGCCAATCGAGTAGTTTCCAGAACAAATAAATTTTTTAAATAGTTAAATATAGAATATGAATTAAAATGATTGTAAAACTATTGAAAACAAAACATAATTAAATATATTAAATATATTTTATCATACAGATGTATATATCTTTTTAAAAATATGTAAGCTAAAAAGAAACTGTATTTAATATTCATAAAAAATGCACAATAAAGATACGAAAACACTTACGAATTATCTATATCTAAGTTTACTATATCATTTAAACACACAATCCTCATGTAGTAATGATTTGATACTATTTATTTTTTGATTGACTTGATAATTTTTATTTCGACTACTATTTTTTCTATTATGATATCATTAAAAATAGAAACTGTACCACGTTAGAAAGATCATTCTTAGACACATTGTCTGGAAATGTGTTAGATAAAGATAATGCAGTATTAATAAATGACCCTATCAGAAATAATAAAGCTTGTATCGGTAGACTGTGATTTCTTCATTTATTAGTATACGTTCACCTAATTTGCTATGTTTTTTTGCGAAAAAGATTCTTTATGATAAAAATTTTATACTTCATAAACCTTCTAAACAAGTTAGGTCTTATTTTTAAAACAATTGCATTGTTGTTGTAATTCATGTTAGTTGTATAGTAGTAAAAAAAAAATATCTGTGATACATGTTAGGAAAGGTTCATCATCATCTACCCTATATATATAAAATCCTAATGAAACGAATTTGTGAAACGATTTTATGAAACGATTTTATGAAACGACTGATTAAACGACTGATTATGTTCCAGGGCTATTTTTAATAAATATTAAACGCTTGATGGTGAAATTAATACCAATTGTCCATAAAAATCCGCGGATGTCAAAACTGGTAATAGAATTTTGAAATTGGATTTAGTTTTCGAGATATTAATTTTTTTCTAATTTTAATGACATTTCTGTAATGATGGCAACTAATTACTCAGTTTTTTTGTGACAAAAATAGGGGAAAAATTGAAAAGGATCCCGATAGGGATTATTGATTTCTTTTTATTCGTCATTTTCAAATTGAAATTAATTGAACTTGTCTTCATTATCGATTGAAATAAAAGATATGATTGTAATTAAATTATGTTTTTCAGGAAAATTTGAAAAAAAAATCCCATTTCTATCGTTAGGATTCAATCGTCTGTCAGCATTTAATTTAATTTATAAACTGAAAATATTTTGAATAAATTCGTCCAAATGACGTCATTTATGCAAACGCAAAAGACAGGGGGGAAAGGAATTAATAATAATTATTATTTATTGATATCATATTTTTTTGTAAAATGTAATTAAACAAATTTATAAAATCACTAATTCGGATATTTCAAACGAATATATAAAATAATTGCCCAACTGAACAGAAGGAGAATAAAATATCCTGCTTGGTTTTCTATCCTGCTTGGTTTTTTCCGCCAAGCTTTTTAAAAAAGCGTCAAGTCCCCCCTATAATAGAAAAGCACCAAAAGTTCATTGGATTTGTTTTCATAACTTTTGGCAACAATTCTATGTATATTAACGAATCTATCCCTTTTTGAAGCTCGAATTACGCCAAACCTAAAAGCAAAGGATCCTATACTGGAAAAGTTACTCGATTTTCTTATGGACACTATTCAAGTGACATAACATGGTGTAAAATTATCGCGGATAGCAAATTTGTTTAAATATCTCATCAATTGATGCCGAGCACAAAATATTTAATTGATTTTGTATGATAAATAATTATTAGAAAATTCGTATATACATATTAATTAAAATAAATTAATTTACATATTTAAAATAACATGGAAATATGCATGATGGTGCACTAAAATAGAGAGAAAATTAAAACCTGTTACTGAAAATGTCTATAACATAGTACTTTTCAATACCGTGGTTCTTAATGTTATTCACAAGCAGATGAAATTTTCCTCATCCTTAAACGCAAAGGAAGAATAGAATACAGATCGTTGTTATAAAAGTCCGACAGGTAGCCACAATTTAAACCTAACCATTTTATACAAGCTGATTTTCAAATTGTAATTAATTTTACTTATGAATCCCGAAAACAGTCGTGAGTTGTCGCAACAGCTGTGTATGAGGCCATGATAATCAAAAAAGGCCCCATTAAAACGTTAAAAGCATGGCAACCCAATTACAGATTTACCAATATTTTTAAAATAAAGAACGCTGTCATGTTTTAAGAGGCCTCGAAGTCTGAGCGGGGGTTGGCGAGCGTAGCTTGCAGTTATCATATAACTGAAGTTATCATATACCCCCTAGTTATCATATAACTGAAGAAAGAGAAGAAGTGTATGAAGTTTCTGATGTTTAAGTATTTTTATATCTCTTTCAAGAAAAATAATCATTTTGACTAAAAGTTTTGTTTATAAAAAATGTGAAAACCTTTAAATTTATTAGTTTATATTATTATGTTTTTTTGTTTTTTTGGTTTTTTGTTTTGCAATCTGATTACAAAAATAGCGCCTGAGAAACGTAGATAACTGAAATGCACTTAGTGTAACTATAGGATAAAATAAAAAAATGAAAAATAATGTTTCATCTGTAGTTTTTGTGATTCATTTTATTTTGTATGAAAAATCTCCAACATGCTTAATGAGATGTCCGTACTACGAAATCTTGTAGCTGAGTTGCGAATTTTAATGGAAAATCTCAGATAAATTTTTCTCACTGATACTTTGGATGCGTAGTTCTCAGATACTAATCTATAGTGTGCTACGGTAAAGTTTATGTGTGTAGATGGAATTATTTATTTAATAATTTCTTTGCTGTCCATTATAAAGAGCCATTCAAGGTTTTTGCTTTATCTGTAGGGAGATTTTGAAATCAGGATGACTTTCAATAGTGAACTTTTAAAAGAGTATAATTAATTGGTAATTTTAATGGAAACTTTTAATGAAAGTGCTCTGAGTGAGGTGTTTTATTTGTTTGTTTCTTTAACTATTGTTAGTTATAGTTATTGTATTTTAACTTTCTACGTTTGATAAACATTTAACTGAAAGTTATTTCCGAATTTTTTATGTGTGTTGTTATGTTGGTTCCAGGAAAAACAACCACGTGGATAGTCTTTCGGTGTGTTTTGCAGCTTGTATATATCCAGTCCCATTTCCTCAGCCACTACTGTAAGATATAAAAATTGGGTTCTTGCATACAAAATGTTTTTAATCTCAAGATTCTATTATTTTTCAAAATGAAGTAAATTTATGTTAGTTTATCTGAGAAAGGAACCTAGACTCGGAAACTTGGCCTTTTTTTAAAACTACTTTTGTGAAGGGTGCTTTAAAGTAGCTTTTAGTTCAAATCAGAACAGGTTCTAATTTGAATTAAACTTGTTTTATTCCAGTTTATTTTGTGAGTGGGTTTGAGGGATCAGTAAAAATTCAAATTTTTTACACTGTTAATTTTTTTTTTGCTTGTTTGAACCAGCTTTTGGCACGGTAGTAGCTGCAACCGTAAGATGTTGAAACCTCGTTCCAAATGTTGGAAATCCTATTGAACAATAGTTGTGAATGTTGGAAAGAGATTTTACCATCTCATAGTTGCAGATACTGCAGCATCAAATTTGGATCAAATCAGCACAACATGTTTAACAGTGTATATCGAGGTGAATCTTAGGAAAATACAAAAGTAATATAACATTTCCCAGATATTTTTGTAAATATGAATATGTTGATTCAATCTTTCGCAATATCATCATTTAAATAATACAACATTATCAAAACATAAAAAAGGTATAAAATAGGTTAATTTTGTGTCTAGTATTTTTTGTAATGTTTCCAATACGAACATGTCGCTTAAATCTTAAGCATATTCTCTAGGGCGTATCGAAAAAATCCAAATTTCTTAGATCTTTTAGCGGTAGGGCGGAAAAGTTGTGAACTGCCTTTATTAAAAAGTGTGCGGAATCTTAAAACGCTGGGTTGATATCTTCTGTCGCCTCAGTGGGCCTAAATTTCCAAAAATTGGATTAAAAATTATTAAAAATAAAAAATTAATAAATAATCACAGATTTCGCTCATTGGTTTGAGGTAGTGCTTACAAGTTACTATTTTGTAACAACCACAACCACAGAAAATTGTAGAATTATAGTTTAATATCTTCTGTCGCCTCTTCGGCATCGAATTTTGGAAATTTTGACGCATTTTGGTAGTTTTCTGCATAATTGTTTACTGCTTGCACAATACACAATCGAGACAAACTGGGTTTGGCGGTCTGCCAAAATAGTGAAGACAATGTGGGAACCCACAAGGAGTGTTCAAATGCGTTTAAAACTGGACAACACAGTTCTTGTCAGTGAAAGGTATGGTGTCTCCAACAGAGCCACGGCTGCTATTGCATCGCGTTTTATGCAAGATTTGGGTTTAATATCGGAATCAGACACCAGCCTCGTCACAAGCAAAAATAAAATATGAAGGGAAAAATCGAGAATTTACAAAAAAATTGGTCTTAAAATCAAATGAAAATCTTTCCACTCTATCTGGCCTTTATTTTGATGGCCGACATGACAAAACCTTAACATCGGAAACACTCAATTGTAGAAGCGCATTTCTGTATTGTATCAGAGCCTGGTTCTACGTTTATGGGACATGTTAACTTTAAAGCGGATCTAGTCTTGATATATCTAATAGCATTTAAGAATGCGTAACAAGTGCTTTATTGGATGATTTTAGCAACTTTATTGTTATCAGGTGTGACGGCACTGTAGTGAATACAGGAGTCGCAGACTTGAATTGAAACTTCAGAGGCCATTCCAATGGATTATCTGCTTACTTCATTTCCATGAGTTGTCATTAAGACACCTGAGTCCATAGACGGCAAGTCATCTGTCCCCACATCTTACACCGGAGGCATTGGACGAAACCTCAAAGGATGCGAAAAGCTTTCAGTTGTTGCTTTTAATAGTATTGAATGCAAGTTGCCTGGCGTTTGTTGTTCTGATCTAGCTATCCGGGAACCGGGAACGTTGAATTTGTCCCGCTGGCTAACAACTTCCAATCGAATACTGAGGTTATTTATATCTACATCAGACCCATCAAGTGAGTTGCTAACATTGCTTGTATTCATTCTAAGAGTCTACGCACTCTAATGGTTCCGAATTAAGATTCGTCATTCCATAAAGAATGGTACTAGACACTTGTGGAATTTCATCAGCTCATCTCGGTGATTGCCGAAAAAGTATTGTGACATAACCAACCAAGTTATTTCTTGCAACGCTTACTTTGCGGCTCAAATTAACATGATTTTGTCCATGTTATCTGATGATAGATGCCGCATTAGGACCCTTGCAGATCGGCTGTTTATCAAGGCAAGAGAAATTAGCCAAGACGTAAATTGTGTTCGCAAATTCGTTAATCCTATTGTTAACTTTGGAGCTACAGACTATGTAGATCCCATTGACTGGCAAGCTTGTTATGTGATATCGCCTCTTGTTCTCAGAGAGATCAGTTATCAAGAATTTCTGAAGATGATACAGGGCAGTATACCAATGTATTGTTGGGACTTTATTAAATTTGCTTCATACACACAAGCGTTTGAGCGGACTGTGAAACTAGTCACTGAAGCCTTCGGAAAAACAGTTGGGATGCAGAACAGGGATAGATTTATTAGAACGACACTAGAATACAGAAACATATGTCAAAATTTGAGACCAAAAATGATTACAAGCAGTAATGCTTTTGTCATTTATATGTTCGAAAGATAAAAAAAAGTTTGTGTTCGCATTAAAATGAGGTAAGTGTGACGTGTATTTATTTAAAATTTTGCCTTCATTTTCCAAAATTTGGTGTCGATGAAGCGGCAGAAGATATTAACGTATAATTCTAAAAATTTTTATGGCTGTTGTTGTTTCTCGGCGTGAAAATAAGGGTGTTCCACTATTTTGGCAGATCTACAAACCCAGTCTGTCTCGATTGTGCATTGTGCAAGTAGTAAACAGTTATGCAGAAAACTACCAAACTGCATCAAAATTTCAAAAATTCGATGCCGAGGAAGCGACAGAAGATATTAACCTGTAATTCTACAATTTTCTATGGCTGTTGTTGTTACAAAACTGTAACTTGCAAGCACTACCCCAAACCGATGAGCGAAATCTGTGATTATTTATTAATTTTTGTATTTTAATCATTTTTAGTCCAATTTTTGGAACTTTCGGCCTACTGAGGCGACAGAAGATATCAACACACAGTTTTAAGATTCCGCACACTTTTTAATAAAGGCAGTTCACAACTTTTCCGCACTACCGCTAAAAGATCTAAGAAATTTGGATTTTTTCGATACGCCCTAATATTCTCTATTCGTATTATTCCTCCGCCACCCCACGCATTGGTCCAGTAAAAACATAACTTTCATTTCGTTCATACTTGTAGGTACTCCACAAAAATGTAATATTTGTAATTGACTAAAAAATTCATTTCCATGGAAACTAAGTTCTAAAGAGATTTTTCCGCGGATTGCTTCTACCATTTGTGACCTCCAACCCCATCACAATAAATTATATAATTTTTTCTTGTGCGCGGGATTATGTTTAAATTAGCTTTTTGCTGTTACTTCTAGGCTATTTATGTCTTTTTTACCGTATATTTTTATTTAAAAAGCCTTTTAAAAAATATTTTTAGGTTCTTTGCAGGGTAAACTAGAATACGTGGTTGAAGTACAGAGTCGAATGATGACGAATATTTTGATGACGAATGTTGAAAATTCGTCTAATTAGTAAAGTGCAATACTTGTTGGTAGAGAAATCAAATCCACATATTTCAATTATTGAATGATGGTCTAAAAAATGATCATCAATGACAATTAAAAATGACAATTAAAAATTTACAGAAAAGAAATCTGGATTAATTAGACAATTAATTGTTTATTAAAAATATACAAACATGTTCTGGAAATATATCCTATCCTAGTTTTGTAAAATCAAACAATTCTCACTCCTCCCGTAACTGTGGAACACCTACATGTATAGTGTCAAAAAGGCGTTTCTGAATAATGTAAAGTGACTATGCGTTCTTCGAAGAGATTGTTGACAGCGCCTCATAGCGTTAATATTGGTAGGTAGCTTTCCGATCTCGGAAATTATAGGACATACTATAAACAGTTAACTACGCGTTTGGAAAGCAGCATCGATTTAGAACAAAAAGTATGCTTGAATACATAAATGATAAGAATAGAATGCGTAACAAGCTCATTTGCTTGATCTCAATTCATGTCACTACATCGTAATGAAATGAACAACGTAAATAATCGCAAATGCATAAAAATATTTTTGGGGGTATATTATAATTATATTTACCTCCTAAAGAATGTTTACTTTCAGTCAGTTTAATCTGACAAATAAATATGTGAAAAATAGAGTAGTGTTTATCAAATATACCAATCCTGTCCTAAAAATAACTCGGGCATAGGGGAGTTAATGAAATTTCAACAGTACATAATTTTTAACTTAATCGCTGAATAATGATTCAGTATAATCTATTTGAATTATATACATTTGTTTTTTTCCGATATGAAGCATTCATAACATACTGGTAGCTTTTTTATATGCATGTAGTATTTGTATGTTAACATACTAACATCTAAAAACATACTATGGTGGTATAAGCTGTTCGAAAAATAATAACCAGGTGTAATAATTTCTATAACAAAAATACGTTAAAAGTTTTAAAACTCTTAAATTTTTCTATCTTCTACAACACGCTTAAACAATAATTAAACAAAAATTAAACAGACACGTAGAAAATTGATCTTAAATTATAACTATTTAAAACGGCATAAGGAAAACAGAAAGGAAATTACTTTATATTGAAGGATAAGAAGAATGCGTATATGTCCTTCTCCATATTGTGGATAAAGTATACGTTAATGCTCTGGTAAATATTTATATAATAAACAACACAATGTGAACAGATTGTATTAAGTTATTATATGTACAATTTTCTTTGTAATAAGTTTCAATAAATGATAGATTCATAAAAAAAAAAAAAAAAAAAAAAAAAAAAAAAAAAAAAAAAAAAAAAAACGTAGAATGGTGAATATCAAACTAAACTCAGGCAAACACATTTATATGATATTCCGGAATCGAACATTTCTGTTGACTCACGTTAAAAGCAATTATGGATTGAATGCAAAATATATACTTATCTTTATTCGTTTTGGCAGTTCGAAATATTTCTTTCAAAACTTTTGTATCAATTGACATTTTATATGTAACAGAAAAAAGCTGTGGTTTTCTATTTCTTATAAAATAACTAAGAAATAAAAGATTCACAATTCTAAAAGTCTCTTTTTAGACCAAAAAAAAAATGGTTTGATTTTGATACCGGTGTGTTACTTTTAAAACTTTTGGCTTTTTGTTTCCGAATATATTCATTTATACTATAGCCATACTGTAAAGCTGCGGTTACCAATCTTTTTTGAGTCACGCCCCACGTAATCATTTATAAAATCATGATGCCACACCTCCCTTTGAATCACATAATTCTTATTATTTTAAAAAGTAAATTTTGTCACAGGGCATTATGCTCTTGAGAGAGCATTTACTATGAAAAGACTTTTCACAATTTTTTGGCCTATCGAACAGATAATATTTTGTCCTAAATATATTTTTAACATAACTCTGTAAATGCAACGAAGTTATACATGCTGTTATAGCTAAAGGAGTTTTGATATTGTTTGCCACCTTAAATCACATGAAAATGAAAGTGTTATATTTTCACCCTACTCATCTTTAAGAAACATTTCATCTTCACAAGGGACTCTTACATTTGACATTTAATTTGACATTAAATTTTAGTTCAACATTTGCAACAGATGGACCAGTTTTGGACACTAAGACATCTTAATCAAAAATTTAAAAATCAAATACTTATTTTATCAATTCAGTTTGAAAATCAATATGAGTTACTTTATTTTTACTATAGATCATTACTTTCCCAAAAAATAGTAAAACATTGACTGTGTATGGGTTAATAACAAATATGGAATTGCTCCATGAAAAGGAAATTGCCTAGTTGTGTGGCGTATGCTCCATGTTTGGAAATGCTGCTCTAAAGCAACTGAAAACGGATTGATTTTATTGCCTTGTTACTTTATAAATGAATAAAATTTCTCCAGAATTCAAATTCTGTATGCCATATGTACCAAAACTGTTTATATATAAAAAAAAATTAAGTTGCAGCTTAAAGTACATTTATGTTTTATTTTCCTAATCTGAATGCTAAAATATTTTATACAGAACATAATATTTTTCAAAAATTTAATGTTTTTACTTTAAAATTTTTCATATTGGAATTTTTATTCAAAATACCAAACTCTTAAATATTAATGTCGACTGTTAAATTTTGTTCCCAGAGCTAGCCTGTGATTTTGTATGATTCTTACTGTCTTCGTACTAATACTTACAGAAAACACTAGAAGTATTGGCACAATATTTTCCATATAAGATGGTACAGCAACATTATTTCTGATTAGAAATCTTTAGCTAATAATTTTTCTTCAAATTATAAATAGTTTGATTAAATTTTTTCAAAATAAACATTTTATTTCATATGTAATATTATCTACGATTAAATAAAACAAAACATTATATCCAAAAATTGTGGTAACACAGAAAGTACACTGTAGTATGTATAGATGAAAAGTACATAGTCAGATATTTCTATAATTAGTATGTTGCAAGCAATTTTATATATGGAAATAATAATTCAACTGAGAATGCACTTCTAGGTGATAGTGCATTATTGTAATTGTAATTTAGCATTTTTACTACCATTTTTACTATTAGCATTTTTACTACTAAGTCTTTTGTTGACATATAATGCACATTTTAATCAAGATACCTAATATTGAATTTTTTATGCATATGTGTGATTGATAGCACTGTTTTAATTTAAATATAAATGTAAAAAAAAAATCAATTGAATGATGTATTTTAATACGTTAGATTATATTTTAAAAATAATGTATATAACTTTTCAGCAAAAGAACAAATATATCGATCAATGCCCTACCAATATTGACCAATATTTCAAATGTCGCCGAATGGTGTACATCAAATTTACAACTACTGCCACTATTCACTGATATAACTTAAAATTCGTTTTGTAAAGCAATCTTTCAAAGAGTTGTTTGCATTGCTTATAGAATTATAAAACAGAAATATTATTAAAAAATAAAGTTTGCCATTTTTAAGAGACTTTTATTTATGTATGCCTTATTTTCAATATCTGGCATAAACTGGCTAATGTCGTAAAAATTATATTACTTTTACAATACTCATTTCAAAATACCTATCGACATTTAGCATATGTGACGAAATTTGTAATCTTAATCGAAGTGAGCAGAAAATTGTAAAGGACAGCTCATTTGTATTGTTTACATCGAACGGAATGTAGTGGAGACGTATCCTTTGTAATTAGCACAGAAGGGAATTGCCTGCATAAAATTTTTCTGTAGGAATCTATAATTCTCTATATAGAAAAAAATAAAATAGATATATATATACAGGGTGATTATAAAAAAAACTATCCCGATATATGAGCCCCTAACTGTCATACCGTTCGCAGAAACTGAATGAAATTCTGGCCTAAAGTATTTTGAGGTATGCGCTCAAGAATCATGTGGAAAACAATAGTTAAATTCTAACAGTTACGCTTACAGTGATAAAATTTCGAAAATTTCAAATGGCAACACCTACTTCTTTTCCTGGAACTCTAATGTAAAAATAATTTTTATTGGTTGTAAAACAAACTGTAATGCTTGTAAAATACGTGTTTGCTACGTACTTGTAAAACAAAAAGTAATTGATTGGAAATTTTTACAAGCTTAACTGAAAAACCTTTTTGCGGAACGATCCTTAATTTTGGATTCACATACTTAAATTTTCTAAATTTGGTATTATTAAATTTTACATATATGGTACTATTAAATTTTCGTTTAAAGTTATCATTATTTAGATTTCATATTTGTTTTGTAAAATTAATTTCAAATTGTATATATTTTTAAACTAATAAACGAAAAAATTATGAAATGTATCCATTGAATTTTATACCAGAAATTGCTTTTTATATACTTTAAATATGCAAACCAAAATTCCAGCTAATTCAGCCAAATGGTTTTCGAGTTGATGACACTGCAACTTTCTTTGGAACTATTAAAAAAATATGTAATTTTACATCGCCATAAATCCTAAACCACTTCATGAATCGACTTCCAGTTTAATATCCTAAGATAAAATTCAAATATGGTGTATGAATTTGGCGTTGAGAAAAATTTTGAAACGTTTTAAGATGTTCATATGAATTTCACAGAATGTCTATATGAAGATGGGGTCCCCTAAATTTCTTTTACTAATATACATTTAAAGAAACCATAACTTCTTGTTAAATGGCTATTTCTGTTTTTTCTTGGAGCAATTTGGTAATTAAAATGTATGAAGATATCTTTTTTTTAATTATTTTTATACTGTATGTTACAGTTCTCACGAGATATGGATAATCAAAATGCTAACCACAAATAAAAAATTACTGAAAAAAGAATCATCTGTTATTTTTCAAATTAAGAAGTACCTTCATTTCATAAATTCATAACCAATTTTATCGACAGATTTTTTTTTTTTTTTTTTTTTAACAGCAATTATGCATTTAATAAATGAAGGAAAATTTATATATTTATCATTTTCTTTTAAATAAAATATTTGAACATTAACGGTTTAAATTTAGAAAAGAATAATTCCCTTAAAATAACCCTTAAAAAGTGAAATATATATGTTTTTAAACATTAAATAGCTATATGTCACTCGAATTATAATTTCGATTAAAAGCTCATATAAAACAATAATTTATAAAGTATATATAAAAATTTAAACTATTCTTAAAGAAAATACTCATCTTGCTTAAAGAAAAAAAAATATTATTTTAATAGCATTGATAAATTTGGTCATCTAGAAATATACTTCCGCACATTATTTAAAATTTCTTATTTCATTATACTGTTAATAAAATTATCAGAACTAAAAAGAACGAAGTTTAGTAATTCACAGAAAACGAAAAAGACGAACTAATAAAGAAATTTCAAAGTAGAAGCTTAATAAACTGAGCTCAAAAAGATTTTCCCGATAATTTAATTCAAGCTTTTCTTTCTTCTGTAATTATTCAACACAGTGTTTGAAATTTAAATTTCAGTTCAATATTGATCCGTGTTAATTTGAAATCCAAATATTTTACATGAAAAATTTGTTAATTGCTCAGTCTAAGAAAGACGATTTTAAATTGCTAGAATATTTATTGTTTTCAATTTATTTTTGATTAGTAAATCTTTGTAATGACATAAAAATAATTCATCTATGATTAAATTTACAAAACATATATTTATTTGTTATACGCTGTAATTTTTAATTTATAAAATAATCCATCTTTTTATACTCGTATTTATGACTGTTATGTCTAATTGAAACCACAATCGTAATATCTTAATGAGAGTAAATTTATATTAGAAACGTTTCAACATAAATCAGATTTCTACTTTCAAATAGAAGATTTGAACGTCAAAAAAAAAAAAAAAAAAAATGAAGCTTGTAGAGGAAAAGTCAATGCAGCGAACAATTATGAGATTTAATCTTCGTAGTTATTCATTTTCACAATAAACTGATTGTACTTTTATTTTTCAAAAGTATACATAAGTAATATATAACATTATAATATCTCTATAGATCATCCTTTGATATTTACAATCTTATTTACATCATTTAGTCTTCATAACTTTTAAAATTTTATTTACATTACTTACAGGAACTACATTTTCTGCAATTTGATTTTACCAAAAGTACTTTGTAGTTCCACCTTTCTTTTTTTCTAATAGATGGCAGCACCAATACTCTTCCTATAAATACATCTTGCATTTGCATCATTTCCTATTTGTATTTAAAGGTAGATGGCAGTACTAAATATTTCCCTTATATTTTATCACAATTTTTTACAGTAATGTCTCAGCTTTCTAACGGATTCTGAGTGTTTCATGGAAATGTAAAGTGCACCAGTCATTGTAGAGCATTTTAAATCATGTTTAACCGATTTTACTCTTTTTTTATAGTGATTTGTGTCCATTCCTTTATAGTATAAAATACAGGGTGTTTCTAAATGAATATCGGGGTTTTAACGTTTGGTAGTATTTATTGCATACAACTTAAAATTATAAGTAACACATAAAATGAAAGAGCAACTCAAACAGTTTTACCTACAAGCTTACAAGTGTTCAATGTGAACATTTTAATACCTTTCGTCACACAGTACACATAAAGTCGATAGCTCAGTTCTTCCCAAACGTCAATTAGTGTTTGTGGGGTAATTGTTGTAACAGCTGCCTCAATCCTGTTTCTTTGGTTGGGTAGGTTATAACTCAGTCTTAGGGCAGGTCAGCTGGTAGTGGAGGCATATACACTCGATCCTTTATGAACTCCAACAGGTAGAAATCACATGGCGTCAGATCGGGTGAGCGTAGAGTGGCGTTTGGGAAGAACTGAGCTATCGACTTGATTTGTGGGGTGTGACAAAAGGTGGTCACATTGAACACTTGTAAGCTTGTAGGTAAAACTGTTTGAGTTGCTCTTTCATTTTATGTATTAAGTATAATTTTAAGTTTTATATAACAGATACTACAAAGCGTTAAAACCCCGATATTTATTTAGAAACACACTGTATATTGTAGTTCTCTCATATTTTTTTTAACCTCTTTTGGGTTTTTTTTTAAATTTTATTTTGGTTATTCTATTTATTATAAATGGCACAATATTGTCATTTTTAGTGTTAATGTTGTCATTATATGAGGAAATAACATATATTTACCATGCATTATTCTTATGAAGCTCCTATGAAGAATCCATAAGATATTCATAGTATTATATTTTTGATTTTTAATTTTATGAAATTTAATTCTTGCAGTTATCCCTTCCATTGAATTTTATAATATTTCTTCCTTTGGTTCTCCGATATGTCATTTCATTTTTAATATATATACAATAAATATGTGTAGTTAGCAGCTTTTACTGTAAGCCAGTTGCAATCAACTATATAAAATTCTATGATAATACAGACAGATTTTTGTGTTAATTTGTTTCGTGTCTATGAGTCTGTGTGAAGAACTTTAGGATGTATGGAGAAAGTTATGTATGAAATTATTAACTCTCGAAGGCGTTTTTACAATTTTTGATTCGTTTTTAAACTTGCTACTTCTATTGATTTGAAGTTTACAATTTACGTCAATAGATGGCAGATTTTAAAAAATCACAAAATGACTCAATATAAGTCAATCATTTGTTTTATTGCACATTTTTTGTAAAAATAAAAAAATAAATAAAAATAAAAATTGGAATATTATTTTTTTTTTCTCTTTTTACAGCATGCCTGTAATTCATATAAATAAGGAAAAAAAAATATTCCAATGTTTGCGTTCGAAGTTTGAAAAAAAGTAAACTAATTATTTAGTTGAATTGAGTTGATTATATTGATTTACAGACAGAGTAAATAAACCCCGCTACTCAGTACCTTCATTGACGAGTTGCCACATTTGTACAAGAGGCGCCTTTATCCCGAAAAAGATAAAAAAAATCTGCGGGCGATATATTTTTTTCCATGATTTAAAAAGTTGCGAAAGTATAAAGGATAAAGTAAGGATTTGCACTCCATGAGTTTTCCAGATTTAATTTCTCAAGAAGTAATTGGCAGATTTGAATGCTTTATCGCGATTTAAGAACATGAAAAGAATGAGATTATATAAAGCTCAATTTAATATTGTTAAAGATAAAAAATATTTTACGTTGCTCGATAACATGTCAAAATTTAAGAACTGAAAAAATAATTGTCCGATTTGGATATATTTAATTTTTTTTAAAGAAAGGTAAAAATCGAATTGAGGTTACATAACGAGTAATAATTCTCCGATATCGATGTCAATGGGTCCTCAACCCTAGATAATACCGTAGCACAGTTCCGTTTTTTTAATGTATAAATAAAATTTCAGAAGTATATATATTTTAAGAAAACTTAATAAGAAAACTTAAATAGGCAAGCATCTGATATAACCCATGTAAATGCGCATTGCACGTACATTTTTATGCAATTTTTTGTTACTCACACTATATATTGTGCTGGCACAAAGATTCTTTAATTTTATTATCATATATGCCAACATCAGATTTTTTTTACAATTTTCAATAAATACAATTGAAAAAAAACTGTTAAATAAAATATTTAATATCCAAGGTGGTTCTTTTTTAATTCGATTAATTATATAATATTTCTGATACAAGATATTTTTAGTCGAGCTGGTGAAAAAATTAAAACTAACAGCTAGGTATATTATGCTTCTCGGTTTTCCCTTTCATGATTTTCATAAATGTTGTATTACAACAGAGTTCATCATGAGAATCTAATAAACGTTTATTATGAATTTAATATTTTTTTAAGGTAAAAAAAAAAGGTAAAACTCTGTTTAATAGAAAAACTGTCGATGAAGTTTTAACAAAATTTAATTATTTAGATTAAATAAGTTGTATGTGAATAAATGTTATTTGTACTGAAATGTATATATAAATATGTAATATATATATGTCCTATTCGATATATATATATATATATATATATATATATATATATATATATATACAGGGTGATTATAAATAAAACTATCCCGATATATGAACCCCTAACTATCATACCGTTCACAGAAACTGAATGAAACTTTGGTTTAAAGTATTTTGAGGTATGGGCTCAAGAATCATATGAAAGACAACAGTTAAATTCTAACATTTACTGTTACAGTGACAAAATTTCGAAATTTTCGAAAGGCAACACCTACTTTTAGGTAGATTTCGTAAGAAATACTACCTATTACATTCTCACCTAAGTTGGAAATTTGAAAAATTTTTGCAGATCTACGCCGATCATGACTCCCAGAACCCAAAACCACCCCCAGTTCAAAACTTTATATCTATCTATCTATCTATCTATCTATCTATCTATCTATCTATCTATGTCACTTTTTTCTGACCACGATAACTGGAAAAATTCTGCATAAATCTCTTCCAAACTGATACATAAAATCAAGGGTCATAAAATCTCGGTCAAGTTCGTTAATGGGCAAAATCGAACCAAGGGGGGGGGGGAAATGGGGGGACTTTTTGTAAAAACAGAAAAACCCTCATAATTTCTTTATTATTATACGTATCGAATCCATTTAAAGTTATTATTACTTCTAGGAAAAGGGCCGAAAATTTATGTATGACAGATTTTTGATATAATTAAAAATGGCCCCAAGGGGGGGAAAAGGGGGTTTTAGAAGAAAAAAAATCATAGCTTCGTCAATTCACAAGATATCAAATCCGCGTAAATTTATTATTAATCCTCTTAGTATTATCTAAAACTTTTACATTGACAAGTTTCTTATAGGACCAACCGTTATAGCAAAAAAAAATTAAAAACAAAAAAATCCCTGCCTGCTCCGCCTGCAAACAAGTTATTTTTCGAAGTAGACGGTTCCAACTCCCGCATCTTTTCGAAACTGATACATAAAATCAAGGGGCATAAAATCTCGGTCAAGTTCGTTAATGGGCAAAATCGGGGGGGATGGGGGGCTTTTTGTGAAAACAGAAAAAAAAACATAATTTCTTAATTATGATACGTATTGAATCCATTTAAAGTTATTATTACTTCTAGGAACAGGGCCAAAAACTCATGTATGACAGATTTTTGATATAATAAAAAATTGTCTTAAGGGGAGGGAAGGGGGGTTTTAGAAGAAAATATTTCATAACTTCGTCAATTCCCAAAATTTCAAATCCGCTTAAATTTATTATAAATCCTCTTAATATTAAAACTTTTATATTGACATGTTTTTTATAAGACCAACTCTTATTGCAAAAAAAAAAAAAAAAAAAAAAAAAAAAAAAAAAAAAAAAAAAAATCCTTCCTGGCTCCGCCTGCAAACAAATTTGGTTTCGAAGTATGCGGTTCCAACTGCAGCATCATCGCAAAAAGATGATTTCTTCCGCAATTCCCGACAATTAGGTGCCCCACGGTCTTCGTCTTCGAAATCTACCTGTGCCTGTAGGCCGAGCTGTCAGGGATTTTTTTTTATTGGAATGTAATCTTCATAGTGAAAAACCATTAAAATCGTTGGAACGGTACTTGTAGCACGAAAATCGCCGGCGCTAGACAGACTAAGAAAAATAGTGAAAACAACCAATAAGGACAGAGAAGCAACAGAAAACAAAACATTCCATTGTGTTTCTTTTTGTGTGTGTGTGTGTTTTTGCTAATTAAGGATAGAAAATATATATTTTTTTTTTTACACTGGATTTTATAAAAGCACATAGATTACGTAATTACTTGTCCAAAAATGCAATCCTTTTTTATTCTAGCCAATATTAAGGCCTGTAGGTTGTTTGAAAAAAAAAAGTCTGACGAAGAAAAAAGTGATCACTTTAAGTAACTCGACGTTTTTAAAAAAAATCTATATCTCTGTTTATAAATCACTTATGAAAATGAGTTTGGTTTTAAATTGAAGAAATTCTTCCTTAGATTCTTCTAGTTTTCGTTTTTTTTTTCTGCGACGCTTGGTTTATGTGATATCTAATATTTTAATCTGGCTTGTTTTGTCGATTTAACATTGCGAACTTGCTTTCTGTAAGTAAGCAGTAGCGGTTTTTATTCCAGTTCTTGGCGTTGTTTGTGTGGCGTTTTTTTTAAGCTTGGCTTGGCAGAGCGACCGCCCTGCTTGATTTGTTACTATTATATTTTTAGATTGCCGACTAACAAGACCGAAACGTATTTTCATATTAAAAACATCAATTATATATTCATATAAGGTTTTGAAATTTATTATATGTGACACTTTCGTTTTAGCCACATGTAATGAGTTAATAGCTGAAAAAATTGCCAAAGATCCCTCTACTTACAGCAAGCAGTCTTTACAATTCTTTGAATTTCAGTGAACCGCGTAGTTCGTTTACATGTCTTTTAAATTCGTGTTTTATATATATTATTTTGTTATTTTATTTATTTAATGATGAACTTTTAATCTCGCTATGGTTTATCAGCCTCAAACAAAAGCCGAACTATTCATTAGGTTTTAAGAGCAAATGGTTAATCTTTCGTCATCGGGCTACAAGCGATATAGATAGATAATTTTTTTTTATTATGCTTGAATATTATTTTTAAAATCATAATAAATGAGAAAATTGCGATACAGTTTTCAAACAAATTGCATTTTAAATAATACTTTCTTCCCTATTTTCAACGGTGTAAAAGAAGATAATAACCTGCAGTTGAAGTGAAATTTATTGATCAGCTGTTGCCGCCGTCAGTATGACGTCATAGTTACTCACGGTCGTGTTTTCCTGTCTTTATAAAAAGAATCAGTAAGTAAGAGAAAAAAAAACGGAAAGAATGTTGGCCATCAGAGCAATGTCAGACGAACATGTTGAAAGTATCCCAGAAACATAAATATCTGATCGAGACTTTTGACAGACGTTAAAAATAATTTTGGATTGAATCCCAAATATATATCTTTCTTTATTTGTTTTGACATTTCGAAATAATTCTGTCACTACTTTTGTATCAATTGAATTTTTATATCTAAAAGAAAACAAAGATTTTTTTTTCCCTTTCTTATAAATAAGAAAGATATTCTAGATTAATGGCTTTTCTGAAATAAAATTCTTTTTCAGATTAAAAAAATCATTTGATTTACTTTGTGGTGTTTTATTTTACTTATAATTTTTTTCTTTTTTTGTTTTCATATACGTTTATTACCTTTTTACTCTAAAGCAAATGAATACGGATTACTTCTATTGTCTCATGGCACTATAAATGATGGTAATTTATAAAAAAAATAGATTTTATAACATTGTTTATATATCAAGCATATATTTTCATATATCAGGGTCAAAAGATACAGGTTTTGAAGCAATTGTAAATTGTATGCTATTATAGTATATGTATAAAACTGTCAATTTAGTATTACTAGTAAATTACTGATGCTACTGTAAATGTAGGCTCATAAGCATAAAGGCGGAAACAATCTAATGATAAACAATAAACAATCTATCCAAAATGAAACATTGTTTTATAAACAGTATTTTTGGAATTATTATTCAAAACCTTTCGAAATATTAAATACCGTGAATTTTAGAATTTTAGTGCTCATTATAAATATAATAATAGTCACTAAAAAGATGTAAGAAAAGAAGTTTATATAGTTTTAAAGTAAATCATCTGATATTTGCATAATCGTAATATACTACAGTCAGTTTTATATACTCAAACCCTAATTCTGTTGAAAATTAGATTGTAGAACGTAGAAAAGGTATTCTTGGATCCTTAATATATCACTTTTATAAGAATGTGAATAGCTTTATCTTTTTATTGTGTTTTAATTATTTTTAGAATAGTGGAATTAACATTATGGAGTGATTTTCACTTACTTTTGGAATATCATTACATTTTATTGATATAAATATTTTAATCAAAATACATAAACAGTTAAAGTTATGCATTAATACACACATACATACATATAAAGATATCTTTATCTTTATCTATCTATCTATATAAATCTATATCATCTATCTATCTATCTATCTATATCTATTATCTATATCTATCTATCAATATATATATATATATATATATATATATATATATATATATATATATATATATATATATATATATATATATATATATATATATATATACTAGCTGATCCCCAATTCCTAGACACAAAATCTGGCAAAAATCTTATCGACACTGAGAGTTTTACTGTTAATTTTATAGGAATTTGCTTATTTTCAAACTAAATATTTTATCAATATGTCTCATTATTTCTAAACCAAAATTTTACTCGAACAAGAACTAAAATATTACATATTATATAAAAATATTCAGAGATATTGTGTAAAATTCAGTTTAATTTTTTAATCAGAATGTGTCTATCTTGAACTCACAATTTGACTTCCAGTCAGGAATTTTTTTCAATGGGTTAATTTTAATATTTTTTAAAACCAAAGACGTGTACCATTTTGAGAAAGAAAAGTGGTATTTTGAGTTGTATTCTGTTTCTATTTATCGGTTCTATGTATTCGGTTTCTATTTATTTAAAAAATTTTAATACAAAAAGCCAAAAATTGGCTTCAAGAGGCATAATGACAGACATAGTAGTATATTCCTACCGAAAAAAAAAAAAACAAACAGATGAGCCTGAACGCGTCGAACTTTGATGGGTAGTTATGTTAATGCAATGTCTTCATTGTATACTGAAATAAATAATGTCCCTTAGTTAAAGCAGACTACGAATAATTAAGAAGCTATCTAGAACCAAGAACCAGGAACGAATTAAGTGAGATCAAAACTTTTGTTACCTTCTTTTATTCTTTTTATGAATACGTAAACTCATCAGCATTATGGTGCCAAAATTCCCCTAGATAAAATAGAAAAAGGCGCATTCTAGTGAATTAGATGAATCAAAAAGCATGCGTAAGTCTGCTAAAACATCTGTAACTATGAATATTAACAAAATAACTGAATAATTGGTTGGAGACACAGTCGATAATGATCGAATTGATGATCTCAAAATTATATTAATTGAAAATGCATAAAAAGTTTATAAGTTATATTCAGAAATTCATTAACTTATAGATAACATATCCACACTCGAAAAGGATATAGCATCCAGTTAGGAGTATCGCGAAAATATTCCGAAAGATAAAGATAAATTGATAGACATTTAAACCACAATGTTCCTAACGAATGTAAAAGAAAACGTACTTGTATTGTAAAACGATTGTCAGACTCTTGTAGTGTATTGTCCACAGGACCGGGAGAATTAAGGAACGTAAGTAATTCTCATATAAGATTGCCGAAACGCACTATAGAGCCTTTGTGTTCCAAGTACATTCAATTCCTATAAAGATCTTTATTTCATGTTTTGAAATTTATCTATAAACCACTTACATATTTTCTGTTAACATTTTAAGATTGTTTAAGGAAAAATATTTAAACGATAGTTATTTTCTGGATTGCGTTATACAAGGAAATCAAATTTGTTATCAAAAGTGGGAGCTGCTATTTGACAATGAGAAGTTAGTACATGTTTTAATATGTGCAAGATCCTTATTTCCCTAATCTCATTCATATTCGAAAATTACACATAATTTCCAGTCGAACAGTACATCCCTATTTCAATTTGATGAGGAATTAGCATGGGGAGGTAATTTTGCTTCCTGTCCAGGACTGTACATTACCACGAAATACAAATACATACAAGCCATTCTAATATATATTTCCCTTTATATATTGTCACTATTATCATTTTCATGATGATTTGTACCAGAATATAATCACTTTTTTTAAAAACTTTTTTAAGTATACATTTTTAGCCTTACTATTGTGAGAAAATCAACATATATATATATATATTTTAACATTAATATTTTTTAATATTTTAAACTCAAACTGTCTTATTACATTTCGAAAACTTAATGTATTTATATTTAAATTGTTATTATATGACGTTAAATGATTTAAATATATATTTACATTTGATTCTATTACAATATCATGTTACACACATCAGTTAATTTTCATTGTACATAATTTCTGTTTTATATTTTTTAGACATTCAAAAAATATTAAGCACTTTTATATTTGATAAATACATTTACTGGGAGTTTTAGATACCAATACATTCATTAAAAGTCATTCTGGGAAATTCTAATACACTCTTGAAATCTAATGCATAATAGATCTATTAAATGTAAAGAGACTAAATATGTTTCAGCACGATTGAACAATATGAAAATTAAATGATTTATAATGTCAATTATCAAAGCGCGTTTTGCAATTGTTTCCCATACTAATCATTATTTACAGAAAACTATCATTTAGCGGGAAATTTAATTACTTTTTATCATTGTAAAAGCGTGCAATTTAAATCAAGTAACTGTAAACAATATTTATGATAAAATAAGTGCAGCAATCAAAGTCAATGAGAATTTATATCTCTCTAATGATAAACATTTTTCTTTGTCATCTGCTTCGTATTCAAACAATCAGTTATTAAATGCATCTTACTTTATGAAATTTGATTTCAATTGAAGGTAAATTTCAATTAGAGTAATGTTTGAAAACAAGTTGTTTATTTAGTTTAATAATAAAAGCAATATTTATTAGCCTTCATTTAATTAAATGACATTTTATGAAATTACCGAAGATATTTTTATATATGATATTTACTTTTTAACAAATTACTGGAAAATGTTGTGTTTGAATCAATTTAAGATGAATTTAAATAAAAATTACAATCAATAAATTAAGAAGTGAGTGTTTAAAGAATGTATTGTTAAAATGTATTGATTTTTACAAACATAATAAAAAATTATGAGAACAAGCGTTTTATATAACAATTAAGTTTAAATATATAGACAAATATAAAGTATGTTAAAGCATTTTATGTTCAGTTTGTATTGCTTTGATGTAATTTATATATATATATCTATATATATATATAGAGAGAGAGCTAAATTACGACAAATGTAAGAAATTGTAGATTTCACGATGACGAACAACCTTTCTATTGGAAACAAAGGTCATTGAATTAACACTAAAAATACAATGACTAAACTACAATCTGAAAAAGGTATCATTCATAACTTTAACTAAAATATCGGTATTTAAAAACAATTTTCAACAGAACTTCGTTTCTTTGTTTAACTAACAATGATACCATAGAAAAATGATGGAAGTGTGCAACATTTCAGTAAATGAAGCCATATGAACTGTCAAGTATATTTGTAATTATGGATAGTAAGTTTCAACGCTTTTTGGTTAAGGATGGTAGTTAATTCTACAAATTACTTTGATCTTTACGTTTCACACAACAAGTATTTCATTTATTATTTTGATAAAATATCTTCATGAATGAGCCTGAATTGGATTTCGGTGTAACAGAAGTACGCTATATTTCCGATAAACATAAAATCCCAAATTAATGAGCATAAAATCCCAAATATTCCTCGGGAACGTGTTTATGATCCTGGAGGAATATTCACCCGCGGCATCTCCTGAATTCAACACTGTCTAAAATAGCTTTACTATTCCCCAGGATTACTTTAAATATATGTCATTTTGCTACTGTAATCTTTTTTTTTCTTTTCAAAGAAATATTACATTATTCCACAGCTCGAATAAAAATAAATTTCCTGGCAGAGTGGTCACGTGCGTCGTTATAATAACTGTAAGTAAAGCGTGTTACTTGAAAACCGATGCTGGAACCTTTCTTTCTTTTTCTTCGTTGCGTTTCAGAGAAAGAAAAAATCTATGGCCTGATTTTCTATAATATACATTTTTAAAGTTATTTCCTATATATTTTTAAGATAGTTCGGGTGTTAAAATTCTCAAAAAATAAATTTATTGTAAATAAATTACAACAATGTTAAATAATAAAAAAAAAGGAAACCGTATCTTTCTACGATGAATAAATCAGCATATATGGCAATTTTTGTGTTGAATTATCAGGATTTCCTGGCCCGTACATAAATCCTTATGTACACTTATCTCAGAATGGATTTTTTCATAATTTGTTATGTTTAAAAGGATATAGCTAAAATTTTCTTCTAAGATATGTGTATGAAATTATATATATTTTCTTCAGTTTTTTTTTTTTTTTTTTTTTTTTTTGTTATTTTTTTTAATAAATTGCCTTCATGGTTTTTAATTTCATGTGAAAATTTTTAAACTATATTCTTCAAAGTAAAAATCACTGTAAAAAATCCAATTTTTTTTATATAATTTTTTTTTTTATGAATTCTTTAAGTAATCTTTTTTACAATACTAAAGACAAATTAAAAAGAAATCTCTTCTGCACCTAATTTTGAAAAAAGTAATGAAATTAAACAAGAGTTATATAAAAAATTATGAAGTTTAAAATTTAAAATTTATTATTTCTTTTAATTTCAGAGTTTTCAAAATCTATCTGAAAACTAATTATTATACCAAAACAGATTTCAGGTTAAACAAAATTCATATGAGAATTACTATAAATGAAGTAAAGACATTTTTGATGCCCGGACACCCTGAAATTGATTTCCGAAACTGTGCTCCATACAGCAGTATATATATATACGATTGTCTGAATAAGATATTAAATAAAAATTGATTTATAAGATACAACTGACGAATTTCTGCTATATGGAGACTTAAAAAAATCGCCAATAATTTAAAAAAGTTCTGTCTGAATTGCGAAGTAACATTATTGAGAATAAGAAAAAAATACTTAAAATCCAGCTGAAAGTTTGTTTTTGAATTGTTTTCATGGGGAGATCAAAAGCGGCTGCAGGTTTAAAAATCGATGAAAGACTCGAATTGTTCAGTTCAGTAAAAAACAACTGAAATAAATAATAAAATATTTTGAGCCTCAGTTAAACCCAGACGTTTTCGTCTATCCGCTACCAAATTTGCATACTTTTACGTGCGATAGATTTCCCTAAACATCTCCGTAAAAAAAAAACCCTTTTTTTTTAAATAACACTAAAATAACACTATATTTCTCGTATTTATCTCTAGAAATAACACTATATTTCTGGTATTAATCAGTAAAAATAGATATATACGTTTCACTACAATAAATCTGTTTTAAAAAGTGAAATATAAGTGTGGTATTTGATTAACGTGTGTATGAAAAGATAATGTGAAAAGGAAAAACATCCGTCCATAACACCGAACTGGACACTTTGAATTGACAGTGAACATATCCTTAAAATTTCAGTTTCAATGTAACAATTTTAATAATTCTATAGTTTATTTAAATGATCAAGATAAAATTATAAAATGAAAATTCCTTAATGAATTAATAAGAAAGTTGTGTGACAATATATATATATATATATAAACTTAATTTAATCTTGCAGAGATATCTGACTTACATAATAAATTTTTATACAAATTTTTGCATGCTGTAAATTATTATTATTTCATTTTATGTAACTATTGAAATTTGTATATCTCAAAATACAAAGTAAATAAATATTGCATTGTAAATAGAATTAAATTCAGAAAATATTTCTTATGTTGTTGACATTGAAGTATTTTAAAAGAATTCTGTCAAAATTGTTTTTGAGAAGTTAACTAGAAAATGAAACATATAAATAATTAAATAACGAAACATCTTTTATGAGATAAACAATCAAGTTTACAAGAGGACATTTTATTTCAATGCAAACATCAAAAGAATTATCAGCGTAAACATTGGAAGTACATTTTGGTTTATGTGTTTTGTCATTGCAAGGTAAACTTCAATCAAGGTGTTTACCGACAGCTGTTTTATGTAAAATATAATTTATTTTGTTTTAGTATGTATGGTAATTCACATAAGTACTGCGTTATGAAGTGTATTTCTTTAAAATTAGTTCGTAATTTTCCAAAATATTGTTAATGATTTTGCGAATTGTATGTTTATTATTTTATGAGCTTTACTGCTTAATAAATAAAATTTTAAATTGTTAGTACATGTTAGTTGTACTTTTTTAAATGCACGATATAGCATAAAATTTAATGCAGATGCTTAAACTTTACGCATTATCATTTCGTTAAAATTTCGTAGACTGTCAAGTGTAGGGGGAAAACGTAATCAATCACCCTCTAATAAGTCTTACAAAAAGCATCGTATAAAACATATGACTTGCACCCCATTTGATCAAAAATGGCATATTTTCAATATTTCCACCTGAACTGAAATTTTGCTTAGGGGATCGTCTGCATATAGATGCTGGGTACTTACGTATTATCTGGGCCAGGAGATTGATCCGCAAAACTGGTTGCAAAGTACCAATCTTGCTTACCGTTGCCAATCATGTTCAAAACAGTAATTTACTATTATTAAATACATAACATTGTTAAAATTGGTAAATAATATAAAATAAATAAATAAATAAATAAAATGTATGGTGCACAATGGGAGATTTCAGCTGCGCATTCCTAGGATCTTTTTTTTTTCTTTTTTAGATACTCCATTAATGAATAAAATATAAATATTTTATTTGACAAATTTAATAAGATAGGTATAAAAAGGGTAATATGAGCAGTAAGAAACAACGTTTTTATACACATTTCAGCAAAATTACATTAAAAAAAAATGTAGGATCACAGTGAACTTGCAAAAAAGACCGAAATACACGAAATTCGTTAATGCGTCGATCATTGTACCGCATGTAAGCTCGCTTCGCGAACATGGAAACGAAAAAAAAAGCACTGGATGCAGCAACCTCGTTGTATTGGAATCCATTCAAAAATACAAGAAATTCGTTAATGCCGCGATCACTGTACTGCATATATGATCGCTTCCCAAACATGAAAACAAAACTAAATAACTGAATGCAGAAACTTCGTTGTATCGGAATCCCTTAAAATACATGAAATTCGTTAATGTTGTGATCACTGTACCGCATGTATGATCTCTTCACCAACACGAAAACAAAAAAAAAATCTTTGATGCAGCAATGTATTGGATCCACAAAAATGCATGAAATTAGTTATTGCGGCGATCACTGTACCGCATGTATGATCGCCTCGTTTACATTAAAACCTGTAAACAAACGAACAAAAAAAAACATCACTGGATCCAGCAACCTCGTTGTATTGTAATACCCAAAAATACAAGAAATCCGTTACTGCCACGATCATTGTACCGCATGCATGATAGCTTCGCGAACACGAATAATACAACAAAATAAATCACTGGATGCAGCAAACTCGTTGAATTGAAACTACCAAAAATACACGAAATTCGTTAATGCGGCGAACACTGTACCGTATGTATGATCGCTTTGCGAACATGAAACAAATTAATTAATCACTGGATGCAGCAACCTCATTGTATTGGAATAATAATTTTAAAAAATACTCGGAATTCGGTAATGCCACGATCACTGAGCAATAGTTTGAGTAATTCGGAGATCTGAAGAAACATTAGCCATGGTCCGGTTCGAGTCTTCATCAGGTAAATAACAATTATAAAGGAAACAAGCCATACGCGACAAAATCAACCATCACAAAAAATAACCAGCCTACTTGCATTAAAAACTCGAAGATAAATGAGCACTTACGTGTCGAGATCAGGAGCGAGGGGAGCGAGGCTAATAGTTAATTTCCCCCTCCCTATCTCCTATTTTCATATTTTCCCACCTTCTGTATTGGGATTTCTAAATGGATTAATCCACCCCATTGTACTTCACTCTTCAAAAGAGCCGCTAATTGCAGTTATCATGTAGAAAGAAAAAAATAATAAGGGTTACTATAATTAGTAATATTGGGGCCATGCGTGACGCAATTGGTTCAAACCTGGCCCGGATAATACGCAGGTACCAGATATTGTACCAAATATAATTTTTTTTTCATACATCTAATTTTAACATCAAAATATATTTTCTTCGGTAAAATGTACATTTTGATACTAAAATTTCAATTAATACAATTTTTGATTAAGTTTTACATTGTTTCTTACATCCATTTTTGAACTGAAAATAAATTTAATATAGCGACTATAAATAAGATAAATGTAGGCACAATCCATAAAAATTTCTATCAAAAAAATTCAGCTTGATTGAAAAAGAAATATATTTCTTTCCCAGAAAAGTAATCTTGAAAGGAAACAAACAGTGTAATAAACTACCATTTCAATTTTTTTAGATTGAATGACTACTTTTTAAATTTCTTTTAAGTTTTTTTCGTCGACTTTTTTTCAACACAGCGATTATGTAGCACATAACTGTTTTATTATTGTCATTATTTGCTGTAGAAACAAAATTAGTTTTTCACGTGTCTTTCGGTGTTATACAGTTGTATTGTGAAAGAAAATGAAATAAGAAACCTTTTTAATATCTGAAAATATTTTCCTTTTTGAAGACGAGTATTTTACTTATCGGCAAAGAACCATACCCTCTTGAAATACATAAATCTACCTTAACATCTACCAATCGCTTGTTTTCTAAGAACTTCTGTTAATCATTCCAGCCCGAATCACAGATTAACATTAACATAGTCAAGAAAGGAGAGTCTGTGGTCGATATTTAAATCACCCTACCTTAAAAGGTTAAATGTGTCAGCGCGCATTATTATTAAAACTTGTTTTCTCTTCTTACATGCATGGGCATATCTATTACATTTCACAAGTTTCTTTCGCCGACATTTCTCCCATCACAACGATTATATAACATATAAGTGTTTTATTACTGCGAAAAATATTAATTTTCGATAGGTTTTAAGAAGTTATATCTACTAATGCAATGTAGATGACATCGCTATGACAGGACATTGCTAATCAATGTCATTATTAGTTTTCCTCATCTCTGTAAAACTTCCAATTTGTAACTTAAGCTGTTCTTGCAGACGCACATTAATTTCTAGAATATCTGTGAAATGAAGACGTAGCGTCATATAAAAACGGTAAAAAGAACAGAATCAAACTGATGGGTTTGCTGTGCCCAAAAACGGATAACGATGGATTAAAAAAATACCTACAATAATATTTCTATAAATGAAACCAGTCTCATACAAATTTCACCGTGCGGTTTTGCATTATGTCCAAAATTACAGTATAATCTTTTTTTTTATATGAAAATAATATATGAGTAATGGATATTACCACTAATTATCTATTCACTTTATCATAGAAGATAGGTGATCCAAAGATGACCAAAGTTAAGCTTTGAAGATTTTCTATAATTTTCTGATTGCGTGTATGTGGCTGAATTTTTTTTTTTGTAAAAGTTTAAATGTACCTCTAACACATACCATGTATACTTTTCATTTTAAAATAAAATTTAATTACTTTTATAATACAATTTCGAAATTGTAGCTTGTGGGCCACCTTTGGCGCACAGTCTTCCAAAGGTGGCCCATGCATTGAAATCACTTTTAAAATGTGAAAAAAAAATACTCGGCAAACAATTTTACTTACTATTATGTTCTGCGTTCGTTCATTTGATATATTTAGATTTTTATTCTTAATCTTCTTATCTGATGGCACAAAAAGACCTTGAAGCACTTTTTGTGCACGGTAGTTCATGGATTTTCTTCTGGGAGTTATTAACTTCTTTTGAGTGATATCTAGTACTAACAATAAATGGTTATATTTTTTTCAGATATTTATGTAGAAATATATGTAGATATATTTATTTTGAAAATCACCCTTACTACTCTGATTTCTACATATTTTTTCTGAGGTGGTCACCTTGGGAACATGCGTATTGTTGCCATTTTCACGACGTAAAATTATTAATCTGATACATTTCTTAGAATTGTAGTAAATATAATTAACGAGAAGGAAATAAGCATTCAGAAAACGTATCATACCTCAAAGTTCTAGGAATTTAAACACGGTAAATTAAAATATCGTCTTACCTGTAAATTAGAACGACTATTACTAAAATGTGAAATCACTACATAAAATGTTGGAGGATAAAAGTGAACACTTTAAATGTAGCCACGTTCACTGCATATACATGATTGGCAATGTAGTAGCACCATTTTGTGATTAAAAATTAAATTAATTCTACTTTTGAAGTGTAGGCTACCTTGGGGTCACTGGTCCCCTTTGTTTCACCCACCTTATACACTTATGTTGATCCGCCATTTTACCGAAAAAAACCATAAAACATTAGTTATACTAAAACTGCATTTTTACTAAACTGTGTTTAAAATCTGTATTTTTACTTACCCATCATACGTAGTATAGGGTAAGTCTTGTAATCGTTTTGAAAAAATTACGGATTTACACGTTTCAGACACTGGATATTCCGAAAAACATATTTTTAGAAAAAAAGAAATGTTGCCGTCCGTCTGTCTGTGTGTCTGTAAACGCTCTATCTCCCGAACAAATTGTGATAGAGACTTGAAATTTGGTATGTACTTAGTATGTAATAATGGGAAGAAGCTTATTGAATTTCAGTAACTTTAATTCACCGGAACTATTTTCTTCGGAATCTCGAAATAGTTGTTTTGATAAAAGGTATATAAAAATTTTCGAAATTGTTTATTTTAAGGAGTGAATATAAAAGAAAATACAAAAACATAAATTATGCAAAAAGAATGAAATCGATCGGATAATGAGTTACCGAGATATTTGTAATAATATTTTCCACACACTTCAAATTTTCATGACCCTGTATTTCATTCAAATTTCAATTCAAAGATATATTTTAATTGGAAATGAGACGCTTAATCCAACGCAGGAAACCGTTAGTTAATATGATTATCAATTTTGGAGTTATAAGGCTGTTTCTTTTACGCAATTATTAGCAATATATCATTTAAAGTTTATGACGGCCATGATATTATTCGAATTGCAATGCATTTTCTAAATAGTTTAATATGTTTTATTTTCATAATTTATATTATGCATATGCATGATGGGTAAGTATTACGGTGGTCCCCAACAACTAGTTTATTTTGCAGCAATAGAGAAACTATTTTTGAAGTTTATTCTTTCGTGTAAGAGAAGATTCCAAAAAGATGTTTTCGGATGATGCCATTATTCAAGTTTCGTTTGAAATATTTCGCATTGATGTAGCGTTTTTCAAGAAGGACACAGAAACGATTTTAGTATTTGTTTAATGGTTTTAGCTATAACTGAATTATAAACTAATCATTTGACAAAAATAGCTATAGTTAAAATATTTATATTGTTATTTTTTTTCTTACGTGCTGTATATACTAACGTATAATTCGACTTCAAAATTCGAGATAAATAACATGTGATTCTTTTTCAAAACTAGGATATGCGTGTAATATTTGTCGCTTTATTTAATTGCGGAATTGTTTGCAAATTTTGAAATTAAATAAGGCAAAAGAACTATTCGAAAATACTGGAATTCAATTTGAAGGGCATGTTATTTTTCTTGAATATTGGGGTCAAAATACATGGGAGCATTTTTTTATTTTTGCCGAACTATCAATTTATAGTTAGCTACTGACAAATGTTCTAAGAAATGTATGGAAATCGCTTCGCTAATTATCAGTTATAGGTACGTCAATGTCAGTGGTTTTACTTGTGATTTTTTTTTTTTTTTTGGAAATTGCGTAGCTATTGTATTTTTTTTATTATTTTCCAAGCAATTAATTTATAGTTTCTCTATTGCCACAATTGTTTTAAAAATTTATTTATATCGCTTCAGTATTTCCCGAGAAAAAAGTACATCCTTGTCAGTTATTTTAAATATCGTTTTGCATCAGATGCTGCCGTCATAACAAGTGAGTACTTAGTTTATCTCCTAAAATTTTACTAGTTAAAACTTTTAATATCACTTTTACAATATAACGAGTTTTAGATAGATATAAATATATATATATTTAAGACTTTTCAAAATAACCGTATGAAACCGTTGTTCTCATGTTTCTCCAGACTTGAAATGTTTCAAACGAGGGAGAATCTTATGAATCCCGATATTAAATATTACAGTAACAAACATTTTAGGATTATACTGTAATAAGCATTTACGTCATATGTGTTTTCAATGAATAACAAACATTCTGTGGAATATATGAATTTAATTTCATAAAAAAAAGTCTTTTTTGTTCTTTTTTTCTTATTTAAATTATTCGTTTTATTAAGTAGTATATTTCACCAAATTCTTTATTTATGTCAAAATGAATTGTGATACGGTCAAATGAATTCTGTAAAACCACGAACCATCTGATGTTACCTCGATTCATGTATTTTACTAACAAAGAGTATATGTGTAATTCTCAAAAGAAGAGTAGTAATTTTGCGTCCCAGAGGTCTTTTGGACGTATATTTATTATTATTATTTTTTCATTTTATTACTCTAAAGGACTTTAATAATTTATTAAAATATTTCCACATGCATTTTTCAATCCGACAGTTAATTAAAAAAAGATTAAAATAACTCGAACGAAGGTGAATTTTCAAAAACATTTTAATATACTTAATTGCTAAATTGAGAACCTTCATAAACCAACATTCCGAAATCAGCATTCCAGCACAAATTTGTTTTAGTATATATATAACCCCTTAGATATATTGAGAGTACGGGAAAAACAATGTTTGTAGCATTTTAAAAATATACAGAATGCGAAATATTTGTTTGAAAGAAGGCATTTTTAACTTGTTTTGGTTTGTAATTTTAATTTGTTACCTTTAAGAAGCATTAAATTACACTTTATGCCTGTTTATGGCAATACATTTTTTTCTTTTTTTTTTTGTAATTTTTGAAATTTAATAAGTTACCTTTCAGCGTTAAAACACACTTTATGCCATGTTTATGGCAATACATTTTTTATTTCGTAATTTTTGTAATTTTATAAGAAGAAAAACAAAACAAATGGGTGTATTTTTTGCCACCGCCTTCTTAAAATAGGGGTCTTCAGTCTTTTTTTCCCGAAAGTCGTTTACCACCACAAATTTCGATAAGTAATCTCCGCCTTATATACCTTCAAAGTTTCTGTAATAAAATAGAGACTTTTTTCTTTTATTTAATAATAGTTTGGTGTCCAGATTGTAAGGTTGTAAAATTTATGACAACAAGCTTAAAAATTCTTATGCCCGGTTATAATTGAATTTCTGTTCCTATCGGAAATTGAAACCCTGCGTTTATATTAAAATCTTTTTTTTCCACTAAATCCGGTTATACTTTGTAGTACTCACACAATTAATGGTCCTAAAACACCTTATACATTGGTTTTCATTAATTATTCTTAATGAAAAGTATAACTATAATGCGGAAAAGCTTTTACTTTCTTTGAATACTAAACCGTATCATTGTCGAATGGAGATAAATGTTATTTTTACGTAGTACACCGAATCGATTTTTGCTTACGTCAATAATGTTCTGCAGCATAAAGGGAATAAATGCTCCATTTTACTGAAATAGTCTCGAGATATATTTGAATCTCAAAGAAAGATTTTCTTTTTAAATTTTCTATGGGAATTAGAAATAAAAGAAAATAGGTTACTTACTTCAAAATTAAATTAATCTTGTAACAAATTTTGGTTTTCTAAGTTAAATAAGACATTTGAGGACAAAAATTTAAACATTGTACTACAAAAATTATATTAATATTTGATTAATATTCTTAATCATACTTCAGTGTAAAATATGTGTATTAAACCTCTAATTCTTTTTTTTATGTGAAACTAAAGTATGTGCTGAGACATACCGGGTGGTTCAAAGTTCGGTGCGAAAGTAAAACGCAATAAAAAAATACACAAGTCGGAGAGACGTCCGATTTGCAGATAAATATTCAGCGTGGTACGGGATTTAGTGAGACACACAAAAAATATTTCAAATTCTCGAGAATAGAGGGCGCTGCTGCTACAAATATTTAAGCGAGGTAATGATTTTGAAATGAGAAATTTTATTTCAGAATGATTTACTGCTTCAAATACACAATATGTCACGTCCAGATTCCAATACTGAGTGCAGTCGCGGTATTAAGCCTGTTACAACATGGAACAGCATATGAACTGGAATGGCTGCTACCTCCTGTCGTATGGCATCCGTATCATTTTTGTAGCCAAATATTGTGATGTGTGCGCAATATGGAATTATTTCATTGAATTATCTGCAGCGGCGCCCTCTATTGTCGAAAATTTAAAAAAAAATCGTGTTATACAAAATATCCTACCATGCTGAATATTTATCTGCATACCGCCTGTCGCTCCGACCCATAGATCATTTTATCGCATTTTACTTTCGTACCGAACTTTTGAAACACACGGTATATTATATACAGTGTAACTCTTTGTATACAGTGGAAGTAACTCTGCAGACAACCTAAATAGCAGAAGAACCCACGCTGTTCAATTTAATAAAGAATTTATTCTGAAAGTAAACGTTTTTATGAACCTCAAAACGTTAATTTTTTTAGCATCAATGTTTTTTGGGAACTGAATATTGGCGTAAATGCGGAAAGAACTTCTAAACATGCACATTTAATATATTATTCGGAAAAAATAAATACTGTTGACTGGCGTAATTAACCCCTTTTTTGCCAAAATTTAACAAAATTTTTATTAATAAATGCATAGTATTTTTTAAACTTGAAAATTAATGATAAATATTCCAAAATTATTTATCTAATTTTTATAACTACGTCCAAACATTTGTACGATTTGATTTATCTTATAGCTAGTTGAAATACATAGCTATGCGAGCGAAAAATTACGGAATAATTGCGACAGTAATTAGAACAGCTTTGCTTAATTACAACAGACAGTTTCGTAAACGGGTACAAAAACCTTAGATCGAAAATGCAAGGAACTTTTCTGCTTTTAAGAACAGATGTTTCATAATAGGTTTTAACATTTAAAACGGAATAAAGTGTAAGAATAGTAGACAGTAAACAGTTTATTGATTCCCAGTTGCGCAGCAACTCCACTCCCTGTTTATTAGTATCTGTGTAACACATCGTAGAGAAGCCTTGCAAAAAAGTGTAACAATTAATGTTTAATGTTTAATATTTAAAAAAAAAATATTTTTTAAATGTACTAGTTTGAATAAAAACGCAATGTTTTTATTTTTAGTTGAATGCATTTTTTTTTATTTTTTATAGTGCATTAAAAAAATTATAATTGTGTCGCTCTGATTGTATCGTAGCTGAAATTTGCAGATATCTGATATTCTTCTATTTTGCGACAGATTCTTAAATATAAAATATACTTTCATGCTTCATTAAGACAGTTACATTGATACTTTACTGCAACGTATCTATTCATTTTAAGCTGGTAATTTTTAATCAACTAATCTAACGAAACTCTGTCAATAGTAAGCGGTATTTAAAATCGAAACATTATTTTTACTTATTAGTTGCTGAAACAATACAAAAGTACTTAAAAAATATTGTCAAAATGAATTGTGATACGGTCAAATGAATTCTGTAAAACCACGAACCATCTGATGTTACCTCGATTCATGTATTTTACTAACAAAGAGTATATGTGTAATTCTCAAAAGAAGAGTAGTAATTTTGCGTCCCAAAGGTCTTTTGGACGTATTTTTAAAAATACAAAAGGAAAAGGTGATTTAAACTATCAACATTAATCATAATCAGTTAACATATAATCAGTGATTTGCTTATGGAAAAAGAAATATATTAAAATATTTTTTTAAGCAAATTGTATTCTTTCACTCAATTGTATGTTCCCAATCACACTTGTAGGAACGAAAATGGTTTTTCCATGTGTTTATAATTTATCTTTATAAAATCCATAAAAGATATT
Source organism: Maratus michaelseni (assembly GCA_963931845.1). Classification (NCBI taxonomy): domain Eukaryota; kingdom Metazoa; phylum Arthropoda; class Arachnida; order Araneae; family Salticidae; genus Maratus; species Maratus michaelseni. The sequence goes on along the minus strand of OZ007591.1, from coordinate 297,853,978 downwards.
TTACTATACTGATCAGACCGCTCAGAATAGGAACCAAGTCTGTATAGCATAGATGTTCCCTCCTGTCACCTTTATTGAGGCTTAAAAACATACAAAATCGACGCCTGTAAGCACGACAGAGGGCGGGGGGGGGGGTAAACAGTAGATAAAGGAAAAAATGAATAAATGAATATAACGGAAACAATATTTCTAAAAAAGACAAAAGTTCAAAATAATATTACTGCCGGAGAATACAAAGTTCTGATCCGTCAATGGGCAGTGAATAAGGGGGAATCCTAGTCCTCAAATAAATATTTATCAATTTAAAAATATTAATATTATATGCATTGAAATAAATTAGGACACAACTTGTTCTCTAGTATTGGCATCCTTCTCTCATATTACTATAAATATGTCCCTATTTCCACAGTAAACAGCAGCACATGCATTAGAAATGTCCAGAATATTTTGTATAAGGCTACAGTAAGAAAACCATTTCGCTTTTTACTCAACAACATTACTCATACCTTACTCATATCTTTAAATTATTGTATCGTAATAGGTGACTTCATTACCTATCATTATTAGAAATGTATTTCGAAAGATATTTAGCCATTGAAAACATATTTAAACATGATTATTTTTGTACAATGTGATGTTCAGAAGTATTTCATAATTTCTTTCACAATAATTCCCACATAATTTAAATATATAAGACTATGATCTGAATCTACCTATAGTATATGTAGGTATTATACAATAAAATTAATCTGATGCAATAAAATATTTAATAAAACAAAATTAAGACATTAAACACAATAAGAAAAGTTAAGATTAGGTAAGGTGTTTTTAGAAATATTAATGTTTGCTCAGAAAAAAAAAAAAAAAACACTTTTCAGAGACTGGTTCATCTAGGAGTTACTTAATTAATAAGATTGCAAATTGAGATTTTTATCACTGGTTTTGCAAACAACCTTCTTTCATCGCAAATTTTTACAGTTTTTGTATATCCCAAATATCGTTTATATAATTTTATTTATCCATCATACGTAGTATAGGGTATGTCTAGTAATCGTTTTGAAAATCGAAAAAAAAAATTTGACGGATTTACACAATTAAGACACTGGAGATTCCGAAAAACATATTTCTAGAGAAAAAAATGCCGTCCATCTGTATGTGTGTGTGTGTGTGTGTGTCTGTATGTGTATCTGTATGTGTGTATGTAAACGCTCTATCTCCCGAACAGATTGAGATAGAGACTTGAAATTTGGTATGCACTTAGTATGTAATAACGGAAAGAAGCTTATTGAATTTCAGTAACCTCAATTATCCGGATTTATTTTTTTCGGACTCTCGAAGTATTCGTTCTGATAAAAGGTATATATATTTTTTCGAAAATGTTTATTTTAAGGAGTGAATATAAAGGACAATAAAAAAAAAAAAAAACATAAATTTTGCATCAATAATAAAGTTGATCGGAAAATTAGTTGTCGAAATATTTGTAATCATATTTTCCACACTCTTCGATTTTTCATGGCCCTGTATTTCACTCAAATTTCAATTCAAAGATATATTTTAATTGGAAATGAGACGCTTAACGCGAAGCAGTAACCCGTTAGTTAATATGATTATCAATTTTGGAGTTATAAGGATGTTTCTTTTATGTAATTCAGTAATAGAGCATTTAAAGTTTATGACGTCATCAAGCCATGATTTTATTCGAATTGCAGTGCATTTTATAAATAGTTTACACATGTTTTATTTTCGTATTTTATATTATGCATATCCATGATGGGTAAGTATTACGGTGGCACCAACGACTAGTTTTTACATGTACTGTTTTCGTAAATATCCCGTAATATTTATAGTTTTAAAACTTTTCGATCTGCCAATGTTTTGGTTTAAACTTTCGTAATCAGAATACGATATATAGTGATGTAAAAGCAAATACAAATATATAGAGTAAGGAGCTCATATTTGTACCCAAAACGTTTTTACATTCATACATTTCAAGCACTGATATAACATCAAACATTTATTCAATTTATTTCGGTTGAGCATAGTGAGCATTAGGTTACATTACATTCACATATTTCAGATAGTATCATTGTTAAAAAAAAAAAAAAAATGCTGTCACTATATTGCAAGGAAAGAAAATAAAATAAAGGAAGCATATTTTTTCGAATAAATAAAAAGCAACTTTGTAATTAAATAATTAATTAAAGTTTTATTTAGCGTGTGACAAAAGAAAATAGGTTAATGGCTTTCGTTAATCCCTATGACAAAAAGGAAAAAAGAAGCAATTATCAGCACATTAGCTCGTTAATATTCATACAAGAAATTTCCATGTCAGCGGTCTGTTCTTTTGATAAATTTAATTTTAAGCGTATGAGAAATAATATATGTTGTGTTGATAAGCATAAATTAATTTATGTTTTCACAATGTCATTAGGAATTAGAATGGTTCTGGTTGCACGTTTTCTTAATTTGGTTATGCAAATAATTCGACATAAATAAATATACTTATTAAATGCCTCTTTTTTTTTTTTTTTTTTTGTCAGAACTTTGACGAAATGTCCTACTTAGAAAACAAATACTTTACACTTAGATACTAAAATATAGAAAATTTTCAAAATTTGTTTTTCATGTAATGCGTAAACTGCTTCTAAATGTATGCAATATATGTGTATTACTATTTACCCTTTATAAAAAAAAAAAAAATTCTACTGCGTTCTTTACAATGGGTATATCTCTTTTTAATTCCCATTTGGTATTTTCACGGTAAACAGTAAGACATTAGTGAAACGGTGTTCATATATAATTAATCAATCGTAAGCTTATTTTCGAAAGAACATTTTCTAAAATTCCCATTATGGATACATTTTTATGATATTAATGTCTAATAAATAAGATAAATTTATATTATACATTATTTTCGGTTTAGTAAAACTTACATCCGACTGATGTAACATATTCCAAATAAAATATTCGAGAATACATTTCTGTTTCACAGCTTTGATTTATTTTAAAATTAATCTTATTTTAAAATCAACTCCAAAGATCCGCTGATCTGAGTTCTACACATTAGTAATACTCGTATGATAGCCCCGATGAATAAAACAGGACGATATATCTTCCAGATACTTAACGACCTAAATTGTAATTATTTTTCCAATTTTATTTTTGTTTGCAAATTATAATATGTTATGTTTTTATACCATTTTTGTACAACATATTTTATAATAACAATAAAAAGTGTACGATAATAAAGATATTTTTTCATATAAATATACACAAATTTGTTAGTTTTATTCGTCAAATAACTTGTTCTTTCACAGAGAGGTTTTGCAGGATGTAATTAATGCATTTTTTAGAAAATTATTTAACTGTTTTTAGGTAGCTTTCAATACAAAAAAGTATAAATCTACCTATTGCAGCCGTTCGGAGGAAAGCAATTCCGGAAAATTTAACAGATCCCAAAACCAACCTCTATTCAAATGTTGATTTATATATATATATATATATATATATATATATATATAGATAACATTCGTATATTAGATAACACTCGTATTTATTAAGCAATTTGGATAAAATTAATTGTGTGCATTAAGCTCACCATTGTCTCGACCAAGTTCGTTGGCCAGCTTTGTCCGCCATCTTGTTTCCAAATGGCGGCCATGGAAAAATTGAAAAATTAAATAAATATACAAAAAAGTTAAATATTCAAATTTATTCCAGAGCAATTTTTATTTTACCTCTATCTTAAAAAATGGCTGAGATGGAGCAGTTTGAAATTCCAGGGTGGCTGACATTTTTAAACAAGACAGCACATTACAAAAAACCAACGATTAATTTATGAGTTTTAGCATAGCTGCCAACTTTTACGCTTTTTTCCTACCACTAAAATTATATAGTAAATTATAGTTTTTTAAACCGCCGAAATAATGTGATTCAATAAGGAAAAATTTTCTATTAATTCTTAGTGGTAGCAAAAAAGCGTAAAAGTTGGCAGCTATGGTTTTAGTGAACGCGATTTCTTTCATTGTTGATTATCTTTCATTGTTGTAATCATTTTTCCAATCATACGCATAAAACTATATATTCATATCCGTTAGCGACAAATTCTCGCCAGGCTTGACGACACTTGGCGAAATATTGCCAAATTTGGCGACCAAACATAAGTTTTCATAAATGAAGCCAACTTGACTATATTTGACTAATTTGGCGAATTTCTTATTCCAATTCAGTATTAACGAATGTTCTGTAATCCAGTTCATACCATTTTAGCTTGCTGTTTCGAGTTACATTCGCTAAAATTTTAAAACATATAGGAAAGCTATATTTTCCTCCCGTTACAGGCCGAAAGGACTTTTTTCAAATAAGATTGCTGTGTGAACCTTTATTGTTTTTGCATTATTTAAATTTCTACAGATATGAAATTATAAGCAATAACGGGATAGAGATTTTTCTTTATTTATGTTTTTTACTTTTCTTTAGCTATATTATATTATATTGTAAATTTGTGAGTGTGTGAGTGTGTGTGTTGCTGAATGAAGAAACATATAGTTTCCTTAGTCAAAAGCTATGGAAAAACTTATCTTTTCTATATATTTTTTTATGTTTGTATTTTTAGATCTAAAATACTAATAATCGTTTCATAAATAAATGTATTAAAAAGGCATTCAATGACTTATTTCCTACATTTCAATAAAGAATTTGTCAGTATTTTCTATGAATAATTCAATCTGGTGACGTTATCCCATTGATACACAGCAGCATTCGCGAGATTCTAATGGGATCGAACTTCGGAGTGTTAAGAAAATATAATGTTTACTAAGAAAAATAATAAACATTTTGTTAATTAATTTAATATACAGGGTGTCCGAAAAGTCTGGAAACGGACAAATAACTCGATAAATATACATCGGATTGAAAAACGGCAAAATGCATGTTCAATATTTTTGAAAAATCTATTTAGGTATATGAAAGTTGCACCCCGGGGGGAAAGGGAGGCAACTTTGAAATCATAAATGATGACCCCCATTTCTTATTGCAGATTCGGATTCTATTGGAAAAAATACACAACTTTTGTATTGAACATTTTCTTCGAAACATTGTAGATGGCGCTGTAAACGTGTACAATGCTGCGAGAATCATTACCATTGCAATGTCTGGAAACGCTCGAATAACTCGAGAAATATACATCGTATTGAAAAGCGAAAAAATACATGTTTAATAGTTTTGAAAAATCTATTTAGGGATATCAAAGTTGCCATTTAAAAAAAATATTAAACACGTATTTTTCCGTTTTCAATACGATGTATATTTCTCGAGTTATTGGAGCGTTTCCAGACATTGCAATGGTAACGATTCTCACAGCATTGCACTCGATTACAGCGCTATCTACAATGTTTTGAAGAAAATGATCAATACAAAAGTTACGTATTTCTTCCCGTAGAATTTCGAATCTGGAATAAAAAATGGGGGTCATCATTTAAGATTTCAACCCCCCCCCGGGGATGGGGCAACTTTCATATCCCTAAATAGATTTTTCAAAAATATTGAACATGCATTTTGCCGTTTTTCAATCCTTTGTATATTTCTGGGTTATTTGACCGTTTAGATACTTTTCGGACACCCTGAATATTAGTTTCGATTCTATTTTTTTATTGTAGAATTATATCTCATTCTAGAAATCTGTTAAACGGTTTCAGCAAGCAAATAATATGTTTTCGATGTGTAAAGATTAAATTAAATTGAAAATATTTCTGTAACAATTTCTGTTCTTTAATTCAAGAAGAATTACATTCAAATAGTTTCTTTCTTTCGTTTGAAAAACGAAATATTTGAGGAATTTAAAAAATGTCATGTTATGCAATATTACTATTTGCTTTTGATAAATGTAAACTCACTGTAGGATTTTGCCCCATAAGCGCAATTCACAGTTCTTGTTCTTTACTCAAAATTTGTGTGGGCTGAGAATTTGAAATTTTTAGAGTATGAAATTTTGGATTTATCTACTTATGTTGGTTTAAAATCGCAATTTAGAAATGTTTAATTTTTTTTGTTATTTGGAATTGTATACATACAAAAGAAAACCTATGACGTACATAGGTAAAATTTCATGAAAATATTTTTAATTAAAATAAATAAATCAAATTTTTTATTGTATACAGCGTTCTCGAAATAAAACCCAAACCGGACATGAAAAACTCCGAGTTAGATAAAAAAAATATAATTATAAAATTTGAATTTTATGTTACGGGCTTCTTTTACTGAGATTTCCTGAACACACCTTTCACAATTATGTAGTTGGTATGTCTCAATGCATAACAGAAATGTCACGATTGTTTCGACATTTTGTTTGACATTTTGATATATATGTTTATATCTACAGTTTGTAATTTAAAATGGTACTTGTTTCTATATTTTATTACAAATGAAGCGTTTTTATAGTAATAAAATGCAAGTATTCTAGTAATAAAAATATTAAATGCGTTTATATATATCGAATTAAATTTTCAGCTGGGATGAAAATTTAATTAGATTATATAATGATTAGATTAGATAGTAATTAGAGTGTGAGAAAATGCTAGACTGGATGTCGTCCTGGTGGCTAAAATGGTAAAGTACTTGGTGCGCTATATCAAGGTATCCGGGTCTGACCCTGGTCTGGACATTTTTCACTCCGTTGGTTGTACACTGGGTAGTAAAGTAATAATTTACATCCTTTGTATTTATTAAATGCATTTAAAACAAGGGAGCATGTTATAGCCGTACACAGTACTACATTGAATACAAGTACAATAATGAAAATTACATGATTAATATAATAGAAGGAAGTCTGGTTGTATAATATTTGAAGACATGGAAAGAAAACAATTTAAAAATGTCAACCTTCATTAATTTTCTTTACGGATACATGCAGCAATATATAATGCTCTAAAAGATATTTATTAACAGGACAAATTGAAATGACCAGACATAATGAATCTAATGGAAAACATTGCTAGGTACTTAAAAGTTTAAGTTTTCAGTTTTGTATTTTAAAAGAGCATATACAGAATTGTCTGCATGCATACAAAGGGATTCCATTGTCGAAGGTCATAATATTACGCCAAAAAAAATGTATTATACAAAATGCCAATCGTCGATTAAACTGAAATATCTCTAGTGAAAGTGACTAATTTATAATATCTCTATATTTATAATTTCCGGCTTTCATATTTTCCAAGCACAAAGCTGCATTGCACCTGAACTCTATGGGTACCTACATTATCGTTATTTTGTCATAGGTGCCCTACTTTGGAGAGGATTTTAAAATTGGATTTATCTTAATTGTCTTTGTAAATACTACAATAAATACTACTTAGTAAATACTATATTTTCCTTTCTGGAAATTGCCGAATAGCTAAAGAATCTGCTTCTTTAATATTTTATTTATCATTTTGCAGACATTCGTGAGTTATTATATAGCTAGCGTACTTTCCAATATCAGGGTTGCTTACTTGAACTCACCTAGATTAAATTATATTAAGTGTTTGCTACTGAAGTAACCTAATTGGCTTTCCGAACAAAACTTCTGAATTGCCTGTGTAACCATTGTTTTGCCAATATTACTCGTAATTAATTTGCTGTTGAGGTTTAAATATCGCACTTTTTCTGACAAAGAATGCTAGATATGTTCTGAGTTAATTAATGGATATGAAAAAAACAAAATCCCACATTTTCGTTTCATTAACATTTTTTGAAACTAATACGATTCAGTAGATAATTTGAGGTAATGTTCTAAATAGCCACGCATAATTTACTGATTTTACAGATTATTAGAGAATGAAAAAGGGCGTCTCCAGCACAATAATCTTACGATTATTCTATATTTGTGTTAACAAAATCATGCAAAATGTACTTGATATTTATAATCTTAATTAACTTAATTCCATTACGTTTAACATACTTAGGAAAATAGTGTTTAGTTTTAATATGTATTTTCAAGGGACTTTCAATGCAATTATTACGATAAATAATAACAGTAAATGAAAAATGTCATCGTTAATTCGATCTGTAAGATACGAAGAAATTCTCGGTTTATTATTATTTTTTCTTTCATATGATAAAATGCTAGACATATATAAATAATTCAAATAAAATATTAAAAGATGTTATGATGCAAATATCCACGAGTTTAAAGTTTATTGTTTCATACTTTTCAGACTGTATTTCAAATAATTATTATCGTTAGTACTTTAAATTCAAAGATATATGAAAAAAAGATGAGAATTTTCATTCAAAGAAATTAAAAGTAATATCATTTAAACAAATAATTAATAAAAGTGTTATTTGTTGTTGAACTATGTTAATTATATTTGTTAATCATAAGAAGCATACAAAAAATAAGCAGTTATCTGTCCATTTATTTATGAATATTCTTACACAGAAATTAATGTCAGCAATCTGATCCCTCAATAAAATAATTTTAAGTGTTAAATAAATCACGTGTCTTATGTAACTAACTGAATGTGTGTTTTTACAAATTTTTCATAGAAGGTAGTTATTATGATAGCACAATTAATTAATTTACTTGTGTAAATATTCATGAAAAATAAACATAAATTCGAAATAGGAAATAAATCTGTATCCAAATAATGAAAATTTGAATAAATAAAAAAAATCAATTAGTCAAATTGAAAAAACTAATTACACGCTGCACACCGCAGGCTTGTCAACTATGCATATGCAAAATACTTCTAAATTATTACGCATACTTTTTGTTCCTATAAAACATTTTTAACAGACCGATTTTGGATGATTTTTGCATTAAATAGCTCTTAAAACAATTCTTCGATTAGCACCTATCAACTTCAGCGTGTTTATTGAACATTTTGCTATAAAACTACGAATTTTAAAGTTTTATATGGAATATCTTTCTGAATATTAGCCTAGAAAGACCTCAGACAACTAAAAATTCATTTACAGCAGTGATAGCGTTAGTCCCTTTTTTGAATACAGAGAACCATTTGTTAAATTCGTGGTCCAGAGCACTTCTATAAAGAATTTCTAATTTTAATAACATATATAATGAAAGTAATTTTAAATATCTGCCGTCATGTTAATGACATTAACAACAGATAAATCTTGAATCCAGGGATATTTTATTATACGAGGATTGTACCGAATACAATGCAATTGTTGACATGAGTTCTTTAGTACCGAATGAGCTTACGGAAACGTACCTTTGACAATAGTAATATGCTGAGGTGGGTGAAGAAACCTTAAAAAGTAGATAACAGCGGTGAACACAAACCACGCAGTTCCAGATAATTAATTGCGACTAAATCCAAGATAACTTTATTTCGACTACTGACAAAAATCGTCAGCTATCGGGCGTGTTCATTCGTGCAGAAATGCTATGTTGAAAAGGGCTATTGTATTATAAAATTAGTGTACATGTATGTAAACATTTAACCAAAGAATGCCAATTAATAAAAAAACACTAAGCCAACTTTGAAATTAATTTCGCTACATCCCTCATATCATAAAAATAATGAAGAGACAGAGTATTTTGGTGACTTGCAACAAGCGTATTGGAAGCTATATCCAGATACATGATATGTTGAGATGTGACATATTTGCGCCCATGTTCAGCACGTATTGTAGTGTCGTTACATTTCATATGCAGCAGACTAAAACTATTGAAATGTCGTTACACTATATTCGTGACTGCTCTAGTTATTAACAAAAGCACGTGTATGAATTCTAATGAGTCGGCTTGTTTTTAGGTGCGTTCGTAATTATATAAATACGTAGCACCTATTTCGTAATTATATAAATACGTAGCACCTATAGTCGTCGTCTGATCCATCAGTCCGTCTGTCAGCATAAAACAGCGCAAAAACTACCGAACCAAACGGTTTGAAATTTCAGATATCTTATCTTTGGAGAATATTGTCTAGGCATTTCAAATTTTATGAAAATCGAATCAATACTTTAGAAGATATTCATAAAAATATTTATTAAGAAATTTGATTTTTCTTTTAAATCGGTGCTTTTTTGTTATAGGTTCTTATATTCCGAGGTTTAATTGTCAAGAGACCGAGAGACTTATTTTATTACAGAAATTAATCTGCAGCCGATAGAGTTCATATCACAGAATTAAAAAACTTCAAGATCTGAATATTTATATAATTAGCTATAGTACGAACGCACCTCATTTGACACGTTTGACTTACAATTTCCAACTTGTTTCTTTCTCCTTTTACTTTTTCATATATTTTACTCATTAAGACTATTGGAGCCCAAGTGTTTCATCGATAAAACTACTTCTCGCATTATTTACTAGCACTTCTTTTATTTTGGATTTTAGTGTTCATGATCTTTACCATAATTAAAAGTAGCTATTGAAAAAATTGTGTCAAATCCATTGCAAGATGATCATTTATAGAGAACAAATTTATAAATATAAAGTAAAATAATTTGATAGTTGCAAGTGTATTACATTGAATATGTGAAACATTGTGTTAATTTCTTCGTATGTCTAATATTTTCTACCGTTGCGTCCATGTTAAGAGGACTATCAACAATTAATATTTATTTTCTTTTTTATACAGAGATTATGTAAAACAAAAGAGCTCCCTCAAACTGGGTAAAAGACTGAATTTTATTTATTTATTTATTCATGTGTTGTACAAGCAATTGTAATTTTGATCTTGAATTTGCATGACACGTGATTTAAAACATGTCATCATACAAAAACATAAAGGCTTGCATGTGCTTATGATACTTATCAAAAATCATTAAATAAATGTAATGCTGACATCATCTCGATGTAAAAACTTTATTTTCACATGTTAAATTAAAAAGAAAATAAACATAGTAATTAATTAAATTAAATATTCGAAGGAATTGCTTGCGTTGTTTAATATGATAAATTTAACATTTCTGTTTTAATACAAAAATAAAGGCATTGTATTAGATTTCCATGTATTAAATCTAAGACTTAATAATTGTATATGTTTAAAAGAGTCTAAGTTCATTATTAAAATTAAAGTACAATTTTAATGCTGTTCACTGATCTAACGTTGGACTCTAAGTACGGGTTGTCTTTAGATTTTCTCGATAAGGAATTTAATTATTCTTAATTATATTTCCATGAACTAAATGTAAAATAATGTAGTGTGTAGTGATTCAGTTCCATTTGAAGTAAAAACTATGAAAATTTCAAGTAATAAAATATCTTTGTATATTTGAAGTAAAAAGGTGCAATTGTTTGGACTTCTAACTTACAAAATATATTAAATCCCTTACAATTATCACATTCTGGTTAAATTTCATTATCTGCTTTCACAAAGTTACGATTTTGGTTGCATATGGAGCATTTGTAATAAAATGTAATTGAATGTTTTCCCATAAATTATACAGACAATTATCGAAAAATCCAATACATTTTAACAGAATTTACTTCCCAAAATTTACGAAAATTTATTTTTCTGATCGATTTTTATTTCTGTTTTTTTTTTTTAATTCTTTCCTGTTAGTACGGACTTCCAAAGAAGACCTTTATTTATCCGCAGTAAAGGATATTCGATATAATCATTTGAATGGTAAAAAATAATCATTTGCATTTTGTTTGTTATTAATTCAGTTTTTTTTATAGAATTTATATAAGTAATGTTAAAATAGACCATGTTCTTTAAATTTAGTATTTTTGTATAAATTACAATTAATGCCAATACTGAAAATACAAAATAATTAATTACTCAGGACAAACAAATAAAAGAATAATAACAAAAATAATATGCGCACTTACATAACTTTTTTTTTTTTTTACTTTTCATAACTTCAAGGATTATTAAATATTTAATGGTATTATATCTCTTAAATTTTAGATATTAATGTACCATACTTCAAAACCAACTAGAACTCGATTAAATGTATGTCTGATATATTGAATGTTTAATTAAAATTTTGTACATTACATATAAAAAACACGAAACTATTATAAATTTATATAATATGTCATTTTATCGTTTTAAACAAAGATTCTCTGTTATACGATGAATAAACTGCGATAATCAATACTTTGTATTATGTTCCTCGTCTTTATTTGAATTACGTACTTTAAGAAGAAAACTTATTCTAGTCTTTGTTTGAACAAAAGTTAATTAAATGCTATCAATTACCGGTATCCTTTTTTAAGATTAAATTCTTTAATAGTAAAGTGGAACAATACTAAGAGTTTTTCTATTGTTTACAAAGGTTAAAAGCAATGTATAATTTGCATATTTAACAAACAAAAAATTAAGGGTAATGAAATTTTATTTTTCATATAACAAAGTTAATTTCTGAATTATGCTTATAAATATGTAAAAATATCGCTGAAAATTGTATTAGAATAATGCATTTTGTTTTACCATGAAGTTTTTTTTTTTTTTTTTGAAAGTATATTTAATAAATTTGGAAATTTATATTATTTTTAACATGTAAACCATTATATTTTAGAAATTAACATTTTTTCTGACTTATTAATTTAAGAATATAAAATAAAATATTAAATAATACTGGGTGTCCAAAAATGACTGGTCTATTTAGAAAATGGATTTTTAAAAGATGCAAAGCGATATAAAGGCATCGTTTACTGCAATGTACTTCGGAAATAAGTGAAAAAATCTTCTTAGATTTTGTCACCTATGAAGGCAATGCATATGTTTGTCCTGTCGATATTTGATTTGGAAAATGACACATAAGAATGACATTATTGATAAATTTTACACCTTGTAGTATATTTATAATAGTAATTGGTAAGGTTTGAATAATTCAAACTTTTTGTAGGAAGTTCTATATTAAATAAACAAAAATATTGTTCCCCGTTACAAATATTTACACCATTTTTCAATTTATTCAGTTTGGTTTTATTGTGAAATACATGCTATGTTATAATAACTTCTTAAAAATTTCCCAGAATCGATTCAGCGGATAGAGTAGTATATGCAAGTAAATTAAAAATATTCTTTATAAAAAAATATTAAACCTAAAACGGGAATTATTTTATACATTTCTGTGTTACTGAATGTTTAAATAGCATTTTCAATTCTGTGGAAGAAATATTTCTTTTATACAATAGAGTACATTTTCAGATTGCGTTTTACTATGATTGAATTCTGACATGGAAAATCAATCATTCTCGATATTTCACTTTTCCTCATTTTGTGAATCGTACAAAGAAAGGTTAACTGTATCGGTATTCGATAGAATGAACAAAATCAATTTACATGCAAATGTAATCTATTGTAATTTAGTTTCTATACAAGAAAGCGGTATCTTCTAGAAGTATTTTGTTGTTTATAAAAATTTTAATATATATCTCTCTAGAGATATACTTATAAATACAACCATGTTTTAAATTTGTATTAGATAATTTAAAAATCTATTTACGTAAATGAATTACTTTTTGTAAAATTTGCGGAATTTTTATTTTTGTGCGTTCATCTTTCTCTATAAATTAAAATGATAAAAATATTAAAGAAAACTATTGCAACAAACTAAGTGATGAAACAAAACATATTTTTTTACACACAAAACTTACAAAATTTTACCTAATTAATTTTAGAATATCAACATTAATCTCTATACTTTAAATATGTTCTTGCGCATTAAATAGGGGAAATGGGTTGAAAACACGTAATCAATGTTTTCGAGAGGAATTATCGTATTTTATGTTGCTGATCTCTAACTTTCTGCTTTTACATTCCGTTGCTGTAAAAGTAATTGCAATGTAAATAACAACTATCAAGGAAATGATTGTTATGTACGCTTGTTTAAAAGTAATGTTCTTAAAATCCTAAATTTCAAAAGGCTTCTTCAGTTACAATACAAAAAAAAATTAACTGTATTTCTCAAAAATATAAATTTCTATTAGTATCCTATAATTTGTACTCTAAGATTCACTTTCTACAGAAATAGGGACTTTAAAAAGGTGTTTCGTAGCTTTTGAGATGCGTTCAAAACTTGTATAAATTAATTTAAAAAGGGGTGACGGTTGTAAAGGAAAATGATATTTTATTTTACAAAATATAAAAAATGATTTCCCAGAAATGGAGGAGGGGGGAAGGGTCATTCAAAAGATAACTTATAATATCGGAAAAGTTCAAGACTAAATCATGTTCAGAGTTAATAGTATATAAATCATAATAGAGGAGATATGGAAAATGTTACGAATCCATGACGATAACATGGAAACAATAGTACAATAAATGTTTTCTACACACAAAATCCCCAATTTAAATTGAACACATCTGTAATCACAGCACCTTTCCAACTTAAACGACAATTACAAACTAACGATTTTTAAATATATTTGTTTCTTTCTAAGGATTTTTTTTTGTATTTTCAAAACAGATAGTGCATGCATTTAACACATTTCAACATCAATATTAACAAGTTTATAAATTTTTGGTAGAACCATAAAGTCTCTGAAAGTTACGTCATCCAGGGAAATTTAAATTAAGTGAATACTAATTAAGTAATACTCTAAAATTGTTACTGGATTCCTAATCCACCATCGAACTTTAGTCCATTTTCGCCTATTCATATATTTCTGATCCCCTTAAAATGATTAAAAAACAACAACAAAGAATTTTAATCTTTCAGTTACAATTTATATATAAAACCAAAATCTTTATTATTAACATATAAAAAATCCAATGTAATTAGATTAATTTAAACCTATGATAGCCCCTTTTTTAAATTCCCGCAATCGGTGGTCTGACGGTTTGCAGTTTTCAGTAGCATTTCGACCCGTTTTTCTGGTAGCGTGCTTTGGTAAATTCCTCAGATTATGGTTACTCTGAGGTAAATTCACTCTCCAATAAAGTGTTCTTTAACTCATAATGTCGATGTTTGTTTGTTATGCGTTTTGCAGACGGTATGAATGTTATGTTCAATTATTAGTATCTGTATTTAAAATCTACTCTCTAAAAATAAATGCATAAATGTTCACATTACGTTTTCACACATAACAGGTACACACAGGTATAGTAATGAACAAACGATTTGTTTATAAGGTAAAGTGGCATGTAAATTGCTAAATACAGACATAATGTGCTAATTTGAAAGAACACACTGCCGAGTGTATTTTTATGATATTACTTTAAGCTGCTGAAATGTGTACAAAGTTATCAGAAAACTCTGAAATATACAGTTGTAACGTGCATATTGGGCATGAATACACATATTTCTGTATAATATATAAAAACTACAGGTTTTTGTTTAGACAGCTTAACTTTCTAGTTTGAGGTTTAAATTGTGAACCAGGTGTTTCTGTGGTCGTAAAACAAAACTCCATGAAGAACAAAGTCATATGCTTTGTGTGCTTGTTCACTTTCCTGCAGATTTGTTTTAAGGCCACAAAACAGTGCACCTGCAATTTATAAATTGTTTCGTCATACATTATATTTACTGCATGCTGTCTTTCTGGTAGAGTTGGTCTTGAGTCCTACAATCATACAATAACATTTTATGCACAATATGAATGCATATACTATAAAAGAATTATCTTTAAAATATGCAAACTATACAGTAGGGTGGAGTGAAAAAACGAAAGTTGGAAATTTGATTTCGGATAGCAGCCAAAAGTTGCCTTTTAGTACCTATAATATACGTGCAAAATTTTATGAATTTTGAAAAACTTCTTCAAGGCTCTACCACGACCTTTATATTTTCATTGTTTCACGCAATAGGTTTTTTTCCATAAATTGTACATTTACAGTGTTCGTTGGTAATCTCGTTTGACATTTTTATTTTTAAAATGTTTAGTGTAACTTCCTTTATCATTTCTAAAGCTTAAATCTTTATTTTAAAATTTTTTTAAACGTTTTATTGAGCTTTACAAATTATTTTTTTCATTTTTAGTGCAAAAATGAGTGCGAGTGGAGGCAAACCGAAATTTACCATTACTAAACGTGCAGTGGAATCTCTCTTATTTGGTGTGCCTTCAAAACTAAATGAAGTTGTTTTGCGAACAACAGCAGACGTTATAAAATGTTACTTATACATAAGACAAGAATTAAAACAAAGTTGGAATGGTAAAAATCCACCAAAGTCATAGGTAATTCAAATCCTAAGAGAGAAGATCGAAGAAATTTGGAAGAAAGCATCAATTCTTATAGTTTCCCAGAGGGATATTGATCAAATGATAGACAGCGATTTTTATTCGCCTCGATTATTCGATTCGCCAAATCCAAAAGAAATGATAATTACATGAAGAAGGTTCAGTTTTTCAAATCTGAAGCTGTAAATAAACTTCTAGACATTTCGGAGCGCAAATACAAGCCAATTCCTAAATGTACTTGTGAAAAATCAAGGAAGGTGCCCCCAAAAGTACAGGAATTTCTTCTTGATCAAAGGTCAGCAAGAAAGAGGGTTATTGGTATGATCGATAAAGCCTAGACAAGTAAATTGAGACAAAGAGAAGACAGGAAAACAAGGAAGTCGATGTGAGCTGAAAAGCCAAGTTTAAATTCTGCAGTTAATCAGGGCAGTACAGTTGTTATGTATTTTGACAGTGGTGATGAAGAAAGAATTAGTAGCTCTTCATCAGGGTGTGAAGATTTAATATCCGTATCACAAGCATCTACTGCTAAAGAAGAGTCAATAAGACAAATGAGAGCACATCTCGTACGGTTTCAAGGATCTCAGATCAGTATGGGGTTTCTGATAGATGCGTGGCAGCAATAGCTTCTGCAACTCTACAAGATATTGGCATTATAATAGAAAACTATTCATCACATATAATTCACAAAGCAAAGTACGCAGAGAACGAAAGAAAACTAGAGAATGTGCAAAAAAAAAGATGATCTGAAAGCTTTAAAAGCGGGAATCGAAAGTATATATTTTGATAGAAGAAAATATAAAACACTACATCAAGAGAAATTTGGAGATAAATTACATCGAATAACTATAAGTGAAGAACATGTATGTCTGGTTGAAGAGCATAATTCACTGTATAAGGGTCACATTAAACCGTCTTCTGGATCTGGAAAGCATATTGCAGAAAGCACTTTAAAATACTGCACTGAAAACAACTTAAACTTTGACAAACTACGGCTGTAGGTTGTGACGGAACAGCTGTAAACACAGTAAGAAATAATAGTGCTATTAGATATTTTGAAACAAAGATTGGCAAAAGATTGAAAGTTTGATTTTGAAAGATTCGTGAAATTAGTTACACATGCAACATTGGAAGTTGTAGGAGTAGAAGCAAGGGACGGATATATACGAGCAAAAATCAAATCGCGAAACCTAATGCCTAGTTTTGATATCAAAGGTCAATATAAATTAGAGTGAATACTCAGATAGTTTTAGAGTCCATCGTATATATCCATTTTATTGTATTCCTATATATTTAGAAAATTGTCTTTCCTATACATTCATACATCTTTCATGTATATTCAAAACATAAAGGTGAACTGTATAAATAATTATTTTACTTTTTCTTTATCTTTTTCTTTAAAATTTACATTTTGGTGTGACCTTTAACTTCAAGGTCTCAAAACATGACGACAATTAGATTGATCACATGTAATATTTTAATCAGTCATATTTTATGGGTTATTTTACTAAAATCAGGGAAATTCTGCAAAAAAAAAATAATTTGAATACTTTACACTACATAGTGCATATCTTGGATTTTCACATATAAAGGGCATAATTTTTAAGAGTTGGTAGAGCCCTAAAGATGAATTCCAAATTAAATGAAAATTTAATCTAATATTCAGTGTGCCAATGGACAAATTTTGAGACCTATCCGAAGAAAAAATTCCAGAAAGAAAATTTCATGATTATTTACACTTTTTTGGTTTTTCACGTATAAAAAGCATAATCTTTGAGAGCTGGTAGAGCCCTAAAGATGAATTCCAAATTAAACGAAAATTTAACCTAATATTCAGTGTGCAAATGGACAAATTTTGAGACCTATCCGAAGAAAAAATTCCAAAAAGAAAATTTCATGATTATTTACACTTTTTTGGTTTTTCACGTATAAAAGGCATAATCTTTAAGAGCTGGTAGAGCCCTAAAGATGAATTCCAAATGAAATGAAAATTTAACCTAATATTCAGTGTGCCAAAAGGCAAATTTTGAGACCTATCCAAAGAAAAAATTCCAAAAAAAATTTAAGGTCATTTTCACTCCACCCTACTAGACAGGCAATCGTGACGCCAGTAATATTTCCTATTTTATTTAATTTTTCCCTATGAATTCTAATCATTACTATTTAAAGATACATTTATATCAAGATGACAAAAACTCCAATTAATTCAATCTACAGTAAACAAGCAATACTTACCAAGAACGGGATAGAATCTGAGAAAATGTGACTTTCCAGAAAACACCCTGATCGTTCAGTTACGATTTTACAAACCACGTTTTCGAATATCCTTATTTAGTGAGTGCACATGCTTACACATATTTCTGTGTAATATTCTGTTCTTCGAAATATATGTGCTAAATAATCAGTTCTTAAAAATATATCCGTGTAATATTCTTCACACATTCATGTGTAATATTGTGTTCCTACACATATATTTGTGTATTATTCTTACACAGATTTCTATATCTGTGTAATAATACAATACCTTACACATATTTCTGTGTAATATTCTGTTCTTACACTCATGTCTGTGTGCAAAATGTATATATATGTATGCAAAATACACAGATTTGTATGAAATATGCAAATACACAGATTTGTATTTAATATGCAAAATATGTAAATTCGCAATATCACACCTATTCGGGAAAATCAATACATTTTTTCTGCATTTTCACACTTGTCTGTAGATATAACAAATTAAACACTTCCATTCATCAGATAAACACACATAAATATAGATAATTGTTACGACAAAAGTGTAAATTGTATGCAAGACTGTAATTTTACAAATTTACACATATGCATAAGTAAAAGTGACTAATTTAACCATTGATTTTTTTTGTGTATTTATATAGATTTTTATGATGAGTGATGTATAAAGGCGCTTCAAAATTGATGTGTAATGCTATTTGGAAAAAAAAAATCAGAATCTCATAGAAATAGTCTTCGTACAACGCAATCATAATATATAATTTATATGTGCATTTTTTTTACTTATTTAAAATTATTTAAAATAAAAAGAGAGATCCCTTTCTAGTAAAAACTATACCAAAAAACGATGATAGGTCATTTATGTTTAATTTAATACGGCAGTGGCAGGTAGTATGTTGGAAGGCGTACAATCATTTGATGGCATTGGATATAGAAAACAAAATTTAAAGAAGTCCTTTAAAAACGCAATTGAATATAGGATTCAATGCGTGTAAAAGTAAATAACTCAGAATAACTGGATTGTAACTATCATACTTTGTTTTCCTATCATCATTCAAATTTTTAATAGTTAATGATTTTAAATTATTTCTAAAAATAAATTATCAGCCATTTCCATTCATTTTCTCAAAAAAAATGTATTTGGTTATTTTTTTTTTTATTATTATAGAAAACACACAACTGTATTTTGCTTGTATAAATTAAAATATGTTTCATGATTGTTTTGATAAATGTACATATTTTGCAAAAAATGAAAAAAAAAAATGAGTTAAAATGCAAATACGCTTTAAAAATGGAAAATAAAAAGTGTGTAGGGAAATAGAAAATATTGATTTTTACTTCAAACATACATGTCAAGTTCTTTTGACAATAAAGTGAAATGTATATCCTGTTCGTTTAAGAACTCTTGACTAAGGAAATTGGAAGCTTACAAACTTTTCACGTCCATACGTCAAGGAATCAATTATGGCCCCAATATCTGTCATTTCTTTAGACATGACGATTTTCCATAGATTGTTTGCATTGCTCTGTAATTTAACTGCACTGCATATATTTCATATCTGGAAAAGCTATACCTTTGCATAATTTTATAGCTCTTAAGTGAAAAAAAAAATCTGATTTTTTTAAATCTTACAAATGGATATTATAAATTGTATATGGTATAATTATACGAAGAATCTGTAAAAAAAGAAAATTCAGATGTTTTAAACACATTACCATAACCATGATTTACAAATGCACACAGTCTGATTCATTTTTCTACAGTCTGATTTATTGTATATAAATAAGATATATATATAACACATATATTACTATTATTATTCTGTATTGTTTAATAATCTGTTTGTATTCATATGCTCATGCTTAGATAACCAATATAGATTTTTCTGTTTTGAAACTCAGAAGTTCGAACAAGTAGGATTTTAATATAGCCTAAATTATTAAATATTTTTAATATTTTTGTCTTTAAAATAGAATCACTAATAATACATAATATTTTTCAGAAAATATTTCATAATATTTCTATCTGGTATTAAAACATGTGAATAAGATACATTTAGTATGATGACGATGGTGTTATATATATCTACGCAGATATGAAGAAAGAAATAATTTATTTTTTTTAACTGAAAAATACATATCACAAAATAAGCGTTTAAAGAGGTAATATAATTATATAGAATTTTTTTTTTGTGTGTGCGCATAGATTCTTCTTATTAAAATTAAAAATTGCTTATAAATAAAAATGATGTGTTTGGCCAAAATTTAAAAAGACTAGTTTGATTTGACGAATATCTTGATGCATACACTATCAAAAAAATCCGTGAATTGAACAAATATTTCCGTTGCCTTTTTTCGTTAAAACACCAAAAATGTTCGCTTTGATTTGCTTCACTTTCCGCAAAATACGTAAAACGCACCAATCTAACATAAAATATACCTGAAATTCACCAATCTAAGTCTGTATTTTTTTTCAAATCACATGGATGGTCGGCAACTTGTCCTGCGTGTTACTTTTCCGTATTATAAACGGAATTTTTACGTATGATTTTTTCCTTCGAAAATACGGAAAATTCAAGAAACGAAGGTAAAATTTTCCCTGAAATTCTCTAGTCACAAAACAGAAATTTCTTCAAATAACAGAAAAATCTCTTCCAATCACAGGGGTGTTCCGGCAACTTGCTGTCTGTATTTTTTATGTGTTTTGACGAGATTTATTTTGAGAGTGTATAGATCAGCGGTTGCCACCAGAGGTCTGCGATAAAAAATTTATTATTTATAAATACGTATACTACTTTCATTTTTACTTTCTTCTATCTATAATAGAAGAAAATATTGTAATCGATTTTTTTTCCAACTTCCTTTTTCCGATGGATTTACAGGTTTTACAGATAACAGTTCTGGAAAGACATGTTTTTATAAAATATCTTTCTCACCGTGTGTGTGTGTGTCCTCTTTGTATCAACAAACAATGTATGTAGTTATGCTTATAATTGAAATAAATTTCATTTATATGTTTCTCGCTATCAACAACAGGGGTTGCTACAATAGCGATTTTGTGTCATTTTCATTATTGCATAACCGGAACGTGTGGAAAATTATGCATAAAATTGAAACAAACTATTAACGTTTGAATAGTTTTCGACAAAATTTTATATTTAATTGTTATGTAATGTTCGAGGTTTGTATAAAAATTTGGAGAAAATCGGCCATAAGGTGGCGTTGTGATAGCCAATTTTGTTACCTTTTTGGCGATGGGTGCTGTAGATATTGAAAAAAAATTCATACTGAATCCCCCCCCCCCCAGTCACCCCATCGAGGTTTTATTTGTGTATTTGTAATAAGCCAAAATTTTCATATGTTCTTTCATATGTTCATTTCTTTCATATGTTACCTGTTGATTAGAAAAAATTTTGATCATTACGAAATTTTGCTTTCCCACCCATCCCTAGGGTTTTAAATAAAATATTGGCAAAAAAAATAATAATAATAATAAATAAAGTAGACATATGCTATCTACTTAATTTCTGCGTTTTTTCAGATACATTGTGTAATAGTTAAACAACTTTTCAGTGCACTCCACCATTGTTTATTGTTAACATTTCAGTAAAAATATAATAATTAATCACATATTTGTGCAATCTAGTTTCTAAAATGCACAGTTAAAAAATTTACGCTTTTTGAATTACTAACATATATGAGGTAGACGAAAGTTTTGGAATTGGCCGACGAGTTTTTCTTTAAATGGCAAATTTTGTATTAGCAACTTTTAAATAAAACAATAATCAAATATACAATTTATTTATACTTGCAAAGTTACATTTAACAATGCTTAATTAAATATTATTAACCAAGTACACATATTTTTATCAATCTAACTTAGTTCTAAAATCATGTTAAACTTCATCATATATCCCAATTAATATCGAGTAACACGTGTCACTCGATGTTCACTTGTATTACGTTTTAAGAGAGTTGTTTCACTACGTCAATCTGTTCACAAAGTGACAAATTAATGACTGAGAACGCTCTAAAATGAATAGAATGCTTTGGAAATCAAATTGGAGTATTAAAGGAATTCATTACCGAAGGAAACATAATGTGTGCTAAAGTAACATAAAGTACATAAAGTAATTCTAATGGAAACATTTATCATTTTTCTTATCTTTAACCCTCTGAGCGTTTTGAAAAAGGGTAAAATTGTAATGTTGTTTTCACTGAATTTTGTTTTAAGTGCTAAAAAAATATGATTCTGTCAGCATTATAAATAAAACTTAATTACAAATATTAATGTAACCCTTGAGAGTATGAATCATTCTTCAATGTTTGAAAATTCCTTAAATCTATAGAATTATATTATCTTAAACATTGCATATATTGCAGTGAAACCTGGAGCTTAGTGAACGGAATATTACGTTCCACACGCTTAGAGGGTTAAAATTCAATTCACTATTAAAGCACTTTTTATTCTACATTATATTCTTATCAAAATATCTAAAACTTTGATGATTGGATTATTATTTTTTTTAAATTAAAAAAAATTAAGAATAAGAATAAATTACAAAAAAGTACATCCCTTTTGGTTATTATTATTTTATTATTCTGTCCATAATTAATCCTAAAAAAAATTTAACATGATATTACTTTCATATTTCTTTCTTTGATATCATGTTGACACTTTAGCGTAGTTCCTAATCCTAACTCCAACACACCGTTCTTTAAAGTGAATTTGTATAATTCAAAACATGTGCATGGCAATGAAAATTTCTGCTAGAAATAACGTTAATATCACAGAGTTTCCTTTATTTATATTGAAAAATCATAGAGGATTTTTCAATTTCTTAATGCATAACATACAGAGATCACGTACTCGTTTTTTTATGGGAAAGCTTTAGTCTTAAATCTAGTCTTTAACATAAATTTTGGAATACATATAGATTTGTTTTTGAAATTCTTCTTTGAACACAGTACTCGACCATGAATAAATTATGTTTAAATGTTATGTTTTAATTAAAATATTTGATTCATTTTATTATTAAATGTGAATCGTTATGAAAATCATGTATTTGTACTTCTTTGTAAACTCTAGATAAACTCCAAAAATCCTAAATTAATAAGGACATATAAATGCAGTTCCAGTTATCTTATGACGATAAAACGGAATTTAATTAAAATAAAGTGATATTTAGTTGCGAAAACGGGTTTTATTATAATTGTATTTATTTTACATAATTCCATGGAGAGTGAAATATTATTTGTCAAAATTTGAAAAAAAAAGTAATACATGTTACACTTTCTTTATAATAATACTTTTTTTTTTGTAAAGGACATGTCGTAAATGAGTATAAACTGTACAAAACATTCTACAGAATTCTAAGTCAGGCACGTTAATTATATTTAATAACTGTCTGAATCTAAATGTATAGAAATTATTGCCTAAATTTAAATGTCGCATTATTAAAATTATTTCAGTAATTTATTTAAATTTAAAAAATTACAGTTTACTAAAATTAACGCAAGTCTAGAGAATTGTAGAATTGTTTTAATTTGTGGAAAATTCTATATATTTTCTGAAATGTATTTGTAAGTACTTCTAGATAGGAAAATCACTATTCTTTCACATCACGTTTCACGAAATCTTTCAAATACTAGTTACTGTGTTCTAGTAAGCTATTCTGTGAACTTTAATTGACATTGTTCTTGACAATTTCCTTAAGAGGACAGATCACCTTTAAAATGGTCAAAAATTCAATTTTGAGGTTTTGATGTCAGTAAATAGTGCATTTTATTCTGAGTAAAAAGTTACCAATGTTTTTCCGAGGCGATAATTATTGACGAAGATATAAAGTAAAACGCAATCGTCATTCTTTGTTTTTGAATGGAGAGTGAAGATTTTAAATGCATTTAATTCACAACAATGATTTTCAAACTTGCGCGCAAGATTTCTCCAAAAATAATTTAGATAGAACCTCAATTTTTTTCAAACTTATTAATGTTTCAACAATGAACAAAATGAACTTGAATCTTTTAATTTGGTCAATAAATTGAAAAATAATTAACTGTGATTCATCGAAAAGCGCATTCAAAATGCGTTTTGTAAAGAAAGGGTTTTTCCGTCGAGTGCGCAGCACACCCAGGTTACGATGCCGCAAGCAGCGGGGACCCGAGAAGGAGGTTTGTTCGGTTCGAAGTTTATCATATTCGAGGTTGGTAATGAATTCCAGTTTAGTATAAACTAGAAATTTTTCAGATTCGAGGCCGACACGAGCAGATGATTGGTTCGGTTCGGTTAGCGGGCGAAACCAGCTAGTGTTAGGATAAAATATCCTGTACAAGACGCTTATCATAATAAAATAGTTTAAAACATTTTCGTAGATATACTAGGATCTTTATATAGCGCAATTAAATGTAATTTCAAACTTACTTTCAAAGAGCCAACTGGTGGTTTAAGTGCCCTTCCTCCCACTCCCCCGCCCTCCTCTAAAAAAATATGCATTTTTGTTCTAAAAATTTCCAACAATAAACGATTGAACAGCATTATTGCATGGAATGGTGTTTAATATAACATTTTCTAAAATATTTTTGGGGAAATCTTACAATCTAGAAATATACAAATAATCTATCATTGTTAAATTGCGATTTTCAGGATATTAGACACTGTGAGAGGAAAATTAAAATGCCTTGCCAAATTGACGCCTAGGCACCTAATATGAAAATTTACTAGTTAGTAGTGCTACATTATAATGATATTTAATATTACAACTCACCTTATATTTTATTTTTGTCCTTTAAGTTATTATAAATAAATAAAACACAAGTTTCTTTACTTCAGGCGAGTTCTTTATGAAAACGTATTCGTCTTTTTAAACTTGGAGTGATACTGATTGGCAGGTCTATTGATTTCCTACTGAAAAGGCTATTCATAGCAGAAGGAAGTGACAGTTAAAGTAAAGTGACAGCTTCAAGTATAATATACAAAAAAGTCTTTCAGTATATTAACTATGTTAATTAAAAAGTTTCTTCTAACAAGAAGAACATAATACACTTCGCTTTTTCTTATTATTTATATTTAAGCTTTTATTGGTAATTTCCCATAAATTAATTTTAAAAAAAAAAACGTTTAATATATATGCTATGCTATTAGGAAGGTGTTTGCTCTCATGAAAAGTTTCACGCTTCATTGACGTTTTCTCTCTTTTTTTATTATTGTATCTTTTGATTTTGATTACCTTTGAATTTGTATTGCTATATTATACTATTTTAACAAATACTGTTATTAGTATTATCAGTATTATTGTAGTATTTATGACATAATCTTTAATTTATTTCATTTCATCTTTTTTATCTCATATTTCTTCCAAGATTGGACTTCTGATTTATGTGCTGGTAATATAAAAAAGAAAACAATTTGAAAGAACACATTCAAATACTGATAGAAAAGATATTTTAGATCTCAACAGATATTTCAGATTTATGATCAAAAATAAATGCTTACTAATGTACTTACAAGGCTTTTCTAACTAAGTCATTCAACTTTTAGTGAGTTTGTCAATAAATTTACTCTTCATCTTTAAGAAATATTTAGTTAAATATTAACATTTCTTTTTTGTAAATATACAGTTAAATGAGCAGTTAAAAAAATTAGTTTCTTTTGTTCACCATTATTAAAGCGACGACAAATAAAATACAATTTTCTTTAACTTAGTCAAATTCTTTTCAAAAACGACTCCTTCATTGTAGCTTCTCAGTGATCATGATTGGTAGGATTTCTTATTTCCCTTTGTAAAAGATATTCAAAGCAGAAAAAAAAACACTGTCAAAGAAAATAATGACACAGCTTCATAAAAACAGACATCGAATATACTTTCAATATATAACTACGGTAATAAAAAAAATCTGGTGCCATACAATGTATAATAAGCTTCGTTGATATTTTCTCAATATTTATATATTAGTATATTTAGTTCTTTTGTTTACATTCAAACAATTTGTTTATATATATTTATTATGCAAATGAAAAATACTTTTAGTTTTTTTCTTTTAGATTATTTTATTATTGTTATTTATATATTACTACCGAGCGTAGAAACCCGGTGCATTGCATTAAAATTGCATAAGGACTTTCTATTCTTTAGGGGAACATGAAAACTAACTTTATTGTATGTTTAGAAAAAACTATATTTCTTATTATATTAAATACTAAATTTTGAGTAATAAAAATATTTAAATGATGCTAAATGCATTTATATTATTATTAGTATTTTAACAAACATGCACATTATTAATACGTCATTTGTTAAAGGCATTTCTTTCTTCTAAGATTGGACTTCTGATTTATGTGGTGGTGATATAAATTGAAAGAAAGTATTCAAATCCTGCTATAACAGATATTTCAAATCTCAACAAATATTACAGATTCATGAGCTAAAATAAAGCTTACTAATGTACTTACAAAAGCTTTTTCTAACTAAGCCATTCCACTTTTAGAAGGTTTGTCAAGAGTTTTAATCGTCATCTTTAAGAGATATTTAGTTATAAATTAGCATAACTTCTTTATTTTTTGTATAAATATATAGTTATATGAACAGTAAAAAGAATGTGACGATATAAAATGGCAATTTATTGACATACGATTTTAGAAATGTACACGTACTTATTATATACGTTTCATAGAAATGATTCATGAAGATTTTATGCGTGATGTATTTTTGCATTAAGTTTATTTATTTATTTATTTATTTTTTATTTTATTTATGTGCCATCTATTGAAAACGAAATTAAAATTTAATAGATTTGGGTTATAGCGGTCCACACAACTACGATTACGCAATGATTGCAGTTACGATTTCACCAAGGTCATCGCAAACTTTATATATGCATCATATATACGCATATATATACTCCAACCGCTCATATATGTGACATATACGTCATTATATACATATATTTTCGTATTATACGCCATATATACATCATAAACAAATTATACACACGTCATAAATGCGTCATATGTGATTATAAGTGGGCCATATGCTTTGCGAAATGTTTTATACATCATGTATTATTATATCGCCAGATTTTATTTATAATTTGCCGATAAATATTGGTCGCTTAGCTATTCATCGTCGGTGGCCACTATAACACAAAAGTAACAAAATAGTTTTTGAATTCAATTAAAAAATTATGTCAATAAAAATCTAATAATCCCTATAATTTTGCATTTTTATACCCAAAAATTGAGTGATGTAGTTGCCACCATTACAAAATTTCATCAAAATTAATATATATGTATATAAATATATACATATATTAATTTTGGGTTACTTAATATATGTATATATATATATATATATATATATATATATATATATATATAATAAATTCCAAAGAAAAAACACATGCAGAACCAATAACACAAAAGCCAAATAAAATCTATAAACCACACAAATACAAAACAAGAAAACGAAACAAACTACTTAAACACAGACCCAGAAATCACAAAAACTACTTTAACACAAAATTATAGAACACAACAAATTACAACAACACAGAGAAAACCTAAAAACAACAGAGAAAGAATAAAACGACCAGTGCCAGGTTGCATAGCTTGAGACATGCACTGCCGGGTTTAACTAGTTTTTCGCATGCAAAACTCCCGATACCTGGCAAGTACAGACTGAAAATTAATGAAACACACATAACGAAAGGAAGCAAACTATAGCCACACTAGACCATCACGCTCTCAACTTTCATCACGACAAATAACCCACTACACCGACACGCTCATAATTATCATTTTCACAAAATATCTCTCGTATTGATCAGTCTGATCAATTCGTCACTATAACCTTTATTTTTATACATTTGCTTGTCAGATCAGTAAAGAAACGGACCCGGATAAACCTGAGTTATAGCCATACAATAAAAATCAGCTATATCCCTAGTAGTATTCGCATAGCTAGAGCTCAATATCTCAATACAGCATAAACCATTTTTTATAAATATTTCTGAAAATAAACAAATGCACAATTCAACTGAAATGTAACATTTTAATAGTATCAAAATTAAAATTATTTTTCTTATGATAAATTACATTTTTCCAGTTCACCATTAGATATGTCTATAGATATATCCAGATAATCGACACATTTAGAATTATTTGACGAACTTTTCAAGCTCAAACTATTTGGATAGTGTTTAAAGTTGTATATATATATATATATATATATATATATATATATATATATATATATATCAGAAACTAATTCAAAGTTTAAAATTCTAAGAGTTATACTGACATTTTCTGATATATGCGAATAACTTATGTTAATTTTATATTCCACTGATCAATATTCTAGATACAGTACTTGTGGCATACAAACAGATAGATTTTATTTTCGTAACCAGGCATTTTTTCGGTGATTTTTAAGTTACAATTGAATTAGAGCTGTACAATAAATGATGTACAATCTAAATAATGTTCTTAAAAAGTTGTCGTGAAGCAGTTTATTTCTCTGTTTATGATATTTATAATAAAATAATAAAGAACACTCTTAAACAAGATAGTAAAACACACACATTTTTAAAACATAAAAGTATGGCGTTTTGCAGTGTTTGGAAAGAGATAAATTATTCTTGGCATTTTCTCAATGCAAAATATATCCTACTGAATACTACATGTTATGTTGTTTCCCAGAAAAAATATATTTTCAAATGTCAAAATCTTTCTTCTGGGACATTGTTATGTGTGACATTCTATTTATCCATATACAGAGACAAATATTTATTCTCTGATCAATTAATATCTGAATTACAAATACTTCTTTTGCAGTAAACATATTCTATACCTTTAGGTCTTAGACTGGTGTTTCCGTTTTTTCTTTCTGTCTCTAGTTCCTTTAAAAATTTTAATTTAATTTATTATCACATGCATTCTATACTGAAAACTTCAAAATAGTATGTTTAAAGTAACTGGAATACAACTGAAAATGTGAAGAGAGATGTGTTGCTTTAAGAAATATAATTTTGCAATTTAATTAGTTAGCTGTATCCATTATTCAAATTTGAAATAAAAATGGAAAATGCACAGTGTAATTTATACACATTTACACATTATAGTGTTGCTTAATCTGAAATCAATTTATAATACGTGTTCAAAATAAAGATTTTTAATATTCCTTTTTAAAAATAAAGAAGGAACACTGTGTCTGAATACGATATAAAGGTTTTATTTTAAATATCGCTGTAATTAGTGTACTTACTACATGGATAATAGAGTCAGCAATGCAGAAAAAAATATATAATACTTGTACTACCCATTATATATAATGATAAACATTTAACCCTTTCAGGGGCAAAGTACTTATGTTTCTAAAATGTTGAAATCATTGAATCACATCGGGATTTAACAACAAAATTATTTCAAAATCAGTAAAAGCTTTTCTTCACGTATATTATAAAAGCGAAATTTGATTCCGAAATTCCGGTGTCATTGTGGCGTTTGGGAACTAAAATTAATTGTGATATATTATATCCCACCGCCCTTCAAAGGGTTAAAGGCGGAAATGGATGAATATATTAGTTGTTAGAGGAGTCAGCCTAGGGTTCATTACCGAAGTGACAAACTCTCACTATTAAAAACGAATAGAAATATTTATTCGATTTATGAAAAATAAAACTGTAGAATTTGTGTTGTAATTAGATAAAATTTTCTGTTAAAAATTATCAGTGAGAGTTTACCACCTTGATTTCTTCGTTTCCCCTACAAGATAGCGACATTTGTATTCATCCGTATTTTCCCCTTAGTAATTTTTCACAATAAACGTGGTTGGACATTATGTTTTTTATAAAGTTTCAGTAAGTAATGCTTTATTTTACCTCTTAACGCTTTCACATTGTCTTAAAGTTTGAGTTTAAGTGACATTTCTTAGAAGGTCTTTAGAATGTGAAACAATAAGAATGTCTGAAATGTTTGCTCATGATACCAAGTAAATACGCTTCTTACGTACATCATGAAGAAGAAGCTAATGGCACGTGATTCGAAAGTAATACCACGTCTCATCCCATATCAACAAGCTCAAAATGACGTCCTGCCACTAGTAGTTCAGTAGTTAGTATTTCTTCTCTTCTCGCAGAGTAGGACGTACGACAGATATTATGCACACATCATTTACAGCAATGTGTAGGGAAAATAAAGCTATATAATCGTAATAGAAAAATATGTTCCAACAGCAGACGGAAATATATACTCTTCTGGTTCCCACAGTAATACTACTCGAAGAGCGAGTAGGGCTGGGATATACACATACACAAGTTCCGAGAAGAAATAATTAGACTCATTAACCGTTTATAGGGCAGTGATAGAAAACAACTTATGATGATAAACTATTACCCCAAAGAAGTTAAATTTTTAAGTTTTTAACACAACCTACAACAGCAACAACAAGAGGAGGAATAAAAATAAGAATTACAATAAGAATTATAAGTGAAATATTACTACATCGCGATATTTAGTTTAGGTTTCTGCAGCTTTTGTAAAGTTGTATCTACTTTATCGCTGTTATAAAAAAATAATTAATACTGAAAGAAACTAAAATAACTAAGATTTAAAATAAAATTGAATTATATTCATAACAGAACAGTTTCGGAATACTACTGTTCTGAGACATACACATGTCAGTGATTGGTGTCTGCGTTTTTGATTTATTAAATAGCATAAAAAACCTGAACTTAAATTATTTATTGTTCAACACTGCATTTCCAAATGTATAAATTGTAGCGCTTTTTTCTATATATTTTTTCAAAGTGCATCGTGTTCGTTATTTTTATCAATACAGAAAAAAATGCAAATGACACAAATGTCTCTTAAAATGACACGCCACATTATTTTACCTGCGAAGAGATCAGATAGCCTGACGCAAAACATTTAATATATTCAGGCTCAGAGCAAATTTGTTTGTAAAATGATGAAAGGATTGACTGACACAAAAATTATAAACAAATGTATTAGAAATTGATTACTTGCCTTTTTTCAGGTACATTACAAACAGAAATTTTCATTAACACATTCTGGGTGTACTTTGGCCGTTTGGACGTAAACTTAATAACATTTGCAACCACCGACCTTGAAAGGGATAACGAAAATATCTATTTTTTAATCTATTGTAGAAAAAAATATTTTTCTTTCAAGAATAACTTGTTTCTTGTCAAGAATAGCAAGAAGTGCAACAGATTAGCTTCAGTCTCAGAACTCAAAAGAAAATATTTATAAACATAAACTGTAGAAAGTTGAATTAAACAATTATTATTTTTTTTTGCTAAATTGTTTCTCTCACTGTGAATAATGACCCACGGCTATATACATCGCGGCAATGTTTCGCATGATTACTTAAGACTGTTGATTACTTAAGACTGCCTATAGCGTTTCCATTAAAACTTTGACACTTTAGTCAAGCCGCAGATCAAATTTCAAACATCGGACAATGTTATTACATCTCTCTTTCTAAGATTTAAATTTATGGTAATTTAAAATGTAATTGTTCCAGTCATTGTCAAGAAATCGTGTGCATTGTAATATTATATTGGCGTGGATACATAGGAATTTCAGCTTTTATTCGCATCTCTGCACTTCAATTAAATAATAATGCCGCAAAACATAAAATGGATTTTTACCTTTATAAATTATTAAATTCCAAGATTTTTTTTTTTACTTTTAATTATGCAAACTATAAAAAACAACACATGCATCAAAGAAGATCTTCCTTCAATGTTTAAAAAAAAATAAATGTTATTTTTAGATATTAATGTTTATTATAAAGTAAAAAACATTTGTCATTTCATTATTTAACATGTTATTTAAATGTACGAGATAACAACGCAATTTCAATTTTATTGATCGTAATGTAAGCAACAACCTGAGTTCGAATTAATGCAAAAATGAAAATACCAAAATGCCGTCTTGATTAGTAAAACCATACTTGTAATCCGCAACAACGTGTCCGTAAAATGTGGGCTAATTTTATCCGTGATAACAAAATTTCGAAACAGAAAATTATTTAATCTACCATTTTTTAATTCAATTTCATGTCTCTACAAGAAACTTATTGATTTTAATTTCATTAAGCAAATTCTGGTTCGAAAGTTGTTTAACCTGGGTCAAATTAACCCACATTTTACGGTAGATTAGTGAGAGGTTGGCAGGTATGTAAAGCATTTTAAAAAAAGTGTATAGTTTGCATATTTTATTAGTGCATTCGGTCATTGTGGACATACAACAGTTCTGTAGACAAATTGTAATTATGATTTGAGTTTTAAGGCAGTAAAACACACACAAAAGAAATATATATTTTTACAAATGATAGATGTGGTTGCATTAAATGACCAATGGCTCAATAGTAAATAAATTCTCGCCAGATGTCTCTGAGCATATTCAGTCGATTAAAGAGAGTGCAGTGGTAATTCGTGATTTTAATTAAGGGGCGGCTTTCGAAATCCACGTATTGAAAACGTGATTTTTTTTAAACCATACCTTTAAATTTAGGGGTAAAAGGGCTGATGATCGTGCTAGCGCATACACGATGTGGTAACATGTGCACTACCACTCCAAACTGAGACTTCAGCAGTGAGATAATAAGACTATTTGGACATACAACATGTATAATCATGATATATCACTAAAAATCTACTTAGGAAATTATATATTACAACTACAAATTCGCGAATTTTCAAGTTAAGAAATTTCAAAGTTACGAACTTTTTTGTACCCACCTTTGGACATTTAATTTTTAAAATTCCAACAGCAACATCAGAAATCTATTACATATTTATGTTCAGCATGCAAAACTAGATGTGCAATTTTTTACGAATTTTAAATCTGTAGCTAGTAAAGTTTACCTATATTTTTTAATTAAAATTTTCAATATAAATGGAAAATCTTAGATACTTCATAAGCCATTGATTAACTTATGTATAACAGTATCTTAAGTTATATTTGACACAGTGTGATACAGTTAACTTAAAGGCTCTGCATGCTTTTAATAAACCGCTTTGAAGACTTAAGGGGTCAGGTAACCTTTTAAGTGTCAAAAATTCGAATTTGTTTTGATTAAATAGGATTCTTTAGGAATTATTTTAAAATAAACCTCATACAAAAATTCACTTTAGAAGAGGAGTTATGTCTAATACAGTCTGAGCTTTCTTCATATGATTTATATATGTAATTTGATCTTTGAAGTCAATTTTCTCAAAAGGGCGATTTTGGTCATTGCGCGCACGATTTCTGAAAAATGGTTGGTTAGAATTTCATGAAATTTTGATTGAATGTCTTAACCATATAGATGCACAAAATGACCTATTATTATGTTTCTCAAGTAACAAGTTTAGAATTCATGACTACTTTTGAATTAAAAAAAACCTCGATATTTCGTATTTCTCTAATTTTTTTTTCTCATGATCTACACATTTTATGTTTCTCACCATAGGTCATTTTGAGAACACGTTATATATGAACTCATTAAAAATATTTTGACTGGTTTTAGCAATTCAAATGTGAAAAATCATGCACGCAATACTTGCAAAAATAAATCTTTGATAAAAGTTTTATTACATTTTAAAATATATTTAAAAGCTTTGTATGAGTGTATACATTTTTAGAGAATTTTAATTTATAAAATAAACCTTTATTAATATGTATTTTAAATTTTATAATTCAAAGTCAATTAATTACGGAGTTACTACAATTCTTATAGAGGTCACTTTTTCATGTATTTTGTGAGTTTAAAGGTTATCTGCCCCCTTAAATAAGTTTAACCTGTTGTCATTAAAATATCATAAATATAATCTTGTCTTGTTTAGCCACCCATACAATCAGCATGGTAAATTAAATATAATAATCTATAATTTTTTTTTTTCTCGCAAATAATAATTGCATTTAAATTTAGTTAAAAAAGTCACTTTAAACTCTTTCATTTTATAAAGTGATTAATTGAAATGCATTTACTGCAACAGTAATAAAACGGAGAATAACAAAATAGAGAAATGTGTAATAAAACATAAAAACAGTTATCTACAAAAAACATAAACATTTCATGAACCCATAATGTCTTTTTACAAATATTAGCAAGCATCGGAAAAAATATTAAATTGAATTTAGAAAATACATTTAAGGTAAATGTACTTTGTAAATTGAAAACCGTTTTATAGCAAATTTTATGAAATGCTATTTAAAATTGTTTTTAGATATTTTTTTTTTCTAAAACATTTATGCTTCTCATTTTATTGATTTGCACCATACATTTGGTTATTGCTTTATGGAAAATTAAAAAAAAGACCATCTTCTCTAATTGCTTTTCTTTTCGTTTATTATTAAATAATGTCTATAATATTTAATAAATTAAAATAATATCTATACATTTATAAAAGATAAGTAAGTTTAAATTTAACAAGAACGAAAAATCATGTGTCAAGCATAGATAAAGTAACACTTTCCAACGCTTTCAAAATAATTTTACAAATCCTACCGTTTAATAAGCTGAAAGATAACATCTAAGTAAACAATTTGGAAAACGCATAACATATTTAAAAACATAATTTCAGGAATTTCCAACATATACAATATTCGGAAAAATATCCGAATACTTTTATTCAGCCCTGTATATAATCTATAGATTTGTATATATACTACATAGGATGCTAAATTTTAGTTCAGTTAGGAAACGCGTAGCACATTTTAGAATTCTCCGTCTGGAGTTTCTGTCAATAAACGGAAATGTTTTCGCGAACTTTTGTGCTTCCCTGTATAGGATCTACAGAATTTATACACACCACGTAATAGACAAAAAGCGAGTTAAATTTAAAATCGCGTTCAGTAACTTCCAGGAATTATTGTTAACAGACATTACAGAATTATTTTGTGTGTCTCTGTAAATAACCCATGTAAATAAACGATGACTGCTATACACACACTATTTTGCAGTAATGCACCTTAGTGACATATGTAAATTTCAATGCGTTTAAAATAGTGAAACATTATTTAATTAAACCGCAAACGATTTTCTCCATAGACGTAATGTAACGGAATTCCTTTGACTGTCCCTGTAAAGTAACTATAAGAGCTATGCACACCCTATTCCATATTAAGCTTCTTGTAATGCACCTTAGTGATATATATCAATGTAATGCTACCGTAATGCAACGGAATTATTTTGAGTGTCCCTGTGAAAAAACTATAAATGCTACACACTTCAGTCAAAATAGGGAGCATGCTATAGATAACGACAATAACATATAAAAATTGCAGGGCAATCCGAGCATATTTACGGGAGTTAGAGTACGGCCAGACGGCAGACAAACCGAAGTAATAAACACTTTTCATCTAGGTTGGAAAGTGTTAAAAACGAATGAAATGAGTCTAAGTGACGTAAATATTTGTCTTATCACTTTGTCCGTACTCAGATTAGGACGTAAAGGAGCTAATAGATTTCTAAAACTATTTCGTAAGCAAAGTTGTTCTGAAAGACATGACGTCCAATTTTGTTGGAAATATAAATTGCAAATTAAAATATACATGGACCAAAAATATGAAATGTTTCTATCTAAGAAATGACGTTAAGTTAAGATTGAAATGGATTACTTCATTGAGCAAAGTAAAAAGTCTATCAAAATGACCTAATTTTCAGGGTTTCGTTCATCTCACGAAACCCTATTGCTCCCGCTGCGTTGTCTGTCTGTCACAGAGCCATTCTCGAAAACTATGTAACTTACATAGTTGAAACTTTGTGTATAAATCAGAATATCTGCTGTGAAGAGCTGAAAATATTAAAATTTGAAAAATTCGTAATATTTTAATAAATAGAGATAAAAAACCAAAATTAAAATAGCCTTTTGCTATTAAATTTAAACATTTTTCGTTATAGCAGATGCCAAAAATTTAAAATCCACAATGAAATTCTTTCTACAAGAATTAATTTTCTATCAGACGATTTACAGGTGAAAAATGAAAATGAAATAAAAAGTTTTCATCAGTTGAAAAAAAAAGATAAATATGAAATAAAATGGAATTTCCTTGAATTGTAGAAAAAGATATATTGCACCGTTCTTCTTCTAACTTTAACACCTTATATATTTCATTATGCTGGTAGACGAGAACGATAAGTCAATTCCTTATTTTGTATAAAGGTTAAGGATGTGACATATTGATTACAAGCTGTATATATGTATATACAGGGATTTCTTGTTCCGTTTATAGAATTTCTTTTTCTGATAGGCTACATATGTAATATTTTGCAAAGTTGCCATCAGTGATTTGATTGTCTGAGCGAAGAAACAGTCTCTTAAAAAAAACATTGGCCTTTTATAAAACTGAATAAAATATAATGCTGTAAAAAACATTAAAATTATAATTCTTTATTTACTTCTGTGGTGTTAATTTAAAAAATGAAATATTTTTATGAATTGTATAATGACACTTTTTAAAATTATTATCTCTAATAAATGCAAAGTCACAAATGATATTTGTTTAAACTAGTAGAAAAAATGTGTTTTAGTAGAAAACATTTGAAATACAATGTATGTCTTTCTAACAGCAATAAAAATTATAAAGCAACCAAAAAGAATATCTTTTATGGTGGCATTTTAAATTACACTTGTACATTTATCATATATTTCCATGGTGTATTTATTGTTCTCAAAGAACATTGGGGAAATAGTAGCTCTGACGGCTAAATATTTGGGGATTTGTTACATATCAGCATAAAAATTTGCCTACTAATGTATGCGTTAGGGCATTTTGCCAATATTACGTCAATATTGGCATAATATATTTATCCAGTGAAAAGCCAATAACACCTATCTTGTCACAACATTTTATTTAGAATATTTCATGTGTAAAACAGAATTTTAACAATTTTTTTTTGGTTCGATTGGTTTTATTGGTTGTACATTGGCAAAGTATCAATGTACCACAATTTGGGCTATATTACATGCATATCAATTCAATACTAATACAAAATTAGGGAAAGAATATTTTGATACTATTTTACTTCCTAACAATTTTTGTTTTCACCGAATAAAGTTTTTACGGGTCATTCCAGAGTATTCATGTGTTACGTAGGGACATTTCACAGCAAATTTTTGAGATATTTGTACTTTTTTCAGTATCAAAATATAAATGAGAAAGTTTGGAATCATTTTAATGCATTATATATCACTTCAATTATATTCTTATGAAATTTATTTTTGTTTGAGTCAATACATATATATTTTTTAATTAATAAAGTTGTGTTACGTACGGGACATCACAAAAAGTTGTTTTAAAGGTACCTCTGGCAATTTATTTAATATTTTCACAAATAAATTTAATGAGTAGAAGCAGAAATATTTTTTTTAATTACGTCATTAATTAATGAAAGCTAGTTATTTCTGTTACGTACGGGACAAGGCTATTTGTTACATATGACCAAATTTTTCTATATGGCTACAAGAAAATTCTCTAATATTCATTTGATTTAACCTTCTGAGCGTTTTGAAAAAGCGTAAAATTGTAATGTTGTTTTGAATGCTAAAAAAAAAAATTATTCTTTCAGCATTATAAATAAAACTTAATTACAAGTATGAATGTAACCCTTGAGAGTATTAATCATTCTTCAATGTTTTGAAAATTCATCAAATCTATAGAATTATATTATCTTAAACATTGCATATATTGCAGTGAAACCTGGAGCTTAGTGAACGGTATATTACGTTCCAAACGCTTAGAGGGTTTAAAAAAATTATAATATTTTGGATAAATTTTAATAGAAGAGATTTAAAGCTTTAAAATGATGTATTACACTTAACTTTTTATAAAACATTTTTTTGAAACTTGTGAAGCCAAATACTGTGGAATGACCCTTACATAGTTCAGCAACTGGAATTAAGTAAGTTAGGCTCGCAGGCACCAATTTCTAAAAATGAAAACTTTTATTCATCTTTCGATCAAGCTGTCGACAGAGACCTCTCCCAGTAGTTATTCGACAATATCACAATATTTAAGGGATAACATAACTTTTTAAATGAAACGGAGCTATTCATCTTCAAAGAGGGAAATTAATACCTCGTGAAAAGGAAAGAAAAATGATAATACATATATTTTAAAAAAAATAACAGTTAATTTTTAGTCACTTAATAAAAATCATGTTTATTGGAGTAAAAATCGTTTTTAAAGTAAATTATGGATAATTCAGTTTTGAATTAAGTGACTATATTTAATTAATGATTTCAAATGATTAATAATGAAATAATTTCATTTAATTCAGTGACAGAATTAATAAAATATTAATGAAGAAACTTATTTTTTTTATAAAGATTTGTTAAAATATAACTTATTTTTCAGGTTATTTAAATATTATTTTTAATAAATATTGTTAAAGGAATGTAAGAAAGGAAATATTTTTAATATGAAATTAATAAATTTTAATTTAATTATGTAAATAAATAAATATAATTAAACAATGAAACTTTATCTTGAAAAGTAATAAAATCATGAAACTTTTGATAGTTAATTTGAATAAATATTGTGATTTATAATAACATATAACCTAGAGGAAAAGAAAATGTTACAAAATGTAACAATAGCTGCAAACGGTAATTTTTACATGTCGAGTACTGTTAGCGTAATTAAGTTGCCATAATTAACTTTATAGTGGCCACAATTTACTTTTAGAGCTATTTTTTTCGACCAATACTGCGCGAATGATTGTTTGTTAATATCCTTATGTGTGTGTATGTGCGTGTGTCGCATCTATCGACATGGATGTGACTAAATAATAATATAACAATTGTATTAGAACTTTTAAAATTGTATAATTTTTTAATCGCCAAATAATATTTCTTTCACTAAGGACATTTCTGTGGTCTCATAATAGAGTTCACTTTATTTTACTTTTCGTCGACTGCTAAAAACCAGTAGCTATCTATGTTATAAAGGACAAACGTGTCCGTGCGTAACGCTGACGTCATTTTGCGAATGGCAACAGTTGATGATGAAATTACTGTTTTGCGATTTTTGCTACTGCAATTTTTTTTTATTTCTATATATCGCACATTTTTAATATTTACACCGTTATATAGGGAAAAAAATCTACTTTCAAATACAATTTGTTTGAAAACTGCATTTTAATTGACTGATTTACGATAGCATTTAAATTAAATTTCAAGCTTGAATTTTTAAAAATCTATCGCTTGCAGACGGTTACAAAATATTAATCCATTTGCACTTTCAACTGCATAAATAGTTCAGCATTTTTTTTTTTCAAGCTAATATTCCAAAACGAAATTAAAACATTATTCAGCAATAAATAAAATTGTATAAATAAAACACAAATTTAAGAGACATGTAATCGAATTAAGCGCTTAAAACCGCTGAAATTATCAGAATATGAAAATCTGCTGAAGCTAACGAAATTTTTGGTATTTCTTCGGCTATTAACTTCTGGCACGAGGCCAAAACGAAATTACGGCTTTTAATAAATTTGAAACTTTTATTTGAATATATAATTGGCATATTTCACATAAAAATGCTCTTTGCTGTTGTTAGGGGACAATCTAAAACAAGTGGGTAAGAGTGATCAAAGATCGCTCAAAGGGTTTCGTTTAATATTCCTTTCAAAACACTTTATCCTTTCTTTAATAAAGCCAAATAAATTTCCTTTAGCAACCAAAAAAAAAGTAATGTTTTTTTATAAAGTAAAAATTTACCGGTCTATTTTTTCTCGTTTTTATAAATGTATAACTATGTCGGTAACTACTGGCGAAATAACTTTCATTCTTATTGCACATGCATCACTTATAAACACCACATAATTTAATTTTTTACATCCTTGAATAGAGAAAATATCTACATTCGAATTAAATGTGTTTGAAAAAATGTACCTCAATTTAATACATTTTTATGGATATTTTAAACAATTTTCCACCATGTTTTTTTTTTTTTTAACTTTCTCAACAATGGTTATTTGTTTTCTACAATATTGAATGTAGCTAGCGATAGGGTAGTTGCAATTGATTTAGCAAAACAAATAAGACTGATGGGTATAAAATGTTTTTCTTTTCTGTTACCTTAATCGTTCTTAATTGTGTCCTCTTTCCAAGATTCATCTTCGTGGCTACAATATCCTTTTAAAATTGAGATTACTAACGACTGAAAACTTTCAACAAAGCTTTTGCGCCATATCGCATTTGCTCAAATACGCTATTTGTGTGTGGAATCGATTACGGAAGATTAATCATAAAGTAGGTACTCTGGCGCTAAACTGAAAATAGTTAAGCAAAAAGCAGATTTCAATTTTCTGAATTTTTGTTTAATATGATTAATTTTTTCAAGAATGTTTGTTATATTTTCTTCTTGCTGAATAAATGTGATATTTTTTTATTTGAATAATTTTAATAAAATGTAAATTGAGTTATTGAACATCGAAGATTTTTTGTATAAACCTCATAAAACTCTTCATGATATAAAGCATTAAAATAATATATTAATTTCATAAAATTGAAAAATATATATCTACAAAACGTTTACGCTTTTAAGATTACAAAATACACTTAGTAACTGATAGAAACACACACTACTTGAACATTAAGAATGGCATTATCCATGATAGAGCGTGTAAAAGGCCCTTTTAATAATTTAATATTTCGTATTGAAGTACTTTATTGTGTTAAGATTTGAAAATACACTTAATAATTGATAACAGAGCACTTAGTATTTACATACTGAGAATGACACGTATCCAGATAAGTCGCGTGAGAACCTTTTTGAAAATTGGATATCTGCGATTGAAAGTTAAACAGTGTTACACTGAGTTCAAAGAAAGCTAATTCAGATATCTATTTACCATGAAATTACAATAGAAATGTCGACTATTTTTATATTCTCTTCGATGTCTCAATTTGTTATTTTAATGATTTCAGTTTCCATTGAATTTATTTCTATAGGATTTAACAAAGAACTTATTGGCAATTCAAATATTATATTCAATTGAAATGTACAGTTATTTCAAATAAGTTGGAAATGTATTTTATAAATATTAATATTTTAAAGCATCAAAAGAAGATTTTTTTTTCTAGATTTTAAAAACTGTATTCTAAAATACTTGGTCTATTTGTTCGCTTTGATATTGATAGAAGTGTATTATTAATAAATTTCAAAGTAAAACGTCGTTGATAAAATTCTTTTATTTGCTGGTTTATTATTAATACTTTGAGAAATACGTTTATACAATAAATTTGTCCTAAAATCTAATTGAGGGATATATATATACAGTAATCACTCGATATATCACGTATTCGGATATTCTGCTCTTTTTAGTTGTCTCCGATAAATGCCCTGTTTGCTGATAAAATAATACACGGAATATAATAGTCACCTGCATTTCTTCCCCTTCAGAATTTGAATGAAATAACTCAGTCAGTGTTTATAGCAAGAACTTTGCATACAAGGTAATATTTGCTCACCATGAGCAACAGGGCTTTTATATTTTAGTACAAGCAGTGATAAAAACCAGAAACATACGCTATTTAGACGTATTTGTTGTGAAGTATTTCAGTTTTATTTATGAAAATGTTCTCATCTTTCTCTTAAATATGATGCCATTTTTACAGAGTAAAGCAATTTGGTCTTTTCCTAAATAAAACGAAAAAATATAAAACGGCGGAAAATTTATACCAATAATATATGCATGAATATGCATTTTTATTTATATAGCTAGAAAAAAAAGAATTGCTGTAATATGTGTCAAAATGACTCAAGTTTTCGCTAACCTTTAATTTCAGCAGTATAGGCTTAAAGCCCTATGGCCTCAAACTCAATACTAGGTGAATGATAAATTTTTGTAAAACATTTGGATACACCATACTGAAATGTAACAATTTTCTGAAAAAAGTGTGATTTCTCTTAAACATGACTTCTTTTTTCCTAATAGAAATATATTGCAAGACTTTTGGGTCTAATGTCTGAATTAGAGGAATGGAAAAACAATATAAACTTTGTCATTTGGGCATAATCGTAATAAAGTATTGCTATTTTCCGAATGGTAATGTACATTTTCAGTCGAATGTCTTTAAAAAGGATTTCATTATCACAAGTGAAAGTAATTTCTTCTATTGTAAATTTGGTACCTAATTTGAAAGTGAACGGGAAGAAAAAAAAAACTGAAAATAATGTCATTTTGATGCAATTATAAGAAAATGCTGCAGTTTCCTGTTTTTTAATGATGTCAGTTCAATTTTAATGTCCTTGACACCTTCATGGTTTGAAACACCATTTCTTCAAATTAAAATTTTATTTTAATTTTTATCGTCATAAAAAAATGTCATCAACGAATGTACAAGAAAGGAAAATTATGCGTCAAGCATAGATTATAAAATATTTTGCAACACTTACATAATACTTTAACAGAACTTCGCCGTTTAATAAGGTAAAAAAAAAAATACTGAACTGGAATTAAAGAAACACATTTGAAAACCAGATTCCAAACATTACTGCACATTGCCGGTAAGAAACTCCAATTACTTTATGAAGCCTTATATGATAGTATATGATATATTTATTTGTATTTATTCTATATAATATTCTAAAATTTAATTAAGTAAGAAAATGAATAACACAGTGAGAAAATTCACCTTAAAAAATTCTACAATAGGCAGAAACATACTTGAAATCTTTTGTAAAGCCCCGTATATTACCAACAGATATTTATACACGCCATACATTTATCTACAATTTAATTCAGTCAAACGTGCGCATAAAACTAGTGAAATCACATTTCCAAGAATTACTTTTCATAAGCAAGCCAAATATCAAGTTATTTGCATAGGCCCGTATATGATTTGATTTATATTCTAGAAACATCTCTTAGTATTCTAAATGTATTTGAGATTGAAAATGCATAATTCAATTTAAAAAGCATCTTAAATGCAATTTTTTAAAAGCACCTCAGTAATACTTGCGAATTATTTTGTTTAGCCCTGTATATGATTAGTAGGTTTTATGCCCACCACGTAGTATGTAAAAATTTAGTTAAACTTAAAAACACCTAACTGAAAACGCGCTTTCAGCAATCATCCCTTATAGATAGTATTTGAGATACTGTATTCGAATCTATTATGTAACCCTGTAAATAAACAATAATTGCTATGCACATCATATTCTAAAGCAGACATCTTGAAGTAAAAAACAATAATGCGTATCAATTTCATCATATTTGTGAACCAAAAATCACATACTGAAACAAAATTAAAATAAGTTGCAAATATTTTCCCACGTAGACGTATAACAGAATTATTTTGTCTGACCCTGTAAATCAATGATAAAACTTTGCACTCCTTATTCTACAGAAGACATGTTTTAGTGTACCTCAGAACTCCATATAAATTTTATTATGTTTCTAATAGTTTAACAACATTAACATACGCTGCAAATGATTTTCCCAATAGACCATTATGTCACAGATTACTTTTGAGTACTCTTATACATGAAATATAAATTCTACAAACATAATTTTCAATATCAAACTTGTCAAGCACGTAAATTCAAACTGTCCGACTACCCACAGACATTTCGATAACTGGCCGACGGTCTCTGGCCATTTCGTGAACTGGCCGACTGCCTCTAGCCATTTCGCGAATTGGCCAGCCAATTCCCGAAATGCCGGATCAATTTAAAACGAAGCTAACCAGTTCGCCAATTTCGGGTTCTGGCCGTAACATATATATGATTTATTGAAAATTTCACTTAAAAATGCATCTAATTTCAAAATAAACAATTCTATAGAAAATAATCGACGGTCTACATTTAAAAGTGTAATTTGAATTGTTACTTTCCTTTCGTATTTAAAATTTACTATTTTAAAGATTTTGTTTTGCATCAATTTCCCAACCTTTGATAAATTTTACTTGGTTTGTAATAAATCCATAAAACATGCTGAATAATAATAAAAATCTATCTATCTATCTTACAAAATAAATCACGAACATCTATCATATGTTTATACGGTGTATAAATTCACTTTATTCAAATTGAAATATTGCTTCTTGTTTGTTTATATTTATTTCTTGTATCTTTACATTCCACATATCAAAAGTAATACATTGCTGTATCATTCTCCCTATTTACTCACACAAATGTACATTTATCGATTTGTTACGTTGCATTGATCTTATGTGGAAACGATGTTGCAATATTTTTGATTTATTATATAGTCAACAAAAAAAAAAAACTTTAAAACATAAAATTAGTATATAACTATATTGAAAGTGAACATTACTCATAAAACAATATTTTCAATTTTGTGTTTTATATAAACAAATTCTGAATTATATATATATCATAAACACAGTTATTGTCGGCGGCGCAGTTTATTTAATATGTAAAATAGTTTCTTTAATTGTATAAAAACATTTCTTCAAAAATAGAGTTAAGTAAGCATGCATTCGCTTAC
Source organism: Maratus michaelseni (assembly GCA_963931845.1). Taxonomy (NCBI): domain Eukaryota; kingdom Metazoa; phylum Arthropoda; class Arachnida; order Araneae; family Salticidae; genus Maratus; species Maratus michaelseni. The sequence continues at coordinate 297,809,167 of OZ007591.1, read as the reverse complement.
CTGATTGGGCGATGAAAGCATTTAGTATATCCAATAAATAGATTGGTGACGTGTTGCAACTTCCTCACGTATATTATTATCCGTTAGAGTATTCCGGATTATCTATAAGATCACTTCTGCAAAATAATAAAATTAGTTTCGTTGAATAATCACTGTAGAATTAATAGAGTATTTCCTTTCGGTTAAATTTAGGTTTAATATACGTTTTTTGATTACATAATTACACAGAGCATTTACATCGCTCTGACATTTTCACACACTACATTTTATAAAGAAATTCACACAACAACTGACTAAAGTCTAAAGAGTTTTTTCATGTCCTTGGTAGCCTTGGATGACGTCACTGGGAAAAAGCACATGATAGCACGTGGTAATCATTCTTTCACGTGGGCGTTTATTCCATGTACTTAGCTGAGTTGAAAACAGTTTATGAATGGGTTTTTCTGACGAGATAATTAAAGTTGTTTACTGCAATTTTAAAGTACTTTATTATTATCTGACGATTGAAGAGTAGTTGATTCCGAATAGAAGATTACCCTTTAATTGCAATTTCCGTCACTCCCCCTTAATCTTCTATGTAGGATAAGGAAGTAAGTTCAGATTGTTTCGGTGTTTAATGAATTCAGGTTTGGGGTTGGGCTTGGTGAGTGAATCTGCGGTCATAAATTCTGTGGGACAATACTTTAAATCTATTATTCCATCTTCCTTGAGTTGTCTTATCGCGTGGAATCTGATATCTATATGTTTACTTTTTCGAGTATGTTTTTCACTTTCAACCATTTTTATACATGGCTGATTGTCCTCGTATATTGTTATGGGTTTCTGTTGTGGTAATTTTAAATCTTCCAGGAGTTTTATCATCCATAGTATTTCCTGTGCTGCGTTACTTACAGAAATGTATTCAGCTTCTGCTGATGACAGAGCAACGCATGTCTGTCTTTTCGTTGTCCAATGTATGGGACATTTTCCTAACATAAATATATTTCCGCTGGTGGATCGTCTAGTTTCTGGATCACCTCCCCAATCTGCATCTGCGTAAACTTCGAGAATAGGCTTATTTTTCGAACTTAGCGTCAGGTTGAGGTGTTTTGTGTTGTTTAAGTATGTTTCGATTCTTTTGACTGCTTTCCAGTCTTTTTCTCGAGGGGTTTCATTTCTACGGCTGAGTATGTTGACCGCTGCTGAAATATCGGGCCTGGTTAATGTTGAGATGTAGAGTAATGTTCCCGTTGCTTGTCTGAATTTAATATTGTTAGGTAATAGATTTTCATCATCGTTGAGTCGATTGTAACCTGCTTCCATAGGTGTGCTGTAAGGTTTTGCGTTTTGAAGATTGAGTTTATCTACCAATTCTTCAATTTTTGAATTTTGGTTTAAGTAGAAATTTTTATCGTCTCTTTTTATATTTATTCCGAGATAGTTATTGACTTCTCCCAAATCTTTCAATTCATATTCCCTTTTGAGATTGTTTATTAATTCAATTATATCTTCGTTTTTTCCGGCGATTAACAAATCATCCACATATACTATAATGTATGTCGAGTTTTCACCATTTTCGCGTATAAAAAGACATGAGTCAGATGTACTTTGTACAAAATTTAATGCTTTAAGACTCTCGGAGATTTTCGTGTGCCATGCTCTGGCGGCTTGCTTGAGCCCGTATATTGCTTTTTGTAATTTACATACTTTGTTTTGTTGATTTGGAGCTATATAGCCTTCCGGCTGTTTCATGTATACCTCTTCTTGTAGGTTTCCGTGTAAAAACGCTGTATTCACGTCGATATGATTAACTTTAAGGTTATGATTTAATGCTGCTATGAGAAATGCACGGATTGTGGTATGAGAGACAACTGGAGCAAAGGTCTCGTCATAATCTACTCCGAATTTCTGACTGTATCCCTGTGCCACGAGTCGTGCTTTATAGGTTTGCACTTGGTTTAGGTTGTCGCGTTTTAATTTAAAAGTCCATTTTGAACCTATCACTTTCTTGCCTGGTGGCGGATCGACTAATGTCCAAGTTTTATTTTTAGCTAGGTACTTGATTTCATTTTCGGTGGCTTTGAGCCAATTTTCCCTATCGTGTGGATTTTTCATTTCCATAATTTCGTTCCAATTCTTTGGTTCATTTGATTGTGTGTCTTTAACTAAACAGACAAATCTATCTGGTGGTACTCCTCTGTTAGATCTATTTGACCTTCTTGGTTCTATTTGTGTTTGTTTGGATTCGCATGGTTGTTTTTCATTATCATTAATGTCAATTTCAAAGTAATTTTTATTCTTCTCTTCTTGATTTCTATCATCAGTGGAGATTTCTTCGAGATTTGAATCTTCCTCAATGTTGTTTGAGTGTTTTATTTCATGTTCTATGAATTTTACAGTCCTGGCAATTATTATTTGTTTGTCTTTTGTGTGTATGCGATATCCTTTGGAACGTGTGTCGTAACCTAGAAAAATACCTTCTTGCGCTCTATTATCTAGTTTTCCTCGATGTATTTTATTAATGTAAACAAATGCTTTACATCCAAAGGTTCTTAAGTGTTTGAGATCAGGTTTGATACCTTTCCATAGTTCGTATGGAGTTTTGTCGTTCGCTCTTGTTGGTAATCTGTTTTGTAAATATGTCGCTGTGTGTATTGCCTCTCCCCAAAATTGTTTATTTAAATTTGCTTTTAAAAGCATGCTACGTGTCATATCTAGTAGGCTTTTATTCTTCCTTTCTGCCACGCCGTTCTGGCTCGGGTTGTGTGGAATTGTGAATTGGTGTAATATCCCGTTTTCCTTTAGATAATTCTCTATTTCGTTGCTATTATATTCTCCTCCATTATCGGATCTTATTTCTTTTGGTTTTCTACCGAATTGATTATTTACCATTGCAATGTATTCTTTTAATTTATCAATTACTTCGCTTTTCTTAGATAGTAAGTATATAGTTGTATATCTCGAGTAATCGTCGATGAATGTGAGAAAGTATTGTTTTTCTCCTAGTGTTGGTGTACTTATAGGTCCACAGACGTCGCTGTGTATTAAATCGAGAACTTTGTTTGCTCTATTTGTAGCCGATTTTGGATATGGCGCGTCGTTTAATTTAGATTTGATGCAGGTTTCGCATAATTTATTATTGTGTCTGCAGTTTTTAATTTTTATTCCGGTAGCTAGCTGTTTGTTAACAATTGTTTTGATTGCTTCATAATCACGGTGTCCTAGTCTTCGATGCCATACTTCTAAACATTCTTTATTATTATTACAGCTTAGTGTGACGTTTGCATAGTTTTCTGCATTTTCTGAGTGGTTTGTTTGTTCGATTATGTATAAATTATTTTTGTTCTTCGCTCTTATATAAATTTCACCGTCGAACGTTAAATCGCATTTGTCATTTTCAAAGATTAATTTGCATCCATTTTTAGTTGCTTTGCTTACGGATATTAAATTGGATTCTAGTTCTGGGACGTATAGGACTTCCTGTAGTCTTGTGCGTTTTATTTCTCCATTTGGGGATTTCGTTTTTATTAAAACGTCGCCTGAACCGAATGCTTCGAGTTTGTTGCCGTTTGCGATGGTGACTGATGATTTTTCAAAATTGTTAAATTTATCAAATAACCTTTTATCATTTGCAATGTGTGAGGTACTGCCACTGTCGAGTATCCAGTTCTGTTTTCCTAATTTTTCTGTTATTAGTACGCGATCTTCTGATTGATTAGTTTTTGAGTTTATTTTCTGATCATTCGCGTTATCGTGACAGTCAGTATTCTCTTTATAATTCTCTGTGTTTTCATAGCATAGTGATGATGAAAAAGGTTTAGCTTTGTTTTTATTATTAAAGTTATTCACATTTTGATATGTGTGTTTGTTTTTGTTGTGCTGTGTGTATCTGCTCTTGAGGTGATAGCACTCGCTATTATTATGATTCGTCATCTTACAGTGACTGCAATATTTTGAATTTCTTTTGTAGTCGTTAGTGTGTTTTCTTTGTGTTTTAAATGCCTTTTCAGAGCTGTTGTTTTGTTCAGACATTTCTTGTCTGCGATTATACTCATCTATGAGTTTACTTCTGATAAAATCTGGGGATAATTCGGCTTCGGGCCTTGCCTCTAATGCTGTGATAAGCGTGTTGTAGCTGGGCGGTAATGAGCATAGAAATAGTGCAGATATGTGTGAGTCATTTATATTCTCGCCTATGGCGGATAATTTATCTACTATTTGTAGAATATTTGTTATATGATTTATCATATTACCGTTTTCGGGCAGTTTAGTACTGTACAGTTTTCTCAATAAATACAGTTTGCTACTCAAATTTGCTCTTTCATGCGTACTTTTGAGACCTTCCCAGGTTTGCCTGGCTGTGGTAAAATTTTTTACATGCACAATTTGTGCGTCATCTATGCTTAGATTAATTAAAGCTCTTGCTTTTCTATCTTTTTTGTTCCAATCCTCATTTAAAGGAGTTGGCGGTTGATCACTTATTACTTCGAATAAGTCTTCTTTAATGAGAAGCATTTCGAGCTTAAATTTCCAGTTGGAATAATTGCTCGAATTTAGTTTCTCGATGAATTGGCTTTCTTTAAATGTAGCCATTTTTATTTTCTATCTTTAATTATTTTTAAAGATATTCAATTTAATTTAATACGAATCGCTTTTCTTTGCGTTCGTTTTTATTTTCTATAAAGCGAGTTTTTTCAGCATATAGCTAATGTGCTTAAAATTTTTATTTAATACATACTATCAGTCTTTCATAATCTGTCGGCGGCGCAGTTTATTTAATATGTAAAATAGTTTCTTTAATTGTATAAAAACATTTCTTCAAAAATAGAGTTAAGTAAGCATGCATTCGCTTACCTGATTGGGCGATGAAAGCATTTAGTATATCCAATAAATAGATTGGTGACGTGTTGCAACTTCCTCACGTATATTATTATCCGTTAGAGTATTCCGGATTATCTATAAGATCACTTCTGCAAAATAATAAAATTAGTTTCGTTGAATAATCACTGTAGAATTAATAGAGTATTTCCTTTCGGTTAAATTTAGGTTTAATATACGTTTTTTGATTACATAATTACACAGAGCATTTACATCGCTCTGACATTTTCACACACTACATTTTATAAAGAAATTCACACAACAACTGACTAAAGTCTAAAGAGTTTTTTCATGTCCTTGGTAGCCTTGGATGACGTCACTGGGAAAAAGCACATGATAGCACGTGGTAATCATTCTTTCACGTGGGCGTTTATTCCATGTACTTAGCTGAGTTGAAAACAGTTTATGAATGGGTTTTTCTGACGAGATAATTAAAGTTGTTTACTGCAATTTTAAAGTACTTTATTATTATCTGACGATTGAAGAGTAGTTGATTCCGAATAGAAGATTACCCTTTAATTGCAATTTCCGTCAGTTATTAATATCTGACACATGAAAGATTAATAACTTTGATTCAGTATTTTTCATGTAGCTTAAATTTGTTGATTGTATTTGCATATATTTATTTATATTTGTTTTTTTTGCAAATGCCCTTAGAATTTTACCATCTAATCACAAAATTGAATTGTTTTACTCGAACTTAATTGAGTTTGATCGGTAAAATATGACACATACTTCAAATTAATGTTTATATATGTTTGAATCGTGCTCTTTATCCCACCAAACGTATCCCAAAACAACCAAATAAAATATTTTCTTCTATCTTACACATTTTTTTTTCTGACGTCACCTATGTGATTACGTTTGTGAGAAAAATATATAAATCAATTCATTTATTTTGTACAAGAAGTACAGATGTGACATATTGATTGCATATTGTACGTAATTCTTAGTTTATTTTTATATACACTTTACTTTTCCTTCTTTATTTTTCGGATACATCCATAATAGTATATGAAACGGTCAAATGTAAAATGAATAACACAATATCCTATTTGATAGATGTATCTCTAACGTTTAAGTGCAAAAACGGAAAAGACTTTTTATAATAACAACAGAAAGTTATGAGTGTGTTTAAATACGATGTGGATAGTGTTTCACGTAGTTGCAAAATTACAACTCATATGATTTATTTAGCAAGTAGAATGATTGTGTTAAAATTAATGAAACATTATGATGTTTGGCTTTTTTTAAACTGTGAATCTTTATTTATAATTATTTTTTAAATGTTGCTAAAGATTTACTTAAAGGTTTTGCAATTGTTTTCTGCGTCTGCCAATATTCTCTAGTTATCATCTATTTTACTTTAAAAACATTAAACAAAGTAAAAACCCTTTTAGAGTATGCATTTGGAGTTATTTTCTATGTATATGTACTGATTGAAGGGATTTACCAGTTCGATTACTAATGTTGTTTATTTTGCACTTAGAAATTTTCATTGCATACGTTTCACAATTTTGTTAGTTACATTAGAATAATAGATCTCCTCAAAAACGTAATCTCCGATTCGTAATTATTTTACATGCGCTATTTGCAAAAAAATAATAATTTTGAAAAAGCAGACGATCACTTAAAATTCAAATAATAAGAAGTTACCACAGAAATTTTATCCAATAAAATTTTGCATTTTTTACATCCTTTACCAAACACGGTTTTAAAATGTGTAAAAATTCCTTTATACTCTATTATGATTAAATTGAAACCAAGTACATTTGTATTTTCGTAAGCGTTCTGCTTTTAAATTTATATTAACGTCTGAGTAACAATATACCTGACACATAAATACTGAGAATGACATGCATCGTTTTCATATCCAACCATATCCAATGACAAGCAAAAAGTAACTGCAATAATCTTTCAGCATGTACAATAAATGACAGTGTTACATGAAATTCAATCAAAATGAATGGGAACATTTAGAGAGATTGAAATCTGAGAAACTGCAGACTATTTCTTTACTTTCTATTTAATCTTAAACATCATTATCTGTCGTTTTAAAGACATTAGTTACCGTAATATTTTTTTCCGATTAAATTTGACATTGTATTTTCTAACACAGTTTAAATTCAATTATTCCTTCATTCCGTTTACTTCAAGAGAAAGAATTTTAAAGCTCGAAAACTCAGCTTAAAGCTTTAGGTAATAGGATTTTTTTTTAAAACCGTTTAATAAATTTGATTTTATGCTATTAATTTAATCTTATATTACAGAAAAAAAATATTAACAAAACATCTTCATCACTGTTAAAATTAGGACATATTTGGTGGAAATAAAACAAATAAATAAAAAAGGAGTTAAATATATATATATGTAAAAGATTATAGTTATTTTTTTAATAAAATATTACACATATTTCTAAGAATATTTTCTTTATTAGTCGTATAAATATTTAAAATATTTATTTGTTTTATTATTCAAACATAATAGACAATAGATAAATATTATATTTCAATTCGTTAATGTAAATGATATAAATACATCTAAAAATTGTTCTTTAAATATGAAGCATTAGAGACCGCACAAACAATTTTAGGATATTCATTTGAAATTTTTTGTCCATTGTGCATGTACTTATTAACAGGATTTTCCTTTCAGATTATTAATGTTCTTTTCGGAATAAGAATACTGCATCTCGGAAAACAAAAAAACTTATCCTCCGATCCACAGATTGTTATAATGTGCCCCTTTGAATTACTAATAAATTTGAAATTACCAGATAAACATATGAATTTCATTTAGTAACGTGTTGCCATATTTTTTCCCCAGGAAATTGTCTAATTTTTTTAAATCCTTTATAGAAATCACTTTAAAAATGGGTAAAACTTTCTGTAATTCTCTTGAAATTACATTTCAAATGCTGAAGTTAATATTAATTTTTAAAAACATATACATTGTGTAACTTAAAGTGTAGCATATTGTTAAATGTTTATTAAATTTTCAAAGCAAATCATTATAATATTGAAATAAAGCAGTTTTTCAACGTTAGATTCCCTCTTCATGTGCCATAAATAAATTTAGTCCTCTTTTTAAGTTGTTTTATTAGTAGTAATGTGGGAGGTGCATTAAATATCGGCCTTCGTAGTATATTAAACCTATTTCAAAATTTCTTGTATTGTAACTAATAAAAGTGTTTTGATTTATTACCCGGGTCAAAATAATATTATTGTATTTAGTAATCATTAAATTTTCGTCAATTAAACCTCTGTTTGGTGAAGAAAATTTCAACTATTTTCCTATTTAGTATTATAATGTAAATAAATTTACTTAAACTTTTGAATACTGATAGCTGAAAACTCAACACCATTCAAACTGCGGCGAACGTCCTGATGTGAAATATGTTGCGTGCATATTTCTCCCCCTTTCTTCTACCTGCCAAGTTGTCAGTAGGACAATAGGAGGTAAAAGTGAAAACTCCCTAAGATAAGGACTACAAAAGACTCCCCACCCATTAATTCCAATAATTACCTGCTCTGCTACAATAGTTGGATATTTACGAGGGGGGGGGGATTTGAAACAGGAAATACGGCGGTCCGACAGTATTTTGCATTGCCTTGCGTCTTGGTTGATTTCGTAGCGAAAGGGGTAAATGTACCATAAAATACATCATGTTTCTGTCGGAATCCTTAGATCAATTCAGAGAATAGCATTGTTAAACATCATAAGAACTTACCGAAGTATTTCAAATGACGCATTAAATATTTTAACTGGAGTGCCTCCAATTACCATCAAAATACCAAACAAATTCCAAGTCTATGAGATAAAGCAAGGAAACAGATTACTTAACATCAACATTACAATAATATACAATAATCTTATGCAACGGGAAGCAACTTATAAATTTCCAGAATATTACAAGTTGAAAAATATAGAAATTATAGATAACTTAACAGAAAACATAATATTGGAAAATCAACTACAAATTTTAACAGATGGATCATCTGTGGGAAATGGAGTGGCAAGTGCATATACAGTCTCTCTTAATAATAACTTCATCCATGATCATGCAGTAAGACTACACCCAATTAACTCAATTTACCAAGCCGAATTATATGCGATCAAGGAAGCAATAGTTTGGGTAACACAATCACAATTTACATCAGCCCTTATTTTGACAGATAGTCGCTCATCCTTTTTTTATACTGCTAACCAGGCCCCTACCTACCCGGCATGAATGCCTAGACGGGTTAGTACCTGGGTGCGGGGCGGAAATCGCCTGATCACAGCATGGCTGTGATCCACCAGACTATAGATTTGTTGACATCGCTGCTGTGCTTGCTCTCTTGTGGTTTGCTACAGTTATCTTTGTTTGCCGGTTCAAGGTTTCTGTTTAACTTTGTTGAATTAACAGATTTAATAGGTCTCGTAATTTAGAACTTTGATCAGGTGACGAGACCCTCACCTGACTAGGCACCCCCAGAGGTATAATTCACAGGGACTTGGAGGGCTTTGCACCCACGACGGATTTTACATGCACCAGCAGCCATTAGCGTCTATAGATTTACATATTTACCATGTCTGTTGGCTTGTCACGTTCATGGTGGGTTGTCGTTGTCGTGTTTATCGCCTCTTTTTTGGGCTGATTTCACATCTTGTTGTATTTGTCTCTGTCAAGGTTTTTTTGCCTTTTTATAGGCTCACCTCTATTGTGGGTTGCTTTTGTCTATCATTTATTGGGTTTTTGTCTCTTTCTTCATATATTGTCCATCATATGTTGTCGCATGTTGAATCTTGGCCTTCTTTCGAGAGTTTCACTGGTTATTATGTCACTATCGTGGGTTTTCTCACGTTGTAACTTTTGTTACTGGTATTTGTCACATTGTAACTTTTGTTACTGGTGGTTGTCACATTGTAACTTTTGTTACTGGTGGTTGTCACATTGTAACTTTTGCTACTGGTGGTTGTCACATTGTAACTTTTGTTACTGGTGGTTGTCACATTGTAACTTTTGTTACTGGTGGTTGTCACATTTCTGGATGTTGCACACTCATTTTTGTTTTCTTTGTCACTTTATCGCACTCAAGCATTGGGGGTTTTGATTTTTTTTCCTTCGTGAATACGCTTATTGCGATCCGTCCATTGAATCCTAATGGCTGTTATTACTGCTTTTGAATTTTGTGCAACTTGTTGATTTGTTGTTTGATAATCTTGTCGCACTAACGGAGTGGGGCTTGTTCCGTGGCCGTTAGTCCGTCATATATCTATGAGGATGTATTCACTTGATGTGACTCTGTTTTTTTCACTATTCACTTTCTAAGGCAGGTGTGCTTTGTGCATTCACCAATTAATTATTTTGTTGTGCTTTGTTGTGTTTTGTTCACTTTTTGTCACTTTTTTATCAGTTGGTGAAATTCAGTGCGTCACAGATGACTTCTCACTAGTGCTGAAAAAAATCGATTTTTTTGGCGTAGCAAAGAGGTTAGTCGCTCATCCTTAGATGCACTCAAGATAAATTTTCCTCGAAACTCCATAATTTTAAATATCTACAATAGTTTACTACAAAACCCCAATAAATTCATAAAAAAAGCCTGGATTAGAGCACATGTAGGGACCACTGGTAACGAGCGAGCAGACCTTCTCGCAAAAAATGCAATTACAGAAGACCATTATGATGACATCTCTGTCTTACCATTTTCAGAATCCATTCTAAAGAGTTATTTTAAAAACAAAATCATCACAGATGGGCAAAATGATTGGACCAACTCAACGAAAGGAAGAGAAACGTATAAAATTCTTAATAAGGTAGATGTTAAATTTTTATGTGTTTAGAAATCAGCAGCATATTATCTTAGCGGCCATGGAAGCTTCCGAAGCTTTTTATATAAAATTGGCAAAAGAGCCACGGATAGATAGATGTCCTTGTGACAAAAACCCTGGAACTCCTATACACTACAACTTCGGTAACTGCCCTCTTATGGAATACCATTTTAACTTCAACAAAAATAAAACATTAAAGAGAAACCTACAACGTGTGCTAATAGACGCTTCCAATTACGAAAAATTAGATAAAAACTTTAATGTCATGAATAAAAACTTTTCATATATCAAAGAATTATTATAACCTATATAAAATTCTAGATCTATAGATTTTAAAAACTATGTTTTAAAAGACTTAATAGACTAGTGCGTAATACAATTGCAAAATTGTCAGTACAATATTATTATTGTAAATATCTGTAAATATTTATCTTTAATGTTATGTAATCTTATCAGTATATTCATATAGAACTTATATACATGTATTAACTTTGGGCTCCCAGCAATAAGCAATATTGGGTAGCTCGTGTGATTGTTTTTTAACTTGCAGGTACTCCAGGTCCTTGGACACTCGGGTTCCTGGTAGATATATGTTTTCCCCTCGTGGACGATCTAACGTTTAGATCGTTCCTATGCCGATAGGTTGGCTGTCCACGAGTGGAAGGTTTCTGTTTCTGTTCTGTCATTCACAATATTCGATTATCTAGAAAAGAGTATTCCAGTTTTCGATAACTACTAAATAGTTCTGGATTTCGTTATAGAACAGAAACTATTAACTCTAGAATTGTTATTCTTCCACACTGGAATGTCAATTTCAACAAAAAAGTTTCATAAATTCTGTCGTTGGCTAATTATTAAGATAGGTGATTAAATGTTGCAAAGGTGCAAAGAGAAATTCCATTTCAATAAATAGACGGTAAAATTAGACTTTTTCTAATCTGAAATGTTTGCATTGGCAATGTATTTTAAATAGTATAATGTTTTAATTGGCTGACATAGTCCCCATTTGTATAGCTGAATTTTCGTGTCACACAGCCCCGATTTTTCTGCGGAACCTTGAAATTTTAAAATTGGGGAATGGGTTTTATTCATAGATACAACTTTTACTTAGAGTTGCGTTTCTCCAGTTTCCTACAGTCTCTAATTTGAGGGAAACATGATAGGTCTGTATTATTTAAATATTTAGTGAATACTATCCCATGATCGTATGATACGCAAAAAAAAAAGAGAAAAAAATTCTGATTTAGAGTAAACTGAAATGTTAAAAAATCTCGTATGTACTTGCAGCTCCATATTTTATGATTAACATAACGTTAAACTACAGTTAAGTATTATATTCAAAGCAATATAGTAACAATAAATACACGGCAAGGTCCAAAGGAAACTGAAATATCTCTTGCATAATATGCGCGAAATAGTTTGAAGAGATTCACACTTATGGGCAAAATATGCTTAAACATATGTTTGTCTCAAAAGCTTTTTAGGTAGGTGATTCAATAGCGATACAATAATGCCAAACGTTGCTGTGATAGGATAATTCCGACACTATATATTGTTTTAATTACGAGTTACCTTCTAAAGTATACATTTTCGTTTTTTCGAATAACGTTTAAAAAAATGAAATCACGATAGCGACACTTAATATAAACAACGTATGACTGGATGAAGTGCATGTGGGAAAATTTATTAAACTGTCTTCCTTTAAAATTGACATACGCTTCCGCTAAAATAATTCAGTTAGGGAATTATAGTATAATTTATTAAAATTAAAAGACGAAAGTTATTTTTAAGGACAAAATATGCGTTATTTAAAAAAAATGATATATTTAAGAGAAAGACTGTGATAACAAAAAAGATTAACTTAGATATTTAATTCAGATGAATTATTGTTAGATTTGGACAGAAGATATGTTACGTAATATTTACGATTTTTTTTTTTTTGTATTTAGATAATTACGACGGTACTAGGTAAAATTTTAATTAATTAGGAATACGTGTATGTGATTATATCATAGGGATACGAGAGGATATTTTACTGAATAACCCTAGATCATTCGATAAAGCCATCTACTTCCTACTTTATGAGTCAATCAGTTTTTTAAGGCGTTCAGTTTATATAACATTACAGTTAATTGTATATTTATTGCAAAGTTTACGGATAATCAAATTTGATTTTATCAATTGCATAGCTTACTCGAAACCACATCATATTGATTTCTTTTCACAGATTGCTGATATACTGATTTATATCCCAGTTACACATTTTTGTATATAAGTTTAATACTTATGTTTTAATCCGTAAACATTTGAATTTTTTTTTTTGCAGTAAGTTTTTATATAATAGTAGGGGATCTAATTCGGGCTTCACAGGTTACAGAACATAAGTGAATTTTTTTTTTTCATTTAATATACACACTTAAAAAAAAATTGACTGCGTACAAACAATTTTAAAAGCACTTTTATATCAAAAATCAAAAATGTAATCAAATAAAGTTTTGAAATTTATTAAAAGCGATACTTTCGTATTAGCGGCATGACAGGAGTTAATAGCCGAGGAAATTGCCAAGTATTTCACTACTTATTTCAACCTTTTAATTTTGATAATTTCTGCAGTTTAAACGCGTATTTTGATTATATGTCTTTTAAATTTGTGTTTTATTTATATCTTATATTTTTTTCTTGATTAATTGATTAAGTTTTAATTTTGTTCTTGAGCTATTTATATTGTTTTAAGCGCAAACGCATTAATATTTTGAAATTGGGATGCATGCGATAGAGATGGACTAAAAATAATTCATGCTTGAAAACTATTTAGAAAAAACATAAACAATCAGCAAACTGAGATACAGTTTTTAAACAAATTATATTTCAAAGTATTTTTTCTTTCGCTTCCGATGATCAAAATTTGAAATATTTATTTATTGATGATGTTTAATTCCGTTTGTAATATATGCCAGAGACGAATTATTATCTATCTACATTGTTTTAAGTGCAAATGGGTTATTATTATTCCGTAATGCAACCTGTACGCCATGGAGATAGATTTAAAGAAATCATGCTTGAAAATTTTTTTAAAACCACAATATAAGGTAAAGCCAGGAGAGATGGCGCGGTCGGAGAGATTGGGCACATAGGGGTTCGGAGGGAAGAATTAGAGTGAGCGAGCAGCGACTCCAGGTAGTTGTACAACAGCAGGAGTGGTGTGTCTACTTGAAAGTGCACGTTGATTATTTTGAGCATCTAAGATAAAGCATTGCTATTTTGTTTTGTTTACCCAAAGTAAGTGCTTGAATTTTCATAGCTATTCATCAGAATTTCTATACAATGTCAGTAGTACAAAATATTTTATCTTAAACGATTTCTCATAAGCTACAAATCTAGACTAACAATGTGAACATCAACGGTTCGTTTTAGTAGCAGCCATGTTTAAATAAAAGACCGCGCAATCTCTCCTACCGAAATTGCAGAGTTTGCGCATCTACTACTTAGGAAAGATGGCGCATTGTTCTCATTAGTTTCTATGCTAGGAGAGATTACGCAGCTTATTGGTAAATTTGCATAAAAAATGAAAAATGAAAAATGGATTAATTTTAAGTTAAACGTGTTATCAAGTAACTTAATGTTATTTTGTAATCTTATCTGGATTTCCTTTTGCTGATTTTTCATTTTTTTTTCTTTAATTAAAATCTTTTTATAGTTTTTAAAATTATTTGCTTTTTCTGATTATTTAATCATTAGGTTGAAATATTCACTCCTAATGCAATAATATTTGTTCACAAAAACCTTACAACAATGTCATTTAAGTGTAATTATTATTGTTAACAATTTCATTGTAGTTATTATAGTAACAATCTCTGCTACCCATGTGCGCAATCACACCAACCCTGTAAGGACAGATTGCGCAAAATAACATTCTTGATTTTATTACGACTGTCCTTTTAAATTGCAACATAAAAACTAAATAGTAATGGAAATGAATAAAAAATAAATGAAGTAAAAATTATTCATGGATAGTTTAGCAAAAAATCAATATTTAGATTTTTTATTGTTATTCTTTTGAATTGTGCGCAGACTCTCCTAGCTTTACCTCATGTATAAATTGCAATACAGTTTTCAAACAAATTGCATTTGAAAGTACATTGTTTTCCCTATACGACAGTATAAAAACTTAAAATGGTCGATGGTTAGAAGTTAAAAAAATAGGCAGTAGCAAAAATTGCTAACCGAAATTTAATCCTCCGATGTTGACAACCTCAAAATGTCGTCAACGTTACGCACGGAAACAGTAGTATTTTATAATATAGGTATGCACAATTTTGTGTTAATTTTGTGCGTTAATCCTTATTACACAAATCTTCTGTCGTTTATGCATTTCATCATGCATCACATTTAGTTAAAAGCAACAAAAGTTAAGAGACTTCAAAAACATATAAATAAAGCATTTTCATATTTCTATACGTAATATATGTGTAACAAATTATTATAATCATTTATCTGTAAACTAAAAATTCGTTAATTTCTCGAAAGCTACAGGAAATATTACAGTGACACCCATAATATATTTGATATACCACGAAAAGTAAAATTTTACATTTATATAGTGAATTTGCATATGTATCCTACACTGTTAAAAATTTGCAGCAAACTGTCCAGTCATTTGACCGTTTTTATAGAAAACGGTTACATAACCGTAATTTAACTTTATTCTGACCTTTTTATTGCCCATATTATAGTCCGAATAGAGTTAAATTACGGTTATGTAACCATTTTCTATAAAAACGGTCGAATGACTGGACAGTTTGCTGCAAATTTTTAACAGTGTAAAAATAATCGTCTATTTAACATTTTTTTGGTAGTAAATTCTTTTATAAATAAACATGTATATTTTTTTCTAAATAATACAACAATAAAAAAACAATCTAATACATAAACAAATACATCGAAATATGATTTTGAATCGTATTTCGTTTCTGAAGAATATCATTTAATGATGTTTTTCATTCAGCATAAAATACAGATTGAAAATAGTAAAGAAAATGAGTTAGCTTTTTCGAGGTAATGGAAGCGTTTAAGTCAATATTCAAATGGAACTATTGAATCGAATAAAGAAATATGATAGAACTAAAATTAATATTTATATATGTATATAAAGATACATAAAATCATATAATAAAAAACAAAGTATATTTTTTAAATGCTATTTTAATACGTTGATTGAAATAATAGAACGCGATATGTAATAAAATATAAAATGATAAAATAATTAAAGATTCATACTCACCTATAAATAGCTGTGTATAGCTGATTGTGTTCCTCAAGCTGAAATAATATAACTAAAGTTCGTTGTTTTAGTTTATTTCCGACATAATTTATTAAATTTAGGATTTTGCAGTCGAAAGCAATCACCATTCTTATATATTTATATATATATTTGTAATTTGGTACTACTCTATTGGCGTTTATAGCCCACATATTATAATCTATATCCTACTGCTCCCGAATCCCGATGTCAATAATAATTCAATGATCTACTTTATTAATGGTTTAACCGCCTTAAAGTGGAATGACATTAAATTTAGAATAATTCACTGTTACGGCATTGAAATATGAATGATTAAGACTTATACGTTCGTTATCAGTATTCAGTACGTAAAAAGTATTTTTAAAAGTTAACTTTCATTTTTGCAGCAATCTTAAAAAGCACTAATTAAAAAAATAATAACAATTGTTCAACATAAAACAATAAAAATCTATGCCCTTTTTAATTTTAATATTCAAAACGATTTAATAAAGCAGATGTTTTAAAAACATTAATTACGTATAATTATTAGCGAACAATATAGATAATTCGCGGGAAAAATAACGTATTAAAAAAATATGACTTAAAAAATTACACGAAAAATGCAGTTTAAAAAAGCAGTTAAAAATATATGGAAATGTTAATTTAACATTTTTATAATTTCTTTAAAGAGTTAAACTTACCTGCAAGCTTTCAAAAAATGTATTTTTATTGCATTCTCTGAAATTACAAATAGTAAAGTCCGTTACATCTTCTAGTCAATCTGTTAAAAAATAAGAATGGTACCCCGCTTTAATTTACTTTGTTCTATCATGAATAAATCAAAACTTGTATGATTAAACGTGATTATCTCAAAGCAATGTTTTAAAGTCGGTGATCACGATAATTCAAACAAATCTCAAACAATTATCTTCAAGTTTTGACCAACAGTTTAAATCAATATTATCTAGAGAGTAATAGTTCCTGTTGGCGATCTGTTGATTTTTATTAAGAATTGAATTTTATAAGCAATGAAAGTTTACAAGTGTTTTGTGAAAATCGTTACATTAAATTTAAATTGGCGTCATTTTTTCAACTCCAATTGTTTTCAAAGACCAAAAGATTACACTATAGTTTTAAGTGTTCAGAGTGAAGACATTACACATTTATAATTTTAGATAAAGTTTAAAAAATGTATGGTCATCACCATGGACGGCAGCCAGAATGACACCATCTCAGGAGAGTGTGTCTGTTGGTGAGCCACAGCTTTATTTCGTCGTTACAAAATCAATTCATTTTCTGTAAACAGTAATAAAAAAATCGAAAACTAGTTTTTCAAATGTCTTGTCTCATTTTTCTGCTACAAATTCCCAAACATATACATTATTATCTACCTTGCAGGTAGATATAATTATAATTATGTGTAATTATTATAATTACACAGATATAATTATCTGTAACTATGGTAGATATTAATTATTAAATAAATACAGTAGAGCCCTGCGTTTAATCTTTTGTAGAGAGATAACAGGAATAGTGTTCATTGCAAGATATTACAGTAGTTCGTCACTTTTTCACCACAGTGTCAAACTTCCAGCAGTATTTTAAGAGACAAATTTTCGCTGTATATAATATCTTAAAAATATGCATTTAAATGTGGGAAATATTTCTCAACTAAAATAAGGGTGGAATAGTGCACCTGCGATACTCTGAGAGTGTTTATACAATTGAAGAGTAATAATAAAGTGTAACTTGCGGAATAACGTGAATTCCGAGAATGTAAAAAACGCTATTATACTGTATTATAATTGAAATTTTGAATTAATCTGTTATTTATCCCATTTTATCGGTATGTAAATGATAGGACAGTAACTGCCAGGAAAATTTCGCTTTAAAACATTTTATGATTTTTACTTTAAACAATTTCAGACGGATGTCACGTATGCATTCCATTTAAAGTGCATATGGTTTTTATTATTTAGTACCAGAATATTTTAGTTCTAATTGTTCACTTGTCAAATCGCAGAATTCTTGGATTAAATAAGGCGAAAAATACTCTACGAAAATAATTATATTAAAAATTTAAATGTTGGTAAATGACGTTTGTCCTGAAGGGTTAATGTTAGCACGTTTTATAATGTATACAGTAACACTTTTCCAACGTGGTACAATATAATATTGAATTGTAATTTATAAAATCATAGTATGTTAAAGCCAATAAAATTGCCTCTTAAATATCTACAATATTTAAATTTCAAATACTTAATTTAAAAGAATATCAAATAATTTCTAAATGCATCTTCTTAATACCTTAGGTTTAGCTGTTGTTGTAATGGGACACCAAACTAGGAATGTCACAAAAATAACATGGAAGCTGAGCGACAAATCTTTTACATCAAAATTACATAAACTAAAGTTTCATTTCCTTTTCCAATGTATACATATACACTATCAGTATTTCTGTTTGAATAATACTACTTGGAATGATATTTGTGTATTGTTGAAGATTTTAAATGTTGTTTAAATGCCAAACATAAGTTGTGGCAGTACAGAAAACTCGATTTTCTTACATTTATAACTCTTGATGCTTTCTGTAAAATATTATAATATTACACAGGTATATTTTCCTCCTTACATACACGGATTGTTGCATAAATTTTTACATCCATGATATAAAATTAATAAAAACTCATAGAAAGACCTGTTGTTGTCAAGATTCATAAAAATCACGCATGTGTAATTAAATGCAGGCTCACTTCAGCTTAACAGTACTAGGAAATATGCACATCAGCACACTCAAAATCTAACTTGCAAGGCCAGTTTTTATTATGCCGTTATTCTTTGTAAACTTGAAAATCTATATTTTATAAAATACTTCATTTCATATATTCTTAGCTCATGAAAATTTTTTCGTAATGTTTGAAAATCAAATTAAAAAAATATTCCAATAAACAGGTTTCATGCAATCATATTATATAAATAATACATTTTATAGAGAGTTTTGAGATAGGAAGTAATTTTCGTACAGGTGGGTCGGATTACTTCTAAATCATCTATTTACACTACAATATACACTACATTACAATAATTTAGCAAGCTTAAATGATCAAGAATTGCATTTTTTAGCCATCTACACTGATAAAAATTTCACCGTTGGATTACGGGAAAAGCTTGGCAGCACAGACTCCAAGATTTTCCTGTAATATTACAGTTTGTACCGTAATCTATTTAGACTGTATTAGTCCGTAAATAGCAGTAAATTTCAAGAACGTATCTGACCGTAAACCACAGTAACTTTCAAGAACGTATCTGACCGTAAATAACCGTTACTTTCAAGAACGTATCTGACCGTAAATAACCGTTACTTTCAAGAACGTATCTGACCGTAAATAACCGTTACTTTCAAGAATGCATCTGACCGTAAATAATCGTTACTTTCAAGAATGTATCTGACCGTAAATAGCCGTTACTTTCAAGAATGTATCTGACCGTAAATAACCGTTACTTTCAAGAATGTGTTTGACCGTAAATCACAGTAATATACAGGGTGTCCCAAAAGCCTCCGTACAACTTAAAAAATTGATTAAAAAAAATAATAGGCCTACCGCAAAAATATTTACAACAGTAACCAGACTAACTTAAAAAGTTTTTTTCTACTACCTTAGTATACTTGTACATGAGATCCTTTCGTTGCACGAAGAATATCAAGTTGATATTCCAATTCCCTTCACGTGCGTTTTAGCATGCTAACATCAACAGTAGTTACAACTGTTTGATGAAATAAAATGTTGAATTGAAGATGTTTGATGAATTAATGAAGAAATGTTTGATGAATAAAAGTTAATAGTCTCATGGAATTAAAACAAAAGATCCAAACAGCAGTAGCTACTGTTGATGTTAGCATGAAAAACGTTTGTGGATTGAATTGAAATATCGTCTTGATATTCTTCGTGCTACGCAAGTATCTCATTTTGAAGTTTACTAAGGCTGTAAAAAAAAGAAAAAACTTTTTAAGTTACTCTATGCACTGTTGTAATTATTTTTGCTGTAGGCCTATTATTTTTTTAAAAAGAAATTTCTGAAGTTGTACGGAGACTTTTGGGACACCCTGTAGATTATAAATTATCGTATATGACTGTAATATCAAGATTGTAAATAAGCATAAATGCCCATAATTTTCTACTCATTTACATATATCGCTGTAAATTGCAGTAGTTATCAGAACTGTAAATGACCATGAAATAGTTATTTCAAGAATTCGCATGATTACTTCCAACAGTAACTGTATATTTATACATAGGATGTCAAGAAATGCAACATTTTATTTCTGTATAAGAGATAAATAGTATAAATTGCAAAAATGTCCATAAGGTACAAAATTTCAATTCTATACTTTTCATCTCCATGGAGATATTTCCAAAATTAGTTTTTATACATTCTTTGTAACCAAACAGGTGGCTTCAGTACCTCCAAAAACCAGCAATTATCTCACTTTGCCATGCAATTCGAAACGTGAAATCTAATCATTATTGGAGAATAATGTCTACAAATCTGATATTTAAATGTATTGATTAATAATAATGTATTGATGTAATTGATGGCACATTAAATCTTAGTTTGTAAACATTTGCCAAGCTTGAACAGATTTCACTTTTCAAATTGCATGCAAAGTGAAGCAAGTCACAATTTTTGACTCTCTGCAACTTCATGATGTTTGGAGATGATTAAAACCAATCCACATTTTTGCAGATTACATTATTTATCCATCTCATATAGATACAAAAATAAACTGTATAGCTTTTTTTAGACAGCCTGTATATTTAAAACTTGATAATATTTCTAAGATTATTCTACCACTACATATATATGGTGGTTTGCATATGATTTTTTAAAACAATTAGCAACTTTCTCAATATTACATACTTTTTCTATTTACAACACTATACAGCTTACAAAATAAAATTATATTTAGCATTGAAAAATGACATGTGTATAAGTTTTATTAAACGTGATTGTTTCATATTTCCGAAAAAAAAAATTGCGTAAAACTTCATATACAAGTGTAGTAATTTTTGCCAACATCTAAGTAAAATAAAAATTAGCAGACACTTAAGCATTATTAACCAGGCAGAGTAACAAACACTTATCAAATTTGTTACAAATCACAGGCTAAATTTGTCCAAACCATAACACAATATCAAGTATAACTTTTAGCTCAACAATGCACACCTTTGAAAAATATAGAAAAAAAACAGAAATTTTTTAGTACTTATCTCTTATTTAATATCATACTCTGAATATTTACGATTATGTATTCGTAACAACAAATGAACTTATTCATGATTTTTTTTAATGTAATGAGGAAGGTGATTGTAATAAACTTTTGCATAATAATGTATCAAAGACATAATTTAATGAATATCAAAATGTTAAAATTATTTCTATTTCTTTCAATATAACTTTCGTTTTAAGTTTTTTGAGAATCACTTTGGTATTTATCTGCTTGCACATTCTTTTGCATTTTGATGCCTGGGTTCTTTTGGTTTCTACCCAAACCCAAGTGAGATTAATGTCGTTTTAGCTAATAATGCAGGAATAGAGAGTATAATATTTGCCTTTTTAAAAATTCACAAAAACACTTCAGTTTTGTGTTAAACATTTTACTTGGAGATAGTGTAAAACATGGATTTATCTGTAAAAATGTGAAATTGTTCAGAATCATCAGAGAAAAAAAAATTCTTGGTTGAAAATACTACAGCCAAAATAAACTATTTGTAAAAATGCAAATAACTTAACCACTTCAACGGCCGTTTAGATAGGGAAATAGTGTTATTACCCCCGATTTAACTCGGGTCCGCTAATGTGGTTAAATAATGAATGTTTACATACTGGGAAGTACTATACAGATTTTCGTATTTTGGGAAGGACAGGATGGAATGCTGAGTCATCAATTTCAGTAACATCCTGCCTTTTGTTCTATGACTAATTTATAAATGTCCAGAACACCCTGAAATAATGAACAATTTCATCAATTTTCCAAAACTAAAAAAAACTAAATCCTACTTTCAGGAAAAATTTTAATATAACAAGGAATGATCTTCTAAGAACTGTTCAAGAAAAATCTTTAAAATATGTCATCACACATATTAAAAACAAGCATTTTTTTAAATACTTTAAAAAAATTCACAGACAAAAATAAAAATTTTAATTCAGGAACTCTGAAATTATTTATTTTGTACATATTTTACATAAGATACGACAGGTTTTAAAAAATACGCCATCTAAATGCTGCTAATTTTGACATAAACTTCCTGACTTTATTTATATTACATGATTCTGGATTTTTCTTTGCTTTTGAACTTTTTTCAGGATTGATGTCCAAAAAAGCTCTGAAAATAAAGAAAAAAATATTAATAGTATCACATCTTTTAAAAAATAACATTACTGTAAATACATCAAGCCATAATTGAATGAACAACTAATCTCGTAATTATCAAATTATAACAGATAGCAGATATTAAACTCCTCAATAACACATGCATAGAATGTCTACGAAATAACATTCATGAAGAAAAACTTTTTGTGCTTTATAAACCCTTTACTGTTTTTCTTATCTTTAAAGCCAGAACAAAATGGATTAATTAGCATATATGACAGAACTCAATAGCCCACTAGTGTCAATGAGTGGTAAGAAATTTCATTTGAGCTCATTCATTACTGAATACATGTTATCTAACAGGTTATAAGTAACATTTGTTGTAGGCAACTGCACTGCACCATGAATTTAAAATTTTTGATTTGATTACCAAGATCTGCAAAGTATGTGAAGAAAATAGTGTTGACACTAGACCAAAAGTTCTTTTAACTGATCGACAAATTTTGCATTTTTTCTTTAACTGATCGACAAATTTTGCATTTTTTTCTTTAGCTGATCGACAAATTTTGCATTTTTTTTCTGCAACTGATCAACAAATTTTGCATTTTTTTTTTTTTTTTTTTTTTTTTTTTTTTTTTTTTTTTTGCAACTGGCTAAAGGATTTCATTATTTTTTCCCACAATCAACTGACAAATTTCGTGATTTTCTCTCACGATAAATCGACAATTTTTGTATTTTTTTCATGCGACTGATTTAAGAATTTCGTGATTTTTCCTTGCATTCAATTGACGAATTTCGCAACATTTTTTAGATTTTCTCCTCAATTAACTAGCAATTTTTCCGATATTTTGTCCTACCAATCGAGGAATTTTGGAATTTTTTTCGCCACAGTCATGCCTTTTTACCCTCAACTGATTGGCAATTTTTGAGATATTTTCCATCAACTGATAGACAAATTGTGGCTTTTTCTTGTTACTGATTAGCAAAAATTGCAGTTTATTTTCCATGAATGGTCAATGAATTCCACATTTTTTTCCCGCAACTGGCAGAAGAATTTAAGGGTAGTTTAAAGGATCAAAAGAAAGGAAAATTTAAAAAACCTGGTCATAAGAAAAAAAAAATTAAAGTTTTTGATTTGTTGGAATTTTCCAAAGTTTTTAGTTTTGTCTTAGTATCTTAAACACGATTATGCCAAATATAAAGTATCTAGAACTGTAAAGTAATATAGGACAAAATTAGCACTCGCCATTTGGCGAGTAATACTGAAAATTTGGCGACTGACTTTATTACCACCACTGGCCAAACTTAATAGCCAGACTCACCAACTGTGATGATTGAATGGAAACAGATTTTTTTCAGTATAAAAGATAATTAAATTATGTGCCCATAACTTTACATAAAATTGACATTTAATACAGGATAAACAATAAACAAAAGAAATTAAGATCTATTTAAACTGTAACTTTACTTGTGACTCATAAATAACATTCTCTTTTTTACCATGTCTACCATATACATCCCAATTTTCCATTGTCCAAGTGCTAATTGTACTAAAACTCATATTATAAATCATTACTATCAGTGGCCAATTAAAAATCAGCTTTAAAACCCAAATAATGAAAAGATGGAATACCATTGGTCAGGAAAGATTCTTAAAAGTTTTCCTCTATCTGTCAAAAGTGCTTGGATTCGATACATATCGAGTTCTTTTAAATAGAATATTTATTAATATTTGCTGCAAAAATAACTAAACTATCTGACTGGAGATATATGTTATTAGGGGTCGATCCAGGCAAAATTTGGGGCCTTTTTAAGGCCCCGTCACAAAAAGCAAATTTTAAAAAAGGATCCCCTTCACAAAAATCAATCTGATAAAATGGACCTCTTCACAAAATTCCTTTTACTAAAATAGGTCCTTTCACAAAATTCAGTTCCATAAAAACTTACCATTTAATATTTATTTATTATTTTGTGATCTTTTAAAATGTGTAATTTGTAAACAAACAAGTTACCCAGAGTAGAAAACTTCAGTAAAAGGATTTTAAAAAGTTTTTGTTTATAAATGCTTGGTTCGAATTTGAGTATAACTGGATTTCAAATTTCGTTACAAAATGTTATTTTTCACAAAAATATAATAAATTTCACAAAAATAACCTTTACTTTTCACAAAATGGGCCCCAAGAAAAAAAACCTGCCTCGACTCCTGGTTATTGCAGAAATGAACTAAGTTGCCCTTTTTGAATTATCAAAACAAATTTTAATTAACAATTAAAAATAGAAAATATTAATTTTTTTTTTAAAAATCCAAAGGAAAATAAAATTTTAATTCAAGCATGATGATTTAAATTCCTAAAATAACCAAAAAATTAAAAATTTGTATTTTTAATTAATTTATTAAAAAACATCGAAATCAATGTTAAGTGAATGTAAACAACTTTAGAAAGCGATACTCAAAAAATAATTTATTTAAAATATTAAAATAGTTCCATTAATTAAAATTTTAGACAAGTAAGATGAGTAAAAGGTTACGCTAACTAAATTAAAAAATATATATACTAAAAAAGATTATATTAAAGATTATAAAAACAATGAAAATTTAACGTAAACAACATAATGTTAAGTCTATTGGGCGCCATTTGCAATTTAGAATAAAAACAGCGTTTACAAAAATATAACTTTTATACATATTAAAACCCATCAAAACTAAAAATAATTAATACTAAAACCATGTACGTATTATAAGCTAAGATGCCATTAATGTTTAAAGTTGTTAAAAGTATGAAAACATATTAAAAAGTGGGTGCACAAAAGGAGGATGTTAAATGAAAACACCATTGGAAAAACATGAGGAAAAAATGAAGTTTTGAAAATTGCATCAATACTATAGGTGCAGATTCCCAACATTTGGAAGGAGTCACTGGCTCCTAAACCCAAAAAATCCAGTGGCCACAATTGTAAAACAAATGCATAAAAACAATAGTGTTTATATATAGGGTAAAAAACTAAAAAAAAAAATAATTAATTCAAAGTGTAAAGTAATTTATTTAATATAAACACATGTACAACAAAATTTGAATATTAATTAAATCTTAAAAATCCTGTACAGTCAGAAGATAAAGTTGGGCAAGATACGGTTTAAAAAAAATATGTAGATATAAGCTAAGCAATCATGATAGCGGGGAATATCAGAAAAACAATATTTCTTATTTTTATTTTGCCAGACAAAAGTACATATGAAAGAAAATCTGAATTTGTGAGAATATTTTGCACTATAAAAATAAAAACACACTTCAAACATTTGTTTATATATATATATATATATATATATAAATCACAGTCTATGTAAAATAAAATTACCAGATTCAAACTGTTACGAATAACATTGCTATTCGAATATATTTAATAGTTTACTGTGTTAAACAGATCATTCTGAAATGTTATTAAAAGATAACAATAATGTGTGTGTTTTGGTCTTAATCTTTAAAAAAAATATCAACATTTCACGATGGGGACTGGGAATACCAGAAATTTATTACTTTTAAATCACATGGCGACTTAAACACCGAAAGTTAGCGGCCACAGCAAAAAATTTAGTCGCCACGTGGCGACTGGCGGCCGTGAATCTGCACCTATAATCAATACATGTACAAAACTTAATAAAAACTTAAAAACAATGATACTAAATTAATCCTCATTAATTTTTTTATGTTTTACATAGTTTTCAATAAGTTAAAAGTATTAAAAATATATGCAAAGAACATGGAATTTTTCAAAATTTAGAAAATGGTATGAAACAGAAACTAAAACAGCATATGCTAAAATGTGAATAACTCATTAAGTAATTGACATAATTACATAAAAAAGGTCTTAAATTGTTCATTAAAGTACAAGCTATCTATATTAAGGCAAGAATGCACAAAAAATTGTAGATTTCTACATGGGAGGGGCTCGTTCACTTGACAAAAGTCTAATTCGTTAGAGATATGAGAATCTAAAGTAGAGGATGGTTTTTGAGTCATAACTCCTGAACCGAATGAGATGTATGCAGGAGTCGATGCAGGTTTTTTTTCCTTGAGGCCCATTTTGTGAAAAATAAAGGTTATTTTTGTGAAATTTATTATATTTTTGTTAAAAATAACATTTTGTAACGAAATTTGAAATCCAGTTACTCAAATTCGAGCCAAGCATTTAATAGCAAAAACTTTTTAAAATCATTTCGCTGAAATTTTTCTCTCTGGTAAAGTTGTTTGTTTACAAATTACACATTTTAAAACATCACAAAATAATAATTAAATAATAAATAGTAAGTTTTTATGGAATAAAATTTTGTGAAAAGGCCTATTTTAGTAAAAAGAATTTTGTGTTTTTGAGTCATAACTCCTGAACCGAATGAGATGTATGCAGGAGTCGATGCAGGTTTTTTTTCCTTGAGGCCCATTTTGTGAAAAATAAAGGTTATTTTTGTGAAATTTATTATATTTTTGTTAAAAATAACATTTTGTAACGAAATTTGAAATCCAGTTACTCAAATTCGAGCCAAGCATTTAATAGCAAAAACTTTTTAAAATCCTTTCGCTGAAATTTTTCTCTCTGGTAAAGTTGTTTGTTTACAAATTACACATTTTAAAACATCACAAAATAATAATTAAATAATAAATAGTAAGTTTTTATGGAATAAAATTTTGTGAAAAGGCCTATTTTAGTAAAAAGAATTTTGTGAAGGGGGGCATTTTATCAAATTGGTTTTTGTGAAGGGACAATTTTATCAGATTGATTTTTGTGAAGGGTCCCATTTTATTAAATTGATTTTTGTGAAGGGACCCTAAATAGGCCCCAAATTTTGTCTGTATCAACCCCTGGTATGAGTACTCAAATTAAACAAAATTTAATAAGGAAGAGATAGACATGTAGAACAGGTTTCCAGCTTACCCCAATCCGGAGATATTAGTCTTCAATTGATGTTCAGCGATGCTACGATGTTCATGGAAAGAGTGGTTCCACCTAAAATGATACAAAATATCTATATACCAGGAAATATTTATTTGAATAATGTCAATTGAAGGTTAAATTTCAATATTTGCATTAGTATGCAGTGGCCAGTAGAGACTGTATGATTAGTATCCACTTCTGTTAAGTTAACGGCCACATATTACCGTGGTTTGTAGATTTAAATAGTTTTATATTTATATATAAGTTCGAAAAAATTCATTTTAAATTATTATATTTCTTGTTTTCTAATATTTGGTATGATTAAAAAAATATATATTTGCTTAACAAGAAATTATTTACAAATTTTTTTTTTACTCACAATTAAAGTATCAAACATTAAATATTTACCTCAACAGGGCCTAACAATGCTGTACATAGCAATTATTTATAGTAAAGCTATTAATACTGAACAAAAATCATTTTTAGAGTTTCTGAAGGATAAATGAAGCAGATTAAAATTTTAAGTAATTTTTCATTTTTACGCAATTATGTATTTTGTCATTTGGTATTTTTTTGAGTATTTTAGAAAAGAGTGCTTAAAAAATGCACAGACATAACAATATTGTAAAATAAAGTTTCACATATGACTTAGATGAAAATTAATCCTCCTTTTTTTACTTACTGTAACAAGAAATTTTATTGTTTAGAATTTTTTTAACTCAAAATTACAGTATCAAACATTGAATATATTTACCTCAAAAGTATCTAAGTTTGTTGGCATTGCAAATATTATTTATAGTAAAGGTATAATACTGAACAAAAATCATTCTTAAGAGTTTCTGTATGATGAATGAAGTGCGGTGTTACATTAAATGACATTTTAATTTTTCTGCAATAGTGAATTTTATGAGAAGAGTTCTGTATCCTGTGCTGCTTGGCAGAAAAAATTGCAGCAAAATGCCGTTTTGGCGACATGAAAAATTTTTCAAAGATTGCAGTAAAACATCATAAATCTGTATGTTATTTATAAATCAATGATGTTGCAACATTTTTAAAAGTAGAAAATGATGCAAAAACATGGATTTATAAATAACAAAGATTTAAAAACGAAGTTTTTCCGCCATCTTGAAAAATTTATCACGATCCAATTTATGCAAATTTTAGCAACATTCTAAATAACGATTAAAAAGCTAAAGAAATGTGATTTTTCAGATGAATTTTTTTTATTGTCAGGGGGGCTCTGCCCCACTGAACCTCCCCCCCCCTACCCCGTTTTAAAAACATTTTGGACAATAAAAAAGAGAAAAAAAACTTACCAGAAATCGTTTGTCAATCTTGATTACACTAAATTCAAAACAATGTTAACTTATAATCTCGCTCACAACTGCCCAAAAAAAAATTTAAAAAAAAAAGTAAAAGTAAAAGGATAGATAAATATAATAAATGCCAATAAATGAGACGGCGATTCAGAAAAAAGGGAAATTACATACAAAAAATATATAAATAATTACACATAAAAAAAGTTAATATTTACAAAAAAAAAAAAAATAATTAAAAATAATTTAATGTTTACCAAAAGGGATCCCAGTCAGGGTCTGAAACATCGTCAATGTAAGGCACTTCACCTTCTAACTGAAAAGAATTTAAATTTTGAGGGACTTTTGGTAATGCACCCTCGATGTTTTCAGACTTTGCCGTTGGTCTTTGAAAATCCAAAAGCTTTAGCCCCTCAGACTTGAATAATGTCATTTATGAGGACTTGCATTTTCTGGCCCGTCGTTTCTAAATAATCTAGCTTGAGTCGTCGATAAAAATGAAGAACCATATATTGTGACAACATTTTATCGTTCCTGCGACATTTTAGAGAATTTTTAAACCAACAATTTTCATTTTCTAGATCATTAATGGTGTTCGCTTTATTGGTTTTTGACACTAATTCGCCTTTACTATGATTCGTAACTTCGTGTGTTGTCTGACTGGAGAATAATTTTTCTACATCATGGTACTGTTTGGCCGAATCTCAAACAATACCCACTAATTTTAATAAGTTAGATACTAAAATCAGGACGTCCAACCGTCCTTCAGCTGCATCATTTCACAGGGATTTATAGCTTTATCTGGATAAAAATCTATTAAATTGGGTATGTACAGTTTTGCCATTAATAAATCATTGGATAAATGGTTACGTGTATCATCTATATATTTAAAACAGAAAGCGCATTTTGTCAAAATTTCACACGAATATCGTCTCTTTACGCATGCGTCAACTTTTTTTGAAGGATTCTCCCCTCAAAAACGATAAGACTGATTGATTAAGCTGTTTAGCCTAGGGGGATGGAAAAGGGTTGATTGAAAACGGATGGCAATATATTTTTGCTCTGAGGTTAAAAGCTAAAGCTTTTATTTTTTTTTTTAAGAACTCATGTTTTCACTACTAAATATGCATATATTTCACAAAATTTTAAAGAGAGCTTGGAGATGGTTGTATTTATAACCGATTGAAATGTCAAAGAGTACGGAAGATGAGGACTATTTTTTATTGCTATGTTAAAGGAGCCGACGAGAAAACAAACAAACAAAAAAGCAAGAAGAAAGCATCTCTTTTACAACTGGATAACAATATTTTTTCCTGAAATTTGTACACGGGCTGTAAAACCGTTTTATTTATCACCCATAAAGATTTTAAAGAGTTAGGACAAAAATAACTTTTTATTTTAAAACTATGAAATGATACTGCGTAAAAAAAAAAAAAAAAAAAAAAAAAAAAAAATGAGTGCTTTTATCACTAAATATCAATATTTTTTCACGAATTTTTCTTCTTAAAATATAATTTCATACAAAATCGGGTTAAAGAAGTAAAATAATAAAAACTTCATTTTTTTTAAATTTATTATTATTATTATTTATGTATTTATTTTCACGGGCCCGGGCAACGCCGGGTGGGGTCAGCTAGTTTTTTATTAAATTAAACTGACTAAATCCCTTTTCACATTCAGCAGTGCTAAATGGCAGGTTCACTATAAAGTTTAGAAGTTTGCATAAATTAATAAATTCATTTAGATTTGTACACTCTGCTAAAATTCACTGTCTAACTGTCTCATATTAGAGTTTATGTTTGGTGTGAGACCAAATTTTCAAAAGCGGGTGATTGGCAAAAGCTAGGCCTCAAATTTCACATCCAGGAATAATTTTGTAGTCGTCAAATGCTATAATGTAGTTAGTTGCATTTGACGACTAACGACTGCAAATTTTGAACACTGTCTACCCTACATAAACTTTGATATTAAAATTCATTTTTAAATTAATAAGGTTAGATAACCAGATAAATAAATACATGAATAAATCCGGTATTTCCAAATTTTATCAATAGCTTTACCTATGTCATGCTTTTACATTAAGAAAATTTTGAGGATGTATCAGAAACTTCTGCATTGTTGAAGTGATAAAAATATTTTGCTTGAGAAGTATGATTTGTTGTAAAAAGATTTTGGCCTTATTGCTGAATATTTTTTCAATAAAGCTTATTTCTCATCAGCTATGTTTTGGAGTAATCATCTGAATAAGTGTAAACATGAAAAATTATACTTTGTGGCATTTGTGCAGCCAAATAAAAATAATGCCAGATTTTCATTAATCCCGTAATATAGCTGGTGTTTTTCAGCTTTTTGGTTGGCGCGATTTTCAAGACCGCGCCAAACGAATAACTTAATACAATGGCTAGATTGCCATTAAAGGGAAAAAAACCCTAAATTTGGCGAATTTTTTCCTTTTTTAAACCGATTAATTTTTTTTTCTGCGTGAGTGTAAAACATCTTGTAAGGTATTGACTACTCGCATCACGTGAGTAGGCAATGTGTGAATGAGATCGTTTTTGTCCATTAACCGACTATGTGCGTACAAGTTATAAAGGCTCTCTATCTTTCTTTAACTTTCGAAGGACAGCTGAATCCCTGAAATTGTGAGTCGCCGTGTAATTTCGAATATGCAAATTTTCTGGAGCTGGTCGGTCGACACTGAAGTATATAAGCAGCGAATTTTGACTTGAGTGCAGAGCTCAGAGGAGCTGGTGAGCGCTCAGCAGAGACTTGGCCTGGGAAGTTGAATATTGCGACTGAGATTTAGGTTTAGCCTTGAGACCTCGCATCGAGTCTCGTGATTAATAATCGGCCTTAGTATTTTTATACTGGAATTTTATGCAGTGATAAAGCTGACTTGAACCTGCATCAGTGCTTATGTAATTTGAAGGATAAGAGTATTGAATCGTGATTATATATTTAAAAAGGTTAAGGTTTAATTATATTGTTTCGTTTTTGTTTAAGCTACAAGTGTTAGCAAGAACTCTTTAGTTAATTTAATTTTTTAGGAAAATTTCGTGGAGCTCGCTCAAACTCCCTACTGATTGTGTTAATAAACCAGTTTTTGGTTTTAAAACAGTTGTACTTCTTCTCTCGTGCTCTACCACACAGCGGACATTTTAAGATGGCCGAGCGAGTCATCTACATTGAATTTCGGGGGATGTGAGTTTTTGGCAATTTGGGAATTTTTAGGAAAGCTACTTTATTCTTTGACAGATAGTTTTGTAGTGACGTTCTACTTTGCAATTTATTTCGGCACTTCATGGAATTTTGCAGGTAAAGTTGCGTATTTATTTTGGCAAGCTGTGAATTTTATGAGGAAAATTTTGTGAGATTCTTTTGCATGATACTGCACATTTACAGGAGGTTATGTTGAAAGTGTCGTCGATCTGACCAGTTTTTGCGTGATGGGTTAAAAGTACAAAATTTACATTTGGATTCAAAATTTAAATTTACCCGTCACATGTTGTGTTCATTTTTTTGGACTCTAAATTTTTAAAAGAAAAAGACGATGGTCTGCATTCAACCACCGCTTTTTCTTTCACAATTTCCGGGAGGGGTTGTAAGGTATTGACTACTCGCATCACGTGAGTAGGCAATGTGTGAATGAGATCGTTTTTGTCCATTAACCGACTATGTGCGTACAAGTTATAAAGGCTCTCTATCTTTCTTTAACTTTCGAAGGACAGCTGAATCCCTGAAATTGTGAGTCGCCGTGTAATTTCGAATATGCAAATTTTCTGGAGCTGGTCGGTCGACACTGAAGTATATAAGCAGCGAATTTTGACTTGAGTGCAGAGCTCAGAGGAGCTGGTGAGCGCTCAGCAGAGACTTGGCCTGGGAAGTTGAATATTGCGACTGAGATTTAGGTTTAGCCTTGAGACCTCGCATCGAGTCTCGTGATTAATAATCAGCCTTAGTATTTTTATACTGGAATTTTATGCAGTGATAAAGCTGACTTGAACCTGCATCAGTGCTTATGTAATTTGAAGGATAAGAGTATTGAATCGTGATTATATATTTAAAAAGGTTAAGGTTTAATTATATTGTTTCGTTTTTGTTTAAGCTACAAGTGTTAGCAAGAACTCTTTAGTTAATTTCATTTTTTAGGAAAATTTCGTGGAGCTCGCTCAAACTCCCTACTGATTGTGTTAATAAACCAGTTTTTGGTTTTAAAACAGTTGTACTTCTTCCCTCGTGCTCTACCACACAGCGGACATTTTAAGATGGCTGCTACAATCTTAGCCTTTGATTTCATTTAGTTTCACATTTAATTTTCTTCTTTAAAATCTGGGCTTTCTCCATTTCAATCTCTGAGCTTTTTTTCTTTTGACTTTGTTTTTCCATGTATACTGCTGAGAAGCTTTATGTGAATTCTTAATATCATTTAACAAGGAAGTTGAAATAGGTGCTTTACTCACACCTCTATAATTTTTAACAGCATCTTTTCCAAATCTCAATTGTTTTATCGTATGTTCATTGAAACCACCTTATAGCATACAACTGTTTATAGAAAATCCCCTCTCAGGATCAGCATTACCACGAGGTAAAACAAATGCAGTTTTAATTAAACTTAAAAGTTGCAATACATTCGCATGTGTTTGGAGATGACAAACATATTTTTTAACGCAATCTGTTAAGTGACACACTCAAAAGATAGATAAAAATTGTAACTACTAAAAATAGGCAAAAAAACATAGCAGCAACATACCTTATTCCTATGCGAAACTTCACCAAGTATCAAGATCAACAACAAACAACGTGTTGTGTTGTATAGCGGCTGCGCCAATTCCCCTGGACCGTGATCCGCTGTTCGATCACGGTTTGTGGACGTGAATAACAGTGATTTACTAGAATATCCCGTTTTTGACCGTAAAAAGGATGTGTTCATTTTCTCTTCACCGTAAATGACTGTTAAAGCGAGGATGATACTGAAAAAATGATCAGTTACGGTGAATAACGGATTGTTATTGCCAAAGACTGATATTTAACGGGTAAATGCAATATTTACAGAAATACAGTAATTCACAGTAAATTATGCGGGAAAGTACTGTAATGTAACAGCTATTTTTAACAGTGTATGAATATACAACAGCACATAAATGTTTACCAATATTTCTGTTAATATATTTTTTTTCATGTACTGAAAGTTCATTACAGAAAATTTTGCATCATAAGCATTTGCAAAAGGTTTCATAGTGCAATAATAAAGTACATATTTTTGTTATATTTATTGACAGTTTCATTTTTGCCATACATGCAATTGATTCCATAACTGTAAATTACAGAATTCTACGTTCCTTTATCTACGCGGGGTAATTTACTGCAAAAAACACACCATTACACATAGATTTTTGTTTTAAACAATGATAATTTACCAATTAAAACAAACATTCAAAGATGGTAAGTTAAATTAAATTTGCTTTAAAAATAGTTTAAAGCATTTCGTTATCCCTTGCGTATCGTTTTAGATTATGAATTATTTTTACATTTATAGAATCACATTGTGAATACATTGTTTTCCACATCAAAATCCTGCGTTTAAAGCTTTATTTATAAATATCGAAGAAAAATATTTTTACTTAGTATTGACTGAGCCGCGTTAAACAGCGTTATTTCGAATAATTTTTTTAAATGTTCCAAAAGACTGATTTTCCCATATTTATCGATACAAAATTATAACATTTATTAACAAGGATCTACAAATTAGATAAAAATTGGTAACTACCAAAAATTTCTGTCCACCAGTAAAAAATATTATCCCCACTCAAACACACGCATATACGCACACTCTGTTGTCAGTTTTTTTCTTTTTATTTAATCATATATTTTAAAAATCCACTGAAGTGTTTTATAAATTAATTGAAAAAATAATTATCACGAGATCAAAGGTAGTATATCTTGAATTGCACAAAGTTTTTTAACTCTGTCAAATCTTCAAATATTTTAACTCATCAAATTATTTAACTCTGAATAATTTAGATGGGTAAAATATAATTTTTTTTACATGAAACTTCCAAATTATATAACTGTAAAAACCAAAATGTGCTTTACAATGTTTGACTGAATAACATGCATAAATGTTCCTTAATTAAATGTTTATTATTTCAGTTTAAGAAAATTCACTGGAAAAAAAGAAATTATTTTTACAAGGTCACTGAGCACTATTCTTAAGCTGTTAGCTTTATAGCACGTTACCTTCGATAAGATTCTTACGCTTTTCTAACGTGATTCCTTAATTTTTACTTTCTTCTATATTTCAAGAAGAAAGTTTTGGATTCATAAAAATTTTCGACTTCCGTTTTTCAACGGATTTATACGTTTCAGAATTTCCTGAACACGATTTGACTGTTTTTAGAAAATGTCTGTCTGTGACACTGTCTGTATGTGATACAAATATTTTGGGCGCTCTATCTCAAGAACTAATGCACGGAATTTAATAAAACTTTACATTCATTTAGTCCCTGATAAAAATTAGAGCTGATTATTTTTTGATGAAAATCGTCCTATAGGTGGCGCTGCTATGCTGCCTTTTTTGCAAATTTCGCAATAGCTCTATCTCAAGACTTAATGCACTTATTTTCATCAAACTTCAGATTCATTTAGACCGTGACATAAATAGACGCTGATTACGTTTTTGTGTGGATGTCCCAACAGGTGGCGATGCTATGCCACATTTTGCATGATTTTTACTATAGCTATATTTATAGAACTTATGCACGGAATTTCATCAAATTTCAGATTCTGTTAGACCTTGACATAAACAGATACTGCTTACGTTTTGGTGTAAATAGCTCAACAGGTGGTGCTGCTATACTACTTTTTTCATTATTATCACGATAACTATATCTCAAGAACTAATGCACGGATTTTCATCAAGTTTCAGATTCAGTTAGACGTTTACGTATATTGTTGTTGATTAGTTTTTGGTCTAAATCTCCCAACAGGTGGCGCTGCTATGCTACATTTTGGATAATTTACACGATTTTTACAATAATCATATCTCAAGAACTAATGCACGGAATTTAATAAAACTTCAGATTTAGCTGGACCTTGATATAAATTGGTGCTGATTATTTTTAGTGTATGCTAAACCTGTGTGAGATAGAAGAGAAAGTTTTGGGATTGGCACATCCGACTAGTTATTTATTTATTTTTATTTTATTTTTACGTTTCAGCTGTTGATAACTTCTTCGTTTTTTTTTATTTTTTTTTTTTAAATCCAGAATACCACCTATCGAAAGCGTTCTCTGATTAGGGGAAAGTCGGACAAAACCGGGACCCTAACGGGTTTTCTTTTATTGTTATTCACTATGTGAACAAAACAGTCAAAATTTGCATTAAAACGATAAACTGATACCTTGTGAAGAAAAAAAGTGTTCATTCAATCGCGAACAATAGCAATTAAGATCATAAAAACACATTTTGTAGAAGTGTGCAATGTCCGGTTTTTGTCCGACCTGGTCGGACAAAATCGGGAACTGGAAAAAATAATTAAAAAGACATTGTAACTTTGCAATAATACTATTTATTAGAGGAAAACTTGCAGTATATGACGTATTATACTTATAAAATTTGAATCTATATCAAATCTACATCAAATAACAATGATGTAAGTTATGCATTAAAAGTTAAACTTGTCTGACACAATAATCAAAATGAAAGTTTCATCTTGTTCATCTGCATTGCTGCACGCTTCATGTGCCCACCCTTTGCAGTGAAGGCACTGTATCCAACTCTCCTTGGGTTCAGATTGTTCATATAAATCTTTGCAAAAGATGCACGCTGCATTACTTTCATCCTTTTCCTCGTTTGATGTCAAGGGTATTTTTTTCTTTGGTTTCTTTTTCACCTCAGCTTTCTTTTCGCTTCAGGGCTAAATCTTTCTTGTCTTGTTTTTTTAATCCTTTCTTTTTCTTCTAGTTCGAGTTCTAATTTGTAGGGGGTTGAAGTAAGGATAGCTGTTTTCTCTCAACGCTTGTCGGATTTCCTAATGGCCCTAGGGCCGGTTTGTACTGGGATAGGCTTTATATCCTGTCACGAGACTGTAAAAGGACGCTTGATATCTCTGTCCAGACCTTGAGAAGACGTAGACGGTTGCACAGGAACCTGTAAGCCGACGTCGTCGTCCTGCACAGAAACTGGAGCCTTCGAAGTCGGCGTTGACAGCTTCTCTATAGACACATTCCCTTTCTCAGGCTGAGGTTTATAGGTTCCTACAAGCATGTCTACATCAGGATCTTGTTGTTGTTCAGGCAATACTTGACATTCAGCCAAAGGATTCTTTTCCATTTCCATGGGCCTCTCGGTTCTCTCAGCGGGAGTAAAGAGATGATCAGGGAATATGGCACTGTTACATGGGTAGATCCCCGTCTTTTCAAACGCTTTCATAGCAGATAGAGCGCCCACAAATTTTTTGTCACATACAGACAGACAAATTTACTAAAAACCATCAAATCGTGTTCAGGACATTCTAAAACGTATAAATCTATCAAAAAACCGAAGTCGAAATTTTTCACGTATCCAATACTTTCTTTTTCTAAAGACAGAAGAAAGTAAAAATTATTCGTAGTTTATTAGGCACAAATAATTTGATACACAGAAAATTAAACATTTAAAAACTACCATGAAATTAACCCCTTAATCGTCGCGCCCGAGACATTCACGGGCAGTGTAGGCTACTATTTTTTTATTCAGATTGTTTGATTCCCACCAGTTTTTTGAAATAGTGTAACTGGCTTCAATCTCCCATTATTTTATCTGTCATTACATAAGAAGAATATTTCAACTTCAAAAACTGGTGGCAATCAAGCAATCTGAATTTTTTTTAAAGTAGCCTACATTTATCGGGCGCGACGATTAAGGGGTTAAACAAAAGGTTAATCTCGCGAATAAATTAATTTAGCCCCAACTCGATGATTTACTAATTTTTTTTTTCTAATTTTCAACTTAATTTGGTATATAAATGACAAAAAAACAGTTTTCTATATAACAACTTAATTTAAATAATACTTTTTGTATAGTTTTTAAATATTTACAGATCGTAAAACAATAACTAAACAAGTGAATCCCATTTCAATCACGCAAATGAATGAGCTGTCCAAAACCGGGAACGTCCTGGTTATGTCCGACGTCCCGCTTCCCGGCTTTGTCCGACCACGCCATTTTCATGAAATGTTACTCTAGCGTTGTTCAAACAACTCATAGACACCAATACAAAACGTTAAAATAACAAGTAAATAATGGGCCATCATACGTTTTACTTACCTAAACTAAATCCTTAGTCATTTAGGATTGGTAACGTAATATTGCAGACGCCGAATTGTTAACTTTTTCACGTGAAACTTTAAAAGAATCACCACTGCGAAATGAGTTGTTTCACACGACTACTGTTTACTGGGTGCTGTCAAGCCGCTCGCCTGAAAGTAATTCTAGAAGTTTTCGCTAGATACTTCCACAAATCAAGCCATAAAACTTGGATCCCTGTTTTATCCACCTACCCGGTTTTGTCCAACTCTCCCGTAATAATCATTAAATGAAGTGCCGCTCAAATCAATCCAACTTAGATAATTTCATGCTGATGCCTCCAGTCGTCAGCTAAGATGTTTTGTACACCAGTGAAGACCTGTCGACTGCATTTGTCCAACAAACTACATACATAATTTTATGCGTTTTGTACACAAACAATATTTCAGATTTCATAACAGAGAAATAAAAGTAGATTTATACATTATATATATATATATATATATATATATATATATATATATATACAATTTCTCAAATGAAGTACACTTTCAGAAAAAAACTGTAAATTTATGAGCGTTCGCCCTTCAATTTTCACGGGCAACAGGCTTATTTGATGAAAAACGGTCTAATCCAATAAATAAGTGGCCTTGTCCCTTAGAACCTTAGAAAGTTAATAGCAATCCACCTATTCTTACAGTTCTAGCCCATATGTTAGCAAAAATACAGTACGACCCCATACATTGTTCTCCGCTAGGGTGTAACCCTTCATTTTACTCGTGTTTTGAAAATTTTAACCCACCAAAAAAGTGATTCTGTGATGATTATCTAACGTGCTACGTGCTACGGAGCTGTAAGTAAAGTGTTATATTGTTTTAAAGTGCATTATATCCTGTGCATTATAATGCTGTATTACTTTGCTCCGTAAAATTACGGACTGCACAAAATGATGGGCCCAAATTTTTTTTTCTTTTTTTTATCTTTTTTTTTTTTTTTTTTTTTTTTTTTTTTTTTTTTTACGGGGTATGATTGCCCTCTACCCGTAATTTTACTGCAATTTTTTTTTCACAGTGTAGTATTGCAAGTTAGATTTTTAAAAGTATAAACTTATTCAAATGTGTTAACTTATAAATGTAATAATAACATTTTAAAGGTATTAATTGCGCTCGAGATATAAAAATAAAACGTAATGTATATATATTTTTGCTATTTTCCTTTTACTTCCGCACTCTTATTTTACGACATAATAATATTGCTCTAATGTATAAAGAATAAATGACTTATATTATGAAGAGCAGTTTACTTTATTTAAAATCGTGTGATTAATCTAACTGTTTTAAAAAGATTTTCGCAATTATATCAACCATGAACTAAATATATTACTCACGAAAAAGTACTAAATTATGTTTTAACCATAACGAAGCGAAGTTTTTATTATCGTACTGAAATATAATTTAAACGTGTTACTCTATTAAACTCATTTTCCTAAGATAAAGTAATCGAGTCTGTTAAAATAAAGTGGGAGAGTAGTTTAAATATCAGTACTAGATATTATTATGTTAATGTTAGTGACTTTCTTTCAAAATTATTTGTATATAATACCATAAATTAAGATCATAATTTCTGTCTTTTAGAAGGAATTTTCTCTATTTCTAAAGCTTTAAAATTAAGAAATATTGCCCCTCCCCCTAAATTTTACAAAAAAATGTTAAAATCACCGCAACTTCATGTGTATGCATATCTACATTATTTATAAACCAATGCTAGCTAATATTTGTAATAGTATATGTTAAGGAACTGCGTAAAATATCTGTAACAATCTGCAAGTCATTCAAAGATTTTTATACATAGCGATTATTTGTCCATATTATGAATCATTTTCATTGGTCCGAAAAACAATAAATTACGGTTATGTAACCATTTTCAATAAAGTTGAATGACTGGACAGTTTGTAGCAGATTTTGAACAAAGAAAATTTTTTATAAATTAATAATGAGCCGTATTGGTATTATGTTCCTAATTCCAAATCTTCTCAAATAAAAATTAGTTATAATGTTACAAAAATAAAATTTAAGATAAATAACAGTTAATTGAGGATTAAGTAGTTTTTTTATACTATTGCTTTGAAGAGATGCTTGAATTTGCAGAGAATAAAATATAAATTACTAATTTGAAATTGTTCCTGTCACGAAACATTTTGCACACCAGGTATTAATTGACAAGACAAAAATATGTTTTCCTACTCCATATGAATAGTGGGCTTATCAAACGATTTCTTAAAGCGATGAATAAAGACTTTAGAAGAATGTATATATTTGATGAGAAAATTCCAACTAATGAGCGGGGCGAAAATATATTTGTTAGACCTTAAATAAAATTTCAAGATGCTATCTCAAAAATTAACTGAATGTTATCGAGAAAACAAAAAGTACTTTTAAAAATGAGTATAAAAATTGTTTGGCAAACAGAAAGTCTCAAAATTATATAAATGTTATGGATAGTCTAATCTTCTCATTTAGAGCATTGGGATGGAATATGTCTCTAAATCTGCACTTCTTATATTCTCAATTGGACTATTTCCAGATAATATGAGCGTTTTTTCTAATGAACATGGAGAAATATTCCACAAGGATGTAGTTGGAATGGAAAAAAGACACAGCAGCAAACGGAAACATATATGTCAGCAGATAACTACCAAATATACAAATAAATAAATAAATAAATAAATAAATACAAGAGAAAAATGTCAGCGAAATTATTTTTCCATGATAGCTTTTATTCAGTTCTAAACAAAAGTAATGAAAAGAAATCATTTTTTTCATTTTTTATTGTTTTGTAGCAGGGTCGATGAATGGATTAATTTTACATTTGACGCTGTAAATTTAAACTTTCTATGTTAAAAATGGTACGTGATGGAGGTATTTCGATGACATATTTGGATTCAGGAATGTCAAATTACTATAGTTCTCCTATTCCTGGACTTCTCAAGTGAACGAAAAAAATTGCTGATCTATTTTACAAAAACAATCAGGAATATTTATGTCAGAAAACAGTCAGTTTGTGCATTCACTTTTCTTTTTTAGATAAAGATATTGGATTTTACATATTGTTTTTTCTGATCTGAATTTTTACATCAAATATCTCCAAAATAACGCA
This sequence comes from Maratus michaelseni, assembly GCA_963931845.1. Lineage (NCBI taxonomy): Eukaryota > Metazoa > Arthropoda > Arachnida > Araneae > Salticidae > Maratus > Maratus michaelseni. The sequence goes on along the minus strand of OZ007591.1, from coordinate 297,768,156 downwards.
TAACATACTCTTTATTCTCTGTCAAGGAAAGACAAAAATTGATTCTCTTTCTTCCCTATATTACTTTTATGTGGATTCGAAGTTACAATATGTTTGTTTTTCAATATCATAAAATATTTTTAAAATAATGGCGACTAGAAAATGTATGTTGATATTTTTTAAAGATGAACATTATGTAAAAATCAATAATTTCAACTACTTTTTATGTATATTAGAAATTCTTTTTAAGATAATTATGTTTTTTTTAGTAAAAACAGTTTTTAGTAGTTGTATTAGTAAAAAGAAATTAGCGAAAATGATTATGAACGAATTCACAAAAATTTCCCTGTTTTTTATGTATTGGTTGATGCAAATGTAATGAAAAAATAATAAATAAAAATAACATATGTTCAATAAAAGTTTAAAATCTACAAACTGTATCACGGTTCATTTTTCGCATAAATTCATAAAAAAATATTTTTTTTTACTAACGAACTTTTTACTGCGAGAATGGTTACATTTGTCCCCATAAAGTGGAGCTACAATTAGTTTTATGTCAGCACTTTGTAAAACAACATTTCGACATGTAACAAGGACCACAAACGGTCAATGAGACGATGTCTCTGACAAATAAGTGTCCTCCGTAGAACATCTTGTTGCAAACAATCCAGGATGTCTTCTGCCGTAAATGATGCCACTTGCTGGTTTTAAAAACGACAGACAGCAGATTCGATAGTGCATTTTTCCATTTACAACATCAACTATTCTGACAAAAGAAGATTTACAAATAATATCATGAAAGTACTTGTTAATGTTAATTAAAGGTATATTTACTACTTAAAGTGATATAAAACATTACACAAAGGCTTAAAAATATATTTTAATATAACGATGACATGCTTCATGCGCTGTAACTGCAACTTCTTCAAGATCAAATTGATAAATGAGCTATTTTCGCAAAGTTTTTTTAAATGATAAACGCAAATCACGAGATCGCATGTATAATGTAAGCAAGATCTTAAATTGGTCAAATTGGAAACGTGCAAATTACTATTTTATTGTTTTTTTAAATTTGTAAATTTGTAAATCCGTGCCAAATTTTAGTAATTCAAAAGAGACAGATTCAATGCATATCTTCTCATTTTGCAAATAGAATTATATTGATTCATGGATAATGGATGGGAAATAAACTCTTGAAGAAAACATTATTTTACTATTTTTGAAATTAATCTGCAAAATCTTTATACTATGTAGTCTGACCAAAGCTGCAGTTCTTCTGTTATATTTCATATATGCCATATGTTCTTTTATTCTCGTTTTAAATTATTTGTTTGTCATTCCTATAAAGTACTCTAGTGTACATCTGCTCTGGAAAATCCGATTTTGTAAATACCTGAAAGTTGATCACGCTTTATTGGATCTATTTTCTTCATACTATGTTTTCTAATTTTGTGTATGCTTTTGCGATAAGGCAGATATTGAATTTGATAAGTTTATATTTTAATCTTTCAAAGAACCCTGGAAAATATTGTAAAGTTGATAACTTTGAACTTTATTCTTTGAAGATTTTCTCCTTTTTATTACCCTTGTTCGTAATTAGTTTACTGTTAATGCTGTCTTAATATTCGTTATTTCTTGCGATGTCACGTATTTTATTTATTTCATTGGTTAACTGATCAGGGGTACAGACAGTAAATGCTCTTCTTATAAAATGTCTAAAGGCAGAAACTTTATAGGAAAAATGTGATTGAGCATTATTTGGAATAGCGGATTGATTAGCAATTGGTTTTCTATAGACAGTAAGTTCTATGCCATGGCGGGTTTTCATTAACAACACATTGAAATAAGTGAGTGTATCATTTACAAATAAAAAAACCCCATAAATTAATAACTTTCGCATTTCCAGTTTGACCAATTTAAGCACCTGCTTACTTTATATATACGATCTTGTGATTTATGTTTATAATAATAAAACTGACTTTGCGAAAATAGTTTATTTATAATTTTGATCTTGAAGAAGACGCCGTTACAGCGCATGAAACATGTCGTATTTATATTTAAAGATATATTTAAACATTTGTGTAATGTTATTATCACTTTTCACTACATCTTTATTTTAACAGAAGGTTCTTTATTTAAAATGTTCTTTTGCTCAATTCTTTAGAAACTGCAAAGTGCTACGTGTAAAACAATCCAAAGTATTTATTTATATTTTCAAGTTATACATTTTTTATTTTTTATTAATTTTGGATCGCCCAGATTAAAACATCTTTAGATTTATTGTTAAAATTATTTCGTAAGACTTAAATTTCTTTATTTTTAGCAAATCACAGCTTGTTGCGACCGGATAAAGGCAAAATCAATTCTAAGAAACAATTTTCAATTTCGGTGATTGATTTCATTTTCTGCTAAATAAGAAATTTATATGTATCGAAAATCAATACAGGTGGATAGAGTAAAAATGTATTAGGTAATACTAATAGCCATTTTAATATTAGTAAAACCATTTTTAAGGACATAACACATCTTCAAAATTTGTATTGGATAGATGTAAAATATTTTGTCTTCAACAAAATTAGTTAAATTAAAACAAAATCTTACTAATGGTTGATTGATAAATGATTAATAATTCTGATTGAATATCTATGAAAATAGCTAAAAATAAACGTTTTCAAGTCTCATTGATTTTTATAAAACAGCATCAAAACACTGTATTTTTTCTACAAGCGTTTAATTGAGTATTAGTAAAATAAAACATATACTTGGAATAAATGATTTTTTTTTTCTGAAAAGAAAATTTTATTCCATCTATGTTTTTTTCTAAACTGTCGAGAAAACATGTTTTATTCTATCCATCACATTTTTTCGTTAGATGATATAGTGATTGTGTTTGTGGAAAAAGGAGTATAAACTTATTCCTTTTTTTCCAGCAAGAATTACAGATGTGACATATTGATTACATGATATTTATTATACGTATGTCCTTGTTTCTTTATACGTACACTTTTCTTTTCTTTATTTATTTTTCGTCTATATACGTAATAGTGAATGTAAGGATCTGTTATGAAATGAAGATTTTTATAAATAATACAATATGGTATATGATAGATTTTGGAAGTGTATTAATTATTGATTAAATGATTTATTTATATGTGAAAGAAAGCATTATAAAATACACAAATAAAAAATCAATAGCAATTATCTAACTTTTTTTTTCAAACATTATTTGAAAATTAGTATGGCATCTTTACGTATATCATTACGATGTCCCTTTTCTTTAAAATGACAATTTGATTTTCAAGCATAAGAAAGGGTTAAAGATTTTTTTGAAAAAAAAAGATAACAACAATAGCTACTTTCTTGAAAGCGTAGATAAATTATTTATAATTAAATATATAGATATATTGGAAAACACTAGGATATTAAAACATTTTCTTCGCAATCATTTTTTATGAACTATTTCAGTAAAAAATAAATAAATAAATAAATAAAAATAAAAATTGTTAACTTTTACTTATACAAGTAATTAAACAGAATGTGGCGGAGTGCCTAGCTAATCATTTAGAAGGGGTTTAATCAATTGGACGAGTGAGTTTTAAAATATTGCGCGCAATCGTAATGTCCTAAATTCTAACATTTGTGCGAGAATAAGACCTATTCTGTCAATTGTTTAAGTTTCACAATTCAATTATGTCTCTCCAGGAATATCGTTTTCACGGTATTTTTTCAAATGATATGTTAATTAGTTAACTATGGTTATGTACTAGTTATAAATAGTGCTGTAGGAGATAGGATGAGTAGATTTTGGTACGCTGCTCTCCCTCGGGCTTGTTAATTCTCTCGTAAAATTCTAGCCACGTGCTGATTTCAAGTGGAGTTCTCGATTATCAGCTTGGAAAGTATTTTCGGCTGTGAATTTTTGTCAATTCGGGCTGAAGTTTAGCTTTCAATTGTGAAAAACGTGTCATTGAAATTAACGTTATTCTATTGTATTGTGATATTTTCTACATTAGTCAATTTCGTATCTTCTTGCCGATTGAACGATGAGATTTTTTGGTGCTGAGTTGAGAGAGTTAAATTTAATAATTTTGAGAAATGATTTTCTCAGATTTTCTTAAAGTAGGCTTTTGTCTGGTCTTCTATATTAAACCCAACTTTGATTTTCTTACAGTGCAATCAAAATATATACGTAATTTAGATGTGATTAAGTTGTTCTTTGCGGTTTAATAACGATATTTGTTCTATATTTCCCTATTAATTTTAACAAGACTGCACATTTAATAAAAAAAAAAGTGGTACATTCACACTTCATACATTTTATATGCCAAATTGTTTCATATAAAAGATAAATAGCCAATCGAGTAAAAATATGCCTTATTTCATTGTATAAAATATACACGTGTAGTGGATCATCTTCAACATTAAATTCTACAAATCTCTAAAATTGTCAATGCTGACACATTATTTTGACAACACGTTTCGATGTTTCGTTAATTTTATATTATGATAATGCAGTATCATTCGGTAAAAAAGTTTAAGAATTATTCATTTTCGACGTTTTGGACTCCTGCAGTTACATTTAACAATTATGATTGCAAAATGAACTACAATGCCGGTAGTGCTTTAAGTATAACTCAGAACTACATAGTGGAATGAGGTGATATTTTACTTTACTGGCTATCCAAAATGCAACACCATGATAGAATGCAAATAACAGAATGATATTTATTGAACAAATACATTAGAATGGAAAGGACATGTGATTACATTTTCAGAAAATTTGGAGGTATATATCCTGCGAAAATACTACCTAAAGCAGCCACCTCAGGCCGCATTAACATCATTTATCTGCGTATACATGGAGTAGATCAGAGATTGGATGGCATGTACGGGTACATCAATCCATGCAGGTTCAACACTACGCCACAGTGCATCAACCGTAGTGACAGGCGAGTGGTGGCGGGCCAGTCGCTCAGAAGCCATTGACACGACATTTTCAATTGGTGAGACATCAGGAGAACGTGCCGGCCAGGGCAACATTCGAACATGTTCTGTATCAAGGAATGTCAGAATAGTACGAGCAACATGCGGTCGTGCATTGTACTGCTAAATCGTAGAGTTGCGGAGGCATCGAAGATAAGGCAGAACCACGGAGCGTAACATATCAGAAATGTAACGGCTGCTGTTGAAATTGCCGGCAATGCGAACAAGAAGTTACCGAGACGAGTATCCATTGACACTTTATACCGACAGTATGACGACTCGAATGCAAGCTGACAATGTGCGTATTCCACGATGCCACCAAACATGGATGCTGGCATTATGATGCATACAGAGCCTGGATTCATCAAACACCACGCGAGACGCCATTAAAATTATCCTTACGATAGTCACGCGAAGAAATGTTCAAGCTAATGTTAAGTCTATGGGAAGGCTCTTGCGCGATTTCTCGCTCGCATTTTAATATTTTTAAATAATTTTTGCATAGGAAAGCTGAGGTTGATCTCTAATGTTGTTAGGTTTTACTTTTTTGATTTTTGTTACAGTTTTTTTTTATAAGCGGGCATTTTCAATTTTGGAACCGGTTGGAACCGGTACTGAAAGTGAAAGTACCCTTATATAAAAAAACTGCAACCAAAGTCCAACAATTTTAGAGATCGACGTAAAAAAAAAAAAAAAAAAAAAATCATTTAAAAATATTAAAATGCGAGCGAGAAATCGCGCAAGAACCTTCCCATAGACTTAACATTAGCTTGCGCGTTTTTTTGTATGGCTGATGTAGGCTCTTAATGCAATAGTGTTTGCGAAAATTACAAATTAAATTAACATTAGGAGTTCCAAAATTAAACTGCTTGACCGAATAACTTCCAGTTTAGTATTCTAATGTGAACTTTAGTATTCAGATGGATAGGCAAATATTGATATCCAAATTAAGTGTTCGTTTTGACAATTTCAGGGTTTGTTGCAAATTTCATATTAAGGCAAACCCCTAAACTTATTCGTTTTTAAGATAAATTGAGAAAAGATAATATGATTGTCAGTCAAATGGTTATTTTTGTGTTTCTCTGTTACAATTTGGAGATTAAATTGTATGGGTTTTGGCTTTCGACTCTATCCCAATCAAATTTTATTTTTTCCACTTGAGTGAATAAGAATGGTAACTGGTTTGTCTTACAGAATGTTCCTACTTAATTCTAAATGTCACGTTCCCTTGCTTTAATGACTTCAGTTTCAGTCGATTTTACTTTGAATGAATATGACAAAATATTTCGAGAAATATATTAAATTCAATTGTTCTTTCAAGTTGTTCTGACAAATTTCAGATTGTTTTTAAAAAGTTATCATCCAGATGAAAAAAAATGTACTTTTGAAGATAGTTTTGTAAAGTTGATTTTTTAATTGCTAAAAGGCGTACAATAAAATACGTTTTATGAGACTGTTGACATGTTTCGGATCCATCTGGGCCATTATCAAAACAAATAAGTATATTCTATCATTGCACAGTTTGAGAAGTTATTAAAAAAGTAAAAAATAAAAATAACAGAGAAAAATATGTTTAAAATTAAATGATATAATAACGTTTACAATAATACCTTCATAGACTGTGCAATTATGGAATATTCATATTTGTTTTGATAATGGTTCAGATAGAGCCGAAACATGTCAACAATCTAATAAAACTTATTTGACTGTTTAGAATCTTTTACTTTCACGCTTTTAGCAATTAGGATAAGCTGTCTACATTTGTTATATTTTTATATAAATTTGATTTTATCAAATTTATTCAATACGACGTAAGATAATGAATTATTGTCAAAATTTGGAAATTATCATTGAAATTAGAATGTTGTTTGATGGTAAAATAATAAAAACAACGACAACAACAAAAGCTTGTTTATTTACATATAAATATAAAATATTGTGCTCTAAACCGTATATAGCTGTGTTTTAATTTTTATGTGGTAATTTTTAATTGACTGTGAGTATACATCTAATTTGTTGGCCATACATTTCTTATGTATTATATCACTTTAAAAGCAACAAATGATAAGCTGCTACTAAAGCAGCAATGTTTTCATCTAAAATCGCCGGCGCTAGACAGACTAAGAAGAATAGTGAAAACAACCAATAAGGACAGAGAAGCAACAGAAAACAAAACATTTTATTGTGTTTCATACATTTTCCATTTCACACACGACGACACTTCACATGCGGCAGATGGTGGATAGCACTGAACAATAAAATGTTTTACTTTCTGTTGCTTCTCTTTCCTTTATTGGTTGTTTTCACTTTTCTTCTTAGTCTGCCTAGCGCCGGCGATTTTCGTGCTACAGGTACCGTTCCAACGCTTTTTATGGTTTTTCACTATGAAGATCACATTCCATTAAAAAAAGTAGGTGTTGCCATCTGAAATTGTCGAAATTTTGTCACTGTAGCCGTAACTGTTAGAATTTAACTGTTGTTTTTCACATGATTCTTGAGCGCATACCTCAAAATACTTTAGACCAGAATTTCATTTAGTTTCTGTGAACGGTATGACAGTTAGGGGCTCATATATCGGGATAGTTTTTTTATAATCACCCTGTATGTATCCCAGAAATAAAACAAAGTTTCAAATATGATAATATTTCAATTTCATTTTTTTTTTTTAAATTTAACGTTCAAGTATAACATTCACATTAGAAATATATTGAATACGATCCGGATATCAAAATAAAACATATTCAAAAGTATACTTCTTTACACATTTAGTTTTAAATGTTGCTCTCATATTTTACGCCATTATAGAACTGTCCAAATGTATGAATTTAAAATGTCTAGTATTATGAAGGGCGGTTTATTTTATTTCAACAAGTATCATTAATATCACTGTTTCAAAAAGGTTTTCGCGATTATATGTAGCATGATAAAAAGAAATTAGTCACGAAAAAACAGTAAATTATTCTTTAAACATAATAAAATGAAGTTTTTATTACGGACCTTAAATATAATTTAAAAGTGTTACTGCGTTAAACTCGTTTTTTAGGGAAATGTTAGAAGAGGTTGAAATAAATTATAAGAGAAAATGAACAATGCGTTTATTGTTTACTTAATTTTATGACTTGCTTTTCAGGTTATACATATGCCGTATATTAAATCCTTATTAGATATTTCTGAGCATTTTCATCTATTTCTAAAGATATACAATTAAGAAATAATGCATTTCCTAATATCACTGGAAAATGTCATTTTGTTAAAACAATAATTTTTTAAGGATATTCATATCGATATAATTATTTGTAGAAAAATGATAGGTATCATTAAAACTATGGAATAGTTATCTAGTGAAAAAATCGTATTTATTTTATTTTGAATAATCAGTGTTATTATTATTTCTAATACATCATTGATTATAAACTTCATTTAATAAGAATTATTAAACTTCCGTTCCGAAATCTAATTTTTAGGATCTAATTAAATAATGTTAATAATCTGCGATTAAATCTAAAATAAATTTTGCTAATTTAACTATTGGTCAAGTGTATTTTATTCAGAAAATCGAATAATGTATTCTCAATATGTCTACCTTCAGAAAACATGCAGAAAGCATGACGATTTCGACATATTGTGCTTACATGAATCGATGTTCTTATTAAAATAATCTGTACCATGCCTATATGTGTCAGTTTTATTATGATATGTGCGCCTGTTTATAATGCTACACTTCTGAATACAATTAATATGATATTTAAGCTGATGATTGATAAGACACATACATTTCAGGTCTTCTAACAAAGGTATTTTCTCATTTAGGTCACCCTTTAATACTATAGTGATAAGATCTACAACTTTGTAATTGACTTTGTCCTCCTATGTCTTACCGCTAAGAAAGCATTGCGCGGAAGCTTCGTCGGGTTTCTCCGAATCGGCCTGTTCAGTCAGGAAGATGACCGGGTGCCCGACACACGAAGCTGAAGTCGACACGAGGGGAGCAGTAGCCGACGAATCCGATCTCCTTGCCGTGGTGAGACAGCTTGAAAGCGGTGTCTGTCTAGCCGGAGTGAAACTCCCTCTTCCATATTGGTGCGGTTTTCGTGTTCCAGGAGGAAGGCCGATGCCGTCTCTGGAGAGTCCTATGTGTAGAACAACCAGTGTCGTAGTCGCCGAGAGGCGTCAGGTTCACGGGAGGCCAATAGGCCCGTTCCGCGGGACACTCGGGACGACAAAGGTGGCGAAAGGACACTGCATAGACCAATCCCTCGTGCCCGGAGCATTGAGCTGCCGGGGGGTGACGCGAGGGCAAAGGTTGACTAAATCGGATCGGGCGGCTGCAAAACATGTCTATGAGGAGACGAGAGCACAGGCAGGATCTGTTGAGCACGACTTGCATGGTTCCCAGTGAAGAACTTCGCGACCGAAGCGGGTGTGGGAACCCGTAGGCCGCCTTGCGAGTCCTCTGCGGCAGGATCAGTTGGGAGTCGCCTTCGAAGCCTGGTTAGAGATTGCCCGACCAGAACAAGCAACGACACAGGAGCACGGCACTCAGCCTGCGATGTGTGTCTTGCAGAGTTTCTGCGAGGGGGGGACCTTTCTCGAGATAGGGCCACGGAGTGCGGACCGGAGGCTCGTCGGTAAAACGACGATGTCTGGGCTCGAAATCAAATCATGGGCCGAAGCCTAGTCCAGCACGTCTCTCGTGCAGCCAGGAATTTCCACGTCTGGCGGGCGGACGAGTGGCTCGCCTTCTGAGTTTCAACCAAACACTAACCGCGATCAGGCCCGCCTCTTTGGCGCGTTTGGAGGAGCTTTCCGCGACCTCCAGAGTCCGATAGCGGCCTCTTGATTCCTTCCTTGTTGTGTTTTTTGATTTTTAATATGTTTGTTCTTGTTTTTTGTGATATATGTGTCTGTGATATATGCTTGTCGCCATACTCGGTGTAACGGGAGGCCCTGACTTATCAGGGACTCAGTCGCTGGTTTACTGACTAGTTCTGCCTAGTCGGGTTCAAACTCGCGCCGTTCACCGAGGGCAACCGAGCCGAGTCTCATCTATGAGACATAGACCGAGTTTCCTCGTGGTCTTGGGTCGGCTAGAGGCGCCTTCCGACACACGTAGTGTCGCCCGCGGAAGATGAGCCCAGTAGCTGGTTCCTCCCTACCTGTCTATGATCGGACTCCGCGGGACAGCAAGGGCCGTAGGGATGCCGGACATACGGTGGATGACCCGACTCCCTTATGGGTGCTCGGCGATGAAGCCGTCCGACAGTCTCTACGGTTCATCAGGTGTCATGTGGGGAAGTCTCCTTTGATGGTGGGAACTTCCGCCGAATCGCAACGACCTTTGTCGTCGACACCAGGGCAAAGATGAAGAGGCCTCGCTGGAACGCGAACCCTCTGAATCGGTCGTAGCGACCTGGCGAGACAAAGTCATGGTCAGCATTAAAAGTTCCTCAGAACTTGGGCACGACGAGGAGAAGGGCTCGCTCAGCGCCGTGAGGGCGCCGGTTGCGCTTGATAGTTTTACCGCTAAGAAAGCTGATTCCGCACTTCCGCGCATGGTGGCTCTGTACGTCGCCATATCGATAGTGCATTGCCGCTTTACTATAATTAGACAAATTGATTACTATAGCTGTCGCCATTTTAATGAGGATGGGCAGGAATTTATCTAGAATAAAGGTTTTTTTTTGTGCGTCTGTCTGTATATCCATTATTTTCTAAATAACAGCGCTGAGCTCATAGCTACAGGAATTCGCACGAAGAACCTGATTTTAAGCACCTTGAAGACATCTTTTGGAATTTCCATAAGATTTTTTTTAATTAATTTCTTAAGCGGTTTTCCGCGTTTCGCGGGGATTATTTCACATTCGTAATAGAAGTCCGGTTTCAATAATTTTGCTCAATACAAAAAATGTTGTTCTGTTTTTAATAAATTTTATTTGAAATTCGTACTGCGATTTTAGATGTTTACATGCGATGTTTAGCGTTCCGAGGCGATTTTTTGACATTACTAAAATTAAACGAGTTTCTTTTAGTCCATTTTTTAATATAGTAAGTTTTGCCCTCTGAACTTTTTGATTTTTTCAAAAATGTTTATGCGATTTTTAGCATTTTTTAAAGATTTTGTGACGTTCTTAAAAGGAATTCGAATTTAATCTTTAGCATACTTTAGTCAATTTTGTTCTCTGGGGAAATTTTTTATAGTTTTTTCAGCGTTTCTTTCAAGTTCCCTGCCAATTTTTTTTTTTTTTTTTCTGCAACGGAAAAAAAACTATCCTCTAAAAGTTATTACTGCCTTGATTAAAGAGAATTTGGAAGAATGCGAAATCGTATAACTTAGAAATATGAACGACGGTACTGAAAGATTTATGTTAATCAGGGTCGAAATAGAAAATTACAATAATTGAAAGCTCGCTTGATTTGAGACAGGAGCAAGCATAGACCTCACGGATGTATGCTTTTGAAAGTATTGGGTCCCCCAAACCCACGTTCAATTATTTCTTGATTCGTTTGTCAAACTCGGACCAGCAAAAAGGGCGAATTTCTGGTAGTATATATATATATATATATATATATATATATATATAAACAACGCATGATGTAATAAAAACGACTAATTAATAAAAAAATGTTGAAGACATCTGGGACGTTATTCATTACAAAAGATTTCAGTCATAATATCCAGCGTATTATATATTTCAATGAAATAAAGTATTTGATAACTTTGCGTTAGTTTTGAAGCGAATCTTTTTTTATATTGCTTGATTGCTTCAATTTTTTTTTTTTAATATAGAAACATTAGCCGTGTTTATTATGTCATTAATAAGGCGAATGATATAATTTCATAGAAGTAGTACGGAATAAGCATTCTGATTTTTTATTTTATTTTTTTTTAAATCGCATCTTCCAACATTGCTTTGAAATTACCTATCATATTTTAATATATTTCTGTTAGAAGATTTACTAGTTACATGTACATAAAATAGACGGGAAATTGTTTCATTCATCAGTAATTATTAATTTCCATTTTAAAATATTACAGACTAATTAATTCTAAACATTTGCAAATAATTAACATTTTTCGGCATAGGGTAAAACCAGGTTAGATGCCCCATGGGGTTAGTTGCAGTAGCTACAGTATTTCAGCTTTTGGAAGTGTGGCACAGCCAGTGACGTTATTTTACTATCATTCGTTATACAAAAGCGTAGTTAAAAAAATGAATTCCTTCAAATAATATTTTATTCAATGTAACTTTGGGTTTTATTGCATGCTCTTGTAAGATAGAGACAAGTAGAAGATTAAATATAATGTATTTACTAGAATATGTTCATGAATTATTTAGTTACTGTTGTTGAAACAAGTATTGAATAATTTGTTAGCTATAGGCCTCAGCCATATTTGTTCCTACTTTCAGAGCTACTAGCTAGACAATCTATCCTGGATCAAAAGGATAGATGTCCCATCTGCATCGGGAATATATGCATCACTTTCGATTCGAGATAAGATTCGAGATTTATAACTATCACATAAGTTTGATGCTTGCGAATATTTTTTTTAATCTTGAGGATTGTGAAAAAATATATATATATGTTTCATTACCTAACAAGGATCATTACCTAACAAATCATGGGTCGGTGTTAGTAGTGATAAATTATCCATTTAACTCTTTAAATCCCAAGCTTTAAAAACTGAATTACCTTAGAATCCCAACAAAATAGCCCAGAATACTCGCTTTTTTCGTTCCCCTTTTCTCACTAGATAAGTAGTGGAAATGACCGTACTGCCTTCTCCCTTTATTGAAATTTCGACAGGCGTTACAGGCCCCTCTGTTTATTATTTCTTGAGTTACAGAATATTTTTTCTGTACTGTACCGAAATGGCAACACATTACCTTATCCATCACTGAGGTAGACCACCCCCTTGACAGCACCCCGAAACATTTAAGGTGACGGACAATCCTTCCAGGTATCCAGGGCTATTGTGGGTTTCAGAGAAAAGGTTTTTTTTTACTATTGTGGTATTCTAAAAGTTAAACAAGGATTAAAAAAAAATCCTTTTTTTCTTTTCACAAAGTTGGTTCAAACGATTTCAAATGCCTGGGAAAATATTTAATTGCTTGGTATTCGCAGCTGAGCTTAGAAAAATGTAATTCACACTTTGTGAACTTTCCCTCTCTTTAAATCAGGATATATTCAGAATATATTCAGAAGCACTAAATAGAAATCTAAATACAAAATAGAAGTCTAAAATCCCTTAAGTATATCATTGTTAAAGAATATTTGGAAATAATATACCGTAAAATCCCTCGTTATACTTATTTATTTATTTTATCAATATTTATTTTATTGTTGGCAATTTTTCTGCCCCCTTCTCCCCTTAATTCAAATTACATAAGTTTAATCTTCCTTAGAATACATAAAATAATTTGAACTCATTTATTCTGAAACATAAGATTCTAACGCATTTACTTTGATAATTTTAAATTTTCTTTCAGAATAAGTTTGTAGAGTTTGTACATCGAATATAAAAAAAGGGTGGGGGATTTAGATTAAACAAATTATGCCTTCGATAGAAATATCCAAGTGGTTTTTAATTTTGTATAACCATTTATTCGAAGAATTGGCAATAGCAAATATTCTTTGATGTGGGAATGTAATTCAAGATTGGTATACATAACATGTGAAAGGTCTTAAATTTGATGTAAATAGTATATTAACTCAAATAGAAATCCAGATTTTGATTTATAAATATTAATTATCTATGTTCCCTATTCTTTTACGAATGGGACAGCTTTCCCGATCAAGTGGGGAGTTTAATCCTGATTTCCAGGATATATGGCCAAAATCACTGATTACGTTTTTTGATAAAAACACTATATTTGATATTTATATTTTTACCATATTTATATGGTACTTATAGTTTTCTATAATATTTTTTGTGAAATTCTACCTAAAATTTTGAGGAGGTAGGTTACATGTGCACTACAAAAATCATTAGTACCAAAAAGAAAAATGAAGGGGTCTTAAGTAGGGCAACTATCCCGGACTTAACCTGTATCAGTAAACAAAAATCGTACTACTTTTTACTGAACAAAAAAATAAAAAAGGGAGTATGAATAATACATATTTGCATATTCTTTAATATCTGCCTACGGATTCGAGAGCTGTTGATTTTATTCCATCAAACTATTACGCAGACCGTCAGAAAATTTTTTGTGTGTTTCTGTGTGTGTCCATTCCTTAGCATTACTTTAGTATGACATATTTGATTACGCTTTAGGAAGAGTGGATGAAATCAATTCTTCCCTACATATAAAGGTTAGAGATGGTGACCATACTGATCTGTACATTATATATAAATATTTGTTGTTTCGTTTATAGTTTTTTGCGACCTTGTTTGAATAGACAAATAATATAATGAAATCATCTGAAGTGTTTATGAATACGCATTCGGGAAGACAGCATTGTATCTATAAAATAGATTTAACAACAACATTCATGCACAAAAGAAGAAAAATATTGCTAAATATTTAAGATGGAGTAAAATTTAAATATATATTTATACACTGCTCAAAAAAATTAAAGGATATTGCAGTTTTAGGTGGATTTTGTATCTGGGAAACTTTTTAGCTGATTGATACATGGTCGACAGACATAGTAGGTTATATGAGAATAAATTACACATGTTTGGCAGAAAAGAATGCATTTTATTGCGCATTTGTGTACAAAAGGAAAAAACACAATTTGTGCATATGAGAAAAAAAGAATAAGAAAAGGTGTTTTCTTCAAAGAAAATCATTTTCAGTAGGGGGTATGGTTTCCACGGGCGGCCAGCAACGTTGAACACCTTTGAGGCATGGACTCAATGAGGCTATTAATGACGAGTTGGGGTATTCTGCCCCACTCTTCCAGAAGAGCTCTTTCCAGTTCTTGGAGAGTTTGTGGGGGTTGTTGGCGGCCAGAAACTCGTCTTCCTAGAGCGTCCCAAACGTGCTCGATTGGATTCATGTCTGGAGAACACGCTGGCCATTCCATTCGAACGATTCCTTCCTCGAAAAGGAACTCCTCCACCAGGTTTGCACGATGTGGCCTGCAGTTATCGTCCATTAAAATGAAGTTATCTCCGATTGCTGCAGCGTAAGGGACTACAATAGGTCTGAGGATCTCATCCCTATATCGGCGACCAGTCAGAGCTCCATCTCGAATGATGTAGAGGTCAGTGCGCCCGTCAATGGAGATGCCACCATACACCAACACTCCTCCACCGCCAAATCTGACACTTTCGTGCACGAACGCAGGATTATTCCTACTGCCACGGTCCCTCCAGATGAAAATACGCCTATTATTCGGATGCACAGAAAAACGGGACTCGTCAGAAAACAGAATATTGCTCCATTCATTTCTCCTCCAGTTGACATGCTCGGTTGCCCACTCCCTGCGGTCGCGACGATGTCTTGATGTTAATCTAACACATACCATCGGTTGGCGAGCATACAGAACTACAGCATGGAGCCGGTTTCAGACAGTCTGAGTTGAAATCGTGGTGCCTGTAGCCGAGCGAAGGTGTTGTTGGAGAAGAGTAGCGTTCATGTTTCGGTGTCTCCGAGCTGTTAACGCTAAATACCGATCTTCATTGGGCATTGTTGCCCGTCTACGACCTTGTCCTGGTCTTCGGCCTGCACATCCACTCTCCAAAAAACGGTTCCAGATCTTGGAAATGACACTTTGTGACACTCCAATGGCTTGCGCTACTTCGGCTTGAGTTTGGCCCCCTTCTAACCTATCAACAATTCTCCAAGCTTCTGAATCTGTCAAATGACTTCACTGAGACATCGTACTCATCGAAACAAAGCAATCACTGAATGCCGATCATCCTTGTCTTCATTCTCTTTTATCCAGTTGAAAGTCAAATTTCATTCGCTGCCGCTGAAGCGACGTTTTTGACGTCGAACTCAAAATTTGCATACTCCACAGTTTGAAAACCAGAAAAACTTGCATTTGTGATTCTCTTCTTCTATTTTTGGCAAAAAAAATTTCGTTTATATCTTTATTTTCTATAAAACTTCAAATATCCTTTAATTGTTTTGAGCAGTGTATTTTAGAAACTGTAGAATGTTGCAACTGTTTATTTAAAAACTTTTTAAAATAAAAGGAATAGAATGAATATTTACTTAAATGAAACAAAGAAATATTATATTATATTATTGTTTTTATGTATTATAGGCTAATTCTTATATCTATCAATATGAATATGTTTCAAAAGATGAAAAATAAACGAAATTAATGAATAAAATGTATTGCTATTTAAAATAATTTGTTAATATTAATAATGAAAAACCAATAAATACTCATTTTATGATATATGATTTTATTGCTGAAATCTATATTTATCATACTTTAATTTACATTTTACAAAAAACATTTCAGAAATTTCTAATTAATACTGGACGATTTAAACGGTTATTACAGTTGAAATACATAAGTTACAAAATAACTGACTACATTTCGAGCAATGTAAAATGAGTGCTAGATAAACTATTACTATAAGACTTCATATCTTTATCAAATGGAGAAAAATATATGATTTGAGCATATTTTAGATTTCAATTATTTAGATGAAATTCCGCAATGCTCAAAAAAATCGCATGGTAATAAATATAAGTTTTCGATAATATTAGTTACATTAACCTGCTAACTGATACATGCGTTAATAGTAACATAGGCCGAATGTGAAGCATCCCTCGGTAGACAGAGACGTAGTGGGCATGATGGCTTTCGACGTCCCTCAGCTATGACCTCTAATCCCTTGCGGCTCCCACTGCATCTGGAGTAGTTGTACACCGACCACTATTTTCGGAGGGAAATGGAATTTCCCGTTTGACTAAGTTTGGTTCAAGTTCGCGGAGGAACACCCGGTGTGTGTTCTGTGGCTCATATCACCTTCGCTGGGAGGGATAGATATATTTTCTCAGGATTGACCGATTACAAGAAAACGGGCCGGTGGACCGTCAGCTAAGTGACGGCCACCGTCTCCATACAGACCGAAGTCAGACTTTGGGTCAAAAACCAATTCAACATGTCTTTTCGCGTCGGAGATTGCTGCGCCCGACGGTTGGACGAGCAGAAATCTCGAAACTAATTTTCACGCTATTTATCGCCTATCGGGAGCGCTTCTTTAGCACTTGAGAAGGTACGTTCGACGACCTTCTAGTACCGATAGTGGTGCCAAAACCTAAATTTCTAGTCACTAATCCTTTTGTGTGTCTCTGTGCAGTGTCCCTGCGGAGTCGACCGCTGACTGGTCATTAGGGGCCAGCATAAGGCGGAAGCAAAGCCGTATGGGGACAAGTACCGAGTCAGAGGTCTTGGGCCGGAAGCCGGGCTAGTCCCTACTCTACAGACCGACTCACAATTTGGGACGTGTCTATGCTTCCAGAGACAGAAGTTTCCTCATCCTCTAGGGCTAGCGAGAGGTACCTATTTCTACGCCTCCACCGACGAGTCCTGTACTAACATTTATAGGAGCTCTGTTCTAAAGCGGCAGTACATTAAGTATTGTCGAAGAAGCTCGGCGTAAGGCCTAGGTCCTGGTTCATTTTTGGGATTCTGGCTCCGAAGCTGTCAGGGGACTCCAGAAATCTCCCCAAATGTGACTTGGTGGTTCCCCAAGAGGGTGGTCTCCACCACAAATCGACTAATATTACATCAGACTTATATTATATGGACTGGTTGTAGTTTAGGGAATTCTGTTGATCTTATTTAGCTTACGAATTATCTGATTAAAAATATGATCAAGGAATTTAATTGTCCACTAAACTACACCAGTACACTAAAGTTAAGCACACATGGGAGAAAAAGCGGATAACACGAAAAGTATTTATTGCAAATTAGAAACTTTCACAGATTTTAGAGTTTAACAAAAGTTATTAGTGTAAAAATATGCAAAGACAATTAATTTAAACGCTTCCGAATAATGTGCTGTAGGATGCTTGTCGCCAACGGATGCGGGTGTGGAATGAGCTCCATCTCATGACTGCGTCGGAACTTGTCTTGGCGTAATCATCGAATGCAACTGTGATCGGGGATTGCGTCTCCAGGTTCATCATCGTGTAGATCGTGGTTCATCATCGCCGTGAGGCGGTGATCGTTGTTACGTTACCGGAATCAGGTGTCTTTTCCCTAAGGTGTATGAGCCAGCGGAGTACAGAAGGCACCAAGACCGCCCGGACCACATTTTTGCCTTATTTCCCTACTCTGCAGGTGGACGCCTAACGGCTAGTAACACTGTGATACGCTGGCTGTAAGGGAATAATTTTCCCTATTTTTAATGCTATAGTATAATATATTTAATAATTTGTTCATGTTTTATGTTGTTTTTTATCCGCCGGCAAGAAGTTAGGAGTCTCCTCTGTAAGCTTTCCATGTTCCGAACTAGCGGTAACATAATTCTGAGGTTCTGGCTTCTCGCTAGATCTTGGGCTGATGGACTGTCATTCGTCACCCAGGGGCGATGATGCGACAGGCCTAGCTGAGGGACAGCACTGCCATGTTCAGTAGTAGATGTGTAGAGTACTAATTAGTCTTACAATTAACACGATTTATAATAACGAATTGCATAAATTATGGGTAGTAAAACCGTTTTAGTCACATAACGGGCTGCTCCCGAAATATTCATGACAAACAATACTTGTTATAATAATTACTAATTCTTTGCACTACCCATTTTCACAGACATCATTTTATTTCCAAACACATAAACAAGCAGTGTACCTGTCTAAAAGAATATTAAGGCTTTTAGATATGGTTTAAGACTTTTAGACATGTGTATCACATGTGTTTAGACATGTGTTTTATGTATTTGAAAATAAAGTAATGTCTGTGAAAATAGGTAGTGCAAAGACTTATTATGTTAATATTGACATTATGAACAATCATAGATAAAAAAACACACTTGTTATGCTAAGGAAACTGTTTCATCTAATTCGAATTATTAATATAGGCCATTTTATGTTTCATTGCATTGTTTCAAGTGGCCCATTTAATGTTGGTTGAAACAACAAAATTGGTCATAATAATTTGTTTCTTTAGAAAAGAGAATTAACATTAAAAATGGATCAAAATTAATAGCAAAATTTTGTGTCAATTAAAAAAGATATTTTCTAGTGCTGAACCAAATTACTAAATATGTTATCTTTAATATCATTAGATTATTCATCATAGAATTTTTTATTTTGAGGTAATATATATATATACAGGGTGATTATAAAAAAACTATCCCGATACATGAGCCCCTAACTGTCATACCGTTCACAGAAACTTAATGAAATTATGGCCTAAAGTATTTTGAGGTATGCGCTCAAGAATCACGTCAAAAACAACAGTTAAATTCTAACAGTTACGGTTACAGTGACAAAATTTCGAAATTTTCAAATGGCAACACCTACTTTTTTATTGGAATGTGATCTTCGTAGTGAAAAACCATAAAAAGCGTTGGAATGGTACCTGTAGCACGAAAATCGCCGGCGCTAGACAGACTAAGAAGAAAAGTGAAAACAACCAAACTAAGAACAGAGAAGCAACAGGAAGTAAAACATTTTATTGTTCAGTTCCATCCACCATCTGCCGCATGTAAAGTGTATGTGTAAAATGGAAAATGTATGAAACACAATAAAATGTTTTGTTTTCTGTTACTTCCCTGTCCTTATTGGTTGTTTTCACTATTCTTCTTAGTCTGTCTAGCGCTGGCGATTTTCGTGCTACAAGTACCGTTCCAACGCTTTTTATGTTTTTTCACTATGAAGACCACATTCCAATAAAATAAAGTAGGTGTTGCCATTTGAAATTTTCGAAATTGTGTCACTGTAACCATAACTGTTAGAATTTAACTGTTGTCTTTCATATGATTCTTGAGTGCATACCCCAAAATACTTTAAACCAAAATTTCTTTCAGTTTCTGTGAACGGTATGATAGTTAGGGGTTCATATATCGGGATGTTTTTTTTATAATCACCCTGCATATATATATATATATATATATATATATATATAACATTTAATTTTATGTGTATAAATTAACAAAAACGTTTCATGGAGTGCATTTACTCTGAAGAGATATGATTCTAGAATTTAAATCTTAGAGAGAGAATCTTAAACTCCATAAAGCTCAACCTAAATTCCCCATAAAATACTTCTATGCTTTGGGGATTCTTCTCCTTTAGAGACAAAACGCATAACCATACGTTATCCCATTTTCTTCTCGTTTATTGCATACCACAAATTATCATGAATATGTATTAAATAAAGTTTATACGTTTTTCCTGAAAATAAAGCTGCTAAAATTTAATAAGAAGTTTAAAAATATTTTAGTGTAAATTAGACTCTTTTATTAAAATAAAACGTATGCTTCTACTGAAAAAAAATATTATGCATATATAAATGTTACGGATTTATATTTGTTAAAACAAAAATAATTCATTCTCATTGATTTCGTATAATTTGTATCGACTAATAGATCTGTATTCACATGAACCCTATCCACTGTTTAAGGAAAAAACCGAAATCATAATTCACTATTCTATAAAAGATTCTTTAATAGAATTATTCATAACAAGTTTACTAACATGCAATTTAGATAAATAACCCAATCCTCAACTTAATAACCTTTAAATATTTTTTTTTGAAATTTTGTAATAATCAACCATAGCTGCCAATAGCTAAGATTTTTTAGCACAAATCATTTCTGAGAAATCTCTTGGCCTTATTTAATCTCTGATTTCTCCTATTAAATAGGGAGAATATTTCTTTTTGAAACCGCTGGTGTGAAATAATCGTAGACGTTCGCAGTTAAAACAGCTTTTACTACTGTCAGAACTGTAAAGAAAGCAAAATAGCACTTTTAAATGATGAAAGTTTTAGTGAAACTGCGAAGAGACGAAAAAGCATTTAGATGTAATTAGATACTGATATAACTATCAGCAAAACTAAAGCATGACTTACATGATTTTCTTTTCTAAATTGTAAAAAGGAGTCACTGAAATTAAGATTTTAATTATTAATTTCATTTTTCAATTAACTTAGTACAGAAAGCAAAGCCCACGCAGCAAGGGGGTGGATTATAAAATTTATGGTAATACATTTATTTAAATTTATTTTTTAAAACTTTAATATAATTAAACAAAAAATAAAAATTCGTGATACATTGAATGGTAAATATTGCACAGAATAGGGCAGAAATAAATAATTGGACGCTGCTAATGTATGTAGTGATGTAATAAAAAAGCGAGATAATTAATAAGTTTCAAAATAGGAAAAATTAAAACATTCAATATAATTTCTAATTTTAACTAATATTTATTCTGGAACTGAAATGATCAATAATATGAATCATAAAATACATACACTGTTTACTTTTAATTGATCGAACGTTAGATTTTTATACCATAGTTGACATAGAATTGCTTCTACTAATTAATTTCAAATATGTTCACTAAAATGGGATTTAATATTTTAATAATTTGTAAGTAAGGAAAAATAACTATAAAATATATAAAATAACTATATATAAAAATAGCTTTAAAAAATATGACTTTTCACATGTAAAAATTACAAAGATACTAATGTATCACGTATTCACTTTGTCACATGTCACTCCGTTTTGAGTATTTAGCACAATAAATGATATCATATTTTAAAACTTTTTGCCTTTAGGAAAATTTTAAAATTAATTTATTATAATTGTTTGGTAATTATTATTTTTTTATGAAACAACTCCTTCTTTAGTGATAAATATTTAAAAAATAATTATTCCTAACAATTTAATGCTCATTTCATATATATTCATAAGAATTGCAAATTATAAATAATCCAATATTATGACTAAGAGTTTTAGTGATAGAATTGGAGAATTTCACAATTTTTTTCTATCAGCAATATATAAAGTGGGTTATTTTAACTATATAGTCACTACGTCATTAAAATGATCGTGGAAAATCTCGAATTTTTTAATAAATATTTATTTATATTTGTGATTTTGAAATGCATAAAGTGCCGTAGCATGAAAAAGAATTAGCAAAAATCAAATTTACAGTGGAAAAAATTAAATATGGCATTATAAAACATATTTCTAAACAATTATTATTTTCTGACCCAGCTCAGCTATGACTGAATTAAACAAAATGGAAAATTGAATCAAACTGAAATCCAATCCTGTAATTTTAATCATAATTATATTTAATGAATGCTAGACGTTTAAATTAATAATTTCTCTTTTTTTCTAAAAGGTACATAAATCATGATTTATATCAAACAAGTATTTCATACGTGTATAGAGCATGGTTTTAATTAAAATATATGAATTTTCTGTACGTGAAAATGGGTTTTTATAGAAATTATTTATAAAATAATATATAAGTGATTCAGATTTAAACATGGTACATGTTATTTGTAAGTGACTGAATACCAATGATTACTTTTTAACATAGACCCAACTGATAGAAATATACACGTATGTCCATTCATTTCGATATAGATCGATTATTAATAATATTCCAGGAATTTAATTCCGCGATTTTTGTCTTGAATGTTGAATTCGATGACCATAATTTTGGAAATTATTCATGTTTTTGCAAACGGATGTCTACTTATTTTTTTTATATATAAATAATATAGCAAAGATAGTGTAGGAAATTTAGTTTACATGGAAAATTATAACCATTGATTACAGGTGAGTTTAAAACAGCGCAAAATAGTTTAAATATTGATTGAATTGAAATCCCATCGGATGGATTTAAGGTACTGTAAAAGGTCTCTAAGAAAGGTTTATAGAAAATTCTTAATTTAAGAATGTGAACTGACTGGAAAACGTTCTAAAATTCTTCTAAATTACGATTTATTTGGATTAATAAGGATAGATACTGGAAGTTGGACATGGCTGTTACTTATACGATGCAAATGCACATACCTGTTTTAAGAAAATTGAAATTGAAAAGGTTCGCTAGGGTAATTTTAAAATTACGATTTATGTGATGATGTTGAAAAGTTGAAAAATTTAGCGTGTTTTTTTTTTTTTTTTTTTTTTTTTTTTTTTTTTTTTTTATGATGCAAATACTCGAGCAAAAAGGTTTCTGAAACGTCGTAATTAAAAAAATCAAATGAGAGAGAAACATTCTAAAATCCTCAAGGGAGTGCAAGAATGTCAAACTTTAAATTTGCTACAGATATAATTAAGATGTAGATGAGCACCAACAATGCTTTTTAAATTTAAATTTTAAAAAGTGAAAAGAGAAGAAATATCCATTATTTCCTATGACAGTGTTCGATACAACATTTGTGAGCAATACAGAAAAAACACAAGTACCAGTCACTAGTATAAATAATTAAAATGAAATAATAAAAATATATGGTTGCAAACTGGGCAAGGAAGCGTTGCATATTTAGCTATTTGCCGCACAAAAATGACGACCGTGCAAGGCCGCTGGTTTGACTAATAAATAAATAAAAAGTAATAAAATAGTATAAATAAAACACACATTTAACAGATCCTGAATCCTGAATAATCGCTTAACCAACTGCAATTATCAGCATAAAAAAGGCTGCTGTCAGATGTGAAATACTTGGTGATTTTGTAGGTTATTAACTCCTGATATGTGTGTAATACGAAAGTACTTCTTTTAATAAATTTCAAAGCTGTATTGGAATATCTTATTCATATTTTTTCGATAAAAATACTTTTGGTGTTGTACTGTGCAACCTAAAAATATATGTTAAATGTAATTCATTAGACTGGACTGTTTCTTCAGATAGAGACTAAGGATTGCTTCTGTAAGATTCAGACGCTCCTTTTTCAATCAATTTTAATATTTTATGAATAGAGACAATTTAACTCTAATTCATTAGAGTTAAAAAAAAACAATGTGTTCACATTGTTGTCAAAATGTGTTGACACACACACACACACACACACACACACACACACACACACACACACACACACACATATATATATATATATATATATATATATATATATATATATATATATATATATATATATGTATATATATATATGTTGTTGTTGTTATTCACTGCCACACGAAGATTTGATTTGTTATTGTTATATTGATTTTAAGATGCATATTTAAGCATGTATTATATGTAAATTATTGCTTGTTTTGTAATTTATGATTTTATCAGTCTTTCAATCAACATTTATATATACCGAATTATGTGCACGACCATTTTGTAGGTGCATTTTTAAAAGTTAATTATATATTATAACTATTAGCGGTATATAATTATTTACCTACTCTGAAATATAACGTAGTATAATTGATTTCTTTATTAATAAATATCGAATATTTCATTTTTTGAGAAAATCATTTATTGAATAGAAGACATCGGGAAATCTCATTCATATACAATTAGTCATTCTGTTATTTGTTTTTCAAAAATCGATAAAAATAAATATTTTTAATAGGTAAAGACGTTATTATATTATCTATATTTTGTTATGTAACGCACTTTTTCACAAGGCATATTTTTTATGCAGTGTAAGTACAGATATTTTTGCGGCTCCTTTTAGAATCTGTTTTAAATGAAATGAAATAATAAATTCTAGTTAAAATATTTAAATAGTCATGGTTAAAATGTTTAAATAATCATGGTAAAAATATTGTTATTCTAATTAGTTATTGTATTGACATTATTTTATATTCATGTTTTGCCCTAAACAATGTGTTAAACTTTGAGGTGGTTTTTATACATATTATACTCTTATATACTCGTAAATACGTAATCGAAAAAAAAAAAAAAAAAAAAAAAAAAAAAAAACCGAACATGATTGGAAAAATAAGACATATGCTTCAAATAAATGTTGAATTATTTCGGAACCCATTTCTTTCTATCAAAGTTAAACCTAAAGCATCGAAAACAATGTTGTACTTTGCATTTTTTAAAATCTGACACATGATGATTAATTGCATTTGTGGAAAAGAAACATCGTGAATTTATATTTTTTTTCTGTTTGTGTTACAGATGTGACATATTCATTACAGGGTATATATTTTGCGAAAGACTTCATTTCCTTATATATTTATATATATATAAAATTCATTAGATCTTTAGATTGTTTAGGGGACAAATAATTCTACTTTCACTATGCATTCAAGTTTCTAGACTTGAGAATTCCAATAAAATATACCTTAGAACGTTTTTAGAACGTTGTCCGATTTCACACATATTTATGTGCTTTCGTTATGTGCGTACTTAGCACTTATAGTCGTCGTCTGGTCCGTTCGTCCGTACGCATATAACAACGCAAAAAATATCAACCCGAATGAATTGAAATTTAATATATATAATAGTTTCAGAATTTTGTCGACTCATTCCAAATTTTATGAAAATGAAATCAAAACTTAAAAAGATATTAATAAAAATATTTATAAAGTTATTTGAATCTTTTAAAAAATCGGTACTTCCTTCTTATAGCAGCTTCCGATTATTAATCGTCAAGCGATCTAGATGTATCGCCAAGTTATCTGGCATGTATGACATTATTGTCATTATAAATTATATGATATTTTATAACTTCTATGGCCAAGTTATAGTCACATTCTTCATTCTATTAAATCCTATCATTCATAATTAATTCAATGATATCCCATGCTAGGTTGTCATAGTGATTATATCATATTTTAGATAGCGTCATATTATTTCCTTATTACTGAATTTAAAAACCTAATTTGTATACTAAAATTGTAATTATAGCAATAATATAATATATCGACAGTTTTTTGGATAGATGTTTACGGAGAAAAATATATTAAATTTGAAAGAGACTAAATAAGGATATCAAGTTCAAAGCTAGGCTTAAGTTCCCCATTGGAATTTTCAGTAAATGTCAACAAATGATAAACTTTAGCCAACTTAAAACGTACTTGTTTTATTACGGAAATTAATCATATCATTATAACATAATTATATCATTATAACATAACATTCATTTTAATACAATAAGGACAATACAAACCTACCTCATGTGTCACGTTTGACGTACAATTTCCAACTTGTCAATTTTAACGACCTTTTAAAATTTTTAAATTTTTAAAAGCAATTCTTAGAGAGCATTTAGACCTTAAAAGTAAACACCATGTAACATTTAAGTCTTTTGCTGCAAAAATATTAGAGAAATAGCAATTTTAGAAATTTTTTAGTTCCTGCCAAGTCATAACAGTTCCAAAATTATTGTAATAAGTACGTTTTTAGAACATTATACTCTCATTTCACCCTCTTAAATTTCTATTTGTACATACTTTCTTTTAACATACATTTCAGTATGTATTATGCAGTAAAATCTTGATACTCATTTTTCACCCACTTCCTGTTGCAGTTGAGCTTTTGAGTTTGGAATATATGTGTATTCCTGCAGGCAAACATGAATCGGACATTATTTTTTTTTAAATTTTCATCTCTAAGGGGGAGGACAACGTCGTTACGATTGTTTAATTGAAAAAATAGCTCCATTATTGCAACTTTAATTCATTTTCACTAGATTGTTACCAGCATAATTATGACGTCAGCATTGAACGACGCACAAATTTGTGCTTTATAATAAAAGTTGACTTGTTTGTAAATTTTAATGAAAGTATGTTTTAAAAAAATTACATTTAATTATTTTTTTTTAAACCGCTCCTAGTGAGTGTTTATATCTTAATTCTAACTACCATGCAAAACTTTAAATTTTTACACCAAACAATGTAACAGAAATCGCAATTTTAAAACTCTTTTCTTGTTGTGGTTGTTTTTGCATCTTTCACAATTTCAGAAAAACTGCTCCGTGCAAGCATCTTCGTCATAAAAATGACACTCATGCTGAATTTCAAGTTTCTTGCCAGTTCCAAATACAGTATTATTGAGAACTTTTTTTGAACGTTTTCCTCTAATTTCATCCTTACAAATTTCTAACTTTTTTGCAAACAGTTCGCAGCAAGTATTTACATCTTAAACGTAACCACCACATCAGATTTCAAATTTCTAGACCCAAATACATCACATAGGTTGCAATTTTATAACGCGTTTTTTGCTCCAGCTCTCCATTGAAGGTTGTGTGTACATGAATTGAGGTTCGAAAATGAAACTAATGTGATATGATTAAAGCATGTTATCATTAAAACTCTTTATTTATTTTTAAAAAATAATTTTACTAACTTTTAATATATAATTTAATATTTAATCCTCTATATCATACTAAAATAACATTTAATTAACATGTTCATGATTTATAATGTTAATCTGAATAAAAAAGAGAACACATGCATCGAATGTTTTTTTTAATATTTATTAAAAGATATTATTTTCAGGATATCTAATATATCGTATAAAACAGATTTAATCTGGGTGTTTATTTTTTTTATATGTCTTTACCTTTTGAAAATTTTTACTTTGTATACATTTGCTTCTGATACAAATATAATATTAAGAGATAATTAAAAGTTATTTTAATCTGTTATTTTCCTTTTTAATCTTTGTTTTTGTAATTATTTAGTATTGGTAATTTAATGCATTTGCGCACTATCTTCGGAATCTTAAATAAAGGCACACAGGTATATTTTAGCATCAAATAAAACAAGTGAAACATGCCTTCATTTTATTTTTTAATTTTCTAAATGTTTTATAAATTGCTGGATAATACGTTATGCGAAAAGTAATATTAATCAAAATGGTACGAGCGCTGGATAGAAATTTGTCTCTAATCAATAGAAGAACGCGGAATAAAATTTGTTCTTTATAAACATATGAGATTTTATAAGATCTGTGAAAGGTCATTATAAATGTAAAATGTTATTTTTTTATTGTATAAAATATGTTAACCGTAGGTAGTTTTTGAAATATATATATATATATATATATATATATATATATATATATATATATAAGAATTCAACAATAACATAATACTTAACATTTTGCATGCAGCAAGTGTTGAACTAAATCTTTTAATCAAATTTGAATCAGTAGTTAGAGAAATATAAATTAAACCATTTAACGTAAAACGAATAATCGGTATGGGATGTTTAGATTCTTTAATTTTACAGCATATGATAATTTTATAACGCACACGTAAGTCGCAAGTGTATTTCAGATTAACCTTTCCGAAAAATATTAAACACAATTAAGTATAAATGTAGACTATTAAAAACTAGCAAATTATTTTTAAATTCAAACGACGGTTATGCAAGCATAAAAAATCGACGATTAATTACACCAAACCAAATTATCGTTTTAGGATACTATTTAACACAGATGCTTTTATTAATTATCAACAAACTTATGAAATTATCGATACCAGATGATTTTAATAATTGTAAACCCAAATCAAAAGAAATGCATGATTTTAATAGGATATAATAATTTATGTACAGTAGAATAAATGATTTCTCATAAGTGCTATCAAACATTTCGAGAAAATTACGTATCCAATATATATATTCAAGTAATAGAATTAAACTAAAAACTAGTTCATTTACAGTTTTACAAATGTTTAAAATATTTACATTTTAAATTTAATTAACACATAAAGTAAGCCTGACACATTACAATTGAGACAATTATTCTTATATAACAAACAGTAAAAAGCTTTTAACATGTATAATATATGACAAGACTATGCTGAATTCAAACCAGATTAATAAATGCATGAATTCAGTAAGACTTTGCAATGAAAATATACACTGTTTCTATTTAATTTTAATTTGATAATATGTCTTTAATAACATGATATTTTGCTTTAATGATTTACTTTCTTGTCACAAGTATTTCTATTGGAATTATCAAACATTTTTCAGATAAAATATAATTATTTTTTCACGTTGTTCTGTCACCCTTCAAACTTTGTTTTCAAAAGTATTAGCTTCTAAAACGTAATTACGCAGTAAAAAGCTTAGTATTAGAATATATATGGGAGGTATTATTGGCAATATTTAGTCACAATTAGTGAAATTAGTATACCGTTTTGACCAGAGTAAAACAAAAAGCGCCAATATAAATAAAGAGAAAACAATTGTTAAATTTACAATACACATCTATTGCATTTATTTAGTGTTTTTTATTTTAATTTTTACTTATCTCTCGGCATATTTTCTTTACTCGGCAACCAAATATATGTAAAACGAAATTAATTTAATGCACATAATATATATATATATATATATATATATATATATATATATATATATATATATATATATATATATGTTACCGATAATGTATGAAACGCCGGCGTCCTATAGAATATTTAGGTATTGTACACAATGTCTTGCCTTTTTAGGCAAAGTATGAAATATGAAAAATATATACTTTTCCTAGGCATTGTATACAATACCAAAGCATTCTATAGCATAATAAATGCTATTTAGGCAAAGTATGAAGAAAGGCCATGGTTCGTATTATTTAAATATTATTAAAAGATGTACATTCCTCAAAAATACAAATGTTATTCCGAAAAAAAGAACGGAAGAATACCATTAAAAAATTATTCAACGTACGCAAAGAAAACAGAAAGTTGCACAAATCAAATTTTATGCATATCGTGTTAAAGAAAAGAAAATTTTCATATAAAATCTAAGAAATAAAAATTAACCTACTTGTTCCAACATGGAAGGCTTGAATGACAATTTGAATAACATTTCATTAATGTTTTCATGAAAAGACTTTTCATATTTTGGCACTTTGTTTTACAGATACATTTGACGAATCCTTCACATTTTCCACCGTACTGAGCAATTGCAACTGTTTTGGTAGGAATTTCGTGGTCAGGAGTATCTTCAATTCTAGGCAAGTTCTTTGGATATAAAGTGAATTGCGATCTCACATATAATTGTATTAAAATTCCTTTAGAATGTTGTTAGAAACCGTCCTCTGTCACACTTATTACAACTGCCAATGTATTGCGCGTAACACCTTGTCCCTTGTCGACGTCAATGATATAAACTCATGCAGTAGTTCCCATAGATAAAATGGCAATTTTGTTTTCATGGTTCATTTTTTTTCGGCTTGAATTTCCATATTGATTTCAGAATTAATTTCAACTTCGATAGCATTTTCAATTTTACAGGAAAGATGAGTGCACAAAAAATAATTTCATCGTCTTTACTAGAATGACTGCAGAAGGTAAGAATTTTTTGACGAGACTTTGTGCATACATGGACATCACTGATTTCCTTTAAACACACACAACATGTAGCAGGAACGCAAATGTCTTCGGTAAGGATGGCATCATCATGTTCGTTTAATTCACCATCGAATATAATCTAATCCATGTATTTTTGAAACAGTACCTTTTTCATACATAAGCTGATTCGTTTCAAAATTTTCTAATGTTTTGCCGCTTTCTATTATTTTTTTAGATTTTAGTTTGCACACAAAAAGCTGCTGCTCTTTTAACCCCAGAATGAAGCCGCTCTTAAGCTTTTATGTTTGATAAATTGCACGAAACGTAGCCTTTCATTCCAGTGGCCAAATTTCTTATCCTGGATACAATCACAATGCATTTTCTCTATATCTTGATTAGTTCTTACGACACTATGCTTTGTGAGTGGCGAGGCTTCCCATCGACGATCTTCAGTGCTGGCCAAAATTCCTTCAAACTGGTCACAACTTTATTGGAAAATCTCCTTCCATTGTCAGACTACAATATAGGTGGCGCTACAAGCAACAAGAATATGTCCATTTGGTTGTAAGCTACTCTTTCAGTTCTTTTTGTCGTCATAGCCTTGAGAATCAAAAAATTTGTGCGATGATCTTGGTACACCATAATAAATTTGTATTATGTATCTGTCTGAAACTGAAAATCACCAAGATCTATCTGACACCGAAAATGAAATTCAGAAAAATCATAAAAATGCCCGTTTTAATAACTTTTAATACTTCTTTTAATTTTTCTAACGAGGCCCTAGATGCAGAGTTCAATATCTTGACGTGGAACGTTTTTGTATTTGGTTGAAAGTTATTTCAGCATTCTATGACGTCCTCCATGTCTAATAGCCAAATGAGGTTCATGAAGTACATGGAATAAGTCACTGTCCGTGACAAAATACTGTGTAGTACTGATATCTTCTTTAACAAGATAAATGTGTTAACTTTCGTTTTCACAAATATCACATTATAGCAATTCAGAATCAATAGTCCCGGGGCTCCTTCTTAGTAATCCCTTTCTCTTGTTTTGCATCATTTATTAACTTCTGGTAAGCTCTGGTATCCCATTATAGTATTTCACGACATCATAAGATTTTCTCAATTTTCTAATAATGAAATATAATTTTTAAAGATATTTTTACTTGTTGTATTTTAATGCTATTTTACAGTCCTTCCCTCAGTAACACGCAGTCTTTTTGTTAATGGAATTTTTTATAACGTTTCTAAAATTTATTTCTCCCAAATTTTTAATAGGAAATATTGTCATATATGTAATATTAACAAAATGTATTTCAAATCTTGCAATTATCATGAGAGTAGATCATATTCGTTGCCAAATTTTCTTTAGAATATAAATTTAAAAATATTTAAGAGTTATCTCGTAACTTGAAACTCACATTTCTGTTTGTGTATATATATATATATATTTTTAAAGTATTTAACTGCAATTCTTTCTTCATCTAAAATAACATACGCATCAATTTAGTCAAGGTTGTTGGATGAATTTAACCTTTTCCTAAATGCAATTGGAATAAACTTGTAATTTTAGTATTAAAATCAGTTTCAGTATGGTACGATAAATAATCTGTGTTAAGTTCTATGATACGTTTTAATAATACCACGCATCAATTCATTTTCTTACTTAAGTTAAAAGCAAAAAGAGGTCACTTACCTTATCACTATTATTAAACATTTTTAGCTTCGATAATGCATTTAGCACATAACAAAATAACTAAATAACTAGCACTTAAATACTGTAAATAGCAATCATCATTTCAAATCCTATTAGATACAGTAATAAGCAATATATATATATATATATATATATATATATATATATTGCTTATTACTGTATCTAATAGGATTTGAAATGATGATTGCTATTTACAGTATTTAAGTGCTTAGTTATTTAGTTATTAGAGAAAAAGAAACTGATTAAAACTACAAAACATATTTTTGAGTACATTTTGTTGTTTTAGCAAAATTGGAGTAATATTGAACCATTTTACTTCAATTAACTAAAATTTTTTTCTGACAATACAAAATTAAAAAAAAAAAAAAAAAAAAAAATTGTTGATTCAAACAAAATTTTTATTGACCCATATTTAAACAAAAATTTTGTTTAAATAAAGATCAATGGAAATTTTGTTTGAATCAACAGAAATTTTTTTTTGGTTGAAAACCACATTTTTTTGCAATTCCAAAAAAAAAAATTGTATCGTCAGCAAAAATGTTTTGTTAATTGAAGTAAAATGGTTCAATTTTACTCCAATTTTGCTAAAACAACCAAAATGTACTCAACAAAAATGTTTTGTAGTTTTAATCAATTCCTTTTTCTGAATGTTTATACAGCATGATATGACAATGGAAATAAAGACAGCTTCTATTTAGTTTTAAATGTCACGAACTGCCGCTTTAACGACTTCAATTTCTGTGGATTCAGTTTCGAGTGATTTTGACAAAGAATTTCCAAATAAAATAATAAATTCAATTACTGTTTAGTAAAGTTTTGACAGCTTTCAGGTTGTGTTTAAGAAGGATTAGTTTTTTTTTTCAAATGTGAGTAATAAGTTAAGCTTTAGAATAAGGAATCGTTGTATTTTTGTAAAAAGTTTAATTATATCTCTTCTGTACACTTTATTTAATTTTACATTGTAGAAAATATTATTGGTAGATCTTTTACATTATAGCTTAATTAGTTTATCTTTCTGTGTATAGAACGGTGAAAAAATTCACCATGGAACTGGCGTGAATATATAGAATCATAATGTAATATATTTTAGAATTTCATACACATTTATTGATATTTTTCAAAATATATTTTTTCAATTATGTCTTACCACAATTTCTTTAATAATTCGCATTTTTATGCTCTGAATTTATGTTACGAAACAATTGTCATCCTTAATCTAGATTTATATTATCCTCAAAATGCGCTAAATGAAATCAATTATTTAAATACCTATGCAAAGATTTAACTTAAAGATTTCTGTCTTGTTTAAAATTTTTTACTGAGTTTGTAAAGAAAATTAATATCGATTTCAGTTTTCCAATATCATTTCACATTTCATTTTGTAATGATAAAAAGAAATGCGTAGATAAGACCCATTTTTGGCGTCCACCAGTATCAATATATTTTGTTATTTTTTCTGAGATTGATTAAACTATTTTAATATAATATTGAATCAGTATTTACTGACCTCTCTGATTTATTGTTTGTTTCTGATTATGTGCTTTACAAGACCAGAAAGAAAAGTTTATTTAGCAAATTTTAATGTTTTTCTTTTATTACCAAAATATTATTAGCACAAGGCTATCCAATACCCGATACCTGTGTAAAAATTATACTAGCCGGTGTGCAGAACGATGAGTGAATCATTTCTAAATGTAAATTTTAATAGATTGTTTGCATATTATACATTTTCTTAGAAATCCCATTACAAATTCCAAAAAGGGTTTTGCTATTTTAGCTTTAGTCACATGCCAGCGTTTCATTGTGAATGATTTCTGCGTTTGTAGCAACTGATTTTAATTTTTTGAGAGCTTAAGTATGTACTTCGATTACTTGTCTCTTCAATTCAGGTTTTATATTTTTATTTATTTATTTCTGATGTTCTAATTTCGTTTGGCAATTTTAATACGAAATATTACACGGAAACACACACATGCTGAATTGTTTAAATTGTTTTAAGAGCAAATGGGTTATTCTTCCCCAATCGGGTTCCACTTCCATTTATGAGATGATTTAAAAATTTCATGCTTGATTTTTTTACACCATAGAAAAACAATAATTAGAGATATGGTAGTCTATATTTCAGATACATTTTTGTAATAAATTATTTTTGAAAGTGCATTTATTCATCAATTCGACGGTGTAAAAATTGAAATTGGTCGATGTTTAAAGTTAAAAAATATATATAAAACGAAAATGAATGTTCAGGTGGTTATTGCCGTCTATGTGACATCAGTGTTACTCGCGTACATTTTTTTGTTTTATAATGCAGATTTTTTATTTTATTTTATTTTTTATTTTATTTTTTGTATGAAGCTCTTGTAACACTATCGTAGTTTTTTTTTATTATTATTATTTATATTTTTTTATGTTAATATGTGAATCAAAAAGGTAAACCATAAAATAATAAATACGGGGGTGTTAGGAGAGCTTCATTAAAAAAATGAAATTGATATAATTGAAGTACATTACAACTCGCAAAATAGCACATACACCGGAAATGGTATGACGCATTAAAAAATCTTTTATCAAAACTGAAAATTCAGTAAATATACACCCTAAATTATATTAATATGATCAAAGAGTCTTGGAAGAAGGTGAAACCTTTTTTATCCAGTTGAGGAAGCTAAAATTAGTCAATTATTTATTAACCTTCTTTCATTTGAATTATTGTACTGCTAGTAATACTATATTAAATTATTATGTTTCACATATTAAGTGTTTAAAGACATGTCAAGCATTAAGATATCTTCAATGATTCAAGACATATTAAGTCTTTTTAGAACTTTTGTATATGTTTGTAATGAAAGAATGTTTCAAGGTAAACATATAACACATATCAATATGTTATAAAAACCTTCAGATTAGATTTTTTTTTTAAGTTTGGGGGAAAATCATTCTTATGTTTGGAAAAACAAAATAAAAAATAACTATCCAAATGACAAAATCACGCAAAATTCACTAATAAGCCATTTTCTGGAATATAACAATTATAATTGTATGCACAATACTGATATGTCAATTCGGTATGGTAGAATATTTTTAGATTTTTGGAAGGTGTCTTGTTACAACATATTTAATTAGGTATAAGAACAATGCAACACTTCGACTTATCATAAATTAATTATTCGGAAAATAAGCCTTTATATTAAATTTTTATTTATTGGACACATGCATTCACTATAAGTCTCAGCTGCGGTGTATAAAGCTAAAATGTCCCTTTTTGGTTTATTATTAAATTCCGAAACATCAATGAAGTGATAATAACAAATATATATACATATGCTATCATTACCGCATGCAGATATTGAAAAAAAAAACTATTTCTAAATACAAAATATTGGATCATATTAAACAGAGGAAAGTTTTCTTTTTTCAACTAGTTAATAATATTCAATCGTTGGAGTATCAGATTTGAGATTTTATTCCAACAGAGTGAAAATGTAAAATTCGAACCTAAGTTCTTTGGCTTGCCGTGCCAACACTCTTCCTACTATCCTATCTTCCTATCCCAACGCTCCTCCTACTTCCTGCTACCCAACGATATCCTTTCTGGCATAATTCAGTCTTATTTGTTGGACATGGCGGCGAGCTACAGCGCTAATTTTTTATTCATCCGAAATATAACAATAGGATTTACATGATCAATGTGATACAACATGGAAACTACTGTATACCATGTAATTAGAACTAATTTAATTGTTTAAGAACAGGTTTTTTATTGTGTATTACGTTAATAAAGAATCTCACATAGGCGATTTTTTACAGTTGTCATAAGTTGCAAAAATGCAATTTTCTGAAAGATTACAATCAATTGAAGTCTGTGTTAATGTGAACATATGAAAGTTAAATTGAAACGATTGTAATTGGAATATTTTTAAGCGGGTTGATTTGTTCAATTTATAATTGTACAAAATTTTAAAAACCTGTGAATGAAAAAAAGAACTGTTTTATAATGATTACATGTGATTACTCTTTTAAATTTCAGCATTGGTAATAGTTTTAAGCTTCAAAGATTTTTGAATTAAAATTTTGATAATGCAGTTTTTCAACTGCAATAAGAAGTCGCAGTGGACATCTGGTTATCCAAATAGCAATCCAAATAACCTTTAATCTTCCAAGCAACCCATGCTTCTGATATGTTTTTCATCTCGGTCATAGATATCTTCTTATGCAGTTCAGTACTATCAAATACTGAATCATGACTGCTAATGTCTCTGAGCTGTCATGACTAATAATCAGTACTTCTCAGAGAACAATGCAATAGAAATCTTAAGTAAGAAGTGATTTAGAGAGAAAGAGTGTACCCGGACTATATGTTCAAAGTTGGAGCACTACTGTAATTGAAACATTTATAATGAGTATCGGCACATTTTGCTCTAGAGTAAAATATGAGTTTATAATTATATTTTACTTCATTTTGTATGTTCCTTTTTTATTTATTTATTTATTTTTTGTATTCATAAATGTTAAAGTTTTGTAATGATACTAATTATTATTGTGAATCAATTTTAGTGGCCCCTTATTGCATTGTGTCCTATATTATATTAAGAGCAACAAACTCCATTTTGGTTGTAATACAACATTGTTTGAAACTTTTTTTTTTATATGTATCTTAAATATTATCTTATATTTAATCTTTATACTTTATAATTTACATAACTATATTTCGAATTTCCTGAAAAAATATTAGATTATATTAAATTTTTATAAATAAATTTAGTCTTTATATATGAATTACTTATCTATTTATCTTCAAAAGAATTTTTAAAACATACACATTTTTTTGTAAAATAAATTGCAAAATTATAATAAAATAATTAAATGAGAAAATGTAGGTTCCATACCATCTATATTAAAAATAATCTGAATCTAATATTGCTTTTGTCAAATATCGATTAATGATATATATATATTTCAGCACAAAATATAGAATGAAAACATTAATGGAAATAATAGATTTTCTCTTTGAGGAAGAAAGATACTATTTCAGCCCATATGTAGAGAAACTATTGAATGCAGTAAAGGAATGACTTAAAAAAAACTTTTCGTATAAGAAATAAATAAATTCCATCTAATAAAAAATATATTGTAATTTTTTGAAATGGATATTTTATGTACTGATTGAAATAATATATGTAAGAAAATTGCATATTCATCAGCAAATATAAATATATATTTATAGCTGGATAAATTCATCAGTCTGTAACAACTTTTCCGGAGTTATATTTTATTGCGCGTAAAATTGATTAAATTTAACACATTATACTGGAATGTAAGGGCAATTTGCAACCACATTTATTATACAATTGTCCTTTCATATTACTATATTGCCAATTACAGGAAACATATGGCCGTAGATATTTTGATATTATCAAATTCCGATGTCAATAATAATTCAATGATCTCCTTCCTTAATGGGTTTCATTGCCTTGAAGAGGTATGCCATTAAATTTATACTAATTCACTTTTGCGGTATTCAAATATGAATTGTTAAGAATTATGTGTTTAAAATTATTGCAATAATATTTTTCATTCAGTACATTATCGCCTTCAATTGGTTTGTCAATAAAATTTGAGTACTGGGTTATTATGATGTATATATATATATATATATATATATATATATGAATATATATATGTGGATCTAAAAAAGAATACTGAGTAAATTAATGTAGAATATTTTTTTTCAACATGTGTTTTATTGTTTAAAAGAAAAGAAAATTATATTTATGTCAGTTAAATACATTCTTTATAGATATATTTTCTAAATGTACCATGGTAAATAGATAATCATTTTCAGCGAAAATAATAATTGATACATGCTTTAGAGAATGAAACATGGATGGATTCTTTCTAAAAGATACATTATTAAAAAATCACACTAATGAAAATCTCGTAGTTACCAATTTGTAATTTCTTAATTCCCAATGCAACAGAAAATGAAGTGGTGTATTTGGGAGAGATAAGATTATGAATTTCAATAATTATGTATGGTTATATTTATAATCAAATCTGAAACAAGTGGCAATTTATTACCTTGTGCATGGCTCAATTAAAACTTTTACACCGTCGAATAGGAAACAGAAATGTACTTTCAAATGAAGATTCTGTGAAAACTATGTCTTAATTTACTAATTTTTTTAAATAATTCTCAAACATGATTTTTAAAAGTCTATCTATATCGCATGAATCTTGATTACATATTTTTATCCCGTATACACTTAAAATAATAAAAATCGTTCTTCTTATTTTACGGCTAATATACCATAATAAAATTAATAATTCACAATACATAAAGATATGAACAAAATAATGTAAATAAAATACAAATTTCGAAAATATGATATGTAATCCAATTACGCACTTAAACACTGAAATAATCATAATCAAAAAGGTTGCTGTAAGTTGCAAAAACTTCGGCAGAATTCTTTGGCTATTAACCTCTGGACGGTGACTAATACGAAAGAATCGCTTGAAAAATTATAAATTCATTTAAAATAAATGATTTTTAACAAAGTTATTGGATTATCATTTTAAAGTAATCCCCCAACACACACGCTCTAAAAACGGCATTTTTAAAACTGAGCAAAAAATACCCAAATATGAGTATGTCGCATACTCAAAATCTCTCCGAATCAAAATTACTCAAGTTTGATACAGGTATATACTCACTCATTTCTGAAAACATGCACACACTCAAGAATAAAACATCATGTGCTCATATCTGAGTATGCCCATGTTTCAAAAAATGAGTATGAACTGACTTCTATGTGGTCATTTTTGAGTATGTCTATGTTTCAAAAATGAGTATAAACTTACCCTAATCCTTTTTGAGTATGTCCATGTTTCAAAAATGAGCATGAACTGACCACTTTGTGTGTACTGACCACTTTGAGTATGTCCTTGTTTCAGTAAAAAGTTTGAATAAAAAGTATTTTTGTTTGAAACTGAGTATTTCTGGTATTTCAGAATTGAAAACATTTGGTCGTCATATTGTTAACAAAAAGTTTTATAACAAAATGAAAACATCGATTTACTCAGATTTAAAAGTGTCATTTTTCTCAGTGTACACGTGATAGTTTGAGGTATTTAATTTTCATTTCAAAATAAACTCTCTTCATATTTTATCTGTAGAATTAAATAACATACATTATTCCTGTACTTACATAATCGCACTCCTGCAAAAATTAGAGCGCGCTCGTTGAAAGTTAAAAAAATGCACTCGAATAATATTCTTGTTTTCATAATAGAACAGTGAACTTAGAGGAATTGTATGTTTCAGACAAATATATACATTCGAAGAACATCAAAATGAATTAATAATCGTCATATGTAAATGAAAAATGTTAATACATACATATAAGTCGGTAATATATTTCCAAGTTAAGATAACATAAAAAATGAAACATATTCTCCGATTATCCACGTAAAGTTATTCACAAATACAAAAATACGCAAACTCTAGTTGTAAATTTAACGAACTCCGAAAATAAAAAATTACATTTATAAGATATTAAATAAGTTTTAGGTATAACAAGTAAACCGTGTTCTAAATAAAACATGCGTCAAATTTACCTTTTAAGTTCCGCACTCATATTTTACAACATCAGAAAACTGTCCTAATGAATAAATTGTACATAACATATATTATGAAGAGCAGTTTATTTTATTTGAAGAAATAGCATTAATCTACCTCTTTAAAAAAGATTTTGTTGATTATATCAAGCATGAATAAAATAAATTAGTCACGGAAAAGTAGCAAAATATTCTTAAAATATAATGAAGTGAAGTTTTTATTACCGTACATAAATCTAATTTAAACGTGTTAGTTCATTAAACGTATTTTTTTGGCAAAATATTAGATAAAGGTACTAAATTAATGTATTATATGAAAAAAGTAAAAGTTTTCTGAATTCTCTTAAACTTAATTTCTCTCATTTGCTTTTTAACATGGATAATATGTTTTAATGTTATATATAGTTGTAATTAATATTTGTCTATTTTTGTGTTAACTAGCATAATTCTAAAAATGTTCAATATGGATATTAGAGAGGCATTCATCAAGATGGTTATTATTTCGTTTGAGGCCATCAAATTATTTTTACAATGAAATAAATATAATTCAGGCTCTACTCACAAAACAACGAAGTATTAGAATTTTCATTAATACAATTATTTTAATTTTTCTTGAGTAAAATGTTCACGAACAGCGACGAATCCAGGCAAGATGTTTATGACTGGCTAACAACAAATATGGTATTTTTTACAAAGCGAACATCAGATCAATTAACTGAACAAATCTTGAAAATGTTCGTCTGGTGTTCTCAATTAGAGAATAATGCGAAAGCACGATTATGCGACGCCTTTGACACTGCATATTTACCAGGTTCAAACCGGCTACCAGAGAGTAGAATGTAAGGCAAGATGTCAAGCGGTTCATTAAAAATTAATGTTACTGGAATAAATTAAACTAAAAATGTTGAATAGCATATAAATGTATTTTAAAAGTCTAGTTGGTTTTAGCAGAAGGAAAATCTCTGTCAATGAAATTAACAAATCTATAACGACTGAGAAAGCTAATTGCATACAAAACAAAGTTTAATCTTTTTTTTTTCTTTAAGCATTAAGGCAAAATACATAAGAAACCGAGTAGAGAATTGAGGGATATCGAGGTGTATGAGGGATGGGGGGTTTGATAGATTAAAGAAGAAGGAATAAAATATACATTTATTTTTATTGTTCAATTCCAATTGTTTTACTGTTCAAACCTATGACTGTTAACAATTTCATATACCAGAAAATATATACGAATTTATTGAATAGCAAAAATTAAAATTATGCAATTATATGTGATTCAACATCACAGAATTCACGAAATCCAGTATTATGAACAACTTTATATAGATATGCCACTTTTCGTGCATTTTGGCTACAACACTTTATTAGATACAAACAAAAACATAAAAGTGTTTTTATTTTTTTTTTGTTTATGTGATGAGAAATTTCTACTAGCATTTGATTAAAACAGTGTAAAAGGCTTTACGTACAAATTTTTAGCTGGAGATATCGAAATGGCCATTTATGTCTTTTTTCGAAACTATTTTTGTATACCTTTATTTAAAATTTCTTCATTCAGAACTTTTTACTATATTTGTCACATGAATTTATTTACTGCATGAAAAATAATAAAAGCCGAAACGAATGTTTTAGAATATTATTTTTCATAAAAATGTTCCGAACACTAATGTTAATTAATTTTTTTTTTTTTTTATGTTTGTTTCTAAAATGCACTATATATCTCTATATTTTACTCCGTTTTAAGTTCTTTATTTGAAACTGAAATATAAGTGTCCCCTTAGAGGGTTAATATAATTTTAATGTTTTCGTCTATTTCTGAAACTTTATTAAATATATTTTAAAATAAAGGGTACTTTTTAGCATTAATCATCGAAACTTTATTTACTTAATTTATTTATTTAAATATTATTTCTATAGTTATCATTCAATCAGAATTGAAGCATTTTGATAGATCTTGTGCTATAGTGAAGGAAAGAGAAAACATCACCTGAATCTCGTTCCTAAATTTCATTTTGAATAACATGAATGATTCTAAATGACATTTCTCGTTCTGAATATAGTTTTTGTTACTTTCGTTTTGTGAGAAATATATGATAATAAAACATTTATAAATAACTAAAGAATAGTCATATTGAAAATGATGTCATATAAATAACGAAATATTTATTAATGTATTTACTAAATAAACAAATATAATAGTAAGTATTAATTACAATAAAATAAACATTTTCTTTTAAATAAGTTTTATTATAATATTAATATAAGTTAAAATTATATTTATTATTATTATTATTATTATATAACGTTGGTGTTATATAAATAATTTGTATTCATAATTGATTATTTTCATAATTACATAATTATGAGTGTGATGGCGTTCGACCATCACGTGTGCCATTTTCGTATAGTGGAGTATATAATCTCAGGTTCGAAAACATTTTTTTACTGGCAGAAAAGGTCGATTTTTTAAAAATGAATTATTTCTATTCCGTGCTCGACAAAATCTTTATTTTTCAGGCAAAGTTGAAGTAATAAAATACAGATGAGCTACGAGTCAAAGGATTAGCAGCAAAAATATTTAAAAGGACATAATTGCTTTTCATTTAATCGACACTAAGGAGAGCGCATGACCTCATATCACCGTAACAGTTACATAACTAACTAAATTTTTATCTAAACAATATCGCCAACACAAATACTGGCGAAAAAAAATAGATTCCCAACTAACCTTACGGGTAACAGACGTTAGATAGAAAATAAATGGAAAATTTTAAATTGATTGCGCAGAAAGTGAAAACAAACATCGCCCTTGGCGAAACGAACATGCCAAGTACGACAACCCTATAAGGAGCCACCAAGTCTAGCGAGACCTCTGTGCTATTACTTAAAATACCGTTTTTATTTAAATAAAAACGGATAACCGAAATAAAAATGAATATCAAAGGAGAAGAAGTATAAAATTTAATTGTTAAACTGTAAAGGAAAAAAAATAGAAAATAAATGATATTATTGAAGTAGTACAGGGTGTCCGAGAAAGATCCGTACAACTTCAAAAAATTATTGAAAAAGAAACAATAGGGTTACAGCGCAACTAATTAGTACATTAGATAGAATAACTCAAATTTTTTTTTTTCCTATAACTTAAGTTATTACCTTAGGAAATTCGGAGCCCCAAAATCGAACGTTATGTTTATTGACCATTCCGGACACATGAAATGTTGATTCATCGGAAAACAGTATTCGTTTCAGAAAATATTCATCGACATCCAAACGATGCAGCATGTCAACTGCAAATCCATAACGCTTCGCATAATCATCCGGTTGTAACGCATGCAGAATCTGAACTTTGTAGGCTGTAAGTCGCAATTGTTTATGAAGCACATCGTGTACAGTGGATCTTGGCATTTGTTGCTCCCAGGATTCTTGTCGAACTGATTTTGTAGGGCTCCTACGAAATCGTTTGGATGCCGATGAACATTTTCTGAAACGAATACTGTTTTCCGATGAATCAACGTTTCATGTGTCCGGAATGGTCAATAAACATAACGTTCGATTTTGGGGCTCTGAATTTCCTAAGGTAATAACTTAAGTTATAGGAAAAAAACCTTTTTGAGTTATTCTATCTAATGTACTAATTAGTTGCGCTGTAACCCTATTGTTTCTTTTTCAATAAATTTTTGAAGTTGTACGGATCTTTCTCGAACACCCTGTATATTAATTATGTCTTATTAGTAGGTTTTATTTATTAGAAATTTAGGAAGACGCACTCAATAAAGAAATAAAAAATAAATGCTTTTTTCTTTTATTTTTTTAAATACAGTTTAAATGGGGAAAAATTAATTTTGAAACATTTTAAAATGAAAAAAGAAATAAAATATGTGATTGCATCACAATGAGGATTTATTTGTTTTTTAATGAATCAAAGATATAATCGCTTATGAGCGATGCTAAATTGACTCTTTCGTTTTAAGTAGTCATTTTCGCTTATACTTACATCATTTGAATAACTTATGTATCCACATAAATGGTGTATACGACAAATAAGAAAATCAAGTGCAATTCCTTATTTCATGCGATTTGAAAACTTATGTTGTTACGTTTATGATTTAATGCAATTTTTTTATATAAGTGTTACATGCTATAAAAATGTCATTACAACGTGGCTTGGGCACCACGAAACCCTGTGGAGACTTTTTTCGCGGCCTTTTGAATGTCTCTTTACTAGTTTTATTTATTTATTTATTTTATTTTTTACATAAAAATCTATTTAAACGAATATTTTCTGTAAAAATAATCATATTGTTTTTTTTTCATCATAGACACGATTAAGTTTTCTGGCTCTTTGCTCTACAAAACATTTTGATAAGCCTATTTTAAAAACGACATTTTCAGAACTTAGCAAAAAATACTCAAATCGGAGTATGTATCATAGTCAAAATGGCTCCGAATCAAAATTACTCAAGTTTTAAACATGTACAATGTACATTGTACATACTCATTTCTGAAAACATGCACACATTCAAGAATAAAAAAAAACATGTGCTTATATTTGAGTATGCCCATGTTTCAAAAATGAGTATGAACTGACTTCTAAGTGCTAATTTTTGAGTATATCCAAGTTACAAAAATGAGTTTGAACTGATCCTAATCATTTATGAATATGTCAGTGTATCAAAAATGAGCATGAACTGACCTCTATGGGCTCAGATTTGAGTATGTGTATGTTTAACCCTCTGAGCGTTTTGAAAAAGGGTAAAATTGTAATGTTGTTTCATCTGCATTTTGTTTTAAATGCTAAAAAAAATACGATTCTTTCAGCATTATAAATAAAACTTAATTACAAATATGAATGTAACCCTTTAGTGTATTAATCATTCTTCAATGTTTTGAAAATTTATTAAATCTGTAGAATTATATTATCTTAAACATTGCATACATTGCAGTGAAACCTGGAGCTTAGTGAACGGAATATTACGTTCCACACGCTTAGAGGGTTAAAT
The DNA here is from genome assembly GCA_963931845.1 of Maratus michaelseni. NCBI lineage: Eukaryota > Metazoa > Arthropoda > Arachnida > Araneae > Salticidae > Maratus > Maratus michaelseni. Next base: position 297,723,699 of record OZ007591.1, on the reverse strand, counting down.
ATTCTGAGTGTTTCATGTATTTCAGAATTGAAAGCATTGTGTCGTCCTATTTGAAACAAAAAAAAAATCATATCAAAATTAAAACATCGATTTACTCAGATAGGAAAGTGTCATTTTTCTCAGTGAATGCCTGTCAGAGATCTGCAATTCTACATTTTGTATGACTTCTGTTTTCCTGTAAATTATTTTTACAAGCCAGAAAAAGAATTGATTAAAACTACAAAACATGTTTTGTTGAGTACATTTTGGTTGTTTTAGCAAAATTCAAGTAAAATTGAACCATTTTACTTAAATTAACAAAAAAATTTTCGCTGGCGATACAATTTTTTTTTTTTTTTTTTTTTTTTGAATTTTGGAAAAAAAAAAATTTTGTTGATTTAAACAAAATTTCCATTGACCTATATTTAAACAAAAAGTTTTGTTGAGTCAACCAAATTTTTGTTGATTCAACAAACCTTTTTTCTGGGTGCATGGAGTGGGATAGTGAATCGTGGGGTACTAATAGCTAAGACTGTAAGGTTTCCGTATCGCTCTCACACTTTCAGTGAGACACTTAAATTGCATGTTTTGACAATATGAATAATGGCGCTCTTCATTGTTTGCCTAAAACTGTGATGCACCATTGCTTTTTCAAAAATTGTATAAACCTACTGATAGAAATCATGATGTCTAAAAAATACAAAATTAGTGCAACCATAATTTCTGCACTCCGTGTAGGGCGACTTGTTAACGAAATTTCTGACCTCAATAATATTTCTCTAGTCACAATTTACAAGTGGAAAAGATGCAATCCTTGATCTTCTTGTTGCTACACCAGCAAGAACTATGCAATGTTTATCCAAAGACAGTGGAAATCCAGATATTGTGATTCTACTTGCATTTGTTCCTCGCTGGTTCGGCGACATCAAATCAGAATGTTACATATTTTTACATTGCCATTTTTTGTAATAAATTGCCGTTATTGAAATCATAATTTACGTTAACAGTTCGTTCTGAGCAGCACGTTGAATGCAGACGTTACGATTGCTCTTGAATTGTGTTATTTCAACAAGGTGATTTCTAACAGCATTTATAACTTATATGCAGGATGTCTGGCTAAAACCGTACAAACTTTGCAGAATAAAAAACCTCGTTCAGTGTTCATGAAAAGCGTCCAAAGAACATTTAGAATATTTAGTTTTCGAGAAAAGTGTGAAAGAAAACAGTACGACTTCAAATCTGGATAACTGAAAATAATCTTTATTGAACCTCGTGGAATTGCGAAACGAATGAGAAGCAAGAGTTTAAAAATTTAAAAACATTTGAAAGATAAAAAAAAAAAAACTAACCACATGCTTGTAAAAAAGGTAGAATTTAAACATAGATGGACGGTATGCGTCTGTCTAATACATAAATGAGCAGACGTATTTCAGCTCTCTTTAAAAGGTGATAACTTGATGATATCGGAAATTTATGCAATAGTGGCAATGTATTACGTTATTGAGAATTGCGATATATACAGTCGGACACAAAAAAAGTACCCCGCACATTTTAATCACCAAATTGAAGCCATAGGACTGTGTTGACTCATACTGAAATTACACCAGACTGAAATTTTCAAAAGGAAAGTGCAATATTGGCATCACGTTAGGCCTTTTTCGGTAAATTCCACCTTAGGTTTCCATAAGGGGAATAGTACGGTCAAGTAGTTTTTTAAATATGGATGATTACAGTTTTGAACCCCTATTTATTTGTAATTGTTCCGAAACATATTGTAATTTTTTTAAGCATTAATCCAAAGGTACTTGGGAGAAGGAGCAGCTATTTTTTATCCGTATGTCTGAAGCTTCAAAAAAGCAATTACTGCTGAATTATTCATATGTTAAAATATTTATAAATATTTTCAAAATTTATTTCGAAGAAAAAAAAATACTTCGGAAACAATAGTATTTATCACCTGCAAATTTTTTAAACAGAAATATATTTCTAGAAGCTTTAAATATCAAAATAAAAATTTACAGCTCATTCCGCCAAATAGGTTTTGAGTTAGGTTTAAAATACCATCAGCAGTTCAATATGTTCCAAACTTTAACCCTCTAAGCGTGTAGAACGTAATATTCCGTTCACTAAGCTCCAGGTTTCACTGCAATATATGCAATGTTTAAGATATTATAATTCTATAGATTTAATGAATTTTCAAAACATTGAAGAATGATTAATACTCTCAAGGGTTACAGTCATATTTGTAATTAAGTTTTATTTATAATGTTGAGAGAATCATATTTTTTTAGAATATAAAATAAAATGCAGAGAAAACAACATTACAATTTTACCCTTTTTCAAAACGCTCAGAGAGTTAAACTTTCATAATTACTAAACTATTTCACCAAATAACATTCTGTTTGACATCCTAAGCTAAAGTTTACCGTGAGCAACATATGTGAAAATTTTAGAGTTCGGTACAATTTCAGTATGAAGATGTGCCTCTTTAATTATTTATTGTAACATAATTTTAAATTATATAATTTCAGTCGAATAGCCATTTTTTTCAGTGGCAAGTTAGAGATTAAAATGTAAGGTGTTTTCTCTTTGTTTTTCTCCACTGTACTTTGTTTTTGATAAGAGTAATAGTAATTCTTTAAAAACCTCTAGGAAATTTATGACTCAGATATTTTCTTTTGCAGTTTCTCGAAAGCTATTCATTATTGAGCGCTGGGAATAATTTTTATTGAACCTCATGGAATTGCAAAAGTAATAAGAAATAATAGTTTAAAAGATAAAAAAAGCTACCCATATGCTTCTTTAAGAAGTACAATTAAAAAATAGATTGACGATATGCATCTGTCTAATATATAAAAGAGTAGACTTTTTCAGCTCTCTTTAGAACGTGAAAACTTGAAAGTATTGGAAATTATGGAACAACTTTTATTATCCTTGTTCTGCACGATTAGTGCGGTGGTATCTGCATGCCCTGTATGTGTTATGTTACATAATAGACTTAAATAACCTGTTTTGTAAAATTAATAAGAAACACCTGAAATAGGATGATGCAAAGTTATTACCAAATTTATCAGGAGCTTATTTATAATTGTAATTTTTTTTATACATATAAGCACAAACATACATATTCATAAGAAATTATAAATGTAAAAACGTTTATCTTTCATGATTCCCTACAATGTACACAAGCAGGGCTTGGCAAATGTGGTCGCCAATGGCAACCAACAATTTGTTATCTGGCGACTAAGTCATTTAAGCTAATTAAAAAATATCTCTGAGTTATTTTGCAAACGTAATTAGTTTGTATATTTCTCTTATTGGGTATTTTATAAGAACATAAAGATAATTATCATTCGAACTGGCTTATGTATATCACTAGAACGGTGGAAAAATCTTACCTACTTGAACGGCGGGTAGGGGTCATTTTGATCCCTCGATGGAACTACTGAAATAACAACGCTAAAACAGTTTTAAATGCCGTACATTCACAAAAATATGGAATTGCCGTGTATTTCATAATTTATATTTAATATTACTTGATAATTTAATGAATTTTTAAAGTACTGTGTATGTACTGTGTGAAGTACTATGTACTGTGTATGCCTACAGGGAGATAAATTGGTTCATACTACAACTACTGAAAAAACTCATTAATTTTATATAAAAATTGGTTTAACATAAATGTTTTCACAAGTTAAAACTAATGTTAACTAAAACAAAACACAATTTATAAAGTAATATTTTTTTTTTCATTTACTTACTCGCTGAATGATTCACTCTCTAAATCCATAAATGAGATGCGTGTTTTTTTTTTTGTTTCCGTCATTTCATTATAAGTGTAGCTATATGGTTAATATGCTTGATAGATGGTAAGCGTCATATTATCAGGTTCCACTACTTTTGACGAATAAAGAACGCGCATTTTTTTCAAAACAATAGGAATTTCTCTTCTGTTCTTTTTCATTGTGCCAACCAACGTTGTATTTTTAGCTTTTAGCATTTTAGCATTTTAGATTTTAGAATTTGATGCTAGTAAAATAGTTATCTGTAGTAATATTCCTCCCTTTGTTTAAATGGGGATCTGTTAATTTCATGACAACTTTTTCGGATACACGTAATTGAGGATTTGCAGTTTCATCTTTTCCTAAATAAGGAAATCCATTCAAGAGGTATTTAGTATCAACTTCAACAGATAGCCAAAATTTTATTCCAAATTTATCCGGTTTATTTGACATATATTGCGTAAATTTACACCTAGCTTTAGATGGGAACAATTGTTCATCAACTGTAATATTTTGTCCTGTTCTGTAGCATGATTTGTAATTTTCAATAAATTTACTCCACATTTCAGATGCAAGAGCAAATTTATCAGTCTGTAATCGACTAGATCTTGTTGTCTTTTCATCAAACCTCAAAGTCTTTTTATATCTTTGAATCTATTTCTTGAGATAGTTTCTTTGCAAAATGGTATTCCAAATGCCTCGGACCAAAATGAATATAAATTTAAACCCTTTGCTTCTATTGCTTCTCGAACATATAGTATAGCAACAAAAGCATCTAACTCAGCCAGAGACAAACTCCAGTCTTTATTTCCAAGTTGCCTATGAGCTTCTGATTCTGTACATTTCTTTATATGCAACAAGATAGCACCGTCAATGAAAATCTTGAAAGCACTAGACACTTTGTCATCAGAAACACGAGTCTTTGCAAAAGATGTTGGTCCTGCCGTTTCTTTTAGAACATTATAAGCAGCAAAACGGCCGCAAGCTGAATTTTTAGAATTTTTTTCATTCCATATAGTGTTATCAGGAGCTGTAAAGACAGTTTTGAAAATATCCTGATCCGTTTTTTTCGTTTATCTCTGTTGAGTTGTCCTTCGTTTACATCACTGTCCTCGGATTCAGTAGTGGTTTGTGTCTGGAATTCATCTTCTGTTTCTGCAGAAAAAATATCATTTTCACCTCCGTCAGACTCATTTTCAGAGAGCTCCTGCAATATTTTTTTAATTTCTTCATTATTAAAACCTCTTTTTTGCTTATAAGACATATTTCATAAAATTTGAAAAAAGGACTGAAAAATGTCAGAATATCAGCAAATGATAGAGTCTATGTTTTAGCAAATGATTCACAGCGTAAAGGTAAGGCGATAATGAATTTTACGGCAGAATTTCCAGACAAACTGTCATTGAAATTCTCGCTCTCTCATCGAGACTTGTTCATTACACTAGCATCATCTATCTTTCTTTTATTGCGAGAATGAAATCAGAAAGGTGTCAGGAAAGGGATTAATGCCAAAAATCGACACTCTTTGTTCGACTATATGTTCAACAATGGAATTCGTACTCTACTTCTAAAATCCCGTAAAACCACATGTAGTGAGTAATCTGAACTAACAAAAGAAACAAATGAGAAAATAAATCTGTCTATTTCTGAATGTAAATGTAAGTATCATAAACCTTGCACCTGCTTTTTTCTTTCTGTTTTTTTTTTTTTTTTTTTGAAATATTTTGTTCAAAAGCATGGCAAAAAACAAACAAAGGAAAAACAACATACTTAGAGATAACAATGTTGTGTAACAACGCAAGTTTTTATCCCTATGGGAGACAGTATGAATGCAATTGAAAAATGCTTATGACTGAATTTTGCTCATGGGTTCTAATGCTTCGAGTACAAAGAGTATTTTACTAAAGGGGTCAAAATGACCCCCGTCCGCCGTTCTAGGATTACATGCCAATATTTCAAAAACTAACAAATCCAGAATGCTGAATTTTATTTTAGAAATATATGTTATCTATTTAGGAAAAGTAAAAAAAAAAATTAAAAGATTTCTTCCAGTCAAACAAAAGTAATCAACGGACGAAAGTGCACAGGTGTCAAAATGACCCCTGCCGCCGTTCTAGTGATATATAAATAACCTTATTTTTTTACAATCAATATGTTTACGGAAATTACTTGCCTAAAATTTCTATATTTAGCAGCATTTGTTATTCATCTTAGTCACAATGTTAAATTAAAATTCTCATAAGATGTCTCATTATAAATGTTCCAAAGATATAAAATATTAAAAAAAATACTTAGAAATTATTTTCAAACAAAAAATTTGGCAAAAATAAGTTCATCAATAGTAAATTTTAAAATGTCAACATCAGAATTATTTGGCTGAATTCGACATTACGATATGCAAAAATTTGTTTTATTGCTTTACAATTTCATCGATGCTCGCCTCATCAAATATAGATTCTGTAGTACTCAAATTTCCAGACATTTTAAGTACTCGGCAATCAGCCTTTCCCTAACATGCTGGTTAATTCAGCCTTTACAGTAGTTTTGTTCTTTTTTCAGACATATATAAATTTTATACCATTAATTAGAAAACTTAGTTTATATTATCTTTCTAAAATATGTATTATTTAAACTATGTAATTAATAATTCTAAACATTCTATTTTATCTTTTCTCAACTAATTCATATATATTTTTTTAAATAAGTGATGGGGGAGGGGTGTAAATTTGTTTTACTGCCGACTAGAAGTGTTTAATGGCAACCAGATTTTATCAAATTTGTAATTATCTGTACACAAGTATTATTTTACTCGTATTACAAAATCTTTAGTTAAAAAACCTGAGTATACATTTTAACCTTCATAACGAACGTATCATTAAAAGTATCTTTAGTCCGATTACTTAAAGTTTTGTAATGGGACAAATCATAATGAACTCATTTCCTTTTTAAAACGCTACTGCTAAAAAAACAATCCATACAGAAATCGTTCACTATAATATTACGAAAAAAATTGCGAAATCGTTAAATTTATGATAATTGAAATAGAAAAAAAAATAATCTTAAATGAAATTTTAAAATACTCTCTCTTGTGGTTATAACCCTTAATTTAGTCTGTTCTATTTTTTTATTAAATTGAATTATTATTTTTATAAATATAAGTGTATATTTTTAAATATATATTTCTCCCTTTAATTACTTTTCCTTTAAAACACTTCCAGTAAACGATTTTGCAGAATATGTTAAGACATTTATGACATTTAAAATAATTTTCTCAGAAACAGATAAAAAAAGAGTATATCGTTGCATAAATTAAAGTGTGCCCAAGTAATATCTTACTAAACATTGCTACATCATTAGTTTTATCTAAACGTCAATATACAGTACATTTTAAACTGCATAACGCTCATAGTATTACAAAGATTCTAAATTCAAATTTATAAAATTTTCAACGACAAAGCAGAATTCGATGATTTTTATTCAAAAAGAATGCTGTCATGCAAACAATCCCTTCTTGAAAAATTATACTATGGAAGTATGAAAAGAGATTGCAAAAACTTTACTTTTGCAATAAAGTAAATACGAAAACAAATTTAAATCTATAAGTACAATTTAAAAGTATTTTCCGTTTATTTAAAACCAAATATTTTATTTCTAATGTCATTTTTTAGTTCAACTATGGTGTTGTTACAAAGTACAGAGTGATATATATATATATATATATACAGCGTGTCCACGTATAACCTGACCGACCATTATTTTCGCAACCGTTGGTATTGATGCATACTTCCAATTACAAAAATGGTTTAAATAAGGTAAATAATTATTTTTAAAGCGGTTTGGGTCAAGAAAAACATTTATTAAAAAAATACGAAAGTTAAATTTTTATACGGTCCCCCGGTCCTATAAGTGATATTTAGTAAAAATTTACTGTGATACTAACAAGTACGACAAAGAAAGTCCCATTCATCTAACATTAAAATTGACCGAGTTATGACACTTTGAAATGCATGACTTATACCACTTTTTTGCATCTAAAAAGAGATGATTTCGGCCATGCTTTCAGGGGTCGTATATAAAGTACTTAAACTTATTTCAAGGTATCTGCGCTTTGAAAGAAATCGTACAACTATTACGATTGAGTTAATTTTTATTAGTTAAGTTTCAGATTAATTAAAATAATTGTATTTTAACATATGTTTTATTTAGAAAGGATTTGAGGCTATGATTTCTTTTAACAAAAATTATGTTATTTTCATAAGGTTTTATTTAACTTGCAACGATCGTCTTTGCAGTTTAAAATTGGTACTCGAAGTTTAACTCACTTTCAAATGTCCGATCGAAGTTAAATTTTACATACTGACTTAAATCCAATGACAATGTAATATTATTATGATTTTCGACGCTTACTATCTTATACACACTTATATTAGAGGATAACACAAAAAAAATTCGGATAGATTATCGTCAACAATTTTAAGAAAGAGTTTTAGATTAGATAACATAAACCTGCGATGGTTGTGTTTTTTAAATTTTAAAATTACGTTTTATGTTTTTTTTTAACGCTGAATAAAAAAAAAAATTACCTTCACTTTTAACCATAATATCAGGATTTTTCGCAAATCGTAAATTTCAAGACTAAAAAACAACGAAAAATCTGATATTATAAAATAGATGTAAGACTTTTTTATTCAGTTTTATTTTATTTAATTCAATAGTTTATTCAAATTTTCGGCTTATACTGGGTTTCTTGCAGCTAAACAGCTCAGAGGTCCGATGAGGTTGGGAGGGGAGGGGGGATAAATTTTAACTTTGAGCTTTTTAACTTTGAAATTTGCGATTTGAGAAAAATCCTAACGTGATGGTTTAAAATGAAGGTCATTTTCGGATTCAGCACTAAAAAATCCATAAGAATCAATTTTCAAAGATAAAAAACATGGCACAACCCAAAATTAGAAAAACAGTGTAATCTAACAGCATTTTAAAATCTGTATCATTTTGTAAAGAATTGAGGCTGTTGTTTTTCATCCTTTTATTTAACAAAAATTCTGTTATTTTTATCCTCTTATATGTGCAGTATAAATTGTATATTTTGCATTAATATGTCAGAATGATTATAGATTTCATAATTATATTAGATTGCAATGTTAATTTTTCTCTCAACTATTTTTTTGATATATCTGACGATTATTTATATTTCTACTACATTTGTGAATGACCCCTATTTTGCAGCAAAAAATATACTCCAACTTTAAACAGCTATTATTCGGTCAAATTTAATGTTAGATGAATGGGAATTTTTTTGTCGTACTTGTTAGTGTCACAGTAAATTTTTACTAAATATCACTTATAGGACCGGGGGACCGTATAAAAATTTAACTTTCGTAATTTTTTAATAAATGTTTTTCTTGACCCAAATCACGTTAAAAGTAATTCTTTACCTTATTTAAACTATTTTTGTAATTGGAAGTATACATCTAGGACCAACGGTTGCGAAAATAAAGGTCGGTCAGGTTATACGTGGACACACTGTATATATATAAGTTTATCGACACTCTCTTAATACGAAAATTAATATGATTTGAAACAAATACGAAAAAGAGATTTTTTGCTCTTGGAGGATCTCTTTAGTGACGTACATTCCTGGGAATACTTCAATATGCATTGCCATTGACATTGAACTTTCATGCAAAATCTAAATAACATAATTTAATTACGCATATTACTTAATGAAAAACATATAAAAAATCGTTCTGGACACTTACTCTGGTGAATTTCGGGTCTAAAAATAATTCAATATGCATTGTCGTCGACAATGTGAAAAAAAACCCATAATTATATAGAAGTGTGACTGCTTGTCTACTTGGCGAAGATTATGATATTCTACAGTTTATGTTATGCTAATATATATGTAATCAATGGGCACATTTCTAAAAATTGGTAGTTTTAATACTATGACAGTTGAAAGATATGAATTCATATTGCATTGCTGACTTTTTTTTTTTCATGGCAGGTGAATATATTTTGAAAAAGAAAAATAAATTAATGAATTCCTTCTTTGACAGTTACAATATTATGATGGAAATGATATTTTTTCTTAGCAAATGAAATGAGAAATTTTATTAATTGATAAAAGATAATCAAAATACACATGGAAAGATAAACATATCGTAAAATATTTTTTCCAATTCAAACTATAAATATTCACTTGCCAAAAAAAAAAAAAAACTGATAATTTGCTGCTGCGTAATATGAAATATGATATACCGATTGCCACTACATCAAAGCTACCCTTAAAAATTGTACCAATTGAGACACGTGATCACCATTTCATAACATAAAACATAACAAAGTTTCAACAACTTCCACCGGGGCTAAGCATCTATATTATTTGTGCGTGGTTCTTTGAACAAAAATTATTTAATAACATATGAATTTCAGTCAAAATCGTTGAATGGTTTTCTCTTTGAGCATGTCTCAGATGAGATACAGTCCTAAAAATTTCCCGACAGGTTATGCCCTGAATTTATATGAATATTGTGTAGTCATGAACATTTGTGTAAAATAAGAGCAAAATTGGTTCGTTAAATATATATATTCATCAAAAATGTAAATGTATGTTTTGCTCCTAGACTCAGTACAAAAAGTATAATCAGAATACTTGATTTTCCAACAAGTAAATACGTACAGATATTTCGACTTTATTTAATCAAAGAATTTCTTCTATTAAATTGGGAAACATTTTTCTTTACAGTCATTAGTATCAGAGGATTAAAAATTCTAAACAGGACGGTCGACTAGAAGGTGTTAATATACGTATGTCAAAATCAGCATGTATGTAAGAAGACAAGTATTGCAAAATAGCAATTTTTCAAACTTTATAAAAAATATACTAACCATATTTTATTACAGTTGAACATTCTGGACGAAACAATGTAAAAATGAGAAATAAAATCCATATTTCTGCGAGCGACGTTAGTTGGAATTTAAACTTAGCACATTAAAAAAAATCATTTCCTGTAAAAAATCATTTCCGTTTAACTTTATTTTTCTTAAAGTGAAATGCATTTAATTCGATAAAAAATAAATAATAAAAATCAATTATAAAATAAATATTATGTGGTTTATTAAAATTCGTTATCCAAAATTTACTTAGGAGAAAAGTATCAATAACAATATCATCCAGAAACATTTTAGGACCTACTTTAAATTATTATTTTAGAGTGCATTTTTTAAAAAGTACGGGTTGTTCTTGCATGAATTTTTTATCTTCTAATAAATTTGATCTGTCTGCAGCAAATCAATAAGAGAAACAGAAGAAGAATAAAAAACCCTACTCAGAAAAGATACAGCTTGATTAAAAAGAGTCACATTCTTTCACAAAAGCAATCCCAATAATCTCCGAGTAGAAACAATCAGTGCATTATATCACTATTTCAATTTTTTAGATTGAAAGATTTCTTTATAAATTTTTAAATTTTGTTATTCGATTTTTATTAAAACGACTGTGTAACACATACGAGTTTTATTATTTTCATTCTCTTATATAGAAAGACAAGTATTGATTATTTCGTGGAATTTTTTATGTTATATTCTTTCAAAGAAAATAATGTCCTTCAAATTTATCGATGCATAATCTTTTTAATCTTAAGTTTCTGTACAAAATATAAAGAATACATATATTAAAATATTTAAATCTAGTCATTTTTGTATATGAATTAATTTTGTTTTGTAATTTATTAATATCAGTTTCATTACTTTTTACTTTCTTCTATCTATAATAGAAGATTGTATTGTAATCAAATTTTTTTTTCGACATTTTTTCGACGGATTTACGCGTTTTAAGTGTCAGAGATTCCGAAAAACATGTTTTTACAAAATGTCTGTCTGTCCGTCTGTCCGTCCTCTTTGTATTATCGAAAAATGTATTAAGTTATTCTTCAAATTGACCCAAATTCCTTTTTTTTCTATGTTTTTGCCTAGGGCAAGCAGGTTCTATTAGAATTTGGGGATATTTCGATGAAAGGGGTGCTGTGATCGATATTTTTGTTCCATTTTCAGTATTGTATCATCGAAAAGTGTATGCAGTTATGCTTCAAATTGAACCAATTTTTTTTATATGTTTTTGACTATAGCCTGCAGGTCCAGGTAGAATACGGGGATATTTCGACGAAAGGGGGTGCTGCAATCCCGATTTTTGTTCGATTTTCACTATTGTACTATCGAAAATTGCATGATGTTATGCAGGTAACACTGGTTTACAAATTTAAACATTTTTTATATACTTTTGATGAAATACCAATTTTCTTATTATACTACCTTTTACTAATGAAAGGCGGCATTTGAAAAAAAATTATCACATCACATTTAAAAAAAATTTACATAGTTCAATATTCATATTTTTAATTCTATAATATATCTATTACGTCAAATTCAACTTACCGGTATTGTCAACTTGGATTCTATATTCTGTTTTCTGTGAACTAAAGTGGTTTTGTTTTTGATAAAATGTCTAATAGAGTGTGTAAATTAAATTCTGGTCGTTTTTGTTACGTTTGTGGACAATTTATATTAGCAAAACAGGAAGACCGATATCAGAATGTTCTAAAAAAGCATATTTGCATTATTTTGGATTCTCAGTGGTTAATAAAAATAAAAAGTGGGTCCCACATGTTTTTTGTGAAATCTGTAGGCTTACTCTTTTATGCTGGGCTTCGGGAGAAAAAAAGTTTCTTAAATTTGTATCACCAATGCTGTGGAGAGAACCTTCAAATCACGAAAATGACTGTTATTTTTGTTTGACAAAAGCTGCAGGCTTTAATTAAAAAAAATAAAAGTACATTTCAATATATCACAACCCATATCAGATCCCGTATGTCCAGGTATGTCAAGTGCGAGTTGTCAAGATATTGACGATATGTTTATGAAGGATGAAAATGATGATGAGTTTGTAATCGAAGATGATAAAACGCCACATTTAATAAACAAAAATGAGTTGAACGACCTTATGCGAGACTTGCAACTATCTAGATCTAAGGCAGAGATTCTTGCCTGTCGTCTACAACAGTGGGACTTATTGAAACCAAATATCAAATTAACTTTTTACCGATATCGAAGTAAAATTTTCAGCAGTTATTTCACCAAAAAGGATCATTTTTGTTTTTGCCATGATATTCCCGGACTTTTTAATGCGATGAATCAAAATTATGATCCAAATGAATGACGTTTATTTATCGATTCATATTCATGTTTTTTGTGCCTGTTGGGATAGTCGAGCTAAAGAACACCATTACATAAAAACTATTGGCCTTTCCGAAATAAATTTACTCCAGGAAAAATTAATGCGGAATATGCATCTTTAGCGGATCGTCAAAATATAATTTTGCTACCATTACACATTAAATTGGGCCTAATAAAAAATTTCGTCAAAGTCATGGATAAAAACAGTGCTGCTTTTAAATATTTACACAAATTTTTTCCAACTATTTTAGACGCAAAATTAAAAGAGGGAATTTTTGTCCGTCCACAGATACATAAAGTGAAGCAAGATAAGGGCTTTGAAAAACTTTTATCTACTAATGAAAAAAATACTTGGGATTCCTTTAAAACGGTTGTCCAATGTCCATGGATTCTTAGTAAATCATAAAGATGAAAATTATGAAAAAAATATTGCTCTTTTATTAAAAGACTATCATGCAGTGGGTGTGAACATGTCTCTGAAGGTACATTTCCTCCATTTACACCTGGATTTTTTTTTTTCTGAAAACTTGGGCGCCATGAGTGACGAGCAGAGCGAGCGTTTTCACCAAAACCTTAAACTTTCTGAAGACAGACACAAAGATTTTTGGGACGAAAGTATGTTAGGGGACTACTGATGGTCTATTTTAAGAGAAACAAATCAAGAAAATTATAAAAAGTAGAGTACAATCACTCATTTATATATTTTTCTTTTTATATTTTATGTTATTATTTTTTTAAGTATTTTATAAATATTTTTTAAACTAGACGTGACAGATTTTTACAATAATTTTCTCGTATTCAGTGCACTAGAATCTATGAAAAAATACACATTTCGGCGAAAGTATATAAACCGTGTAAACCAGTGTAATTAAACCAATTTTTTTTATATGCTTTTGGCTGTGGCCAGCATGTCCTACTTTAATATGGGGATATTCCGCCGGAAGAGGGCGCTGTGATAGATATCTAAAAATTTCAAATTCTAAAAGATGTAGAAAAAAAATTAGCAATCCTAAAAGTTTTTTTTTTTCCGTTAAATGTTCGGCCTTGATCCGGAGAATCCGGAGCAATTTTTGTATTGCCTCTATCTTAAAAAAATGGCTCATATACAGCGGTTTGAAATTTTAAGATGAGTGACATTTTCAAAAAAGACAGCAGAATTCATTCATAAACGGGTTTAATTTATGAGTTTTCGTTAACATGGTTTCGGCAAATTTTCTTTCATTTTTGTAACCATTGTTCCTATTCTTATATGCTTAACACTATATATTTATATTCGCCAATGTCAGATTCTCGACAAGCTTGGCGAAATATCGCCAAATTTGGCGGCAAAAATAGGTTGTCATAAATGAAGCCCCTTTGGCTGTAAAGGACTAATTAGGCGATATTCTCATTCGAATTCAATGTTGACGAGAACGGGGAATGAATCTTCTTTAATTGAGTTCCACGTATTTTAGCTTCGTGTTTTCGAGTAAAATTAGCTAAAATCGTAAAAACAAGGAATAGGGAGGCTATCTGCTCCTGTCGGTATAGGCCAGAAGGACTTTCCGTAGTTTAGTATACATCAGTTGATCGCATCCCGGTAACACCACGATTCGCAAGCAACTGACGTAAAATGTTGATTTTATTGGCGATGTGATTGCAAATTTTGAAGTATTAACATGACTGAGATAGAACAAAGTTTTGGGATTGGCACATCCGACTAGTTTTTCTTTACAGGCACAGCTAGATATAAATGTGTATATATTTCATATAAAAAAATATTATATGTGCATACAAATGTATTTTTATTTATAATAGAAACAGTATTAGTGACTCGTAAACATATTTTTAACGCAGAATGTATATTAAAATAACCATACGTTATGTCTCTTAATTTGTCTCAGCAAATTACAAGGTTTTATTGGAATCATATTGTAAAATCTATAGGTCAATTTCTAATTTTTAAAAGTTTTGGAAAGATTTATACAGATAATTAATAATTATATATATATATATATATATATGAAGTAGTTTTACATCTCTGGGATACCACTGTAGATAGCAATGCAGCGCCAAAATCAGAAAAATTCTTGGCATTAATTGGATGACAAAATCACTAGGCAGGAAACAGTGGACAAATCTGCGAGAAAACTACATCCAGCATTCGATTGGAAATGGGTATTGCTGCTGATGATGACATATATACGGTATTTCCCCGTGCATAAGTTAACCTCACTTTCTTATTACTGAAATGGCGTATTTGAACGTATTCTGTATATACGTTGTCCGCATAATTCATTCATAAAAGAAACGATACTTTTGTTTCAGAAAATAAGGGAATTCGGTGAAAACGCACGTATATACGTATGCGTACGTACGTTCAAGTAAAAAAAGACGGTATTGTTATGATTTGTTAATGCTTGTTTATGAATAATGAACTAATTGTTTTAAAACCACAATATAAATAGCATTTTTTATGGATATTGGACAAAATAAGCCAGAAATAATAAATGTTGTGAGTCAAGAAAATAATCAGGAATAATCTCGGTAGTATAGCTGCAGCTACAAACCGCAATCATCGGATACCTGATTTAAAACTCAACTGCAGAATTTTTTTTTTTACTTTTGATTGTTTAAAATGTAGAAATACAATACCGGAAATTCTGATTATGTATATACGTTTATAAAATTTTATAATATTTTTTCACAATCTCTTGACAGAAGAAAGCAAGCGAACAAAAATTGTATTATTTACTACAGACATTGTACATAAATTAAAGCATTAAATTTTTTGTTAGTTAGCATAATTTACATCAGTTTCGGAACTATACACTACGATATGTCATTTTTATAAAATGTCCCAGTTTAATTAAATAAAGGAACGTAGAAATGACTAAATCATGAAAAACAGTTTATTTGCTTTTAAATCGTTATCTATAAAATTATAAATTAATTAAAAATAATACTTCCAAAGCATTTATTCTGAATATTTGAAAATATGGAAGTATTTTTCTGCAATCATTAAATAAATGTTTGGAATTTTTTAGTTATTGCAATGTAATTAACTAAATTAATATTTACAGGGATTATGTAGACTATTTACATCTCTGTCCAAATCATATCTTCGGGATATTGTTTTTAGCATCGTACACAATTAGGAAATGTACAAAAGTAACGATCTTACATACAAACATACATTTTTTTTCAGAATGGAAACTTTCAACTGAATTTTTTTTTACGTCCAAAAAGCTTAGCAGTTAGAATTGGAATAAGAAAATGTTCATTTAAAAATATTTTTGCATTCTACAGCGAATAATGCTTTTGGAATATGATAACGTATTTGTATCTGAACACATGGTAACTTGCATTACTTTCAATAGAGGTGTTAAAGGAATTTTATAACAAGTTTCTTTTATTGGTACTTTAATGTACCGTCGCACAGTGGAGTATTTGATGCAAAATCCTGTCCAAAAAGGCAATAATTAAAATATGCTAAACAATTGCACAGTACAAAGCATATTTTATAATAGCTGACTAACTGGTATGTCGATCTATGTCTATTTCATGAGCGTGAGTCATATTCGGCGTCTCCTAAAGTGAAAGTTGAAGTGAAAATTTTTGTGTGAGAAACCGTGCTTTATTGTTATTTTTCAGCTTTGATATTGGATCTAAATGTATACTTTTACATGTGCATTTAAACAGTTTTATTTTTAATATAATAATATATATAAATATATAGTGAAAATGTGGCCTTTTTAGACCTAATTTTTATTGAAATATATTTATTGAAACATATTATCTAATATATTCAAAGCTTTTTAAAGCTGTGTCGGTGTTTGACCATTTTTTTTAATTACATAGAGATTTTGCTAAATATTATATGCAAGTAATATATATATATATATATATATATATATATATATATATATTACATACATTGGTTTTTATAAATAAGTAAACATTTATGTGTAGTAAAATTAACCACATTTAATTAAACATTAATTGCAAATAAAACGAATCTGTCAACAACTAATGTCCTCTTATAAACAAAAAACAATTAAATAAACATTGTATTATTTATTTATTTATTTATTTATTTAAATCATTGCATACATATGCATATATAACATTAATTAAATGCATTTACCAATAGTGAGTCAACAACAACGTTTTTAACTTTAAAACACATGAAAAGTAAATTTGGCAAGGATTTTGCGTCAAATACTACACTGTGCATCAGTGCATAGGAAGGAGTAATTATATGCAGGATTATTTATTCTAAACTAGCTAACCCGCCTCGCATTGCCCGGGCCCGAAATAATAATAATATGTTCTATACGAATATAAACTGAAATTTGTAAGGCTATCAAAATAAAGTCGAATGAGCCAAACCCCGTCGTAATCGGACCCATAGAACTAGAGATACTCCTATAATTCCACCTTCCAGCGCCAGGGGTCGCAATCTGTTCTGGAACAGGCCTTTTCAGAACACTTGACCCAACCAAATTTCATAGTAGAATTGAAATTTAATCACGTGCAAACAGCGGAATTTGCGAAAGTGGGTTACGTAAACGATCGGTTTCGAAAGGGTTAATGTAGATTTTTTTTAAAACCCAACTATGCGTTTTGAAGAAAATGAACGTGTCTATGATCTAGAGTCTACTGTTTGTCCGTACTCGCATTTCCCAAGTCTATGCCTACTTTTAAACCTGTGCCGAAAAACGAAAATCGCTTGAGTGAGTTTTGTTAAGGATTTTTTTACGGAGGGTTAAAACTGTTTTTTTTTTTTCAAATCGGAAACCAGATTGTAAAAATAAAAGGGATGTAGATTAGGCGCTGTATTTTTAGTTTTTCGTATCTTGTTTATAAATGCCGATTCGAATTTTAAAACATAGGAGAAATAGTTAAAAAGCGAACTTGACTTATGGTAAAAAACGTTTTCGAAACGGTTAACGAGAATTGTTTTTTAAACTAAAAGTTTCTGCCTGAACCCGATAGAACGTAGATGCCTTTATGTGTGTTTGATTTTTGTTTGGTTATTTTAGAGAGCCGATGCCAGATTTTATATATCGCTGAAAATCGGAATTTGCAAAAGTGAGTCCTGTGCGCGATTTTTTTCGAAGTTAGTATTCGTATTTTTCAAAAATAAATACAGGCATCGAAAAAAGTTTTAATGTAGATATTATCTGGTGTTTTTAGTTTTTCGTACCTTTCTCTAAACCACCGATGCAAATTTTTAAATATTGCCGAAATCGCAAAAATCGCGAAACGGCATACAAAAAAATATTTTTTCGAAAGGTTAACTTTTGTACTTTTTAAAACCAAAAGAGGCTTTGTAAAGGGCAAAGTCAGCTCTTTAATTTGGTAATTTCTGTATCTTTTCTAGTCTGGTGGATGCAAGGCTCGAAAAACGGGAGAAAATAAAAAAACATGAACTCGATGCTTCTTGATTATTATTTTTTTGAAAGGATTAAATGTGATATTTTTTCGAACCAACCAGATCGTTCGAGACGTAATGATACGTTCTTCGAGAATATATAAACGGTTATTTCGTATTTGTAGCCGTTCGCCCATGGCGAATTTAGAAAAACGTAAAAAAAAAAAAAAAAAAAACGGGATGACTCGTGCACTCTCAGAAAAAACTGTAAATTTATGGGCATTTGCCCTTCAATTTTCATGGGCAACAGCCTTATTTAATGAAAAACGGTCTGATCCACTAAATAAGCGGCCTTATCCCTTAGATACTTAGAAAATTAAGAGCAATCCACATATTTTTACAGTTCTAGCCCATATGTTAGCAAAAATACGGTACGACCCCATACATTATCCTCCGCTAGGGTGTAACCCTTCATTTTACTCGTGTTTCGAAAATTTTAACCCGCCAAAACAGCGATTCTATGATGATTATCTAACGTGCTACGTGCTACGGAACAGTAAGTAAAGTGTTATTGTGTTTTAAAGTGCATTATATCCTGTGCATTATAATGCTGTATTACTTTGCCTCGTAAAATTACGGGCTGCACAAAATGATGGGCATGGACTTTTCTTTTTTACGGGGTATGACTGGAATCTCTGCTGCAGTAATTTTACTGCAATTTTTTTAACAGTGTGCTTTCTTTCTTCTATTCCCGAAGATACGGATATTAGTTTCAGATCAAGCGCGAGCGGATTTTAGAAGATTGATTTTTTATATGTGATATTTGATCAGTTTTTAATTAATAACTACTCTAATTTTAAAAATATTAAAATTCTGAGGCTCAGGTGCACCAGGAGAGCGTTTGGACTACCTAAATCTAAATTTCAGGCTTCTAGGTGGGCTACATTTTTTCTAGCCATCGCCAACACAGACACACACACAGAGCGAAACTTTATTTTATTAGTATAGATAATTTCAAATGTTTATATATTTTCTCCTTATTAGAAAAAATAACAAAATAGTGTTTACTGACTAAAAATAAGGTCATGAGTGGTAATAATTCAATAAAGCCTGTTGTTAAATATCCAGCTACGGATTCGAGAATTCTATGATTTATTCTATAAAACTATTACCTAGACAGTTAGGATAGTTTCTCCAACCTTTCGTATACAATGTGTTTCATTACGCTTCAGGAAGAAAAGGATAAATTAAATTTTACTGTCTATAAGGGATAAAATGTGGTATATTGATCATATTCTGTACTTTATGCAAGCTTTTCTTATTTCTTAAGCATTGTTCTGTCTTCTAAGGGTAGATGGAAAATATTTTATGAAATTTCCAAATGTATTTATAGTTATGCAATCGGAAAGACAGCGTTCAATATGGTAATAAAAATAACAAATTAAAAAATCAATAAATATGAAACTGTGAAATTAAAATTTATGACTGTCTAATAGAATTAAAAAATCTAATGAATGAGTATATTTAATATTAACATTTACAAGTGAAAGAGAGAATGAATTTCATATTGTTACTAAGCATTAAAATTTGAATGATATTGTTTATTGTAAAAATGCTGAACAATTTGTATAAGTTGATTTCTGTAACAAACTTTATTTAAATATATATATTATTTAAAAATAAATGTTCGCTTAAATAAAAAAACTGAAATATATACTCTGATATTATTGATAATAACAAAGACATTGGGCTTCTTAAAGTTCAGTACATTATTAAAAAATAACAAATTAAAAATTCGATAAGTATACAACTGCGAAATTAAAAGTTATGACGGTCTAATAGAATTAAAAAATATAATGAAATACATAAATAAATAAATAAGTAAATAAAAAACCTTTTATCATATTTTTTTTAAGTGTTTTCAAAATATACGTATGACATACTTTTGTTTACATTTCTGAAAACAAATATAAGAAATTATGTATTGAAATTCGACTGATTAAAGAAAATTAAGTTTAATAGAGGATTATTGCAAAATAACTACTCCTATTAACCGCGGTTTCGAAATAATATATTTTTATAAAACTTTATGTATATGTTTCAAATAAACAAAAATGCGGGGTTGCTTAGAATTAAGAAAACCTTTAGGTTTAACTTCTAAATTGAAATTAGAGTTTACTAGTCGGATTAACATGGCCGCAGTTAGAAACTCCTGATGCATTTAACATTTAGATCATACCGGCCATGATATCAGCGTGACGAGAATGTCATCGTAATTTGAAAATACTGTCACACAAGAACAACTCTTTCTGTTCACATTGTTATCATGTTATGTTGAAAATAACGGTGTACAAATCACTTGAAATCTGATATGTTCCGTTTCGTGTACATATGTTCCGAGACTGAAAATTCGCTCACTGTGAATTTAAAGGGGATTTACAGTGAAATCACGAAGGACGGTCACATGATAGTTAAAAAAATGGAGAACTAGAGATCTTACATTTTTGTCATTGATGTGACTGTCGCCACTTGTGAAGATTGTGACAACAGAGCGATACCTCTTTATCTATCGCTTACTTTTATTGACTTTTTTAGAGAATTTTTTGTTTTTGTTTTAGCTATCTTTATGATTTGCTTTACATTATACTTATAAGGCTCATCACAGGATTAATAGTTATCATTTGTGATAAATCTTATAAGAAACAAGTTTAAGAAATGAAAATCATAAAATAAAAAGAAAATTAATGGTTGTGTAAGCAAATTATAACACTTTCAATTTTAAATTCAGTTAATTATTGATATTAAAATAATTAAAATTTCAAAATTGAGAATGTATTACAACGTAATAAAACTTTTAATTTTGCAAAAAATAGTTTTAAAATGTTTCAAACTGAATTAATTTATACTAGTATTTAAATTTAAAATGTACCTTAAAATACAAAGCAAAAAACGCAGCACTTAATAATTTAGAATGACACTCCTCCCGATAAATCATACAAGATCGCATTTTGATAATTGAATGTCTGCATTAAAAGACTACGTTGATTTGAAATAGAATTATTTCAGATATCTATTCACCAAGAAATGACAATAAATATGTCAAATGTCTCCACTTCTTTATCTTAGATGTCACACTGTGTTGCCTTTCGATATTTTTATTTCTATGTAATTTAACAATGAAGTTTTAGAAGAGTCTTCTTTTAGATTCAATGATAAATTAAAGATGTTTCTACAAATTTCGAAAAGCGTTTCAAATTATTATATTTCTTAAAGGTTGTTACTCTTATAAAAGCTTCAAAAGAACGTATATCAGAGTTTTTAAAACCTATTTAAAAGAATACTGCGATTTATTTAAATTTATATTAATAATAAATAACAAAGTAATATGTTACTAGTAATATTATAAAAATGTAACAGTTGTTTTTTGTAGAAGGTGATTTCTGGAACAACCGAGCCGATTTCAGAAGTGATGGTGGCAAATTGATGTTGACAACATGTTATAGATGAATTACTTTATTTTCTGACATATTATTTCCTATTTTGTAAAAAAATGTTTATACAATAAAATGCATGAACATAAAATTGACAAGTATTCATAAAGATTCTATTATGCATACAAATATGTGTTTTGTGCATATACATTATTCAGAATACAGTTATGCATATATGCAATGTATCTTCAGAATAATCACTGTCTGTATGGGTATATATAGATACTTTGTATAAAATGTCTCTTCCCAACAGATTTCAGATTTTAAACAGCAACAGATAGTGAGAGATTACACACGTTTTTGTCTTGTCGTCATTACAGTTTTATATATCATTCACCAATAGCTACAGTAATTTCATGACCGAGTACATTGAATTTCTTACAAGCAGTATCCGCTTCAAAGTACATTTTGACATTCCCATTTAATTTCAATATTTAATTTCACTATTTACTCTCAATATTTAATTTCAATAATTAATTTCAATATTTAATTTCAACATTTAATTTCAATATTTAGTTACATTTATGAAATGTGATAGATGCAGATTATTCTATTTTTAACTCAATTTTCGAATGACTATATGTGAGTGTAAATTCATTGAAATTACTTTTGAATAACGGGCCGTCTAAAACAATAAAACATATATAAATCAAAAATCATTATTATGCAGCCGGAATTTAATTATTTGAAAATTAGTGTTCAATGACACAAGTGTGTGCATTTTAAGTTAATTAGTCATAGGGTAATAACAATCGTAACATATCATAATACTTATAAATAAATAAAGAAAATACTGTATAAATTCTTAATAAAGATATATTTTTCTGTGCATGACTGCATCTTTAATGTAAATGATTAATATATGTACCGGGTGATCCAAAAGTCAGGACGAACTTTAAAAATGAATAATTCGAAAACGAATCAAGATACAAAGATACGGTTTACACCAAACGGATAGAAAAGAAAACGGGTTTTGTGTGGCAACGAAATAAAAATAGTTCTGTTGGCATCCAACAGATGGCGCTGTCGGATTTCTGATGAAGGATTATGCAAAGCAACAAACGATATGAAAAGGAGTAACTGCAGCATGTAATGGTAGTCGGAGCTTGTATGCATCGAAATGCTGTCCATAGTTGAGAAAGCCCTCTTAGTTAAACTGTATTATAAGAATTCCGAGAGTGCCATTGCGGCATTGCGAGCATATCGCTACATGAAGGGTATGCGAGATAGCAAAGGACCAATAACGTCATCTGCATTGAACAAAATGATGAAGAAATTTGAAGCTACAGGTTCTTTGGCGTCACGTCAAAGAAGTGGACGTCCCTCAACAGCCGCTGCTGTTGCCACGACTGTGGAGCAGACGGTGCAATCCATGTCGGCGGTTGCTGAACATGGGGAGTGCAGTGCTCGAGAAGTTTCGAGGCAGACAGGAGTGTCGTACGGAAGTGTCTGGAGAGCACTGTGAATAACTTTGCAACCCTACAAGGTGCAACATAACCAAGAACTGAAACCTCCTGACTTCGACTCTCGCCAAGATATTGCGAATTTGGTATTCAATAAGATGGAAGAGCAGCACGACTGCCTTCATACTGTGCTTTTGGACAGATGAAGTTCATTTCACACTCTCTGGCATTATTAACACCCACAATTGTCGAGTGTGGACCACAGAAAATCCACATGCATTTGTTGAGGTACCCTTGCAACAGCCTAAAGTGACAGTCTGGTGTGACTTCACTGCTGATTTCCTAATTGGTCCTTTTTTTTCGAGGAAGTCACACAGACGGGTTTCAAAACAGTTTCTGTCACTGGTCAGCGATATGTAGCAACGTTACAGAACAACATTATTCCTGAACTGTAAGCGCGACAAGCACTTCAAACAGTCATTTATATGCAAGACGGAGAACTCCCTCATATTCCTCTGCCTGTGCAATGCCTGCTACGCTCAACATTATGGGAGGATCGCATTATCAGTCACTACTTTATTCACGCATGGCCTCCAAGATCTCCCGATCTGACACCCTGTGACTTTTGGCTATGGGGATTCTTGAAGTCAAAAGTGCACCGCGACCAACCGGCATCACTAGCAGCACTGAAAGATTCCATCCGCCAAAATGTGTCTGCCACTATGCAGTAAATGCTACTAAATGCTGTGAACGGTGGGGTGCCTCGTCTCACAGCTGTACTCCTGAATGATGGATAGCACATTGAACATTTACTGTAGTACTAATTAACTGTAATTAAGCTGACTTGTAAGTTGTCATCATTTTTTTCATTTGTAAATCATCTTTTGGTGCAATAAAACACTATAGAGCCATCTGTTGGTCGCCAACAGAACTATATTTTTTTTCATTGCCACACAAAACACGGTTTCTGTTCCATTCGTTTGGTGCAAACCGTATCATTGTATCTTGATTCGCTTTCGAATTATTCATTTTTAAAGTTCGTCCTGACTTTTGGATCACCCGGTATATTACAATTAAAAAAAACAACAAATTTAAACATCAGACAAATGAAATATTTAGAAGATATATTACCTTGTTAACGTATATTTTTCCAAAATAAATACTACATTTCATTGTTTTTATTAGGAGAGGGGGCCATTATAGAAAAATCCACATTACACAATTTGTTAAAAATTTAGTTTCATAACAAAATTAATATTAAATATATTAGTATATTATTAGTATTATATTATATCTATTATATTACACACACACACACACACACACACATATATATATATATATATATATATATATATATATAATCAACAGAAACGAAGACAACATTTATGTATTATTCTACTTTCGGAAAAAGTATTTTACTATTTTATGTTTTTTTATAAATTTTGCAGACACGATACATTTGATATGGTACATAGAAAAACTATAAAAATAGCGTAAGAATAATAAAAAAAAATACTCGTCCATAAAAAATTCAACTGGTGAAAAAAAATCTTATGTATCTTATAAAAGCTGTCACGAACGTCTAGCTGAAAAAGCAATCAGTGGATACATTCATTTTTGAATTTATATATTGTTTGTAAAATATTTTATTTATTTCACATTTTGCTGTTTGTACTTTTGCATTCTGTATTGCATAATATTAATATATATATATATGTCTACAATTATAGTGATTCGCAATCACAGAACAAAAAGTATTGAAGTGTGGATGCGATGATATAGTATTTTTTAATTCTAATATTTTTAATAGGAAAATATATAAATTCTAGAAATGAAAAATATTAAAGTTTTTAAAGTTTTTAAACCCACCAGGACACAGTGGACCGCTATTAGGTATTATCTCAAATACAATGTATTAGGTATAAAACAGTATATTTGATCATATTTTTTAAAAATACAATATAATTAGTAATCTGTATACTTTTTTTATCCAATCAACGTTCATATACGCAAACATATGTGCAGTATCTTGTTATATGTATATTAAAAAAATAATTTTAACAACGAAATCGTGTATCTACTCACATTTATATCACTGCTTCTAATGGATGTAGGAATGTATATTGATAATATATTCCATATAATTCGACAACTCCTTACAATTTGAAATATTTTAAAACTGTATTATATAATAAGAACTGTTATTTTAATATCAATTGTTGTGTTTAGATAATAAATTATATGGAAATAAACCATTTTTAGAATATTTTAGGAATTGCTGTACTTAAAACCAGTTTTTATTTTTCTGTCAAAAATTGTTTAAGCATTTTATTACAAAAATATCGATATTGAATTTAGTTTTCTGTGAACGCAGGTGGGTTGGTTGGTTGATTTATGACGGCTGAGAGATATAGGCCCTAGGGGGTAGTGCTTTCCGTGGGGTCTTTCTAAGGGATCCTAACCCATATTTACGGCAAGGTTTGAAGAAAACCACGGAAAACTCAGAACGGTTAGATCGACGGGCGCGACAGGGGCTTGAACCCAGCATCCCCCATCTAACAGCTTTGAGAGCAGAACCTCTCAGCAACTGATGGGAAGAAACACACGTAGGGTTCAGTTTCACCAGTAGAAGACTGTACTTTGTTTTTAAACATATACAAAAAAAAAAAAAAAAAAAAAAAAAAAACACGTATTAAATAAAGAAAAATTATAAAGTACAATTAAAAGTAATGTAACAGGACCATTGTTTTAAGCCCACTTTTTTCAAAACTGAAAGCCAAAACATGGTATATTGCAATAAATATATAAACTATACTTACTTATACAACGGTGCATAATACAAGATTCGGTTATTAAATTCTTTCTCTATTAAATAAGCAATTTATTCGTGTTAAAAATGGCTATCGAAAATGAAAATGAACTTGTATTATTCAAAGTTCAAAGACAATTGTTTAATTAATAAGTCGTGAATAATTAAATACCGTGTGTATTTAAAGTTTCTAGCTTTGCAATTGTATTTATTACTTGAATAACAAATATCCAACAGTTTAATATTAAAACAACTAACCAAAAAAATAGCAACAACTTTTTTAAAATATACACTATATGATAATGTTATGTTGAATTCAAACCAAATGAATTGTTTCACTTATAAATCACGAATTTACAATGATAGCATTCCCTCTTTTTATTTAATGTTAAATATCATGATATGCTGATTTAATTACAGTCACCTCTCACTTATACGCGTTTGAAGGGATTGATTTAAAATCGCGCATAACTGAGAGCCGCGCAAAACTGAGAGGATGTTGTATGTAGTAATTCTTTATAAACATTATACACATTATTCGAAAGAAAAACATATTGAAATATAAGAATTAGGATCAATTACATTTTATAAAATAAAAGGGGTGTAATATTAGTATAGTGTACTAAAAAAAATCCTTAAACTTCCACTATAAAATTTAGTTTAAAAAATATACAATAAAGTAAAATTTCATTTGACATAGAAGATGATATACTTACATTTAAAAAAATGCCAATTTGTCCTATTTTAAGAAGTCATCAATGGTAGTTTGTGTTTGCTTAGGCCGCGTTTGTACAACGACCTTTTCTAATGCATTAAAGTGCGTCATTGTATTTGATGCTACATCAGCATTTTGTAGGTAACATCTCACAGTGTCCAGGGCTCCTAAAGCAGTAGCATAAGATGGGACAATTACAGTATCAGTTTCATCATTATCATCATCTTCTCATTTTTCAGCTATCACATCATCAAAAACAGTTTCAATATCTCTTATTGCGGTTGATGTTAGGTTTTCATCAACATTAACGAAATTTTGAAAAGAAAGAGAATCTTGACTTTTTCTATTCCATTCTTCTTCGTCTATGCTAAAATCATTACTGTTGTTTTCATTTTCATGCAATGGAATAACTTCAGCATCATTTGAATGAAAAATACCACTTTGTTATGGCTGTTACGTTATTCCAAGTGGAAACCAACATAGGCATGGCTTCCAGAATTCAATTTTTTTTTAATCCCTTTATCTGCTCTAGTGATATAAACATTTTTCGCACCAAATTTTTCCTATACTGAGCTTTAACGGACCTTATTATTAGATCTAAGGGCTGGAGTCTGCTAGTACAGTTAGCAGTGTAAAATATAAGTCGTGTATGTGTCAGCAATGGGAGATCTGAAGGATGGGTCGGACACTGGTCCATAAATAGCAGAACTTTTCTATTTTTTTAGCCATCTTCATATCGAATTCCTTAAAAAAGTCCAAAAAAATTTTCGATGCCATCTAGGCTTTGGTGCTACTTGCATAAGAACACGGCAATTCCTTGATATTTTTTAAACACTGTGGATTCATGGATTTACCAATCACTATTGGCAGTAACTGTTCTGATCCGTCCCATTTCAGCATAAAAGCACAGCCAGTCTTTCTTTGCTATGTTTGCCACCATGGCATGTTTCTCTCTTAAAATCCATCGTTTTGTTTGGTAAAAGACTATAAAATAAACATGTTTCGTCACAGTTAAAAATCTTCTTAAGTTCAAAGTTTTTAATAAAATTTTGAAGGTCTGCGATCCATTCATTAGCAGTTGAATCTGAAACGGCTGCGCTTTCACCACTCAGACAATGCTTTGTTAAACCGTGTCTTTCTATCCATCCCGAAGAAGCTGAAAAATTTTCGATTCCCATTTTGAATAACAAAGTGACCTTTTCTTTAAATAACTTACCGCTAATGCATAAATTAGAAGCTCTCATTTCTCTGAACGACTGAATTAAAGTGATTTCTAAAATCTCAAATTTTCCATTCTGAATTCTTGATCGTTTCTTCGCTTGTGTAGAATATTCACTATTCATTTTTTTGATCGAGACCTTGTTCTTTAAAATCTCTCTGAGTGTTGATTCTGGCAATCGAATTTTCGATCTAAACTAATTTTTGACAGTCTAGGATCATTTTCTGCTGCTTTTATTACTTCCATTTGGAACGAAATTGTTAACTTTCTTTCTTTTGCTCATTTTTATTGGAAAAAAAAAGAAGAATCTGGATGCTACCGTAAAAGCAAGGACGAAATGTAACACGCACACTGACTTGATAAAATTAAAACAGAAAGAAAAGAAGGAACCATTAGAACTGAGTGGGTGGGATTGGGGGGAGTGTAAATTCGAACTGGAACATCCTCTACACCCTCTCCACCCCGCCTTTCGGAACAGTCTTTTGACCTTGACAGGTGCAGAAAATTATTTATCAATTATAAAAAACAAAATTTAAAAAAATGCGTTGTTATTTCCGCGTATAACTGAGAGAGACAATTCAAAGTGGCGCCTATAAGTGAGAGATCTGTAGCATTATTTTCCTCTTCCTCGTGTCGGGACCTTACGAAATTCGCGTATAACTGAGAGGCACATAAGTGAAAGATGACTGCACATCGGTTTCCATCAATTTTATTTGAAGATAATATGAGACGAATTTATAGATATAATTAACATTCCTATGTTTCATTAGGACGTTCTGAACAATTTCATCTTGTATTTTAAAAGTAATGATATTTTGAAAGTTGATTACACAGTTGATCGCTCCACTATAAAAAGCTTGCGTTTTCTTGAAAACAGCTTACGAAAATTTACTTTATCCAATATATTTACTGTTACATCATAGAATTTATTATCTACAAAACAAGTGGAATATTAGTATAGATTGTCTCGTAACGTATAAAAACAAAAGTACCAAGGATATACTGTTGATTTGTAAAAGAATAGAATAAAATGTTAATACACAATGCACAATTATATATATCTATATATATATATATATATATATATATATAACATTTTATTCTGAACTTTCTGTGTATGTTCATTACTCTCCGTATAAATATTTATATACAATGAAGTTACTTTAATGCACAGCCATTACCGATAATGTATAAATATTACCTTTTAAATTTTCATATAAAGATCATTCTCCCGTAAAGGTACATTTTTTGGTACCGAAGGAATAAAAATTAGGATATGCAGCAAATTTACTTATAATTTCATTCATGTGTATATTTAAGTTTTAAGTAAGCTATTAAATACATTTCTGACTAAATTATTTTAATAGTTATCTTTAATCTTTTAATGAATATGAATTGAAAGTCTCCTCAGTGGACATCCCTACATTTGATACCAACCATTCATTTCGCTGACATTTAAACAATTTAAATTAAAACAATCAATAATAATTAATTAAATTTTTTTAGTTATGTTGTAACTGAATATATATATTTAAAAAAGTGTTTTATTTTTGCTATGGAATTATTTTTTATAAACTTTGTCCCTAACCATAATAGTTTCCCTTTTTGGACAATGAAAATTTTTAAAAAGTAAATAGATAAGAATAATGCCAAATTACCATTAGGCAGTTTCTGAGAAAGAAATCCTTTTGGTTTTTAGATGAAATTATTTGTTCTGTTGTCAAGTTATTAGTTCTGTTTAATGTTTGGCAAAGTTCTAAGCGTATACTACGTGGCCATCAATAAAATAAGAACAAGCTAATTTAAAATTATAATACAAATTTTATACATGTATAACATTGCATTTAATAAAAATAAATTAACCAATTTAGAATACTGAAAACCAACGTAGTTAAAAATTTTGTCTCCTCCGCGGGCTTGGCACATGTAATTTTACTGATATTGTCTAGTTTATCGGTCATTCATCAAACATTGTGTGCAGTATAAGGAGTAATAAGATATAAAGATAAGTTTCAAAAGCAATGAAATCCTGATGCACATTATTTTTGAGAAAATTACATTCTATAAATTAAAAAGCTTAAAACATTCATTTTAGGCAATTTTACCTTTTCTGTGAGAATAAGCCTTGAAAGTTTAATTATAAAAATAAATATTCACGAACAATGCCCAATAATGATTCAATTATGTCCATTTATTTCTGTTAAATGCAATGTTAAAACTCTCTAAAATTTTTGTAGCGTAAGTGTTCCTTCCCATCGCCTTCGTGGCCATATAAAATTTTTAAAAATCAAAAATTTGCGAAAAATAAAACAAAAACATTGATCATTAATTTAAGGTTATTTATTATTCATAAATGAAAACATCCATGCAATTTTAAAGATGTTTCACATACGTTTATAAAATAACTTTTTATTTTTTAAATTATTATTATTTTTTAATTCTTATTTATATTTTTGTGCTGTTTTATACCTTTTGGTGAAAATGACCCATTAGCGATATAAATATATCTAGAGATTTTAATTTTAAGGTATTTTTACTGTTCAAATTTCTATTGCATATTATGTGCAAAAAAATACATTACTACTGCTTACTATCTTTTTTTTTTTTAATATAAGAGCTCTGTCAAGTTTAGGTTTATTTATATTATAGTAAATTTCGAATTGAAATATGAAGCAGTCCTATTTCGATGATGATATTTGCGTGTTGTATAATAATATAATCGGAATGTTCCCTTTAATACTCAGTACCACATATGCGGATTTTCACAAAACAGTGTTAAAGCTATGAAAGTGTGCTTAATTGTTTCATTGATATTTCTCCAGTTTTTATTAGAAAATATACTTTCATTGACATTCACATGATAACATTTTTAAAATCAGTATATATACAAACAATATCCTTAAATATAATATTTCCAAAAAAAAAAAAAAAACCAAAAAATACTTAGTTTTCGTACAAATATAACATACAGTAGAACTCCAATTATCCGAACTCCGAATATCCGAATCGCTGATTAACCGAATCGCTTTCAGAATTTCAGACAAAAAAAAATAAGACGGAAACGTACTGCGATTCGCAAAATAATGATTCTGTCTACGTGCGCTATATTGTCCTTCCCTCCGCGAATCTAGTGTAGGCGCAGCGCGAACATTATTGGGATGATGAGTCACCGTCTCATAGTGCAGTTCAATTATTGGCTGTCGTCCATCGCCAGGTGGCCGGTTCGGCATACCTTGGTTTCAAATTCTAAATGACCATGAACTTATTGAAAGTGTGAGAGAATAAAGTATCGTGGAAGATGACCTTAATGTCGAAGTTGAAGCAGACACGGGACCATCAGCTAGTAAAGCATATGCCGGCCTTGAAACTGCGGTGAAGTGGATGGAGCGTCAGCCTGAGTGTGACTACATGCAATCTCTCACTGTCAAGCGGATGCGCAACTAGGCTGCTCGAAAACGGATGAAGACTACAGATGAATACGTACATACTGTACAGCACTGTAAGTACGCTTAACATGTGAAAGTGTTGCCTTTTAATTTAATTAATTAAAAGATCTTTTTATTAAAAAATATTTTTTTCTCCCAGTTTAAACATACATACATTCATTAATTAAAATAGACCCTTTTTCGGAAAAAATCCAATTATCCGAATTTTTGATTATCCGAATGGGGTCCGGCACAAATTGATTCGGATGATTGGAGTTCTACTGTATTTATGCAATTTTAATTGATACTTATTAATTTCTCTAGTAAGATTTAACAATATCACATTATCAGTAAAAATGAAGTAAGTAATTTTTTATATATGATTTATCAAAATTGTTTAAAACATTTAGCTATAATAATGTAATTTTTAAATTAATAATAACAAATAAATTACAGCTTTAGTGTTATCCTAATTTGAAACAAAATTGGTGGAAACACTTATACAGCTTGAAATCACAATGAAAGTATAGACTGCTTTCGCTTTGTTTTAATGTCACGATCTGCTGCTTTAATGATTTCAATTTCCGTCGATTTCATTTCGAGTGAGTTTGACAAAGAATTTTCAGACCATTTTTTAATTTCAATTATTGTTTTGCGATGTTTTGACAGCTTTAAGGCTGTGTATGGGAAGCATTAACATTTTCAAACGTGATTACTCAGTCGTAATATCCAGAAGTAAGAATATTTGAATTTTTGAAATGAGTTTTATAAAATTTATTTTATCTAATTTATTTAATGGTACACTATAGAAAGAAATATACACAATACATCAAATTAATATATATTTGTTGTAAAAAAAATAAGGAATAATGAGATACGGGAACAAAATACTTTGTCACAATATTTGGTACAGAATTATATTTTATGTATTTTTTATTGCCTTTTTTTATTTCTTTTCTATACATTTTACTTTATTTTTTTTTATTCTACGTAGAAATGTATTTGCGCTGATGTTACGTTAAGAACATATCTGTATTATTTATAATATAGGTTAATGATACTTTTTTCGTGTTGAAGGGCGGTGGGAGATTATATATCCCCATATTTAATCCCCAAATCCTCTGATGGGACTAGAATTTTGGAATAATATTTTGCTTTGTAATGCATGTTGAGAAAAGCTGTTACATATTTTTATTTTTTTTCGTAAATTTTAATGTCATTCAACCATATGAGCAACAGAAGTATTTTGTCCCTAAAGAGATTGAATTGCTTATTACGAGATATACTTAAAGATCCGTACACAATTTCATTTAAAGAGTTCTGTATAATTTATAAAGTTTATTGTATTCCTAAAGCAAATTCATATAACTTGAAATGCTGCAGTTTACGGTTTTATTTCGTATAATCAAGAAACCTGGTAAAGATAGGTATATTTGTTTTACTTCTTAAAATTTGGTTGAACATAATGTCGGAATTTAAAACATATTAATTATATTTTCAAAATTCTGCAATTAAAATATAATGATAGTATGTTGGCGTATTAATAAAGGTGAAAATGCTTTTAAGGTTATTAATGACATCAAGTTTTTATATTTTCAATCTTAAATATTGTTATGTATAGTCCCAATGTCCCAAATTCGTGAAACTCTTTATTACATTATTCGTATTAAGAGTTATTTTACTAATTCTATATCTTTGTGATCCCAAAATCTCTGTGGCGGTAGAAATTCCTGTGCTACATGACATCCGATCTCTGTTCGACTCCATAGTTAGGCAGATAAATGCTATTATTGCGGTCAGGGGTGGATAATCTGCGTAGTGTTTTCTTAAGATCTATACCTCCAAATTTACTGAAAATGTATCTTCAGTATTAGTCTCTTGTCCTTCCCATTGTAATGTATTTGTCCAATAAATATCATTCTGTTATTTGCATTCCTTCCTGGTGTTGAAATTTTTATGGCCAACAGTG
Organism: Maratus michaelseni; assembly: GCA_963931845.1. Classification (NCBI taxonomy): domain Eukaryota; kingdom Metazoa; phylum Arthropoda; class Arachnida; order Araneae; family Salticidae; genus Maratus; species Maratus michaelseni. Next base: position 297,690,311 of record OZ007591.1, on the reverse strand, counting down.
TATAATAAATTAAATTTTTGTATATTAAAAAAAAAAATCGTATTATGTTATTTTAACGTGGTTTCACACACTTTATATGTTTGCTGAACGTCCACCCTAAGCTGACTTTGTTCCACACAAGGATAAAGACAAAACGTGCAGTAAATAAAATTTGTTTCAATAAAACTAATTAATAATACCGAATTCTGACATCTTAGAGCATTAACTTAAACATACATTATTTAATTCAGCATTTTAACATTTAAGTTTGGTATCACTTCCATTGTTGTTTTGTTTACTTTTTTGCGCGTTATTTTATTGGTGCAACCGTTTGACTCGAAAAGTTATACATACAAAGTTATGATTCTGTAAAAAAAAGTAAATATATATATATATTTTAATTTCTTAATATTTTTTTCCTAAACAAATCAATGAGATTTATATATATATTAGTTTGATATATGATATTTTACATCGATTTTATTCAAAACCGATATTTTGAATGTTAATTTCGGGTGAGATTGTCTCAGAACAAAGTCACCACAAAATTAGTTTATGTATTATATTTAAACTTTCTTAAAATTTAATCACAAAAGCAAACATTTACTGCAAAAATAAACATTGTACTATCATATATTTGTTATTTTTATACAGGTGCTGGTGTAATAATGACTCGTACAGTATACATGTGGGTAGTATTATAACACTTATGATGATTAAAAAAGGTGCAGAAATTGGTAGATGCTGTTCTACATCAAGTATTAAGCCAAAGAAAACTGCTGAAAAGTAAAATAAGCTAAAACTTTTTTAAAAAAAATAACACTCCAAGAACTATTTCTTCTAAAAAGAATGTTTTTGCAGTACCTGAAATACGATAATATTTTTAAAAATTTGTCTCTTGAAAAGCATTAATCCTACCATGTCTTAATTGTTAATTGTTTTTACATGTTTTGCCTAAAGATCATTTTAAAATAAAATTTCGTTTTTCTGTTCATTTTCATACAAAGAATGTGTTTTTTAATGCCTAAATGACGTTTTTTTATGTTTTATTTCTCTGTCATAATAGTGGAGTTGCATTACATTTCAAGGTTTATAAGGCTTCTTCAATATTTTTTTACGTTACGAGACAAAATCACCCTAAGCCATGGTGACTTTGTCCCACTTAAAAAAAAATAATAATAACTATGCTTTAAAAATACTAAATGTTAATTTTAAAATTTCAATTAATATCTTTGATATAGTACAAAAAATAATTAGAAATTGTTTAAATGAAAATTTGAATAAGTTTTGGATCTTTAACGACAAAAAGAGGCGTATAAGACGAAGTCACCGCGGTTGACAGTAATCATGTATGATTTACCTCATACAGTACATTTAAAATCTTTTTTTTTATCAATTTGCAAATTTACCTTCTTTAGTAAGAAATTATTGTATGGACATTACATAAAGTGAAATATTTTGTTTATACTTATTTGTAAATAATATTTTCAGTTCAAATTTTACAATTTATATAAGAAAAAAAATGCATATTGTGACATTGTTCCGGAACTCTACGATTCAGCAGTACAATGCACGACTGCATATTGCTCGTACTATACCAATCTTCATTGATAGAGAACATGTTCGACTGTTGCCCTGGCCGACACATTCTCCTGATTTCTCACCAATTGAAAATGTCCTGTCAATTTCTTCTGAGCGACTGGCCCGCTACCACTCGCCCGTCATTACGGTTCATGAACTGTGACATAGTGTTAAAGATGGATGGACTGATGCATCCGTACATGGCATCCAATCTCTCTTGGACTCCATGGATAGGCAGATAAATGCTTTTATTGCGGCCAGGGGTGGCTGCTCTGGGTAGTGTTTTCTCAGGATCTATAATTCCAAATTTTCTGAAAATGTAATCACTTGTCCTTCAAATTATAATGTTTTTGTCCAATAAATATCATTCTGTTATTTGCATTCCTTCCTGGTGATGTAATTTTAATGGCCAGTAGTGTAAGTGTAATTAACTCACCCCAAGTCAAAATGCATGCTGGTATTTTTTTGCTAGTTACAGCATTTAATGCTGTATCCCAGCATTAAATTAGCATAAACTACCATAAACATTTGCTGGTTTGATCAGAATTACCAGCAAGTCATGGTGTGTATTGACCCACTTAATGATAGCTAGAATTATAAAGCATATAATAGCAATAACTAGCCTATTTTTGTTGCTGGTACTAGCATAAAAATTTGCTGGTTTCACCAGAATTACCTAGCAAGTCATGGTGTGTATTGACCGACTTGATGCCGGCTAGCCTTAGAAGCACATAATAGATGAAAATGTAGCATACAAAGTAATACAGAGCAATAACTAGCCATTTTTTTGCTGCTACTAGCATGAATTTCGACTTGGGGGAGGGCAAAGTTTACATAATTATTTAACTTATTTACAGATAATACAATATACACATGAGTAAATAAACATATCTTTGTGCGCCATCATTATTTCTTCTCTCGTTCCATGATTGAACTCTACTAACTATTTTTACGATATAAAAATCTTTATAAATATAGAAAAAATAAAATTTTCTGGTGTTTTACAAAACAGAAAATAATGGAGATTTCAGTACAATAAAAATCTGAGATATCTGAGTTATCTGATATAATACAAATTGAATAGGATTACTGATGTATAATAACTATGCTTAGCCTTTTTTGTAATGATTTTAGTTCTAAATCATAATAATAATTTTTATATTTAATGTTTTTTCATAAAATTTATAATATTAATAAAATTAATATTTATCTGGATAAAAAGCGCATTTATCAAACTATTTTCTTATTGTGAGGATTTTAAAGAATTGAAGTTAAATTTCTTCAATTGACACTTTTCTGAAGTATAATAGAGCAATTTTTCATTACCCTTTTGTCAATCGCTATTTCGTGTTTTGATTTTAATTAAAAAATCTTCAAATATAATTGTAAGTAAATCTAATAAAAACAAATAGATAAGTTTTGAAGTTGTTATTCATCTACACTGGCATACTAATATTCAGATTAAGGATGTCAAGTGTTGTAAGACAGTTTTTAACACTTTCGGATGCAATATAGTTTTACCTTTGGGGAAATTGTTATTTTATATCTTAGAAAGCTAAAAATACCTATTCAAATGACAAAAGTTAAGGTTTAGCGAAATTTAATGGTTATGTCATTTCCTGAACTCTAATGAATAACGTTGTTATGCGTACTATCATGTTTGCAATAAGCAATGGAAAATATTTTTAAAAATGTACTATTGTAACACAATTAAATAGCATAGTATTTCATGTGTTACGTTCTAATTTTTTTGGACAAGTAGTTTGTTTATTGAACACTTGCTTTGAACAACTAAGTACTATTTTTAATTAAACAAATGTTTAAAAGAAAAGTCTCGGAAACGGTGTACGAATCCATGAGTGAACTTTTTTCTTGTTTTATTACTCAATGCTTTAACATAATTGAAACGGCTATCGTGAATCGCATACTATCATTACTACAAGCATATCATAATAAAAAAGTATATTGTGCAGACAAAATGTTAGTAACTTTAAAACACGTCATATAACTATGATCCGAGGTTCAATAAGGTTAAAGTTTTAGACCAGTCATATCTGAAATTTCCCTCCATAATGTTAATATTATGTGCTTGAAATACTTTCAAGTTACTGTTTAAAAAAATTAATATCTTAAACTTATTTTTGCTGTCTTTTTAAAAATCGCCTCTTTATTTTTTTAGTTGATAAACAATTCCTAAAGTAGATACTTAATTGTATTTGATTGGTTTGAAATATCTTTCACAGCTCGACAGATTCGCTAAGGTTTTAATACAAGACATAAAATTAAGCATATATTTTAGAAATATTTTGTCATTATAAATAAATAAATAAATAAATAAAAGAAATAAAAACATGAAACAACTTTTAAGATTTTACATATGTTAAATATTTTAGTTTTCTAATGAGAAACTTGAAAAATACTAATGCATTTTATGCCCATAGGTTTAACATTAAAGATGGGAATTTGATATCTAACTTTGCAACAGCCTTAAGAAACCAATATGGTGGCCAATATAATAAATATTATGGTAATGGCATAAAGAAAAAAATTTTCAAATTAATGGACAGATTGAAATACTAGGATTTATTATACCCCTTAGTTTATGCGTTGTCAATAATTTTTATTATTTTGGATTATTTTATTTTAAAATGCAGTTTTCCCTCCCACCTCCTTTCACTGTGTCGTTGGATTCTGGGTTATCATCTTACCAGGTATCACTTGCCAATGTTTAACCACACTAAAGTATGTTTTGATTTGGATTTTTTAATACAAAAATTTCTGTATTATTTGCAGAAACTTGTTTTTTTTTTTTTTTTTTTTTTTTTTTTTTTTTTTTTTTTTTTTAGGGAGGCGATTTAGTATAATATTCTAAAAAAAAGTACTGTATGAAATCTAATTTTTTTAAATAATGCCTATTTATTTGTTTAGTTTAGTTTTTATAATTCCTAAAGTATATACTTCATTTTATTTGACTTAATATATATTTAACATAATATATATATTATATACATTTTTATATTTGACATAAATGAATAAATACATAAATAAAAGATAAAAATATCAGACATATTTTAAGATTATCCATAAGTTAAATATTTTAGTTTTATAATGAGAACCTAGAAAAATACGAATACATTTTATGCCCATAAGTGTAGCATTAAAGATGGGAATTTGATATCTAACTTTGCAACAGCCTTAAGATACTGCAATGATTATCGTAATGGTAAAAAGAAAAATTGTTAAATTAATGGACAAAGTGAAATACTAGAATTTACTATACCCTTAGTTTATGCGTTGACAATAATTTTTAATATTTTGGATTATTTTATTTTAAAATGCAGTTTTCCCACCTTAACCTCTTTTACTGTGCCGTTGGATTCTGGGGTCCTCTTGCCAGTTATCACTTGCTAATGTTTAACCACACTAAAGTGTGATTTGATTTGGAGTTTTGGATACAAAAATTTCAGTATTCTTTGCAGAAACTTGTTTTTTAGGGAGGCGATTAAGTATAATATTCTACAAAAAAGGAGACGATTTCTGTATGAAATATATTTTTTTTAATTTAAGTTAAGCTTAACGATTAAGGTGTATGTTGGCATTTCAAAACTTATTGGGATTTCATGCGTTGTGCAAGCAATTTCGATTTATAGGAATAAATATTACAATATATACGATAGTTTGTAAATTTATATGTTATCTTACTAAAATGAATAGCAATTTAAAAAATCTATATCGACATACGTTGTTATAAAAAATAAATTTTACTAAATTTTGTGTAGCACATAAATATATATTTAAATTTCCTTAGAAGATACAAATGCATCAGTAGTCACAACAGGTTAATAAATAATAGGAATAATCAATTTTGTAAAATATATTTTAAAGAAAATATAACACAAAAATCTAAACATTTGCCAAGCTACTTCATATGTACTAATTCGTGCTATTCAGAAAAAAATGTATTTCTCAAAAACGATATCAACCAAATTGAATTTTAAACATTAACGAATCTCTAATGTAAACATATTATTTTAAATACATTAAACTTGATTTAGCTATAAATATACGCATATTCGATTGTTTTTTAATTTCTTTTCCATTATAAGTTTCCTACTCGTATTTTACGACATCATAAAGCTGTCCTAATTAATTAAAGGCATTTTTAACTCGTATCATGAAGGGCAGTTTATTTTATGTTAACAAATATTATTAATCTACCTGTTTAAAAGTGGTTTTGTGATTATGTCATGCATGGATAATAAAACCAATCTGTCACGAAAAAGTAAGTAGTAAATTATTCGTAAAACATAATGAATTAGTTTTATTACCGTACTTAACCTTTTTAATACTGAAGTCTAAATGCGAAATAGCATTCAAATTACGGCAAACGGCAAACCACTGAAATATGGCTGTGATATTTTCTCCCCTTTTTCTTCAGCCTGCCTATTTCTCAGCAGCACAATAAGAAAGCAGGTATCTTGAAAAGTGGACCGTATATCCATATGAATTCATAAATATCTTTTGTGATTTTCTTTTGATACTTAATAGATGATTTTTACGAATTTTATTAAGTTGCATGAGTTTATGAATTGATCCCATGCACGAAATAGTTTTATTACCCTACTTAACCTTTTTAATACTGAAGTCTAAATGCCAAATAGCATTCGAAATAAGGCAAACGTCCAACCTCTGAAAAATGTTCTGCGAGATTTTTCTTCTCCTTTCTTCAGCCTGCCTATTTATCAGCAATACAATAAGAAAGCAGCTATCTTTAAAAATGTATTTATATTAGCATGAATTCATAAATATATTTTGTAGTTTTCTTTTTATACTTAATAGATGATTTTTACCAATCTTATTAAGTAGCATGAGTTTATGAATTGACCACAGGAACGAAACAACAAATTATATATCGTTGCTTAAATTGCAACATGTGCAGGTAATATCTTATTCAGTTTTGAAATTCGAAAGTTTTACAAAAACCTTAATATACATTTCAACTTCCAAGAATGAATATTCTATTTCAAAGAGTCTAAAGTCAAATATATTTCGTAACGTGACAAAACATAATCAGTTCTTTTCGTATACTAAAGATCATTGTCGTGCAAACAATCCATTACGAAAATGTGTCGAAAAATTACGAAATATTTACTTGTATGATGAGTAAAATAGAAAAAAATATATTTGAACAGAAAATACATTTTTAAAAGTTTTTCAACCCAACCGTATAATTTTCGCTCTAAATTAAACCTCGGTATTACACCATATAAACAATAAAAAATGAGGCTTGCAAGAAAATATATATCAAGTAAAATTCCAATAACAAACACTTTTAAATCACGGACAACCGCATTTACTTATTTGTTTGCATTCTTCTACCTATGTATACTAGATGTATCCATGCAGCAGGCAAATTTCGAAATCTGATGTCTTCGTTTATTCAGATGTTTTACTGTAATTTTTATCAATTATGAAAGTTTTCGTGCGCAGGTTTTTTTTTATATCTATTTTTTTTTTTACTAAAATAGGTGTAAAAATAAAATGTAGGCTCTAAAACATTAAAACCATGCTAAGATGTTAAAATATTCCTTGGAGTTCCGAGTGCTTTCGACCAGAACCGGGCAATCACCAGAGGACAAAAATGAGAAAAAAATCATGATTTTTTTTCTCATTTTTGCCGTCTGATGATGGCCAGGTACTGGTCGAAAGCGCTCGGGACTCCAAAGAATGAATTATCATCTTAGCATGTTTTTAATGTTTTAGAACCTATATTTCATGATTACACATATTTTATTGAAAAAAATTGTGATTCATTTTTAAAGTTTTTAATTGGTATAATAAGGTGAATTTATGTACCAATATTGGAATTTTTCTATATATTTAATTTCTTATATCTTTCTTTTTTTTACAATACTGTCTTTATATATCTAAAAATGATTTATAAATTATTATTTTTATAAATATAATGAATAGATGTAAATATTATTAAAAGTAATGAAATACATTTAATATGAATACAATACATATAATGTAAAAAAAAAGACATTATTTATTATTTACATTTGTTATAACCTTCACATTAATGAAATACATATAATGTAGATGTTATAATAATTGTCAATAATAAATTATAAAATGCATATATTTTTACTTTATATGTTTATATATATAAAAAAAAAAAAAATCTTTTGCGTTGACAAAATTTATTTCCGTGAATTGGCATATGTTTATTACATTTGAAAATATTTCTCCAGAACCGCATAATAAAGTTTATATTGTTACATAAACAACAGCATAACAAATAGATAAACTTACTCAAATTATAAAATCGTTACTTTTATAAAAAAAAAAATGAGAACGAATTTCAGACTCCATTATGATCATAATATTACAAATATTCTCATTTCAAATACATAAAACTTTGTAACGTGACGAAGCATAATCAGCTCATTTTCTTCTTAAAGCATTATTGTCACGGAAACAACCCATTCAGAAAATATTGCACCTTAATATTACGAAACGAGATTGCGTAATATTAAAATTTATGATATGGGAAATAGAAGAAATTATTTAAATCTAGAAGTAGAATTCGAAATATTTTCGTTATCTTTTTTTTTAGCCGCAAATAGTGTAATTGTTATTATCAGTTAGACTTTCGTGTTAAACATCATGTAAACAAAATTAGCACTTGGAAGATATTTTATGTTTATCATTTTATATTTATTAAATAATTAATTTATTTCTTTAAACATATAACAAAGTAATTTATTATTTGTAACGTGCTGAACATAATCAGCTCATTTTGTTTCAAGAAGATGATTGTCACGCGAATAATCAACAGAGAAAAAGTTCTACCTGTACTATAATGTCATAGTACCAAATTTACGACAATTGAAATTAGGAATTTGAGAAATATTAAATTTTATGATAACGGAAATAACGAAAGAAAAAGTAATTCAAATGTAATTCAAAGTGCCTTTCTTTTTATTCTTAAAATTTAAATATTGTAATGTTGATTCTGTCTCAAACATTCGTTATATGAATATTCGTTAAGCCATGCAAATAATAAAAATAATTATTTGTAAGTGCATGTTTGTTGCCAGTACATATTTGAAATTTCTGTACATATAAAATAGTTTGCATCGTCTTTGTTATATATAAATGCTGAAAGTATTTTCGGGATACCAATACAATTAAACCTTATTTTAAACTTACATCAAGCTTATTAAATTTTTTTTGACTTTGATACATTATAATTTAACATCAAAACTTTTATACTGCTTACATATTAAATTGTATCATTGTTGTTTCTATCGGTGATTATGTTGATAATATTTTTCGTTTTTTAACACTTTCCAACCTAGTTTAAAAGTGTTTATGACTTCGGTTTGTCTGGCCGTCTGTCGTCTGGTCGTCTCTCCGTGCTCTAACTCCCGTAAATATGCTCGGATTGCCCTGCAATTTTTATATGTTATAATCGTTATCTATAGCATGTTCCCTATTTCAACGGAAGTGTGTAACACTTATAGTTTTTTTACAGGGACACTCAAAAGAATTCCGTTACATTGCGGTCTATGGGGAAAAATCATTTGCGGTTTATTTAAATAATGTTTCACTATTTTAAACGCATTGAAATTTATATATATCACTGAGGTGCATTAGAAGAAGCTTAATATGGAATAGGGTGTGCATAGCACTTATACTTACTTTACAGGGACAGTCAAAAGAATCCCGTTACATTACGTCTATGGAGAAAAATCGTCTGCGGTTTATTTAAATAATGTTTCCCTATTTTAAACGCATTGAAATTTATATAAGGTTCATTACAAGAGACTTACTACAGAATATTGTGTGTATAGCAGTCATCGTTCATTTACAGGGACACACAAAAGAATTCTCTACTGTATGTTAACAATAATTCCTGGAAGTGCGTTTTAAGTTACTGAACGCGATTTTAATTTTAAATCGCTTTTTGTATATTACGTGGTGTGTATAAATTCTGTAGATCCTATACAGGGAAGCACAAAAGTTCGGGAACACATTTCCGTATTTATTTAACTCCAGATGGAGAATTTTAAACTGTGCTACGTGTTTCCTAACTGAACTAAAATTTAGCATCCTATGTAGTATATATACAAATCTATAGATCCTATACAGGGCTGAATAAAAGTATTCGGATTATTTAGATGTTATCTTTTAGCTTATTAAAGAGTATGATTCGTAAAATTATTTTGTAAGCGTTGGAAAGTGTTACATAATCTATGATTGACGCATGATTTTTCATTCTTGTTTCTATTATTAAAAGGGGTTATAACCCGTGCTTCCCGAATTACAAAACATATGTTTTTTTTCTCTTTTTAAACCTTAATAGATTATTTTCATTTAATATAATTGTATTGCGTTCCAAAACAACCAAAGAACATTTTTATATGGACAATACCAATAATTTATTCAAATAAAGTGTATATATTTATTTAATGGGCTACTTCAACATTAGCTGCATGTCTGTAGTTAATAAAATCAAAGGATCAGGGTCCATAAGCTTTGTTTTTCGCACATGAAATAGACTAAAACTCGATTTAGTTATACTGACTTAATTATTTCACTTTTTAATATTAGAAGGTTTATCCTATACGATTTCAACAATAGTTTTTGCATTTTGTTCGTATTTATATGACTCACACAAGTTCAAAGTTTGTATTATTCTTAGTTTTTAATAAAAAATATGCAATATCTCCTAATTTTACCTCAATTATTTATATGAGCGCAATCGTGCAATACTTTCTTCTTTACATATATTATAAAATACCTCAAAATGTACAATATATGTAAAAATAAGTGTTGCAAAGCTGCGCTAATTGTAAAATATTAAAAAATATACTAAAAATTGTGGTAAAATTAGGAGAAATTGCATATTTGTCGTCAAAAACTACGAATATTACGAACTTTGAGCGTTATTAAAAAGTAAAATAATTAAGTCAGTAAAGCAAAATCGAATTTTAGTCTTATTTCATGCGCCAAAAACACGGCTTATGGACCCTGATCCTTTATCAAACAAAATTTTACTACTTACAGCAGCCTTTTAAAATCGGATTGTTTCAGTGGTTTGTGTATAGTTCGATAAAATGTCGGGTAGAAATAGGTTTCATTTGTATTATTTTTTTAATTACTAGCTGACACGCCCAGGGTTGCCCGTACTCGTTATACAACCGTAAATAAACCCCAAATTTGTATTATTTTATATAATTTACCCGATTTTGTATGAATTCATATCTTTAATGACAAAATCGCAAAATCGTAAAAAAACATTTACTTCTTTTTTTTTCATGTAGGGTCGATACATAGTTTAAAAAATAGCTTTTGTTGTCCAAACCCTTTGAAATTTACAATTGTCATAAATATAATGGTTTTACAGCCCGTGTAAGAATTAAGTGAGAAATATTGTTATCTGATTGTAAAATAAATTTGTTTTCTTTTCGCGTCGAGTCCGTTAAAATAAAAAAATGTCCTCTATAAAATTATGTGAAAATACATGCATTTTAAATAGTGAAAGCGTTACCCGAAGCCGAGCGTGATCGCGAAAAATATCCCGTTATTATGGGTTTTCGCTGAAAATATTTCAGATTTTATTATTTTTTTTTAAATACTTATCTCATCCGAACGTTTCGAATTTCTTGTAGGTGATCTAAATCTGGTCTACCGAGATGTTCTAAAAAGATTGTGTCAAATTACGAAAATTTTGTAATTTTTAGCGTAAGAAAAATAATCTTTTCGTGAGGCCGAAATGACCTGCATTTGCCGGTGTTTTTGAAAGGGTTAAAATCCTTATCTTAAAAAATAATTATGCCGTCTTTTAGAAGAAGGTTCCATCTTTAAGAGCATATGTTTAGTTTGTATGTATCTCTAAAATTGTACTATTGAGAGGCGTTGGCGTAAGGGAAGAAACATAAGCCCGGGAAAACGACCTTTTTTCAAAAATGTTTTTCAAAGGGTTAACATTTTTTTTTTCGAATTGATTACGACATTGGAGATGTAAGAGTTTTTAGTTGATAGAATTTAAAACAGAATGGCGAAATAATCGCATTCTTCTTGCAAATGGTTCTTTATTCTCGAACACTGCAGTAAAGCGTGTTCTGGGCATGCGCGAGTTTTGAAATCCGGCTGGCAAAAAAAAGCTGAGTTATTGATCAGATTTTAATTAATATTTTTGTTAATTTACAAGGTTTATTTTGCTGCTACCTATTTTATAAACGTATTTAAGTAGTTTTTGTATTGTTTTTAAAACAGGACTATCGTTTTATTAGATGTTATTAATTGTGAAATAAACATTTTCAGCTGCGTAATTGAATTTATACTTGTAAGAATAACAAAATAATATTAATTTTAATATTATCGTTAATACTGCTAATTTATTATGTTTGTCAGTAAAACATATTTGTTGAAAATAAGTATGTGTAGTGGAAACTGATAGCATCCGAAAAGCCTATATTCCAGATAAAAAAATGATTAATTCATTATAAAATAATATTCGGAAACGTTTTCGAAAATCATTGGCAGCAAAAGAAACTTTGTTTTTATAAATGCATTTTACATCGGTAAAATATAATGGTTTGTGATGTGTGTAATGATAAAAAAACACTTTTCGGAATCATGTGTAACTTGGAAGTGGTTATTGTATATTTTCGTTTGTATGTATATTATATTTTCCTAAATTTAGGTATATTTGTCTTTTTTTACAGTGTATTTTTTCACAACACATGAACACAATTTTTTCACCTTGAAATATTTTATCTGTAACATTTTAGTGAATTATGTTAACTATAAAACTAAGTAAAAAATATTATGCTAGTTTACTATATATATAAACAATGTCTGCATAAAATCGTGCATTTAATTTTTTTGACAATGAGATTGTTGACAACGAGATTATCTTAGATGTTACAGGTGAAAATCGATAAAATACACATTAGAAGCATGCTTAAATGATGCCGAAAAAACATGTTAAAACATATTTATTTACTTCAGAGATCTTTCGAACGCAAACGCGTTCATCATCAAGGGAAACTGCTAAATGAACTGATCATACAATTCCTTATATACAAAAAGATCATACAATTGTATGATAAGTTCAGTGATCAGTTCCCCTTGATGATGAACGCGTTTGCGTTCGAAATATCTCGGGAATAAATAAATATGATTTAACATATTTTTTCGGCATCTTTTAAGCATGTTTTGAATGTGTATTTAATCGATTTTAACTACAAGGTGAATTTTTCATTCCACTTTAAATTAATTTTTCGAATTTTTCTGTTACAGGTTAATTTGTTCAAACTTACTATTTCCAAATCTATTTAATAATTCCCTTAATTTAGATGTTAATAATTGTTTTTTCAACGATATGTTATTTTAAATGGACATACGTACCTCCACGAACGTACACTGAGATTTCTTTATAAAGCACACGTCACTTAAAAATAATAATAATAATAATAATAATAATAATAATTCGGAATTTCAGATATAGAGAGTAATCGTGCTGAAGACATAAAAAAGCAATAGAAATGATTACCTCTTCTTTAAAGAACAGTGCATTTTAGTCTTAACTTATAAGATTTTATTCTCACTAGATATTCTGAAAGCTTATTTCTCTGCTAAAGGAATAAATGTATATTTAAAAAAAATTCTATCATATTCTCACTTTTTAATTATTTCAGAATTAATCCAATGTGATTAGCAAAATAGACTTTTTCATATGTAAGACTATTTTATTTTTAAGAATATAGTATCCAAAAAAGATTGAAACTTTTTACCTCATATATGTACGAAGGGAATGCAAATTGCAAACGTGTTCAAAATAAGGTAGAGATTATGGTTATGCTGATGAAATTATCCTGTCTTATTTTTTCAAAAATGTACTCATTTTCAATTTTTATACAGCCTCTCTGTCCTGTAAATTATATTTACAAACACTTGCTTAATTTTCTCATAGCTAAAAACTCATTAATAAAAGCATAAAAAAACAATAGAAATCATTACCTCTCCTTTAAAGAACAGTGTATTTTAGTCTTAACTTATAACATTTTATTCTCAATAAATATTCTGAAAGATTTTTTCTCTGCTAAAGGAATAAATGTATCTTAAAAAAACCCTTTTCTATCATATTCTCAAATTTTAATTACTTCATAATTAATCCGATATGATTAGCAAAATAGAGTATTCCATTTATAAAATTATTTTGTTCTTAAGAATATAGTATCCAAAGAAGATTGAAACGGGCTTTAACTTTTCACCTCATAGAGGTACGAACAGAATGCAAATTTCAAACGTGTTCAAAATAAGATAAAGATTATAAGTTACGTTGATGAAATTGTCCTGTCTTATTTTTTCAAAAAGTTACCCTTTTTCAATTTTTATACGGTATATGTTTCCTGTAAATTATATTTACAAACGCTTGCTTAATTTTCTCACAAGTACAACAGTATAAATTTTCTTTTTCTAAGAACAATTTTCAACGATTAATGATCATTTTTATCATGTCGGAACTTTCCAGGACTAAGAAATCTTTTGTCCGTTCTTAATCAACATTTTAGTAAACATTTTAGTAAACACATTTTACTCAACATTTCTAATGTAGTGCTATTAATTTAAAATCCAGAATGCAAAATTCTGTAATAATACAATTCATATTTCATATTTTGATTTCTGAAAATATATGTTATATAATAAAATACTACATATATATTTTACGTATACAGCTATGACATAAAATATGTATGGAGATTTCAAAATATGTTTTTAACGAAAAGGTTATTTAAATAACTTGTCAATCTTAGTCTCATGCATTAATTGTAAAGCACATTTAAAATACTTTTCTGTAAGAATCATTTTAAGCTTAAAGCTGACGTTGAGATATTTTACGAATCAATAGTTTATGACAACGAACTTTCCAATAACTTTATAAGCACGCTTTCTAATCCATGATACGGTAAAGTTTAATTACAGAAATCTTTTAAAATCTTTTTATATTTCAGAATAAATTCTCTAATAAATTCTTGTTTATATGTTTTAACACGCTTAAAATATTTCTGAACGAATATTGATTATCAAGTATGGCCAATATGTATTCAGAATTTGTACAGGCAGTGAAAATATATGTTGGAATTTTTTATTTCTCCTTTAAATGTTCTTCTTTTATTTCTTCTTTTCAATCACTTTCTCAACACTTTATATCCCTCGAAGTGTGCGTTTTATGGACTTGTTGTGTCTTAGATCAATTTATTTGTATGTTTTAGTGGTATTGAGCTATTAGTTTAAGTAATTTGACGACCTTGTAAATTTAATTATGAAAGAAAAAATTGTTTACAGTTCAAGAATGCACATTTAGAAATAACTTTCTATGCTGTTACCGTCTAGAATAAGCATTGTTTTATTATTTCAAATATCCACAAATCTCACTTTCAAGGTCTTAATAATTTACCCAATTTTTAACCATCTTTGATTCAAATAATACACCAAGATATAAAATGAAATAAAAGAATGAAGTCTATTTAAGTAAAATAATTTCTGAAAATTAAAAATAATAAATTAAAATATGTATTCACCTAATTCAAAAAAATTAACTGCCTTTTGAAAATATATATTGATTATACAATAATCCACAACTTTATAAAAAAAAAAAAAAATAATTGTTCGTGAAATATCAATACCGAAACGAAATGCATGTATAGTTTCATATTATGTCTTTATTACTACAAGTAATATATGCGTAATTTTATATTTATCATTTTCAATAAAATACACTTAGCAGTAATTATTTCAACTAAAGTTAATACACCGTCAAACTTTAAATATACATAATTTTTCCAGTAAGTTCGTAATTAAAAACGTGAAATTAGTCACCCCATGTTAAAAAATGTTTCTAAATACTCAAATTAACAGAGTGTTAAAGTGAGAATAATGCAGCATGATTAATTTTGTAACTGGTAAAACAGATGATTCTTACTCGTGGTTTTAAATAGTATAATGTGTATTCTATTCCTTTCATTTACGTGAAGCTAATTATTAGACTATTTGCTTCACTAAATAATTCAGGTTCCATTTTTTTCCGTATTTGTTTAGTCATAATAATAAATTCCAAAGTTTTAATTATAGTATAATTCAGAAAATGTACAACTATCTTGAAAATTGTTAGTCAGATGTTACCTTTTAAAGAATATATGCAAAATGAATATTTAAAAGTACATACAATGATTTCTTAGGTTAGATTATTTCATAAAGTTAGTGAAAAAGGTAAAATAATAATGTTAGAGGATAACGCTTTTTAACAAGAACAGATGATTTTCATAAGAGGTTTCATTTAAACGTATTTACGTTTTTATTTATTCAATTTCGATTGATATTTAAATATTACATCTTTTCGGTACACTATTATCATTAATAAAGTTTAAAGTGAGAATAATGCAGCATGATTAATTTTCTAACTGGTAAAACAGATGATTCTTGTTCGCGGTTTTAAATAACATTAATAGTTTTTTTTTTTTTTTTTTTTTTAGTTGAAGTACGCTTGACGTATGCTTTTAATATCTATCATAGCTATAGGGGAGACTTGATCCCTAGGTCTAAAACCAGGGAAAAATGCAATTACATCACTGAAACCGGCAACACTAATAAACTGATTCCTTATCAACAGATCTGACAACAGAATTTCATTCACCCATTTTTAGGTGCGTTCAAAATTATATAAATACCTAGCACCTATTGTCGTCGTCTGGTCCGCCCGTCTGTCTGTCCGTCCGTCCGCATATAACAACGCAAAAACTACCCAACCGATTTTGTTGAAATTTGAGATATATTATCTTTGCAGAATTTTGTCGAGACATTTCAAATTTTATAAAAATCGAATCAAAAATTTAGAAAATATTAATAAAAACATTTATTAAGAAATTTGATTTTTTTTTAATCGGTGCTTTCTTGTTATAGGAGGTTTCGAAGTTTTAATCGTCAAGCGACCGAGATACTTATTTTATGACAGAACTGAATCTGCAGACGATATAATTATTCCACAGAATTAAAAATCACCATGATCTGAATATTTATATAACTAACTATAGTACGAATGCACCTCTTTTGTCACGTTTGACGTACAATTTCCAACTTGTTATTTTTGTTGTAGAAAAAGAATATATCATTTCTTACAATCAAACTTCTTTTTCAGTAGGTAATTTATGTTTCTTATTTTTTGCTAAATATAACTAAATTACTTAAGTTGATTGATATAATTTACTAACATTCCTTAGTGCTTAAATGTCATTATTTAAATACAATACAGTTTCTTTATTTTTGATTTAACAATTATTTTTCCAACACATGCACATTAGGGACACATGATCCCCACTGTATGGGAAGACTTGATCCTGGGGATCAAGTGTCCTCAAAGTTAAGCTAATGTTAAATTTTATTAACCCCTACTCCTAATTTTGACTTTCAAGACACATTTAGACAATATCAATATTAGTTAGACTATGGTAACCTTGATTTGGGATGGTTGACAAAGATAGAAAGTTATCATATCGCTGCACATGATGGTTAGCAAGCACATGGTGACTGTGCAAATTTTGTTTTGTTCTTACTTTAGGATTAATGTTTAAGTCAGAAACCTATTTATAAATTAGAAACGCATAATTCCATTTAATATGTGTTATGTAACCAGGTTTTAAGCACCCTAATTCCATATATATATAACGAGATAAAAATTTAATTTGTGCAATAAAGAGTTCATTTTATTGCAGTGATTAAGAACTCTGTGTTTATCTTTACTTTTTACAGTTATGTCATCTATACTATTATATAAAGAGGAAAAGGTGACTGACTGACTGGGTGACTCATCAACGCCCAGCCGAAACTACTAAATTCAGGGTCACGCAATTTGGAATGTAGATTGCTGTTATGGCCTAATCAAGCAATAAGAAGGGATTCTTGAAAATTCCCCCCTGAAGGGGGTTAAAGGGGTGTTCGAATGTTTAAGGTCATTTTGCCATATCTCAGCAGCAGTTATAGGTAGGAGCTTGAAATTCCAGAAAACAAATCTACTAAAAAATGATCAAACACCTCTTTCAGCGATTTCAGAAATTACCCCCAGAAGATGGTTAAAGGGGGGTGGTCGAATGTTTTAGGTCATTTCGCCATATCTCAGCAGCAGTTATAGGTAGGAGCTTGAAATTCCAGAAAACAAATTTACTAAAAAATGATTAAACACCTATTTCAGCGATTTTAGAAATTCCCCCCAGAAGGGGGTTAAAGGGGGGTGGTCGAATGTTTTAGGTCATTTCGCCATATCTCAGCAGCAGTTATAGGTAGGGGCTTGAAATTCCAGAAAACAAATCTACTAGAAAAATGATTAAACACCTATTTCAGCGATTTTAGATATTCCCCTCAGAAGGGGGTTAAAGGGGGGTGGTCGAATGTTTTAGGTCCTTTCGCCGTATCTCAGCAGCAGTTATAGGTAGGAACGTAAAAATCAAGAAAACAAATCTACTAAAAAATTATTAAACACCTATTTCAGCGATATTAGAAATTCCATCCAGAAGGGGGTTAAAGGGGGGTGGTCGAATGTTTTAGGTCATTTCGCCATATCTCAGCAGCAGTTATAGGTAGGAGCTTGAAATTCCAGAAAACAAATCTACTAAAAAAATGATTAAACACCTATTTCAGCGATTTTAGAAGTTCCACACAGAAGGGGGTTAAAGGGGGGTGGTCGAATGTTTTAGGTCCTTTTGCCATATCTCAGCAGCAGTTATAGGTAGAAGCGTGAAAATCAGGAAAACAAATCTACTAAAAAAATGATTAAACACATATTTCAGCAATTTTGGAAATTCTCCCCAGAAGGTGGTTAAATGGGGGGGGGGATCGAATTTTTTAGGTTATTCCGTCATATCTCAGCTTTTATGTAGAGGGCGAAATTAATTAAAACAAATCTACTAAAAAATTGGTTAAACACGTATTTTGGCGATTTTGGAAACTCCTCCCAGAAGGTGGCTAAAGGGGTAGTCAAAAGTTTCGGGTCATTTCGCCATATCTCAGCAGCGGATTTAGGTAGGAGCGGGAAATTCAGGAAAACACATCTACTAAAAAATTGATAAACACGCATTTCAGTGAGTTTAGAAATCCCCCCCCCCCCGAAGGGTTTTTAAGGGAGTGGTTTCGAAAATTTTAGGACATTTCGCAATATCTCAGCAGCTGTTTTATGTAAGGTGCGCGAAATTCAAGAAAACAAATCTACTAAACAAATGATTAAACACGTATTTCAGTGAATTTAGAAATCACCCCCCCCCCCTAGAAGGTGGTTAAAGGGGGATTCGAAAGTTTTAGGTCATTTCGCCATATCTCAGCAACAGTTTTAGGTTGGAGCGCGAAATTCAGGAAAACGAATGTAATAAAAAAATTACACTTTCACTAAAAAAATGGATAAAATAGGAATAAAATACAAAACATGTAAAAAACAATAATAGAAAACAAATAAACAATAACACATGTAGAAAACAATAATACAAAACAAATAAACAATAACACATGTAAAAAACAATATTATACAAAACAAATAAACAATAACACATGTAGAAAACAATAATACAAAACAAATAAACAATAACACATGTAAAAAACAATAATACAAAACAAATAAACAATAACACATGTAAAAAACAATAATTTAAATAATAAGTGCATTTTAATTTGTACATATTTTTGTGATGTAAATTATTTATTCAAGGTGAATTGTTCACTGAACTGAAGTTTATAACTTCTTCCTTTTGATGTAAAAACAGCCGATGTTCGCTACCAAAAACGAAATCTGTTCAACACTTGCAGTGTACCATGCCATTCAATTAATATAATAAACAATTTAAAAATATATGTTATTTTTCAGGAGATATTTACCATTAAATGGGAGGAATTTCATAGTATTATCAACCATACTTCTTTAAACTCAGTTAATAAAAATCGATTTTTCCATCGTGTTTAAGTTAATGGCTCAAAAATTAGAATAATCATTATATTTTTACCTTTATTTTAAAACGTACAAAAGGAAGACATGATTAAATAAACGCTTAGAAAAAAATGAAATTAATGTTTTCGTAAAAATATTTAAATCTAGTCAGGAAACTTACTTTAACTGCGAAAGTTTGCAGTTTAAAAGATAACACAATGTTACTAAGCAAGTAACATCATTCCGCAAATCATTAAGTCGATTTTTAAATTTTCTTTTATTTCAATAAGAAAAGAAAAATTAGGTTGACATTCTCTTGCCGCAGGTGTTTTCTGTGATCATAGTTAACCCCCTATTAACCCGGAGAGAAATATCGATTGACTAATTAAATACTAATCATCTACTAGTGAACAAGGTTAATGCATTAAGAAGTGAAAAAAACTTCTAGATAAGTTAGCTAATAGAATGAGATATTTTCTTCCATAAAAAGTAAAGGCCATTTATTTGTCACGTACTTTTTCTTTTCAATCTATCATTGTTTTTGTTTGTACATAATAAAATTAAGTTGTTTATTCGATAAATTAAGAAAGTGAATAAGTTTTGAAATATTCGTTAAAGCGTTTGGGGACTATAAAATTATTTAAAAATATGTTTTTAATATTTTAAAAAAATCGTTTTTTTTTATTTATTTATTGAAATAAAAGAATTTTTTGTCATAGAATTTTTTTTCCCTACATAAATACACAAATAATTCAATTACTGATTCAAATTGACACTTTTTTTACCAGTTCTTTACCTGAATAAAAAATATCGTATTTTACAGACAATTTATTTTTATAATTATTAATTAATTTGGAATTTAATGCTTGAATCGTGATATACTGGATGGGCATAAAGTCATTTCCTGAACAGAAAAAAAATTTCTTTAAAAGTGTTATACTTGGACATATATTTGATTTTTAGATTTTAAATGCAGTATTCGAATTGGAAATAAAACAAATTCCGTCGACCACTTTTCATAACAAAAAGCTATCGCCAAATAAACGGGAGAACGTTGCCATTGGAATATCAAAATAAATAAATAAATAAAATATAAGAATTTAAGGACACAATTGTTATTTTAATTAATGAAATAACTAATAAACCAGTAAAACATAAGGAAAAATACACGCAAATGTCGAATTAAAAACCACTTGATGATTTAACAAACACGTTATAATGCTTCTGACATCAAGTAAATGGGACTGCATTTTTCGCGTTTAATCTTACAATTTGGCGATAGTTTTTTGTTATGAAAAGTGGTCGACAGCATAATAGAGGAGTACATAAAAAATATTAGATTTCAGTGCGAAATCCTCGCACGGGCCCTCTGGTCCTTATATATTATTTCTCCTGTCAACATCTCTTTTACTCAGAAAATATGAAACGCAGAACAACGAATGAGATACCATATGAAAGGTTTTAGAACCAGATTCTGACATAGCCCACTTAACAATTCGTTAAAACATGTTTTTGATTAAAATTTGCTGAAATTAAAAAATAAAATCGGCATTGTTTTCATGAAAGAAATGAAAGGTTTTTCTGAAATTATTGTTGCCAAAAAAATAAAATACCACATTATATGATGCTCATAGCAATTATTATAAAAAACACCGCACGGGTTTATTTTATACTTATGATTAAAAAGCGAAATTGAAATTGAAATGTTTAGATTTATATTTCTAAGTCCCATGGTTTTCCCGAAGCGAATGACGTCATCCTCTAATGCAGTCAAAATACGATTGTTAATTTTTTTTCTCGCGCGTACCTTTAGCAATCTTGGATCAGTTTTTAGTCTAACTTTGATGGAATAAATTAGATGATATTCTGACTTGACTAACAACTAAATGTTGTTAGCAGATATTTTTATCCTTGCTTTTTCTTTAGAAGTTTAAACCTGCATCAAATAAATATTACATATTGATAAAAAATGATACTTCTCTATTATCCGGTCGACCACTTTTCTTAACAAAAAACTATCGCCAAATAAACGGGAGAACGTTGCCATTGGAATATCAAAAAATAAATAAATAAACAAAATATAAGAATTTAAGGACACAATTGTTATTTTAATTAATAAAATAACTACTAAATCAGTAAAATATAATGAAAAATACACGCAAATGTCGAATGTAAAACCACTAGATGACTTAACAAACACGAATAATGATTCTGACATCAAGTAAATGGGACTGCATTTTTGGCGTTTAATCTTACAGTTTGGCGGTAGTTTTTTGTTATGAAAAGCGGTCGACGTGTTAATAGAGAAGTACCTAAACAATATTAGATTTCAGTGCGAAATCTTCGCACGGGCCCTCTGGTTACCCTAATAAATGTCAACGTGAGTCCATTTTCTAGCTCAGTTAATGTTAAGTTGATTCGAAAATATTGGACAACATGTCCCTAGAAATGAAAAACCGCTTTGGCCGTTATCCGAGCTACAAAAGAGCGCATGTTGAAATTTAATATGTTAATTTGTTATCTAGTTACAAGTCCAATTTTTGCATTTGCAAGTTACAAAAAGAAATATTGCTTGGTATAATAACTTTTCAGTAATATTTTGTTTTTAATCAATTGACGATTTTACGCTGACTTATTCATTTTAGTTGCGTTCGTAATTATATAAATACGTAGCACTTATAGTCGTCGTCTGGTCCGTCCGTCTGTCCGCATATAACAGCCCAAAAACTACCCAACAGAATGGTTTGAAATTTAATATATATAATCGTTGCAAAATTTTGACGGGTCATTTTAAATTTTATGAAAATGGAATCAAAATTTAAAAATATATTAATAAATGTTTTCTTCATTATATTAAATCATATGATACGTAATTAATCCAATGAAAACCATGATAGGTGATGATTCTAGGTTGTCATGGTGATTACGTCTCACTAATGATGGAGACATAATATTTCCGTATTACTGAATTTAAAATCCGAATTTGTATAATAAAATTGTTTAATTATAGCAGTCATATAATCTACCGGAAGTTTTTTCGATAGATGTTTCCGGAGAAATAGATATTAAATGGAAAAATAGTCTAAATATGGATTTCAAGTTCGAAAATTTTCAAAGCTGTAATTTTCAATAAATTTCAACAAACGATAAAGTGTTGCCAACTTAAAATGTACTTATTTTATTACGTAAATTAATCATATCATAATAACAGACGATATAAATCATTTCACTGAAATAATAACGATGATTTTTACATTGTCTTGTATTGGATGTTTGCGCTTAGTATAATTTTAAGTATAACTTTAATGTAACATCATTGCAATTATTTGTTTGTAAAAGCGTATTGAAACTTAATTTCATAAAATAAAATTAACATCTATAATATGAAAATCTGCACATAACATAAATTTTCTATTCCTACATTTTTTCATAAGAGTGCAATAGCTATTGCACAAAGATCTGAATATTTATTAAACTAGTTATAGTATGAATGCCCCTCATTTGTCACGTTTGATTTACAATTTTTAAATTGTTGAAATTGCATTAAAATATAAGGAAGTAATTAGGATATTAATTAGAAAATATGTCATGATTTTTTTTTTTTTTTTTGCCGAAATATGGTTGTGGCACTTCTGGTTATTGAAATAATAGGAAATAGTGAATGCAAATTATAGAAAATAGATAACATGGGTCTTATGACAAGTGAAATATATATATATATATATATATATATATATATATATGTGATTGTGTGATGGTGTAATCATCACATGTCATTAAATATCCCTCAATGTAAATCAAACTTTCTATCTTACATATTTGATTAAATAAAAATTTCGATGGAAAACTGAGTTTGTGATTATCTAATCGTCTCATAACATTAGATATCCCTCAATTAAATTTAAAAAAGATCCTTTTTACAGATATAATGAATTAAATATTCATTTCCATTTTTTTTTAATATTATCTTCTTTATCTGTTTAGTTGTTAAAATGTGTTATTCCTCCTTAAAATTACCAGTTCCTATCAGTAGTTAATACACAAAGAGAAAATCATATTTCCCATTCTAAAACTTCAAGAGTGCAGATACACATTTTTGTGTCCATCCTTTCATATGCCTTTTCCCCTACATTATTTTAAACGCTTGACAAAGCACAAAATCTGTAGACGGTGGGAATGTTTATTGCACTTGTAAATATGTGAGTTGTTTATGTTAATGGCGCCTGGGATTCATTACAGTGTACCAAGGTCAATTGACGTTGGTAGTGTAGCATATGTCTCTCTTTCTGCTATTTAATATAAACTTAAACAAACTGTCATTTTCCATTGAAATATGTACGTTGTAATTTCATTACAAAGTTGGCACCCTGCTTTCAAATTCAAAATTTGTATTTTAATAAACTGTCTTAAGTATAATTATCCGTCGTGGTTACCCTTTTTATCTTCGAAGACTAAAATTAAATCTGGTTGCATTTTACCCACAATTCGTATGTTCGCCATGCAGAAAACATCTCTGTTTTTTTTTTTTTTTTTTTTGGTCTGTTTGTGTCCGCTCAATAATGATTTATTTTTCATCGTTATTAAAAATCACATATATCGTATAGCGTTATTGGAGTGTTTTTTAGGGTTTCGTTCATCTCACGAAACCCTATTACCCTCGCTCCGTTGTCTGTCCGTCACAGATCCATTCTCAAAAAGTATGTAACTTACAGAGTTGAAACTTAGTTTATAAATCTGAATAGCAGCTGTAAAGAGCTCAAAATATTAAAATTTGAAAAATTCGTATTATTTTAATAAATAGAGATAAAAAACCAAAATTCTAACAGCTTTTTCCTATTAAATTGAAACATTTTTCATTATAGCAGATGCCAAAAATTTAAAATCCACAATGAAATTCTTTCTACCATAATTAATTTTCTGTCAGACGATTTTCACGTGAAAAATGAAAATGAAATAAAAAGTTTCACCCATTGAAAAAAAGATAAATATGAAATAAAATTGATTAACGGCATAGTCGTAGTAAAACGGAAAATGTCTAAGATTTCTCAATAATACAAGGAGTATGAGTATGTGTAAGCGGACAAAGCATATTAATATCACGTCATTAGAGAATTAAAAAGAAAATCTGACGTCATATAGGAAGTTTAACTAATTTTTCAAATGTTTGAGAATAATACAAAGCGAGTATTAATATAAATAATAGAGAATAGTAAATATATGAATTTGAGAAACATATTGAATCGTGATAAAAATCCGATTATGGAAATATTCGCATATTTTAACATTTTGCAGGTGTACAATTTGTTTAATTTTGAAATTATTTTTTTTAAATATTGCATTTAGTCCGTATGACGGATATTATTATGACAGAATATAATAGCGGGCTTGGACCGCTATCCGGCTGGTTTAGATATTCGAAAAAAGGAAAAAATAGACCGGTAAATTTTTACTTTATAAAAAACATGACTTTTTTTGTTGTTGTTGCTAAATGAAATTTGTTCGAATTTTTTAAAGAAAGGATAAAGTGTTTTGAAAGGAATATTAAACGAAACCCTTTGAGAGATCTTCGATCACACTTACCCACTTGGTAATCTCTCGTATGGATTGACTCAATATGGTACGCAATGTGCACTATTATCAGGCTAAATTTGTGGGGTTGAAAACTAAAATTTAATTTAATTAATAACATTCAAATTGCGATCTTTATATTCCGTTTTAGTGCATACATCAGTTAAAAGCTGTGTAAACAATCATCGCTTGAAATGATTTTTTTCAAGTAGTAAAACAGAAGCTAAAAAAAAAAAAAAACACATTATAGTTATTTTGGTTTATCAAAGTATATTATTACCAACGTGGTGTTGCCAGCTAAATGAGAAACCATGTAATGCCATTTTGTTTCATCAGGCATGATTCGACCATTCGTTAAATTGTTGTTACATGTTCTTATCATTATGATATTGAAAACATGTACCGCACACTTATGTTTTTATTTCTGCACTGTTAAAAATTTGCAGCAAACTGTCCAGTCATTTGACCGTTTTTTATAGAAAATGGTTACATTACCGTAATTTAACTTTACTCGGATTATATTATTGTCTGTATTAATGTCAGAATAGAACAAAATTACGGTTATGTAACCATATTCTATAAAAACGGTCAAATGACGGGACAGTTTGCTGCAAATTTTCAACAGTGTGGAATGGGCAGTAATCAGGTCATTGAGTATATGAATTAACAATTACTGGACATGAAATATTGAACATATGGTATCAAAAATGAAAAGTTTTTTCCTTATTTTTGAAACAAATAAACGATTAATATGAATAGTGTAATTAATTGAGAATTACAGAGACACGAACTTAAAAAAAAAAAAAAAAAACTTTTTTTTTGAGCCAAATGTGCAAAAAGTCCATACCTGGTTCTACATCGAAACAAGATATGGAATTCATTTAATTTATAGTTTGTATTAATTTTTACTGACTTTATTTTCTCTATGAATAATTGCACTGCATTTTTTAAGGAGATATATATTGCTTGTTTGTAACTTGAAAGATATATTTTAAATTTTCCTATTAAAATTTAATTCAACCTACGAACTACAGATTCTCGTATGCTATGAAAAAAAATGATATATTTAATTCTACCAAGTCCAAAAATGTCTAGTCCAGACCAAAATTGATTTTCTGAGGCATCGTTTGAATTTCATTCCTGAATAAATATTTCAGTAGATTTTCTTTCTTTTCTCGCCATAATCCGCTTAGCTTTTTATATAAAAAACCGTTATCCTTCTTATCATGAAATGCTTTAAATGGAAGTGATCCGTTTGCGTAATGTATCGCATATATGGAATACGTCGAAAATTCTTCCAGACATAGAATTTGCTATTTATTTAGATCAAAACATTTTTTTTACATCAAGGAAAGAAAGGTACATTTCGAATTTGAACATAACATGTAATAATCCTGAATCATATAGCAGATTTTCCTTTAAAAATATGTATTTTTACACTCCTTTATTTAACTTAAATTGGTTAATGCATGAAAAGATGGAATTTTTCTGTCAATTGTTTACCCACTTCAGGATGGGCTAGAATGTTAAACATTATGTACATTATTGTGTTTCCGGGGACAGTACAAGATTTTAATAATTTTAAATATTAATTATAAACTAATAAATTAATTTCAAGGCATTATTTTATTACCCAAGCGCATGTGATAAATCGTGAATTGTTCTTTACGGTTACAACAGTATACGGGTTACAACAACAATGGAGTTAATTATGCGTAAAACCACACCCACTAACATATGCTAACCTGATCTGAAACTGAATCAACGAAATATTTAAAATTTTTAATGTATGAAATAAAATAATAATAAAAATAAAGGATGTATTACTTAAAACAAATACACTTAAATCCATAAATTTCTAATATTTTTAAGTAACAGTTGTGGTTTCGCACTTTAATTTTGGAATTAAATTAACGGTATCGATGTTTTATATAGTTATTTATTTATTTTATTGTAAGTGAAGTTTTCAATAAGTAAAACATACAAATTGCTTAAATTATAATTTAATTGTGTATCATAAAAAGACATACTATGCGTGAATAAGAATCGTAATTTTTGTTAGAAAATATATTCACATTGAAAATTTAGGACAGAAATTTTTGTTCAAATTTCACGATTTTCTTCTGTTTAATTAGAAAAATCCGTTATCTGATCTAATATATTTTTATTTTTTCCCTATCAAAAAAAAAAAAAAAAAAAAAAAACTGTATGCGTTATATGAGCTGCATTATGAAAATTGTTCAATTTAGAAAGTGGAAGCGTTTTCTTAAAAAAACATTTTATCTAGAAATATGCTAGACAAATCATGTTACTCTAGAATGTTGAAAGTGGAAAAGTTTTCCAAAGCGTTTTAGAAAGTGCATGCGTTTTCTTAAAAATATTTTGTCTCATTTCTAATTCATAAATGAAAAAAAAAAAGTGAAATTATGAAGGAGGAATAAATTTTGATATATAGCTATAGCTTTTACTTCGTATGCTAACTTAGACATATTGAAATATGTCAAAGTACAAACAATCTTTTAGCTGATTTAAGCGAATTAGTTTTATTTTGCCTTTTCGTTCAAATAGACCACTGAAGTTTGTGTATTACAAGAATTATGTAAAATCAGGAACATATTCTAGACCATGAGAGTGTTCGATTAACCAGAGTGTAAGTGTATTTAAAGTAATATGATTCCATTTATTAACATAATTATCTGTTAATTACGAAATGCAACTATTTTTATAATTGGGGATTGATGCAGTACAGTGTTGCAATTTTTTGTATATATTTTTCATTTCTGTGCATTTATGCTGTTATTATATTTTTACATCAAAATTCACAAACATGAAATCGCAAGATTTGAAAAAAAGCCATTTTAGACAGTTTTCTGACATAGCATATACTTTTCGCAAAAGATACTCATGGCTTAATGCAGGATGCCTCTTTAAAAAGCTTCCAATTTCACAGGTTTAATTAAAGTAAATTTTCATTAAAGTTATAAAATTATGTTCTCTGCTGTCTATTTACCGTCTGTCTGCAGTCTGTCGTATGTCCGCCATCTCTCTGCTGCCTGTTGTCTGTTTACCATTTGTGTACCGTCTGCCCGCAGACTGTATATTTGTAAACTGTATATAATTGAATATAATGTGACTGTATATAATTGTATATACTGTGACTTATATAACTGTATATATTGTGACTGTATATAACTATATTTTCTGTGATTGTACATAACTGTATATACTGCTATTCGAGTATATTTATGACAGTTATAAAACTCACACACATATATTCAGATTGCCATGTAATTGATACACTGGTGTCCAGAAATTATGGAGCAGTGACCAATTTCAGCGTTTCGTCGAATATCTATTGCCCGAATTGCCCTTGAGCATACAGGATGTAAAGAACATGATTGACTTCATGTTTTTCAGTGAAGCTTTGTCGCGAGGACAATTAAGAGGGATGGGTGAATACTAATTTTAATAATAAAATAATATTTTCGATCACCCAAGTAACAGAAATGCTAAAAATGGTCTGTCCCTGTAGCAAATGACTATGTAGGTCCCGTTCAACATTTGTGTGCATTTGTGTAAGCATATTAGGTATATTCGTGAAGATGTTAACGTTTCTGTTAAAAAAATGAAAAAAATAATTATAGCATGCAGAGGTTTTAGCCTAATTTAAAAACGCTTTCCAAAACCTTGACAAAAAAATTGTAGAAATAGTATACTGTAATGAAAATATAAATATGTTGAATATTTGATGAGATTTGGGTATTTGTATGCGATAAATTTTAACTACGCATGGGGGAACTATAGTAAAGATTTTTTTGTCAAGATTTGATAGTCAATACTACAGGATAACTCATATCAAAGAACAGTGAAATATCGTGAAAACTCAAAAAGTTACAGCAATAATTGATAAATTGAGGAGGGAATTCCATACAATCCTATGGGATTTCCTCCTCAATTTATCAATTATTGCTGTAACTTTTTGCGTTTTGTGATATTTCACTGGTCTTTCATTTGAGTTGCCCTATAGTATTGACTATCAAATATCGCATGTAAATACCCATATCTCATCAAATATTCAACATATTTATATTTTAATTGCAGTATACTATTTCTACTATTTCTTGTCAAGTTTTTGAAAAGCGCGCGCGTTTTTTTAAGATCGGCTAAAAACTCTGCATGCTAAAAAAAAAAAAAAAAAAAAAAAAAAAAAAAAAAAAAACTTTTGAATTTTTTACAGACACATTAACATTTTCACGAATATACGTGCTATGCTTACACAAATGCACACAAAGGTTGAACAGGACCTACATAGTCACTTGCGACGGTGATAGACCATTTTTAGCATTTTCTGTTACTTGGGTGATCGGAAATATGATTTTATTATTAATATTATTATTCCCCCCCCCCTAATTGTCCTCGCAACAATATCTTCACTGAAAAACAT
The DNA here is from genome assembly GCA_963931845.1 of Maratus michaelseni. NCBI lineage: Eukaryota > Metazoa > Arthropoda > Arachnida > Araneae > Salticidae > Maratus > Maratus michaelseni. Next base: position 297,660,756 of record OZ007591.1, on the reverse strand, counting down.
GAAGTCAAACATGTTCTTTACATCCTTGAAGTTCAACGGCATTTTGGATATTTCCTCACGAGTACTGCTCCTTAATTTCTGGGCCCCACCAGTGGATGAGAGGTTCTGCTCTCGAAGCTGGTAGACGGGAGGTGCTGGGTTCGATCCCAATCGCGCCCGTCGGCCTAATCGTTCGGAGTTTTCGTAGTTTTCTTCGAGCCGTGGATTTATCCATGCGTAAATACGGGTTAGGTTCCCTTAGTAAGACCCCCACGAAGGGCACCTCCCCGGGCCTATATCCCAAGTGTAGATAATTGGCCGTCAATAATCAACCCAACCCTTAATTTTCCTAATTTACTGTTGAGACCCGTTACTACATCAGAGGACTATTCTGAATTTATATTCTTTCTATTTTTGGGATTAGTATTTTAATGCACGAATTTATTATTCAAGTCAAAATAATGTTTATTCAGCTCTTATATGCTCATTTCGTTTAAATATACTAAATTCTTAAAACATAATACAGATGTTTGTGATGAAACTATGCGTAGTGGAAATTTTGTAATCATTTTTCAATTAATCAACGTCCAAAAAACAATTACAAGCACTACTTTACATACAATTTTATCTCTTGCTTTCTTGTGTTAATGATTTTATTTAGGGAGGAGGGGGGCATTTTTATTATTGGAATAAACAAATATGATCAAAGAATATATTTTCCAAATAATATATATATATATATATATATATATATGTGTGTGTGTGTGTGTGTGTGTGTGTGTGTGTGTGCGTTTAATTTAAAACAATCAGAATTTTAACCGTGTTCCTAATTTATTACAATAATAATACTTTTAATTACTTTTAATTTTCTTACATAAAGCTAGAGTACTTGTTCATTACTTGTTCATTCTTGAAAAGAGGTATGTTTTGTAAGATTGATCAGCGTTGTAAACATACTTCTGCCTATCGCAGCTTGTATTCTAATAATGTTACATATCATTAAATATCCAAATTTATAATGGGTAACACATCGCAATCAGTATTTAATCATGTTAAGTTGTTCCGGAAATTAATGTGTAGTTTTGAAATCATATACTCCAGAAATTTATGACTATGTGAGAGTTTAAAGTGTTATTAAAATGCTGGTGCAATTTACTTAAATTAGCAAAAGTTTCTAAAAAATATCAAATATAATAAAACATATTTTTAAAATTAAATATAGTATACCACTTAATTTATGCCATTTAAAAAATTAAAAAAATATTATGTTATTAAATAACTTCAAAATAAAGGATAAAAAATATCCATTAAAACTTCTTTTGCCAATCTTCCTCTAGTAAATATTCAGGAAGTGTTTCTATTTATTAAACAAGTGAAACTATCTATCTGATATTTAATTTTTCTTGATATCTCCTCCCATTTTCTTTATATATTAGGAAAATCTTTCTCATTAATCATTTATAACTACACCTACATTTTCACAAAAATAGTCCAGGTGCAAATTGAAGAAATGGGATTTCAAACGCATGTTACATCATGAAGTTTAAGGTTTTAAGATCGCATCTACTTTTGTTTTGAAGTTCGAGTCCCTGTCATTTCCAATATAGCCAGTTAATTTTTTTTGTTTATTTTAGCTTCAAATGTTTCATATTTAATAAATTTCAGGATATTTGGTCCTACAAATACACCTTATATCCCAGTGTACTTAATAGACCAGTTTTGTGTCGGTTAAACACGAGAACTAGAAACAAAGATATTTGAAGCATCTTCCTTTTAGGTAGATTTCATTAGAAAAAGCTACCTATTTCAGCCGTTCGGAGGAAAGCAATTCCAAAAAACTTTGGTAGATTTTCACCAATCATGACCCCCAGACCCCAAAAGCACCCGCCGTTAAAATGTTGATATATATCTATATCTATCTATCTATCTATCTATCTATCTCTCTCTCTATATATATATATATATATATATATGACATTTGTCATGCTGTAACTCTCTAATTTAATAAACGATTTGGATGTGACTGAATATGTGTATTGGACATACCAAGGACTCGACCATGTTCGTTGGCCAGCTTCATCCGAAATCTTGTTTCAAAATAGCGGCTAGTTAAATATTTTTATTTTTATTTATTTTTTTCAAAAAGATGTACAAAAAGTGTATAGATTGAAAAAAATATTTTTGTTAAGGGTTAGAACGTGATACAAGGATTCTGGTACATTTTTTGTTTTGGTTATATTTTAAAAAAATGGCTGAGATACGGCAGTTTGAAATTCTATGTTGAATGAGATTTTGGAACAATCCGATATTTTTTATGCTGTAACTCTCGTATTTGTGAATCGATATGAATGTGACTGATCATGCGTACAGAACATACCAAAGTTTCGACTGAGTTCGTTGGCCAGCTTGTTTTAAATCGTGATACAAGGATTCCGGATTTTTTTTTTTTTTTTTTTTTTTTTTTTTAATGGCTGAGATATGGCAGTTTGAAATTGTAGGGTGGCTTAAATTTTGAAACAATTTGTTTTTTTTTATGCTGTAACTCTCATGCTGAAATTCGCATTCAAATTCAGTATTAACGAAAACCAGGATTGAATCTTCTACATTCGAGTTCTAAGTATTTTAGCTTGGGGTGTTTGAGTAAAAGTAGTTGAATTCTTAAAAACATGTTCTATGAAAACTACCTTTTCCTCCCGGTACAGGCCGGTAGGATTTTTTGTTAACGCTTTGTCAATTTGTTTTATGAGGCAAACTTTTTATGTAGTAGTGGGGTTAATATATTTTTTGGATAAACCAAATTATTTGTTTTAATATTTTGGACAGTTTTTTTTAAAATCATTTCTTCTTAGTGTAATTTTGTTTTCTCTCTCTCCTATTAAAAAAAAAACAAATTTTGTCTACTGACTATGTTGAACAAGCAACAAGGAAATCACATTCAGATCATCGCGATCTATCTATTTGTAATCTATGAACTATATTTGTACAAGTACATATTTGTACAAGAGTATTTAGGGTAACATCACGATTTTCATAGTACTCTTTCAAATAAATTGAATGCCCAATAGGTACAGAAACACACTTGGTTCTGTCATGCAACACTATTTACTACTTGGAGAATTTTTTTTAATTAAACAATGAAATATATCCATTTTCCATCCAACTTTCTGTTGGCCCCAAAGCCTTATCTGGATCACCCAATTACATGCAGAAATAAGCGATATATACCCCCCCCCCCCATTTCCGGAAAAAAAATTATAATAATCCGAAATGTATCTTTGTTGTTTTTTCTCCTAACAGTTATTTACCGCTAATACAGTCGAAACAGTGTGGTATATTGTCATAAATCAGGGGAAAAAAGATAGAAGAGATGCGTGCAAACAGGCGAATTATCTGAGTTTACTTGATTTTGCCTAAATTTACTGTAGGGTTTAATTGGCACATTGCCAGTTTAGAGATTTATTCTGAGGTTATTATAATTTTTTTTTCGTTATTAGTATTCTAATGTGCGAATTTATTATTTCAAATTAAAAATATGTTTACCAAAGAGAGCAAATAAAGAGCAAATAAGTAAAACGGATTTGCTCTTAATATATACTAAACTCTTAAAAGATTACACTGTGATTGTAATGAAACTTTTCTTGTTAGAATTTTTTCGTCATTTTTCCAGTAAGCAGCATCCAGAAAAAATATATATCGCTTTTTGCGCATCTTATCTGTCATTCTAAACATGTTACTTATCATTTAACATCTTAATTATAACGGACAACATACGTTAACCAGTACATAAACATGTTAAGTTGTCCGGAACATATGTATGTAGTTTGATCTCATGTACTAGAGGAAGAGTTTAAAATATTCTAAAATTTGAAGTACTTTACACAAAATAATTAAAAGTTAATAAAGCAAATTAAATCTTGAAAAATATTTTATTAAAATGAAATATTGCATACCATTTACATTGTACTGTTTAAAAAGTGAGATAAAAATTGTATAATGTAATAAAAAAACTTCAAAACGAAGGTCAAAAAATAACTTTATCTGAATCGATTCTTAAACTATCAAAGGAGGAAATTTGGATAAAAATCGAGTTTTTTTAATTCAAGACATGATTTTTTTAGAATCGATATATTTTGCCCATATTTCCTTATTCTAATAATTAAATATATTTCCATTCCTGGAAAAAAGGTAGGATTTCTAAGAATAATGAGAGTAAACATATTTCTGTATCATTTAACATATAACATTTAACATTTAACAAATGATAAACTAGATAAGTTACAATATATCATGTACTATACATACAAGTATATGAAACTATATATCAAGGAAAATTTTTAAATAATTATGCGTATAGAAAACCAAAATGTTTTGTACTTACGGTTTCCATGACAAAAGTTAAGCAAAATTGTACAACGACAGAAGTATATACGAGGGCATTTCGGAAAGTAATGATACACCGTACGCCGGAGCAAAAGAAAAGTTTTGGCAAGCAAGTTGGCAACACAGGTGTTAACCTTGAACCGTTAGCTTTCTCCTCACGGTCGTTCGGCATTTCAACGTTGATTCTGGTTGGAGTAGGTCGTGTTTAAAATGGTTCCGCCGATTCAGAATCCCGCCAAATGCGAAGTGCGCTCCGTCATACGTTTTCTTCATGCAAGAGGTCAGCGACCAACGGATATTCACAAAGAAATTGTTTCTGTTTATGGGAACATTATGAATCGACAAAATGTAACGAAATGGTGTCGTCATTTCTCTGAATGTAGGACCGATGTTCATGACGAACAAAGAACAGGTCGGCCCTCTGTGATCTCTGATGCCCTTCTTCAGAGAACGGAGGAAGCAATTCGTGCGAATAGACGTCTCAAATTGAAAGAATTGCATCAGATCATACCGGAAGTGTCAATGACAATTCCACGACGATGATGAGATCAAAGATGAAGTTGAAATGCGGTTCTGACAACAGGCGGAAACCTTCGATGACTGTGGGATACAAAAGCTTGTGCCCCGACTTAACAAATGTTTGGATAACGGGGGTTATTATGTCGAAAAATAATAAATAATCCAGTTAATAAGATGTAACTTACGTTTTCTAAATAAATGTTTTTTTAAGGAATGCGAGCCATTGTATCTTTACTTTTCGAAATGCCCTCGTATTAAAAATGAGTTTGCGAATTCTCCTACAAATGCTGAGACTTAAACATTTGGAATTCTGATAAGAAAGAAAATATTCAATAATGATAACATTTTATGCTTCTTAAAAGCCCTTCTAAAGGATATAATTTGAAAATTTCTTTATTTCACAGAAATAATCTTTTTTGCCATTAATTTATGATCAATAATTTTAAAAAGGCTATTGCTTTTTTTTTTCGAACACGGTTGCTTTATGTTTATTAATGAAAAAAAAAACACATTTAGTCATTTAGTCATACGGTCATTTTGACTAAAGTCGTTTGTAGTTCCCCATAGGCTTGTCATATTTAGAGGATTTTTTGCACTTTATTATATGAATATATATTTTATTAATCAGTCAAATATTGCATACTGTGCTTTATATCAAATCAAACAGGTTTTCTATAAATTTAATCTATATATGTAATTTAAAGAAATAATATAAATGTCGAATATCGGTAATTTATAGAGTAGTTAAAACTTAAATGTGACAATGCATTTTTTGCATGTAATTTTGTCTTAAATTATTTATTTAATTGCTATCTATTTTATAAATACTTAATAATGTAGAGTTGAAATACATAACATTGGAAAGTTGAAACACTTATTATTGAATACTTGATATACTACTAACTGAATATAACAGTAAAAGAAATAATAAAAAATAAATTTCAGATACATAATTCAGAATATATTATAAATAAATAATGTATACTTCAGCATTTATATTTTAAAACTTTTAACTTGCACCGTATAAAAAAACCCAAGAACTAATTAATGAATTACCAATATGATATAAATTTTACCACAGCAAAGTATATTACTGTATATTTTAATCAGGTAATTTGCTTTACAGTTTGTGTTTAACATATTTTGCTTTTCATTTTCTAAGTAGTCTCAATATTTTTTTTAGTTTGTTGAAGATTTACATTTAGATAATTTTGAGGTTTAGGCTTCGTCGAATCTTCTGTAATTTTTTCCCGATTTTGTTATCGATTAACTTCGAGTTTGTGGTGAATTCTCTTTTTGTAACGCTATTTCTGCTTTTTAAGCTTTAAATGTTCTTTCTTTTTAATTTTTTGACTTTTTTCTTCTCACTCACGTGATTGCCCACAATGCTTCTCACCTTTTGGCTGGATTTCGATAACTTGGCGAAACTGGCTTGAACGAACAGTTTTCAACAGCATACGATGGTTTAGCTGTCAGAGGAGATATTTATGAGTGTGATTCCTGTTTGCACTCCAGACTGTTCTTAACTAGAATCTTATCGGGTTTTTTTTTTCTTTTTCTGTTTTTTTAAATTTGCATTCAATGTTTACGAAAATTCAAAACCTTCATCAAACCTTCATATATTTCTATTTAATCTTAAATTTGTTTGGACAGACACTTCACATACTATTGGAGACGATGTATTACTATATTCATATAGTTTATTTTAAAATTTAGTGGTGACAGAACATTAAAATTTAGCTTTTAAGTCCTAATTAGACATCGGTATTAAATTAACGTTAGCGACAAAATCAGAAACAATATTGTCCTCTTTACAAGGTGATCCTCCTTAATAGCAAATCTTTAACTTGAAAATCGATTTTTCTGCATGAACCATGTCAATGAAGAAATTATCGCTAATAGCTAAACTCTCATGAGCTGAATCATTCGTGTGTATGTCTCGTCTACAAGTATTTAATTCAATTAATTCAGCTTTCTGAATTTTGTGAATTTTTATACCTCTGAATGGCATTGGAATCCAGATATAATTATGGAATAGCACACATATTGAATGAGAAAATGACAAATATTTTTAAATCATTTTACATTTTAGTGTTTTAAATCTAAACAAGAAATTCATGAATGCCGATTATATACGTGTAATGACTAATCCAGTGAATGAATGTGTTTATCCTTTTCTTAAATATACACCGCAACTAATGCGCTATATTTTTTTAATTGTTAAAGACATGTAATTTATTTTGATCATTTGAAACCCATATTGAATTTTCCAGCACAAGAAGAATACCAGTGCATAAACCTGTAGAAATTCCCAATTTATTATTTTAATTAATTTAACATTCGCAAATATTATTTAATCACAATTACTACTTTAAACAAAATTGTATTACAGTATAAGACAATACTAGATAAACTTACTTCAGTAAATTCTGTAAACATTTCTCCATATTTGGGGATCCATTTCGTCGCAAAAATAGTTATGAAAATGTCTGAATAATCTAGAACAATTCTAAGTTGAAAAATTGTCGCCTTTTCCACCTCCCACTTCAGGAAGATGAAACAGACGTTTGTGACGTCGACGTGCGTTGAAGGTGTTTTTTGATATTCAAACTTCAAAAACCGAAACCAAAATCATGATCACTGTTTTGAAATTTTTTGCCTCAGTAAGTTATAAGGGGAGTTCGATATAAAACTACGTGTATTATAATGTGAAATAGTTTTAAAGACAACTTTATATATTGAATGAATTGTTTTGCGTTTCGAACGAATTATTCCTAAGATTTACATACAAAGACAATGCAGCAGTTATATGTCGTCACATTTAGGCACAATGATCTTAAATCTTTTTTTATATATAAAAACGTTATTTTTTTAAAATGTTGTATTTTATTGTATAGTTTTAATAATAGTGTTTCCACCTTTTGTACATGATTTAACATCTTGTCTTGTCAGATCGAAGTATCGCAATTTTTAAAAAAGCTTTTTATTAGAATAATGATAGTAAAGATAGCTATGGATAAAATTTTATTCTTTACTAGCTGACCCGCCCGGCGTTGCCCGAGCCCTTGTAATAAACTTAAATCTCTTAAAAACGGAACTCTGGCCACGGTGTACGATGGCTTCGGAACCGTATACCAGGCATGCTCGTACGCTCTAGAAAATATTTTATTTCCTCCTACCACCGCCAGGAGAGCATTCTGTTCTAAACAAACCTATTACCGAATGAACTTCTGAGACAGGTCCCCGCTGCCTACGTTACTGTATAGTAGGCGCACTACAAAATTGAGCTTGTTTCGAGAAGATTGGAACATTATTAGCCCAGTTATTGCAATAAGGCACAGTTAGAGAAAATAACCTTGAGTGAGGTGCCGAAGGGAGGAGATGTTCGAGTGTCCTTCAGAAAATGACTAATTAGGAGGCCCGCTATGCATGCATAAATATTCGTTCGTTTTGTTAAGTTAGGAACTTAATTACAAAGTTGGCTTAAACTCTTATTTGTAAAGAGTGGTAACCGCTACTCATAAATTTAATTTAATGTTATAAAGGGTGACTATTAAGTTAATTATAATGTTTTGAATCACTTGCGTTGAAATTGGAAAAATAGTTGCTGATATATAGAAACGGGGCATAGTTAGAGAAAAACATTGAATGAGGGGCCGGGGGGGGAGGGTTGTTCAAGTACCCTTCAGCAACTGACTAATTAAGAGGAGCACTATACATCTTTCGAAATTCGTTCGTTTGCTTAAGCTTTGAACTTAATTGCAAATTTGGCTTAAACTATTATTCGTAAATAGTGGTAACCGCTACTCATAATTTTAGCTTAATGTTATAAAGAGTGACAATTAAGTTAATTATAATTTTTGGAATCACTTGTGTTGAAATCGGAAAGATAGTTGCTGAGATATGGAAACGGAGCATAGTGAGAGAAAAAAACCTTGAAGGACGGGCCGGGAGGGGTGGGGTGGGGGGTGTTCAAGTGGCCTTCAGCAAATAACTAATTAGGAGGACCACTATGCATCTTTCAAAATTCGTTCGTTTCCTTAAGCTTTGAATTTAATTACAAATTTGGCTTAAACTGTTATTCGTAAATAGTGGTAACCGCTACTCATAAATTTAGTTTAATGTTATAAATGGTGACTATTAAATTAATTATAATGTTTGAAATCACTTGCGTTGAAATCGGAAAGATAGTTGCTGAGATATGGAAACGGAGCAGAGTTAAAGAAAAAACCTTGAAGGACGGTCCGGGAGGGGTGGTGGGGGAGGGGGTTGTTCAAGTGGTCTTCAGCAAATAACTAATTAGGAGGATCACAATACATCTTTAATGATTGATTCATTTGGTTAAGCTTGGAACTTAATTTGAAATTTGGCTTACTACTTTTACACTACTATTCGGACATTCTGGTAACTGCTTTCTAGAAATACACCTTGAAGCTTAAATGTAATTAGACCCCTTGTCCCTCTTAATTCCCGCAAATATAAAAAAAATCTGTTAAATAAAGTTTTCTGTATTAACAATCTCCATCATAATAATAAATGTCATGTAAAAAAAAAACTTAAACCCGACTAATTGTCATGAAGAAAAATATGCCTACATAATATTTCAATCAGTGGGACGTATGTGTAATTTGTCATGTACAGGTGGCGTGACATTCGCATGGCTCCTCTACGCTAATAACTTAAATCCATGTTGACACTATTTAGTTAGAAATCCTTATTTGTGCATCGCTACTCTGGTTTATTTAATTACTTCTGTGAAGAATCGATGCAACCAACCAGTGAACCAACCAACCCAAGAGAAAAAAAGCGTAGTTTTAATGAGAGTTCTTCGTGCATTTTAATTAAAATTTCAGAAAGTAATTAAAATATTAAAATTCTGAAGTTATGTTGCACCAGGAGAGGGTTTGGACTACCTAAATCTAAATTTCCAGTCTTCTAGGTTGGCCAGATTTACCTAGCCATCGCCAACAGACACACACACAGACACACAGACACACAGAGCGAAACTTTCTTTTATTAGTTTAGATAAATTACTTTATATATTTTTTTTATTTTAACTAAAACTTCGTGTTTACCATTTTTGCCATAATTTATTTTATAAAAGAATTTTTAACTGTTTGTATTGTCTCGCAATAACAATATCAAAAGTTTAGTTATATTCTACATAACAAACATATTGTTCTAAAAAATATATAAATATTTTGAAATTTTAGAATATTACCTATGATCTATTTAAACCTTATATAGTAATAATTTATTTTCTGTCAATAAATGATTTTTTTTTAGAAATAAGTCATTCCTTCTAAAATCTATAATTTATCATGTGTTTCAGAAATCGATGATTTAAGCTTTCGGACAAGATGTTAAAACTTAATGTTCTTCAGATTTCCAAACGCAATTTGTCACAGTGACATCAATCCAAATAGATGTGGATATTTTTTTTCTTTTAAAATACTTTAATTTCACCTTTATGTTTTAGTTTCTAAATATTTTCATTCTTTCTCCAGTGGATTTTAAAACATTTTTCTTAGCAATAAAATAAATTATGAAATATTTAAAAACGTATTTGTTTATCGAAATACTACTTAGTAAAAAAATAATTCTACAAGGTTTTGTCATATAAAAATGCCCGTTTAATGCTATCCTTTGAAATGAATTTCAGACTGATATTCATATAGAAATTGTTTATATTATGTAAACATTAAACGTACAAGTTATATTCTTCTAATCTATTTATAGCGTCATTCATCTTATGTTATTTATTTTTTAATAGAAATAAGTCGTTTTTCAAATGTATATGTTACGTTCAATATGATTAATCTTAGTATTATTAATAATAACCGGTTCCCATATAGCACATGTGCTTCCCTAGGACGTCCCCAGGAAGATTGACATTCATCCTCCAGGCATCCCTGAGGATGCAAAAATTTGTCATCAGGAGGTCCTCAGGAACCGAAAATGTCCGCCTCATAGCATCCCAGGGAGCTCCCCAGGACCTCCTTCAGGTTCCTCCTCAGGTTGTTCTAGGGAAGATTTCAGGAAGTAATACCAGAGGAATTTGGGAGACTTCAGGGTCACTTAATGTGCATAAAAAACAACGAAAGTTATTATTATTCGACGTAATGTAAAAAGTATTTATTTTTTTTTTAAATTAATAAATACGAACATTATCTTTTAAAAATTTACATAATACACATTACTTTTATTAATCACGCACACAGAATCACATGACAGTTATGATACAGATTTTACGGAACAAACTTTCTTACCGCCGACTGTACTTGAACCTGGGTACTTACGCATACGAGAAACACGCTCTAGCGATTACGCTACACGGCCGTTGTACCTGAATCGTTTATACGGTATTCATGTATTTCTTTGTCTTCTTATGAGAGTCAGTAAATAGAAAACATACATATTTTTATGCTTCGTATAGCAGGAATTCTGTAACTTTTATTGCAAATAAAGATGCATACCCTTTGATATATATTCAATACAATATTAAATTGATAACTAGAAAAAAAGCGTATCAATTATTTAATGCTGTTCTCAAACACAAAGGAGCTGTTTTCTGACACATTTTTTAACTCGATTTTGTTCGGAAAGGCATTAAATTGGCAGGTGGTCTTATTTAGAAACTATGTAATACTAGAAAAATGTTTTCCTTTTATTATTATTATTATTATTATTATTATTATTATTATTATTGTAAACGCAGATCTTTTAGAAAATACTGTGAAAGTCATCGTTTTGACCCGAATTCCCCACGCGGCATCACAATAAAAGGGAAAAGGGAAGGGGTGTTTTATCATTTGCAACAACAATACGTTTTATCATTTTAGTTAGGAGCCACATATATATGGGTCAGGGGTCTATGATAAAGGGGTCAATTAAATAAAAATATTTAAAATTAAATAAATTAAGTAAATTAAATTATAAATTATAAATAATCACAATTAAACAAAGTAAGAGAAAAATTGACGTTTTTATGAACCAAAAATTGAAAGACAAATTCAAAATGCACTTTTTTTAAAAATTAGAATATTATAATTTTAAATTTAGAATTAGAATAAGCAAAACTCAGTTTGATTTCTAATATTGATATTACCATATTACAAGTTGCTAAACGATATATCTATAAAAGCTTTTCTGAGTTTATGCATGCTAGGCTGTTCTCAAATTCATATTGGCTACTTTATGACATATTTTTTAGTTTATTTTTGTTCGGAAACGCTTGAAATTGGCAGGTGTTCTTATTTATAAACTTTGTAATCAAAAGATGTTTTCCATTTTTTTGGTAAAGACAGAAGATCTTTCAGAAAATACCGTCAAAGTCGGTGTTTTGAGCTGAATTTTCGACGCCGTAGCACGAGAAAGGAGAAAAACGTGTCGTCATGTAACATGAATCACTTATAACCCGATAAGTAATTTATTTATCGAAAAATGGAAAATTCATTTCGATCTCAAATCAATTCAATAGTCAGGCCAGCCAATTTTATGTCTTTGCGTTTAAAAATAAGTCAAAAGATGTGTCAGAAAGTTTCACGTTGTTGAGCAGATCATTTGAGAAACACCCTAAGATACATAAATACAACGTTTAATTTTCAATTACCTACATGAAACTGCTGTTTAAAATGACAATAATATTTCTTTAGCTCTTAATTTTTAAAGTATGGTCATTTCTACTCTATATCTGTAACTAGTTAAATATGAAAAAAAGTACTGTTAATAAAATTTGTGTCTGTAACAAAAATATTTTTTTCTTATTGTAATAAATAAAACTAGTTTACAATTAAATCTCCATTTAGTGATCTTTTGAAATCCTGTGAAAACATTCAATACATAGAAATTTCATTATGCACTATTTTTCATTGAAATATAATTTCATTTTAGCTAACAAAACTAATATTTCAGGAGATTTAAAATGCCTAAATGTACGGATACTTTGACATAAAATTTGAGTTCTTTGTTATGATTGTCAACGAAGTATTGTGTAAAAATTCTAAACAAGGAAATCCTTTAAAAGCAATACTTTTGTCTTTTATAGAATCATTGGTCGACTGCTTTAAAGATTATTTTTCTATTGTACCGACAATTGTTTATTTTAGTTATATCAAAGCTAAATTTGAAATAGCTTACTCCTTATTCTGGGAAGAAGAACGTTTCTCAGCTTTCAACCATGGAACTAAGTTCCATGCTTTCAACTACTTTTCTTTGCAAGTATTGCATGCATTCCAGTAAGCATACATATCCATTCTTCATCCATCAAAAGGAATTGGAGGTTGCTCAGTACTATTCATGTTCTTATTGTAGTTAAAATTCTACCCTTACCTGACTAAACATATTTGCATTATGGGACTTTTGCAGCTGATTATATAATCGTTCTTGACATCTGGATAGAAGTATTTCCTTGCATTTGAGAAACACCCTAAGATACATAACTAATAATAGCCGTATATTAACAGGAGTGAAGAATTTGCACGAAAAATAATCTTTTATAAATATCCTAAACTAAAAAGTTTGCCAAATATAAAATAGGTTTCTTAAATGAAAGTTTTAACAACTAAAGCAAAACACAACTCAGTTTTAAATTCTGGAGAAATATTTGTTATTTAGAAAGATAAATATTTATTTATATTTTCTGAATCTGTATGTTGTTAATATTTCTTAAGTTCACTAAATTGAGATTTCACCTTCATTATTAAGAATTAAAAAATATATACCATGTATCGTAATTTGAAAGATGTAATAGAAAATAACTAATTTGTATTTAAAAAATAAAATAAAATTAATATGGTAAAACCTCCAGAACAGACGCTTCATAAAAATTCATACATAATTATAAATTGACATCATTTAGCGAACATATGCTCATTACCAACACATATATAAAGTATATTAAATGAGACAAGTGGTATTGACCAGGTCCGTGATAATAATCAGCACGAATTTATATCTTTAACCCGATTTTGTATGAATGTATATTTAAAAAAAAATCTTTCAAGCAAAACTCTTATTCAGGGGGAGGGGGGGGGGGGTATGTTTGTATTTTTTAAAACCAAATGTGCCATTTCAATAGAGCATGTAATCTCTAAGTTGGTGTTATAATTTAGACTTAAAAGTAAATTATTGATTTGATAATGACGATAAATATAAAATTATTAATTAGTTGAAAATGTAATAATAAAATACATAAATATATATGTAATTTTTAAAAAGATCAGAAAAAAATATTAATAGAAGAATAATAATAAAAGTAAATATGCTCGATATGACTTAAATATGATTCAATTTTGAAACATACATGAAAATTAACTTTTACAATCGAAATAAGATTTTTTTAAATAGATTGTTTAATTTAAAAATGCTTATCTCTAATCTATTAACTATCAAATTCTGAATAGATACAAATACGTAAATATATATTAAACTGTTGATAAAACCCTTATTTGTAACAAATTTTTGATTCCTTTTGATTTCTTACGGTTACGGAAAAAAAAAACCTCATTTATTAGAAATAATAATAATATATATATATATATATATATATATATATATATATATATATATATATATATATATATGATAATTTAAAATGGTCAGCGAAAAAAAAATAATAAATCTAATTTATATTTCAAAATTAAATATTGATCTGAAAATTATTTATATATATAATTCAAATTAATATGAAATGATTAATTATTTAATACAAATAATAATAATAATTCAATATATAAGACTATATTTAAAGGATCAGAAGAAATAATTTTTACTAGGTATCTCTAATCCTTAATTTATAAAATATGGTTCTATACAAATATATAAATATATATTAAACTTCGTGTTTCGAAAAAAAATAATTCTGATTTCTTATAATTGAAAATAAAAATAATTTATTAGGAGAAAGTAAATCAATTTTATATTTAAAATTAAATTATTTCTATAGAAACTAATAAAGTATATAAGTGAAATCAATGTAAAATTATTAGTTAGATGAAAAAGTAACAGTAAAAATATATAAGTAATTGTTTTGAAAGTTCAGAAAAAATAATTAATGAATGTAATGATAAAATGAATTAATATATAAGTTAATTTTTAAAAGATCAGAAATATAATAAATAATAAATTTTCAATTTATATTTAAAGATTAATTTATTTTAATTATTTATTTAACTACATTTTGATTGCATTTTATAAATTAAAAATATATCTAAATAAGGATAATTAAATATTATAATAATTAAAAGTGAAACAATAACCAGATGTGCTTAGGAAATAAAATAAATCCAATAATAATATAAACTTTATTAATTAAAAAATCGAACCAAATCAAATCAAATATTTTTTTTTATAAAAAATTATAATAAGTTATTTTAGTGTCAAAATCACCCATGAGATGGCACCAGCACCGTCTCTTCCTAGGTACTTCCCTGGGAATATCATCCCGAGGAGCTTGATCCCTGGGAGGGATCTGGGAGATCAGTCCTGAGGAGCTTGCTCCCTGGGAGGGATCTGGGAGATCAGTCCTGAGGAGCTTGCTCCCTGGGAGGGATCTGGGAGATCAGTCCTGGGGAAGTGATTAAAGTATCTTCCCCAGGAACGCCTGATAGCGTCATTACAGTTTCAGGAGGAATTTGGGATGAATTGGAACTCCTGGGGAGGTTTTCAGGAGCTTTGGTGCTATATGGGTTATTATTAATAATGACCGGACATAAAGGCCGATAATTATTAAAAATAGCCGCGGTCATTATTAATAATAACCAGTTATTATTAATAATGACCGGATTAATCATATTGATCGTAACATATACATCATTAAAAATATATTGGTGTCTATGAAAAAATTAAACAGGCGGTTTGCCTGAATTCAGTCTGCCGTTAGAGTAGCGCAGACCCTCCCAAAGTTCGACTTTCACGACATCTCCCATACATTATAAATGTCCCGTAATCGTGGTGCTGATCAATGATAAATATTATTGGCGAGAACTTCGGTTATGGAAAATTAACGCCAGAAAAAATTATTAAAACTATCTAATTGCATGTTTTTGAAATGAGTCTTTGTTTCCAGTATTCGCATTACTATATAAGGATAAGGCTTATGTCATTAAAATTGTCCCGACCATTTTCGATTAAAAAAAAATTGCGTTAAGATTTTTAATACTGGGTTTGTTTTAATTTGTTTACACAATTTGTCTTGAAGTAGAGGCCCAGCTATTTAATTTTCTCGTGCTCGATTTAGTACAAGAGTAAAGTTCCATGAAAATTGTTCCAGCCGTTTTTTATTTCATCTGTAAACAGGGAAATTGTTTACTCGTTTCATGTATGTACCTGGTAGACGAAGCCTGGCCCGGCAGTTTTTTCCTACATTAATACTATATTTGATTAAAGACAGATCTTTTTTAATTATTTCTTCATAGTTCACACTGTATCTGAATGAAGACAAATACTATTGTTATTCCTTCCTACATAAAAATATAATTTCTAATTTCTGAAAGTTATAATAAGAAATGGTGTCAATAATTTTTTTTTTGCGTTTTTGGTATATATATTATATTCTATCCAATTACTCCTTGTTATCAAGATATAACATATGAATTTTTGTTGTATATTTCTGAAGTTGTAAAATTCCAAATTGGTATATTGTCGAGTACTTGAGATTCAAAATATTTGGCCGTTTAGCAAAATGAACCATAAATGAGCTAGATAATTCAGTCATAAAGAGTTGTAAGGAAATATATATATATACATGTATCAACAAAGGACTGCACAAAAAACTTAAAGGAACAATAAATCACATTACGTAAACATGAATTGTTTTTAAAAGTTAAGTCTTGATTTTGAAAATAAACATTGAATAATTATAAACGAGTGGTTTGTAAAGAACAATTTTTACTTTAATACTTATTTCAACATTGTAATTGAGTAAAGTTACAATTTTATTATTTACTAGCATGCCAAATTTCATGTTTCTAGCTCCTTCAGTACAAAAAAAATCGAAATTTTAGAACGTTTTTCGCTTCTGCACCCCCCTGGAGGTAGTGGCACCGACATAAAATATAGCCTATGTTGGAGCAGGGATTGTTACCATTAATTTTCCACCATCACTTTTGAAATCGCTTCAGTAGTTCCAGAGATTACCCCCTACAAACAAACAAACAAACAAACAAAAAATAATCTTTACTACTTTATAATATTAGTATAGATTTCTACATAATTCATACAATTGAGTAAAAGCAAATATTTATTACTCATTTCTTCATAAAAATATCATTTCGTGTTTCTAAAAGGGATGTAGACCTTAGAATTTATTTCCAAAGCGATCACTCGAGTACGTAAAGAGTTTTATTTAACGTAAAAAATACTTTGTATGCAGAACAAAATTTGGATTGTCATTTATAACAATAAAAAAAATTATGAATGAGATCTTGTCAAGCATACTTTGAGTTCTATTTTCCACGTTTTATAAAAAATTCTTCAGTCGTAGTCCAAGTCAGTATTTGGCAGCTTTCGACAACGATGTGATAAATTGGGAGAAAGTTTTCTTGATTTTAAAACTGCTGCTAATTTTTGCCAGGGTGTATCGCAATCGCATCAAACTTTTGCGATATTTGTAACAATATGGCAGTGGATTTAAACATAGCAAAAGGGTACGTGCATTTATCTATCAAGAAAATTTAGTATATTTACAGAATATTTATGAAAAATGTGGTACTTTTATGTTCGCGAGCACAAATCTCGCCAATACCAATTTTTTATCGCCAAAAGCAACACGTATTTTCCCCGTTTGCAAATTAGAAAAAATGCATTGATGTTTAAACAAAACGTTTTGATTTGTGGTATCATTTCTTCTTATATATTTTACTTTTTGGTAATTTAAAATAATTAAGGTGTCTGTTTGAAATGTATGCAACTTATATATTGTAAATGATTGTATTTTAAATTAAATAAGGCAAAGGTTTGCTTTTTAAATGATCTGAATTCAATTCGAATGACGGCGACAGAAGCAACAGTATTTCGCTATTCATTACCTGTGCCCAGCTAACATAAAATACCAAAAATTTAAATCCCCAGCATCGACATTTGGTAAAATCAATTTTATTTAGCCCTAGTTGTTTTTCTCACTTAAAACGAATTTTACCTATCCAGGATAAAGACAGTTCGTTATCATCTCGCCATAGATTTAGCATAGAAGTCATGAGTAAAGAGTGGAATACCGTACAATTGAGTACCGTTAGTGCCACTTACGATATCATCTTTTTTCGGGTAAATGATCACTGACCACTTGTAGTGGAAAAAAATCCGATTACGGAAGATAAATGTAAAACAAAAATATGCTTATATCTATTGAAAAAAATTACCCAAAGTCGAGACTTATTGGATGGATTCCTCGTATTCGAATAAGCTTATTTCATAAAAAATTATCTGTATTGTTTCCGATGTATACAATTATATTGAGCAATGGCTTTTTAAAAATATAAAACGAATTTTATCGAATTAAGACATAGATAGTTAGCTTTCTCGTGTCCGAATTATTATAGGAGTGAAGTTTCGTGAAAATCCTTCGAGTTGATTTCGAATTATTTGACATTCCCGAATTTGTGACCCAGCTAGGACATTTTCTCTTGTTCGATTTAGTATAGCAGGCAAGTTTCGTGAAAATCGTTTGAGTATTTTTAGATGTACAGCCAGCAACATATTCAGCATTGAGTTCGATGTAACCTGACAAGACGTATTTTCTTGAATTCGGGACTAGCTAAATGATTTTCTCGTGCCAGATTTAGTGTAGTAGGCAAGTTTCGGAAAAAACGATTTAGACCGTTTGCGATATCATCCCTAAGGGGGAAGATCGCTTGCTCGTTTAATATGTAAAATATGTTTATTTGTTTATTTATTTATTTAACTGCTAGTTGTTTTTATTATCTTTTCAGATTTTTAGTCCTAAAATGCAGTTGCTTCCAGTGGCAATTAGCTCTGAACAGCCGAATTGTCGAGATTGTATGTCTCATAATATGATCAAGTAACTGTTATCTGTAAAAAAGTTTGAGTGTCTGGACAGCTTGCTGCAGAAATTTAAATTTTAACAGTGTACCCATGAGAATATTCAAGTGACTATCATTTAAAGAACTAAAGTTTATTATTAACACTTTTTATAAATTTATTTTTTAATACTGAGCTTTACTAGAAAACGAATAACTTTTGTAGTTCATTAAAATTTTATTTAATTTTTAAATTTGAAATTACATACAGACTGTTACACAATTGCAGCAGTTTGTTCAGTCATTCCAAAGTTTTTCTTCATAACAGTAATAAACTGTAATTTTTATCGATCCTAACCATTGAGAACGCTTCATAATATGATAAAGAAACCGTTATTTACAAAAACGATTGAATTAGCAGACAGTTTGCTGCAGATTTTTAACAGTGCAATTAACTAAATTTTGAATTTGATTTGTGTTTTATTGGTATTTTCGGCATTATCAACAATTTTGCCGTAAAATTCTGTACGGTTTATGCTGGTTGATGTTAAAATCGGAATTCTACAAAATTTAAATTTGAATACTTGTCAAAGTACATAATTCTAATACTTTTTGCAGTCGTTAATAGGTTTATTTTTCCCAATTACGATGCGGTTTATATCACATTGTATTTTTACTCTCGCTGAAAATTTTCAAAATTGTCTAAAGTTTTTTTTTTTTTTTTTTTTTTTTTTTTTTTTTTTTTTTTAAACTAAAATCACAGTTAGTTTGTCTCATTTATACATCTAATGAGGTGTGCTCAATATTGACTTGCCATCATGTGCTGAAAAGTATCAGCCTTGCCAAGATGTAGGAGAGAAAAATGCTAGACCGGATGTCGTCTTCGTAGCTCAAATGATAGAGCATTGGTATGTTAAACAAAGGGTCCAGATTCAATTCCCTGTTTTGACATTTTTCATTCTGGTGGTTGTACGGTGAATAGTAAGTGATAATTCGGATCCTTTGTTATATAAAAATATAGGTTTTAAACATTTCGATACATTCTTTTTTAAAAACAATTTATACCAAAACTATGAATATTTATGTAAAAATTACAATAATATATACTTATCTTTCCTAATATTTCTGAAAATATGTTTTAAGTGTTCATAAAAAATGTTAAAATGTCATTAGACACAACTTATAAAGAGCCTTTTTTTAATGATGTTTTTAGCATAGCAATAGATTGTTTGTGTAAAAAAATAGTTTATATATTTCTTTTTATTAAATTTTGTAGACTGACAAAGCATCTAGTTCTATTCCATATCGCTCATAACTTATTAGAAAATAAATAAATATATATATATTTTAAATCACTTATCATTCCTCATTAATATTCGTTCAGCATCATTTATTCTATTTCAAAAATTTAATTTCAGAGAAATAGATTTATTTTTACCAAATAATATAATGTATCATCTATTAGAAAAATTAGCGACTTAAGCTATCAGAAAAATGTCACTGATGATATTCTCCAACTCGTGAATTTTAATATAAAAATGAAGTAAGTTTAAAGAAATTTGTATTTATTTTCATCCTCTTAAAAATATTTATTCTTTTTGTTAAAAAATTATTTTCGTTATCCCTCGAGTGCTAAGTTTCCAAACTGTTAGCCTGGAGCACAATTGCATCAAAATTAAAGCTTATTACATACATTACAAGATAACGAATACAGTGGTAACATAAACAGATGTCAAGTGGTTCCAAAACTATAAAATTAGTGTAAACTTTATAAGTATTTTGGGCACCAAAAATGCATGTATGAATTACGGGTTAATAAATCGGCCCCTGACTGCAAATACCCTGATTTCCAACGAATAATCCAGCGAACTAAATAATAATGTTTATTTCCACAAATTTTAACTACTAAAATAAGACTAAGCGGAACTGATTATGTGTTTAAAAATAAATTGGTTCGTGGATTATATGTCGGGAATTAAGGCACTTAAAAGTACATTTTTATAATATTTCAGAGTGATTTCGCCTTTCGTATTATTTTTTTAGAGACCGAACAACACCGGAGGGATCAGGTAGTATATAAATAAAACCAGTGATTCCTGTTACTCCCTGATTATAACCTGAATATATTTCTAAAATGTAATAATTTATGAACTTTGAAAGAATAAATCTATAATTGTTTTACATTGTGGAATCAAATGTTTACAATATCTCTTGTAATATATAAGTATATAATGAATATCTTCTATTGAAAAAAAAAATCCGTTGAATAGTTTTTCAGTCACTTTTGATTTCAACCAGTCTTTTAAATGAAATTCAACATTATATGATTACAGACTATTAGTTTAGAGATTATTAAGAGTATTTTCTAGGGCATCCTAGTCCTTCCAAATGTCGAGGACACAGGAGTGATTAGTGGAAATCTGATCCGATATGAAAAACTAAGATATGGAATAATTAAATATAAATAAAGTTATTGATTTTGAGATTTTCTCCTGATGCAGGTATAAAATTCTATTAAAACAGGATATTAGGAATGTGCATTAAATATAGAGATTTTTAAACACATTTTACATGTAACATATACATCATTTTACGCTTTGTTAATAGTTATCGTATTTTGTGATATTTATATATATGACTTCCATTACCCGCTAACTTGACAGTCATTACCCGACATATAGGGAAATGCCGGTCAAAGGTTCATTTTCATTCATTTATAAACTACATGGCTTCTATTTTATTTATAGCATTAAGAATTTTGAAAAATAAAGTCAAATAACTTGCTGTTAAATAGAGATTAACATGATGATAAAACATATAATTCTTAGGTGACCTCCATTCTCCTGTCCGCTCCTAATGATATTCCTCGCTATTATTAAACCAGTTCATTAAAAAAGTACACGTATTTAAATCTCGCCACACTGATAATCTGAAACCAAAAATTGAAATGATGTAACAGATGAAATGTGCAATCAATTTGGCAAATTGTTACTTCATAACGCATTGTAAAATGCAGCAACCTACACTCACGGTACTTGTAAAAGGGATAGTGCACATTTATATGTTCATTATAATAATCAGTTAAGCAGAGCCTAAATAAATAATTCACAATTTTAGAGACTGTTTCAATTTGATTAATGACTCATTGTATGTACATATTTGATGATATTTCGTTATGATATTAAACATACATTATATATATCTGACTCGCGCCTTGGAAACCCCTGGGTTTAAGCTCAATCGCACACATGGAATAGCGGACCACAGTTGAAAAACCACTGACCTAATATATTGTAATTACAACGATTGGAATATTTTAATTTTTGTACTAAACATTTAGTCGATCTGCACAGCAGTTGTATATTAAATCCCCATTACTGAAGAAAACAATATACAATTTATGTTTTAAATATATTTCCTATATTTACATAATTTTTGGAATTTGTTAACGCACGTATTAATAATGAATTTCATATAACATTGTTCCCAAATTTAAGCAATAAATAAAGATATAGAAAAACTTTGGAAATATGTCGAAAAGCACACCTAGTCAATTATTGGAATGTGGTAAATCCCTTTAGAGAAATTTACGCTTTTTAACATTCCTTACGCTTAACGATAGTTATAAAATCTATTTTTCTTTCAAGTCACGTTTACCTCAGCCTTGGATAAAAACCTTTTAAACATTTTATCCATGTTGTGGTATGAAACGTGTGAGTAGAAATATCTTATAATTCATGTTATTTTATTTAAAATATATTTTCGTCTGATAAAAATAACAAAAATGAAAAATTTAAATTGCTAATCTATATTATAAATCAAAATCCTGTACATAGTACCGCAGTCATACCGACGGGGACAATGAGTTCAAAAATCAATTTCGTCTTTGCACATTGTTTTAACTTCGAAACATCGCACGCTTCAATGTTCACAGCATCGAATAGAAAATAAAATGTACTTTCGAATGCAATTTCTTTGAAAACTATATGCCAAATTACTGATTTTGTATGGTTTAAAAACTATTTATCGAGCAAGAATTTTGTTTTACTATACCTCAAAAGTGAAAGTGCAACCAGATAACAAAATATTAATCCGATTTCACTTAAAACAATGTAAATAATTCATCATTGGTATTTCGTAACTAAATCGCCAAACGAAATTCAAACTGCAGAAATACACAAATAAATAAATAAAAACATAATTTAACAGACATATAATCAAACTACCCTCTTACACATTGAAATGGTCAGAATAACAAAGTTTTGCTATAAATAATGAAATACTTCGCGATTGACCACTGGCTTGTGACTAATACGAAAGTGCAAAAAATGGTTTTTGGTTTAATTAGTGGGAAATCTAAGGAAATATGCTAAATGTAAATACATATTTAGAGTTTCAATTAAAAATAATTTTCACCTACGCTTTGTAAACTGGATAGTATATCTGATAACGTCAAACCGGGTTGCAGGGATTGTAACGCATTGTGTTTTATATGCAAATATCCTCTAAAAGAGTATGAGTAATTTATTTAAATTTTAAGGCTATACAATAATGAACTAGAACAGTAACGTATCTTTCGGGTTTTTTTTATCACGTTATACAAAATTTTTAGAGATCGTCAAGATATATTTTTTAATAAATACACTGAAGAATAATTTCAGAAAACTAAGAACCCTTCACTTGCGAAAAAGGATGAAAAAATCATTTTTCCAAATGTTTTTTTTAAATAAATGTATACATACATCATACATTCTGACGTAATTGCCTAACAATCAGATAATTAAAACTGTGAGGAAAA
Organism: Maratus michaelseni; assembly: GCA_963931845.1. NCBI lineage: Eukaryota > Metazoa > Arthropoda > Arachnida > Araneae > Salticidae > Maratus > Maratus michaelseni. The sequence goes on along the minus strand of OZ007591.1, from coordinate 297,637,104 downwards.
ATCTTTTTACTCGTCCATTTCCTTTTAAATTATACTTAACTGTCATTTCATATTATTTTTTCTTAGTTTGTATGTTTTTTCAATAAATCACTTGGATGAAAATTTTAAAACTTTAACATATTGTTTTCGATTTACTAGAATTGTTAAAGGAAGATTCTTATGGCTAATTTCATTAAATAAAGATTATAAATTTTAGTAAACTAGCTTAGGTTTTTAAATAAAAATGGTAACTAAATTGTCATTTTACTGTATTTTTTAAATATGCCTCCAAACTCCATTCCGCAAAGTTAATAAACATTTCCTTTGTAAAGATGTGTAGTTATAACTTAATAAAAAGTATTTACGATTCAAAAAATAGTAAATTAAAATGTTTTGCATGCTTACAATTATAAATAATAATTTAAAAAAAATAAAAAGAAAGAAAGAAAGAAAGAAAAACAGATTCGCGTTGAATAAATAGCGTGTCATAGTGCTTCGCACGGTTTGAATTGAAAATTAATTGCACATTCAGGGTTGAAACAAATGGAGTATTAGCATCCATTTTGGCATGATGTTGGTACAATGGAAAAGTACCAAAAGGTATCCAAAAACTTTGTTCCAAATTAGGCCAATTTTATGTAGACTCTATTATGGAATAGGTCAGCTTAAAAAAAATTAGTAATTGTGTTACATTTTGGTGTCTATGAGATTTACGAGGGTCGATCGAGAAGTAAGGTTCCCAAAGAGCTCCAGCCGCAGGGGAAGGTGCGAGGCGAAATACGGCAACAGAGCTGTGCGCGGCTGTTCCTGCACTCGCGATTCCCCCGACCACGCTTCGCTGCGCCAAATATTCTTTGATCAGCAGCCGTACGAGATGGAGGTTCCCATTGTTGATCCCTCCAAGTGCAAGTTATTGTGCAACACTAAGAAAACTCAGGCGAGCTATCCAGAACCGCCGGCGAGGACATAATATGATAAAGCCCTGACAGCCGGTATAATTCTGCTTCACGACAACGCCCGACCTCTCGTATGCCGTCAAACCCAGGAACTTTTAACACAATTCGGGTGGATTGTCATGCCCCACCCACCTTTGCGTCCGGACCTCGTACCTAGTGATTATCACTTGTTTCCCAAGATCCAGGGACATTTCAGTGCCCAACGCTTCCGGAGCGACGATGACGTCAAAGAAAATGTGAAACGCTTCCTCAACGGGTTGGCGGCGAGGTCTACGACGTTGGGATACAGAAATCGGAGCACTGTCTACAAAAATGCATAGAAAAAGATGGCGATTTTGTAGAGAAATAGAGCAAACTTTCTTTTTTCTACAATGCAAATTTTTATGAGAATAAACATTATTGTGTATTTGTAAATTTGATGGGAACCTTATTTCTGGATCGACCCTCGTACATTATGATGTCTATGGGTAAAAATCGTTTCCGTTGGATTTTAATGAAGTTACAATACTTTAAATATAATGAAATTGGTATGCATAACTGAGATGGACTAATATATGATATTCGTCGAGAATTAAATAAAAATCATGAACTCGTGACACTTTTATATTTTAAAATAATAATAATGCTACTATAATTTGTGACTCGTGCTATAACCAGTACGAGCAGGGAAGACCGAGCTATGCTCCGTCAAAATTAAATTTAAGTTCAAATATCATGACCAAAATGACCCACTAATTGAATTTTCTCGAACATGTGACTTAGCCCAACAGTGTTCTCGTGCCCGAAAACCATTGGATGCAGAATTTAGTGTAAATTGAGCCGCTTTTTAGATCTTGACCCACAATGACCCAGAAATGACCCACTAATCGAATTTTCTCGAAAATGTGACCTAGCCTAATGATTTTATTGTGCTTGAAACTCGTAGGACACAAAATTTAATCAAAATTGTTAGAGCCGTTGTTTAGATAAAATTAATTTGTCCCGCGTTGACCCAAAAATGACCCACTACTCGAAAGTTCTCGAACATGTGACCCAGCCCAATAATCTTCTCATACCCAAAAACCATTGGATGCAAAATTTAGTGTAAATTGAGCCGTTTTTAGATCTTGACCCACAATAACCCAGAACTGACCCACTAATTGAATCTTCTCGAACATGTGACCTAGCCCAATGATTTTCGCGTGCCCGAAACTCGTAGGATACAAAATTTAATCAAAATCGTTAGAACCGTTTTTAGATAAAATTAATTTGACCCGCTTTGACCCAAAAAATGACCCACTAATTGAAAGTTCTCGAACATGTGACCCAGCCTAATAGTCTTTTAATGCCCGAAAATAGTAGAATACAAAATTTCGTCAAAATCGTTTGAACTGTTTTTTAGATACAATTAGCTCGACCATGACCAAAATTACCCAAAATGACCCACTAATTGAATTTTCTCGAATATGTGACCTAGCCCAACAGTCTTCTCGTGCCCGAAAACCATTGGATGCAAAATTTAGTGTAAATTGAGCCGCTTTTTAGATCTTGACCGACAATGACCCAGAAATGACCCACTAATCGAATTTTCTCGTACATGTGACCTAGCCCAATGATTTTATCGTGCTCGAAACTCGTAGGACACAAAATTTAATCAAAATCGTTAGAGCCGTTTTTTAGATAAAATTATTTTGACCCGCGTTGACCCAAAAATGACCCACTAATCGAAAGTTCTCGAACATGTGACCCAGCCCAATAATCTTCTCGTGCCCGAAAATGGTCGGATACCAAATTTCGACAAAATCGTTTGAACCGTTTTTTAGATGCAATTAGCTAGACCATGACCCAAATTTACCCAAAATGACCCACTAATCGAATTTTCTCGAACATGTGACCTAGCCCAATGGTTTTCTGGTGCCCCAAAACGGTAGGATACGAAATTTCGTCAAAATCGTTAGAGCCGTTTTTGATAAAATTTGCATATATATATATATATATATATATATATAACCACACACAAGATTTGCTCGTATTAAAATATATAATACACGTCAGGACACATTGCCGTTACCATTATCTTTACAAATTAATAGATTAATTAATAAATTGATTAATAAATTAATTTAATAAATTTGTTTAAAGAAAATTTAGTGTTTTTTAACATTGCATTATTGTTGTTTTTTTAATATTAAGTTGCATTTTTGGTAATTTGAGTTAATAATTAACCAGTGCGCCGATACGAAACCTGTCACTGCACATACATTATAATTTATGTTAATAATGAGACAACAAATTTTCATTGATATATGTAATAATAATTTTCGATAGAATTACATTCACTTTCTCAATGAATATGGAAAACCTTAATAAGTTTCTTCTCCAAAATTCTATGAATATGAGTATTTTTTTTTTCATTATAAGTTCTTTAATATAATTAAAGTGATCTGTTTAATTTATTATATTTTTCATATGTCTTTAACAAGAAATTCTGTCTAAAGCTGTTAAAGTATAATTTAACTTAAAGAAAACATTTTGCTTTTCTTACATTAAATGCTAGTTGGGAAATTTCATTTAATTTCCCGTCACGTTTATTATAATCTTGGGAAAAACTTTCAGAAGTACTTTACAGATGTTGCGGTGGAAAACTTGGAGATACTTTTCAAAATTTCTCTTGAAATGGATTTTTATTTCATAAAAATATTTTTTTTTTCAAGATAAAGAAAATAGACATGGTTAATTTAAAATACTTTAACTCTCAGTATATCGTACGTCTTATAGCCTTTTGCATAAAGTTGCTCTCAACTACTGCATGCATATTTAAGAAATTTTAATTCGAAATACATAATATAATACATTAATACATTGTTAAATTATGTTTGTAAATCATTGTGTATTTTTATTTACAATATATTTTTTTTCATATTTTCAGAAGGAAATTCTTTCTAACATTATTAAATGTCAGTTCACTTGAAATTGTTATTCTCACTTTAGTAGTTTTCATTTTTCTTAGTTAGAAAGTTAGTTTCCTGCAATATTTTTTCCAGTTTTGGAAAAGCAAAATTTCGAAACTTTTCCGTTGTTGTTGTAAACATCTTTCCAACGAAGTTATTTTACAAAAATTGATCGATTTACAAATTTATTAAACAGAAATAACTTTATTAAACCATTTTTCTTAAATTAAAATATTTTATCTCTCTTTTACCGGGATGTTCGAACAACTAAACTTTTTTAAAGACTATAAGACTGTATGTATTTTTTTATGTTAATCTGAATGCATTAAAAATGCTGCAAAAAGAGGTATTTTTTTAAAACCATGAAAACATTTAATGCTTATTAAAAAACACCATGAATAGAAACAATCTATGCAGCATACGACTGATCACGTTATTTAAAAACTGTACAATATAATTTTTAATATAATATTTTAAATGATTAGGGGGGTTCGACCACCCTGCTCACTATTCTCACCAACCCCCCGCGTAATAGCGCCCTAGCCAACCCCAGACGTAATAGTTTCGCGTTTCCATTCTGGATCGCCTCGCGATCCCTTATTTTCTATGCATTCAATTTTTAGATTCCACTTCGTAATTGTTGTTGTAATTTAAATGAAACCTAAATTTATTATAAAAATCAGCTTCATCCATCACCAAACAAATCCAGCCTATCACCTCAATTATTTGAAAAAAAAAAAAAAGATTAAAAAAAATTGAAATAAAACAAATTTATTTCCAAAATAAGTTTAAAATATTTTTCTTTATGATTAGATTTCAATATTTTGAATAGTACTGGATTTGTACAATACTTTGTTGTAAACTATGTTTTCCAAGTTCTGATCATTCTTAATTATAATCTTCATATTTTTAGCTGATACACATCTTGACAATGCATCATACAAATTTTATTGCATTCCTACAATACTTCCTTAGATATTTTTCTTATAATCAAATAAATCATATTTCATAAAAATAGTCGGATTTTTTTTTATTTTATTGATACCATCTTTTCAGGTAATGACCACGTCGAAAACGAGTTTTCTCGAATTAGTGACCTAGCTAGATAGATTTCTTGTGCTCGAATTAGTATAGTCATCAATTTTTGTGAAAATCGTTAGAGCCGTTTTCGATATATAGCAGCATTCTTAGTGCTGAGTTTGTTTTAATAGATCAAAATCACATTTCCCGATTTCGAGATGGATTTCTTGTGCTCGAATAAGTATAGGCAATACGTTTCGTGTAAATCGTTTCAGTATTTTTCCATTTATAACAAAAAACATTTTCAGCGGTGAGTTTGTTTTAAAATTGCAAAAACGAATTTTCTTGTATTCGGAACCTACCTAGATCTTTTTCTCGTGCTCGATTTAGTATAGGGGGCAAGTCTCGTGAAAATCTTCCCAGTCGTTTACGATATCATTCATAATCGGGAAAATCCCTTGCTCGTTTAATATATATGAATAATCGGGAAAATCCCTTGCTGGTTTAATATATATGAATAATCGGGTAAATCCCTTGCTCGTTTAATATATATGAATTTGGCGACAGTAATTTGGTCGACAGGATAACTAACAAGTACGAATTGTATATATAGTGTTACGAATATTGTAAATAGTTATTGTTTGTGCTTAAAAATAATGTAAATAGTTCAATTAAGCTCTATTCATAAGCTAATATTAATTTTTGTTGCATTGCAATATCTCAATTTGTTGATTTTTTGCAAGCAGGTAAACGGTATTGGATTTCAATGGGAGTCTATGGAAATTTGGCGAAATACTGGAAATAGCGCCAAGTGGGCGCCACTTTTGGCAGCTAATTTTGGCCGCCAAATTATGTGATTGACGTCAAGTTGACGTCAAACGTGGCGACAGAACCGAGTCCCTTCCCCTTGGTAACCCCCTAATAGTTCCCATCATATCTAAATTCTCTACTTTCATGTTAATTCCCCCTAAGAAAAGTCAGAAATCTCTGACCAATCAGATACGTTTCGCAGTATCTACGTAGATTTTCATTGGTCCATTTTCAAACCATTACTTTTTTTTTATATAGAAGGACATGGATAAATAGCTTGTATTTAATTTATAAAACATAAATTTGAGAAAAGTTTGATAAACACGAAAAAAAAGTACATGCACTAAATATTGTTTTTATAGAAATTCCATTCTTAGTTTAATAATCTAATTTAATAAGAACATTTCTTGGGATTCAAATTTTTATGTTATTTTAAAAGTAGGTTAACGCGTTTTTGCTTTTTTATCCTTTTGACTGATCCTTCTTTTTTTATGAGTATAGAAAGTATTCATTGGACCTGATAGATATCTTTATTTTATTTTTTTATAACAAACAAATAAATGAAACTGAACTTTTGTAACTTTTTCTAAAATAATTCACATTATGTTCATTCGTTAAACTTTGCATTTATTTTATTACCACGCGAGTCCATTGAAAATGTTTTAAACTGATGTGTTTATTATAACTGGATACGTTTTACATAAAAACAATTTTAGGGGTGAAAAATTTTCAGAGATTTGGATTAACTACAAGTTGGTGAAACACTACCGATGATTTCAGGATATTTTTTTAAATACAGTACGTTTACATGTTTGATATAATTTTGTATAAGATATACAAATGTTTGCACATTGTCCAATGCATTTATCAATATTTATATTTAATTTAGTGAATTCATGAGATTCAAAAACGAAACATTTTGAGTAGTAGAATTACCAGTGTGTTTCATCACATAAGAAATATTATTCCAATAAAACAATATTACGTGTATTACTTAATCTTATAAGAAAACTGAGAAAAAGGAATTTCATTATTTTTAGTGTGCAGAGCAGGAAATGCGTCAAAATGCGTCTGCAAAAATGTGTCATACAAGCATATCTGATTCTAAACCACAAAAAATAAAATGCCAGATATACCAGTGATGGCTTCTGATTGTTGTTACAGTCGCTACCTGTTATTTTTGAAGATTTCCCACAGGATTAAATTTGTAAGCTATTTACTAGCACAAGTTTCTGAAATGTCCATTTGTGCCCTTAAAAAGATCATGTAATGCCACAAAAACCATCATCAGACGCCATATATATTTACCCGTCTAAACAAGATCAATAACCACAATCATTACGCTCAATGTGTATAAAAAAGGTTTGATGAGGTCATTTCATATAGATTTGTACGTCATGTGTACAATAATGGAAGATATAAAAAGTTTTTGAAAAAAAGCACTTTTTTGTTAATATACAATACTAGTATAACGTTGTCATTTAAAATAAGTATTTTCTCCATAAAATTAGTGGTGACTATTATGTTTTAAGTATTATCTATTTAACATATGTATCAAATAGAATTTGTTATCGAATGTGGATATCCAGAATCTTAATACAAATTTGTATGAAATGATTTGATAACTTATTATAAATAATCCAAAGAAAATGAAACTTTTTAAATGATAAATTTTGACACTTTCACAATCTAAAAGAAAATGTAAAAACAATTTTTGCTTTGTAACATTCCTTTGATTTAACGATATTAGGAATGTCTAATTTATTTTTCAGTCATGTTTCTTCCAGTCTTGGGGAAAAGGGTTTTCAAATACTTTACCGATGCTGTAGTAAGCAACGTGCCATACATTTATCTTATAATTATTTATCATAGCAACATTTATCATATAATTGACGTTTTCCTCGTAAAAAAATAATTTTCAGATAGATAAAGGTTATAAATTGTTTTATTTATTTATTCATATATATTTTTTTGCATATGATTTTAAATAAAACTGAATGTTTTGCATAAACCTAATCTTTAAGTACATTTAAACTTGAATATGCAATCTAATACGATTCTTTTGAAAAATAAAAAATAAACAAATTGTAGAAAAAATTTAAATAAATTTCGATGCTTATAAAATTTTTCGAAACAAATAAATAAAAGTATATTGCCGTCAAATGAATTATTTTATATTAAAGCAGTAAACATTTATGAATAGTAATCGGTGAATTTTTAGAAAAGCAGGATAAAAATTCACTGGTTATTATTCAAGGATTATAAGCGTAATTCACTGCTGAAAATGAATCAAAATTAATTTATAAATAGTCTTGTGAGTATATTTTTATGTAGACAGATATGTGAATGTTTAAAACTCCCGGTAAGATTCAACTCAGTTTTAATAACACCATATTCCTCACGGGAAACGCATAATGATTTAAAATTTCCAGAAATTCCTACAGAATTTACATATTGATTTAATAACCGCGTTTCATTATAAGTTAAACTCAATTATGCTTATTTATGTTGGTCTCAGGTGGAAACAGATTTAGAGTTAATTTTATTAAATTTACGATTCACTATTTGTAACATATGCTAATATCTCTGTTAATAAGCGTAAGACAGACAATATATTTTTTTAATTCTTAAAAATATTAAAATTTCCATATCTATTAAATGTAATATGCAAGTCTATCTAATATCAGAGTGCCATCGGTACAGAAACTGTAAAAGTAGAGTTTGTTGTGCGTGAAACAATACTCGCGCATTATCTGTATATAATGTGATATAAAGAACTTACATTAAATTTCTTACGTCACAAAACCTTTCATATATTCTGTCAAAATAGATTATTATTTAACTTGTGTCATAAATGTGAAGGTCAGTTATAGATTTTATTTTTATTCTCTGTTAGTATAAAAAAAATCTAAGAAAAAAAAATGTTGAAACATAATTACATTTATGAAAAGCCAATCAATATAAGTTAACTAGTGGATGTATTGTTCTATAAACGACATTAATACGAAAATACTGTCAATTTAAATATCTGACTCAAACAAATAGATTGTTAAACATATATAATACATTTTAAATATATATATATGGTGCGTAAATTCTATGCATGCAATATCTTATTCAATATCTATGCATATCTATGCATTAATTAATGTCATACAAACAGGATGCCGATTGCATCTTTTACGAAATAAATCTTCGTTTTCTTGAAGCAGTTTGCACTATCGTTGTTTTAGAGATAACACCGGTACTTCCCTGTAAAAGGGACAGAGAAAATGGTCATGGCAAGAGATGGAAACTTTTCACATGTTTTTCATAACAATCTATTAACATTTTCATTTCAGAGTTGCGTTTTATTATTTTTTTAAAGTTTCATAACAAAGCTGTAATAGCTGTAACAATCTTATTAATATAAATCATTGTATCTATGGAAGTCAGCAGAACAAAGTACAAGTGGGTCAATTTTTTATATTTATGCAAAAGTGTAAAGACAAACGGATGTCGTGATAATAATACATAACATTTTTATGCATTTAATTATATTTTTTACTGTTAGTGTTTACTTAGTTTAAAAAACTTAAGGAAAAGTAACGCATTATTATACTTTCTTTTAAAAAAAATAAATCATCAACGATAAATAAAACAAAGTTAAAATGTCATAATCTAGAAGTCGGTATGCCTCCTTACCCGCTTCATCAGCTCCCATGACTGCTACGAAAATAATTTGAAAATTCAACATAATTTACTTTTTTGAAAGCCAATTTGCCTTACAGAAAATTTCCCGCTGTTATCTTTTAACGAGGACGGCTGCAAGAAAATATTATCGGTCTTCAATTATTTCACAATATACAAAATATTACAGATATCACACAATATCTTAAAACCTCATTGAGATAGATTTGGTAATAGGTGTAAAACTTTGTCGGACCGTAACTCTTTATTTAAAAAAATTACAATAGGACAAATAAAAGCTGGTGGTTCCTAAAAGTTGAACGTCCCAATTTATGACCGCTCCTGATTGAAAGCACTTGTTTTGGACTGAATACATGTCTTTTTCACAGTAACATAAATTGATTTTATATATACATGTTAAGATGTTACACATAACGGGAATTTGGTATGTAACTAATTAAAAAATTAAACATTTTCATGAATGCATTTAATTATATTTTTTACTGTTAGTGTTTAATTAGTTTAAAAAACTTAAGGAAAAGTAACGCATTATTATATTTTCTTTTAAAAAAAATAAATCATCAACGATAAATAAAACAAAGTTCAACTGTCATAATCTAGAAGTCGATATGCCTCTTTACCCTCTTCATCAGCTCCCATGACTGCTACGAAAATAATTTGAAAATTCAACGTGGTAACAAAGTGTTAATTACTGAACCAGATTGAAAATCATAAAAAATTCAATCACGAAAGTTTTAAAACATGTTGAATTACAAAATTCTATTTATAATCTCACCATTGATTTGATTGAAAGCAGTTCATAAGAAATAAAAACACTTGTTTTCATAAAAATATCATGATCACAAATGTGGATATTGCAGAGTCAAGAAATATATTTAAATGCAGAGAATATGTCCGTCAGACTCAGTTATTCTTACAAGTTCTCAGTTATTTTTAAACAGTCTAACAAACAATAGGCGTAAATGGCGTCCAATTACCTTGTTGATCTGATTGTACTGTCTTCCACTATTATAAAGTCACTTATTGGCTAGAAATAAATTAAAAAAAAAAAAAAAAAAAAAAAAAAAACATGAAGGCTAGACATATTTTCCCGGGAGAAAATAAAAATATGGCTTCAGTCAAAAGAGGTATGGAAATATTTTAATTTTGCAAAGCATTTACTTTTATGTCAGTATATAAAACGGAGTTTTGTCCCTTTTTCTTTTACATTTCATGAATTTGTAAATTTCTGCAGTTTAAAGTTAGAGAAATTTATGTGGGCAAAATTATTTTATATTACACATTAAGATGAAATACTGAGTGTTAAATAATTATAATGCTTTTAATTTTATTATTTAACGCTTTTCATTTTTTCTGAAATCACAAATATTCTTTCTCTAATGTATGTTTTAAATTTTTATAAGACATCTTAATCTTTACTTTATATTTTAACAAAAGTTTTGTATATATTTTGTGTGTATATTATCACATAACAAATGCGGAATTAAAAAAGAAATAACATGACAATCGAAAATATTAACGTTGTTTATTAGATAATTATTATGTTTATATTAATTACTATACACGTTCAACATTATTAATTATTATTATTATTATTATTATTATTATTATTATTATTATTATTATTATTATTATTATTATTATTATTTACGGTTAATTAAAAAAATTTAAGAACAATTAGAACATATACTTTTCAAGAAAATTTAGAAAATGCTGAGGAAATATACATTTTAAACTATTATCATATACATCTAATGTAATATTTCGAAATTTAACAATAAAACAAACGAACAATATACCTTAGAGTACTTATGATACAAAATCCATAGTAGAAAAGTCGAAGAAAATATACATTAGTATTGTTTTACGAAACAGGTTTTATTTCCCTGCTTCTTTTTAGATGTATTGTGCATGAAACGATCTGTCACATGTAAAATCAGATTTAGAGTAGGGAGCTGAGAACATTTGTTTCTAAACCGGAAAAAATAGCACCCAAGGGGCAGAAGAATAATAGGTTCACAAGGATATTCCATATGGCCGAACGTGTTTGGAGATACTTGTTTCAAACAAGAGCTTTGTTTCGTATGCGTTATGTTTCACTGTAATAATTTATTAAATAAACCGAAACTCTAAACTTTTCCTTTTTCCATCAATATTTTGCGATTTGCTAAAAAAGTTTGTTATGTTATTGAGAAAAATTTTATTTTAAAATTACCATTCATTTACAAAGATTTCAATATGTAAGTGTAATAATCTCGTATTAATTTTAATAAATGTAAATATTGCGCCAATGAAGCCGGAAAAGTTTTATGTCCCTTGCATTTATTGATTATATAAAAAACTTAAATTTGGGTGAAATGCAAACTATTTCAGGAAAACGTGCAATATTAATGATCAGCTAATTTCTATTTGACACATGTTTAAACAATAATAGCTCTTGATTTCAAAATTTATAAATAATACTTAACAGAATAGATAAATCAATGAAACAATAATAAATAATGCGTGTTAAAAACAACGCCGGAAAAATTCAATTTGTGCAAAATACATCCTCGGACAGAGCGCTTCACCGTGACACAAAAGTAGTCATGTGACTCACGCCTGGCCGAAGCTGCATCTTTCGATATGAGTTTCTTTGAGGTAATCAGTTGGTGTCTGTCTGTGAGAGAATAATTTTGATTTATTCCATATGCAGTAAATATGCATGTCTCCATAGAATTATTATCTTTCGTACACGATTTAAATATTCATGTATTGCGCCGTTTTAAAAGTTTCATTGTTTTAATAAACTCCAGAAATTCAAGATTGTGGATGTGATTCTTCACAGTGCTGTCTGGAGAATTTGCCTTTATCGTGATTCCCAGCGTTCTAGCATCCTAAGAAGACGCTAGCTGTTTATAAATGAAATTTCTTTAAAACATATAATGTTACAAATTTGAACTTATTAGAAATTTGATTAGTAACACGTAAAGAAAACATTTTATAATAGAAATGCACGAACAGTTTCGTTGTAAAATTAATGTGGATAAAGTCAAAATAAGTATGCTTAAAACTGAAAAGAATTATATTCCTCTTTTAATAATGTTTTTAAAAATATTTTACCATTCTAGAAAACAAATTTGAAAGTGTAAAAGATATGTTGATAATATAGGCCGTCTTTCACTCGATGTGATATATTAACTTAACACATTTTATTTTATATGCAGGCATAAGCATGCAGCATATTTATTTTCATTACTAGAGGACTCTGTTCCTTACGAGCTACGCTAACCAACCCCGTTCTGACACAGTAAACTTTAAAAACACTCTGATTTGATCAACTATAAAACGATTACTGAAGATTGTATTATAATTAAACGACCAATGACAATCTGCTGTAACCGGGTTTCCATTCATTTTGCTTTGACTGGGGAATTTTAAGGTCGAATAAACTGCTGTCAAAACAACTAACAACTATTTTCCCGATTGATTAAATAAAATCAATTAAACATGTAAAAATCAACTTGTGTAAAACGGTTAAGTAAACAATGTAATATACAACAAATATAATTGAAAAATCGTTACTTCTCCATTATCCCGTAAACTACTTTCTTTAAAAGAAAATAACTGTTGCCAAAATATATGATTTAACGCCAAAAGTGCATGATCGTGGTGTCGCGTTGCATCCAGTTGACATCAGATATGCGTTACACATAATAGTTATTTCATCGAGGGATTTTTAATTGAACGTTTATTTGTCTTTTTGGTACTTCTCCATTATCTCGTCGATCAATTTTCATAACAAAAAAAAAGTTATTGCCAAACTGTAACGCCAAATAAACAAATAGAATAATTTTGCCATTGGAATCTCAAATAAATAAATAAATAAACAAATAAAATACAAGAAATTCGGAAAAACTCTACTAACCAAAGTGTCAACTAGCAGTAAGTTTCAACAATAAAATTTAAAATATATTAATGAAAAGAGAAAAAAATAATCTTGGATATTTATTTACATTATTTTTCTTAATTATCCCTCTCGGCTAGTGAATAAATGTTTGTGACGTCAGTTGAAACGGATCAATTGTATGTAACTTTTCATCGCAACATTTTTCAATGTCTTTTCTTTTTAATATCATGGCACTGCCGTTTAAGGATGCAATCGTATTTTAATTAATAAAATAATTAATAAATCAGTAAAACTTAATGAAAAATATATGTATATGTCGAATTAAAAACCAATTGATGCCATAAAAATACATGTAATGCCTCTGACATCATGTAAAAGTGCGCCACGATCATGCATTTTTGGTGTTAAATCCTATAGTTTGGCGATAGTTTTTTGTAATGAAAAGTGGATGTCGATAGGATAATGGAGAAATACCATAATGATATTTCAACAATTTATTACTTATTTTGGAAATTTAACGGTAATTATTAAACGTAAAAAATATAGTTTTAAATTGAGAGGAAATATTATTATTTACGTTGTTTTAAAATGTGCAATAATATGTAAAATATTTGTCGAAATAAATTAATACCTCGTGTAAATATTATTTACATTGAAACTGTTTGGAAACACTGTTATTTGAGCATTTTAAATATGACGTAAGTTACCCTACTTAATGGTTTGAAAACGCGTAATAATTTAATTATTTATATTTTTAATATTCACGCACAAGTAAATTTTTTGTAACGTAATTTTCTACATTTACTGCTTTCAACACGTGATCATTTAATTATTATTTTTAAGTTTTATTTCTGTTTTTAATAGTCACGTGCAAATACATTTCTTAATTGAAAGGTAATATTATTATTTCCGCTATTTTTTTAAATTGGCAACAATTCAAATAATGGATTTTATGAAATATGAAATAAATCATCATTAAAATAATGAAAATTTTGAATAAAAAATTGAAATATAACACTAAAAAAATATTCAAATTAAAAAAAATAATTGCAGTCTGCACATTGCAAGCTTGTAAACTATATCCTAATAATTTATGGTTAAATTCCTGTCCATAATTGTCGTTCCTATACAATTTTGTTTTAAGAAAACTATTTTTACCAAATTTAATATTAAATATCTCTTAACATAATTCTTAGATTTAAAAACTGTCTGCTTCAGCGTGTTTATTGGACATTTTTTTTTAATAAAACTACCAATTTTCATATTTTTAGATGCAATAGTTTTCTGGATATTAGTCCAGAAAGACCAAAAGTATAATTCCCAACTTCGCGTATGGTACGCGAAAAGTATAATTCTCAGAGCAGCCGCACAGCTTGTACTTTTCAAAAACGTTTTATGAATGTTGAGAAAATACATCTATCTTTCTAGAAAAATATAAAAAGTTCTTTGATATTTCAAAATATAGAAATGAAACTATCGAGAAACAATTCTACGTGAATTTCTTTTTGACATAAAACTCATAGCATAATACTTCAAGAAAAAATAGGAGATTATTTTTTTAGAAATAGAGTTTTCTTTCCTTTTTCTGTAGTAATAAGTGTGTATTAAAACATCCGTCACATGCAAAATCAAATTTATTGCTGGCAGCTTTGAACATCTGCTTCCAACCAGTAAAAAATAGCACCCAAGGCGGAAAAATAATGCGTTTACTGGTAAATCCTATAAAGCTTAAAGCTATTGGAGATACTCGTATGAACAAGAGTTTTGTTTTTGTGAATATTTTCTGAGTGTGATATTTTATAGCAATTGATGAAAGTTTTATTTTATCGAAACTAGGATATCTCACCCGGTCTTCCCGTTTACATAATATAGGTGAAAAACATTTTTAAAAATTGAAAACTGCAATATTTTTTTTACATATAATATATTTTCTTAGATTGCCTTCTAACAACATCAAAAATCATTTCTATATATAAAAAAAAATATCAATACAGATTTTTTTTCCTTTTTTTTTTTTTCTTTTTTTTAACGTTTTTTTTAAAAATGTTTTTACATTTACGCATGAGAAAGTACATTTATTGAATTTATTTATAAATTTCTGTGTAGCATAATTTATATGTAAAAAGTATTCAAATAAATCTTTGAAATATATTAAAATCGATTAGTCTCGTGCCTAAAGATAATAGCCGAAGAAATCTAAAATGATTTCACTATTTACAGCAGACTTTTTAAATCAGATGTTTTCAGTTGTATAAGCGCGCATTCTCTATTACTAGAGAATGTGTGCTCTAGAATATCTCACATTCTCTATTACTAGAGGAACAAAATGGTTTTAAGTGAGGACGATCTTGTATAGACAGTATATTCACTCTGAAACAGCTTTTTGAAAAACGTCGAGAATTCAATTTAGAAACGCTTGTTGATTTTATAGATTTCGAAAAAGCTTTTGACAGAGTAGATCGAGGAAAATTATGGCAAATTATGGATTACATAGGATACCCTTCCCATCTCACCAAATGTATTAAGAGCCTATATAAAGATACTTTCATTGTTTTGGATTTGGGTTTTAAAGTTTCAGAGAAAATAATCATTAATCAAGGTGTACGACAAGGATGTAGTTTATCACCACATCTATTGAATATATATATTGATTATGTTATGAGATTTTGGAAAATTAAAATCAAAACTGGAATAGATCTCGGAAACATCATGTTTAACAATATAATAATTGCAGATGATCTTTGATTATTTCAGGATGATGAATAAAATTTACAACGTGCAGTTTTTACTTTAGACAAAATTGGTAAAGATTATAATTTAAGGATTCAAAGAATAAGGCAAAGGTAATGGCATTTAGGGGCAAAGATCGTATAAGAACAAAAATTATTTTAGAAAATAAACCAATAGAACATATTTCACATTTTAATTACTTAGGATGTGATATATCTTATGACTATGACAACGATATACAAAATAAACTTTATAAATTTCAATACATCTATGGTACTGTAAGAAGAACTCTTCGCAATACAAGATGAGACACAAGAATAATTTTTTTTTTTTAAACAATGGCAATACCAACTTTACTATACGGCAGTGAGGCATGGACGCTCACAAACTATGATGAAAGACAAATGAAATCCTCAGAGATGAAATTTTTGAGGAGTGTGAAGGGATGTTCGATAATGGACAAAATATAGAATGACTACATCAGAAGAGAGCTTGAGGTTACGCCAATATTGAATAAAATAGGAAATTACAGAAGAAAATGGAGAGACCACATGGAAATGATGGATTCTGTTCGTACATCAAAATTAGCCGTTAATTATAAACCAAGGGGGGAAAAGAGACAGAGGAAGGCCGCGAAAGAGATGCATTGAGGCCGGAATAGGCTTATAGCCATAAACCATGTTTTGGGATGATGATGATCATAATAAGCGCGTAGTTTGATTACGTGTCTACTAAATTTGTGTTTTATTTATATTATTTTATTATTTTATTTATTTGTTATTAAGTTTTAATTCCGTTACGGAATATTAGGCGAGAATACATACTGAAATATTTATATTGTTTTTAGAGCAAATGGAAAAATCTTTCGTAATCAGGCTGGACGCCTTCCTTTAGAAGTAAAAAAAAAAATATTGCAGTAAAACCGAAATTTATTGGTCAGGTGTTGCCATTCTCAATAACACGTCGGCGTTAGATATGTTTCTGTTTTAAACATATAGATTTCGTATTACTTTAAAGTACAATGCGAATTCATTTATGAAACGATTCATAAGACATTTTAAATGTACAATAAGTATAAATGTCTGGCAGAAGATGCCACGAATGTTTCATTTCTGCTCAATAGTAATTGGTTATTTCTGATAAAGTTAATTATCATTGCCTTGGCTAAATATTAGCATGACTTACTTCGCAATATGAAACTAGTTTCATTTTTTCCATAATTGGTCCAATGTATGATTGAATTATTTCATAAACATAAAGCCAATTAATTCAATATTTCCGTAATATAGGTAACTTATTACAAGAATTTCTATTATAAAACCAACATTTTATAAATATCGTCTTTTCATTGTAGAAAATTCTAACATAAAACCAATATTTAATCAATAAAAAGTATTATATTAATCAATAAAATCAAGTATTTACAATGGAATTAATATAGGTGTGTTATTGAGATAATATAATGGTCCAACATTGATTTGCTACTAGATTTGCATCACTAAATTATCAAAGAAAAAAAAAAGAAAATCGGAAAGGAATAAAAATAATACATAGAGATAAATACTTAAGATTGAAGATCAATTTATCATTAACATTTGTTTGTTTTCTACCTGTGTTTAAAATGAGAAGGTATAATTATTTATATTCTCTAAAACAATTTCTCGAAAATGTTGAAAATGTCTCAAAATAATTTATTTTCACTCTTGTTCAAATATAAGTAGATAAATAAACAATTAAGTGAAATGAAATGTGAAATGTGTAAATTTTTATTTTGACGCGCTGAGAGGTATCAAATTACACGACAAAAACATGGTCTATATTAGCTTAAAAATATTTATATTTGCTGTTACACCAAATAACAACGATTTAAGAAAAATGGGCGTGTTCGTGTTCGTGTTTTTTTTTTTTTTTTTTTTTTTTTTTTTTTTTTTTTTTTTTACGGTTGATTATCTACTCTAGGAATGAAGGCCGAGGTAGAATGTCCTCCGTGGTTGTTCTTTCTAAGGGAACCTAAACAGTATTTACGCAAGTTTACCCAATCGCAGAAAACTGAGTTCGAACTAGAGTCCTGCATGGGTCGGGTTGTAACCAACTCGAACCCGCTAATTTCATTTGAATTCAACCCGCAACCCGACACGAACACGGCATAAAAAATTTCTTCGACCCGAAACCCACCTCAAAACCACAAAAATATTTTTCGGCGTCCCACAACCCGACCCGAACCCGAAATACTTCAACCCGCAATCCGATCCGCACCCGCAAATATAATTTTCGATGATCCGCAACCCGACCACAACCCGCAATGAAAGTACAATAAATCATATTTTATTGCTATAATGAAGTATAATGTACAATTATATCTCAGATACCAATTTTATATTTTTTGTAGAAAAATGAATAAATCTATATTTTTAATATTCAGATATAGTGAAACCTCTGAATAGTGGACACCACGAGATCGTTGAATACATTCCTGCATTGGGTTGGGTTGTTTGTTTGTTTGTTTCTTCTTTTTCCTTTTTTTTTGGGGGGGGGGGGGTGTTATGATGCCTCTAATTTTATTTCGGCGCGTCCAGCTCACCCTAGAATAATTCTTCCGGGTCATATATCGATTTTTTACAAGTCGGATTATTCGGAATTATTACGAAAGGTTTGAACAGAACTATGTTTCAGATGGAAAGAAATACGTATTTGAATAGGAATGAATATATATTCAATTTACTGCATGATAAAAATAAAATGTATACATGAAATATAATCATAAACTTTTCTTTATTTACTGTGCAAGAACCATTTTTTCTTTACTCAGAATATGGAAAACATGAAAAACATTTTATTTATGATACACACAAAAATAAATGTATCGTATTTGTGCACACACACACCATACATCTTCTACGTGCGTGTAGATTTAGAGGTGCCCACTATTCAAAGGTATAAGCGTACAATTAAACTACTGGCCACCCAAAATGCAACACCCAGAAGCACAAGAGATATCAAATCCAAATTCATTTCAGAGATTACACATAGTATCAATGTTAATTGATTTGAAATACAGAATTCTTTGAGGTGAGGAAAACGAGAAAATCAGTAACAAGTGTTACCTTCATGTCTGTCAATAACCGTTGCTACACGCTGCGGCATTGAGTGAAAGAGGCTTTGGATATGTTGCTGGATAATTGCAGCCTATGCTGCCTCCACACGTAGCCAAAGTTCATCTGGTGTACAAGTGGGTGCGAGATGCCGGGATCGGCGTGTTTCAATCATTGACCAGACATGTTCGATGGGCGATAGATCTGAAGAACGGGCAGGCCAGGTTAACAATGCAATATGGTGGGCTAAGAAGAAAGCTTGAACATTGCGTGAAACATGTGGTCGCGCATTGTTCGGTTGAAACGTGGCCGCACGCAAGCCCTGAAGTTAAGGAAGGTGAACAGTCTGTAAAAACCTCAGAGATGCTCTGGCTGGTAAGTGTAGTGTTACTCCGTACTAGAGGGGTGCGGGAGTGGAATCCAACACCGGGTACAAGACCAGTATGACGATGCATAACACAACAGTTGAGCAGCCTCTCTCTATAGCTTCTTCCGAAAAAACAATGTCATGCCATTCGAATATCTATCTCCGCCATTCAGTGCCCCATTGCAAACGCAAATGCCTGTGGTTTAAGGTCAAATGTAAGTGAAGTAATGAACGTCTAGTGGACATTCTACTGTACTGCAAGCGACGTCGAATTGTTTGTGCGGACACCGATTGGCGTATTACAGACTGTATTCGTTGTGATATGATTGCGGAAGTGGCAATGCGCTTCATCTGTGACATGCGCACAATATGCCTGTCTTCCCTTGGAGTGTTGTGACGAGGCGGTTGCAATCACTCCTGTCGGATAGTCGTGTCCTCCTGGATCTACCGATTACATATTCGCATGACTGTTGTTTGGCTACGTCCGACACGATGACCAATTTCTCGGAAGGATAATCCGCAATATCTCTAAGCAACGATTCTACCGCGGTCGAACTGAGAAACGTACTCAAATGGTGCTCGTGTTTTTTTAAGAGATATACTAAAGCTGCACACACCAAAAAACGCAGAAAAGAACAATTAACGTTCTTTAAAACGGCAATCTTCCTTCCTTTTATATACAGATTGTAAGTGGCGCTGCAGTCGCCCAGTATGTGCATGTGCGCTTAAATCGTAATCATTTTTATATCCTATCGAGCTGTAAATTTCAGTCTGTTTGAATTATTCCTTCATGGTGTTGCATTTTGAATGGCCAGCAGTGTATATATATAAGTGTCAAAAATTGAAAAGTGTTCGCTAAATAGATGTGTCCGCTTTTCGGTAGTATCCATTATGGAGGTCTTATTGTATATATGAAATGATAAAAATTAAGACTTTTTTTAAAATTCAAAATTCAAAATAAAATTTAATATTTAATATCCCCAAAATTTATATCTAATGCTTAAATCCTGTACTTAATTCTGAATTGCACCTGTCATCTTGGTTTCCTAGCCTCACATTTATCATTCTCGCTTTTCAAAATTTTATGTTATTTAAAAGTCAAACTGCTGATTAAGGGCTTCTTGCAGTTGTTTGTGGTTTTGATTCAAACAGACTTGCAGAACTTGTTGTTGTCAAAAGAACAAAGGCATCATGCAAGAGCTAAATAACCAATAAGATGATATTTACCCTCACATGTCTCAGTGGCGCAATATATATTTAATCTGAAAAAATACTGGACATTCTTTTGAAAAAGCGGGTCAACTCGAACCCGACCCTCAAGAATAAAAACCTAACCCGAAACCGATCCGAACTCGACCCGCAGCAAAAAAGTAGAAGTCAACCCGACCCGCACCCGAACCGCAATGAAAAAATAAAGCTCCAACCCGACCAGAACCGTGGGATCGTTTCTTGTTGATTATGATACATTAATATATTTCAATTCATGTACAGTCGTGCACATGCAACAAATGTATTCCCATGTTAAAAACAGAGATTTTTACGCATTATTTTAGAATTTCGTTTTTGTTTTTGTTTTTAAGAAAGGCACATTTACTTTATTTTACACATAAGAGAGTACATTTATGGAATTTATTTATAAAAATCTGTGTAGCATAATTTATATGTAAAAAGCGCAAAAGACACTATGATTCTTAATACTGCAGCACAGTTACAGTTATTTTTATTATTGAAGTTATATAAATGTTTAGAAAATACATACCACTAGATTTTGCAGAGATAAAAATATTTTGCAAAATTTTAAAATATAGACATGAAACTATCGAAGAAAAATCTTTGCAATTTCTTTATGTCGTAAAACATATGGCACAATATTTGAAGAAAATATAGATTTTTTTTTTTTAAAGAAATGGAGTTTAAGTTCCTGTTTCTGTAGCAATGAAGTGTGCGCAAAACTATCAGTCGCATGTAAAATCGGATTTATTGACGGCAGCTATGGACATCTGTTTCCAAGCAGAAAGAAATAGCACCCAAGGATGGAAGAATAAAAAGTTCACACTGAAATCTAGTATAGCGTGAAGTTATTCGAGATACTGGAATGAAGAAGAGTTTTGTTTCATGTGCATTGTTTTTCAGTGTCATATTTTGTAAGAATTGAAGAAACTTACAGTTTTATTTTATCCAGATTTTCTACTATTCTGTACTACAACGAGTGTTATTTTTTTTCTAAAGAAATTTATTTATAATATTTTAATAGTTCAATTAATTTAAATACCTGGCGCATGGAATGTTTTTTTCTTTTTTTTTTTTTTTTTTTTTTTTTTTTTTTTTTTTTTTTTGTCATTCAGTTGACAGTAAACATTGCCTATAATCAAAATACATAGTAGAAGATGATTACAAATGAATATCCCAACTTTGAAAGACTTTATTAACAAAAGTGTAGATAATACACGCATTTGTGAAAAAGACATATGAAGAAATATTGTGAAACTACTAATAGCAAAATTTATGAGTGTTCAATGAGACCGCCAGCAGATACACGAACGACAGCCATTTAGTAAGAGAATTCGTCCCACATGGTGTTCAGCATGTCGGGTGCTACAGTTTCAATAGCTGCAGTTAACCTCGTTTTCAGATTACACAGAACGCCTTTTGTTGTTCTGTTGTTATCTCGGAGGCAACTGACTGAATGAATTCGCAACGGAACATGTCCGATCACTTTCAACACGCCGCTTTTTGAGCCATCTCTCGCCAAAAAAAGAAGTTTTGCATTTATGAAACTTCATAACTTCTCACTTACTTCGATGTGTGAAATGTAACATAACCTTTTATTGTTCAGACGATGTAGTCCTTCAAAGTTGGGATATTCATTTAGAATCAACTGCATTATGAAATATGAGCAGTTATATGAAACAATTTTCATTGCAGATGCACGAAATATACCAGTGATGTTTTCTCATGATTTGGAAGAACACTCTATATAATAACTAACATTAAAAAAAACATTTAATATCTTGAAAAGTCATAAAGATATTTGGGATATAGTCATCTGAATTTCTGTTGTCTTTAAAAAGAAGTCGGATAACAGATTTTTTTACGAATTGCCCTTTTTTTATTAACTGACTTTCAACAAAGGGGTAAGTATTTAATGAATATCAAGGATTAGCTTTGGAACGGTTGAATCACAATTCTTCTTTTGTTGGAACAAGCGTGATCTGGTTGTATTCCAAGAAGGACTAAAGCATCAATACATAATGAAAATTAAATAAAACAATAAAAATGGCAAATTGTGGAAAACACACTTATCACTCAGTTATTTTAGAAAGTAACGAAATTCAGCTCACTGTATCGCCGTATCTTTCTGAATTTTCACTATGTTCCGTTGTTTTGTATCAGGTGCTCTCTACAGTTGACTACCAAATCACAAAAAATAAAAATAAAGTAAAATTCTTTAATGTCATTTGCGCACGTGCAGTTTAAAATTATTTCATACAAATACACAAATTTCATCAAATATTTCATAAGCATTTAAAGCACTATGTTGTTTCTATTGTACTTTGTCAAGTTTTCCGAAAGGGGCATTAAATGTGGTTGAATGAAATAAACAAAAATCACGTGGAAATCTCTTGAATTGTTTAAGGAAATCTGGAGGCACTTGCCTCCGCCAAGTCGAGAAAGCACGGCCGTAAGCATCCCAGCAAACATGACCAGCATAGCCCAGAAAAGGGCCAATCCGTTTGTACCAAAAATTACAATGCTGCACCAATACCAGTTAGCCGTAATGGCACCGTTAAAAAAGTGTCCGTCTTTAATTTATTGGCCCTTAAGTGCGGACATTTACTGGGCAGATACCGTAATGCCAATACCATTAATATTTGCATTAATGGAAGAGTGTCGGTCCAGTATATGTAATTATCATTACTTAAAGGGCAAGTACAGGCCCAATGTGGGAAATTTTATTATCATCACAATTTCACGAATGCTTCATAGGGCAAATATTGGCCCAATAAGAAATGGCCATACATGATTGAATCTACTTAGCTGGCCCAATGAAGGCTATTTAAATCCTTATCTAGTATTTTTCAATGCTTTATAGGACATGTATTGGACCAATATTAAAGGTCATTAGATCACATTATGCAGAAAAATGTGCACTATACTTATTGACCTCAAAATTGAATTTTAGACCATATTAAAAGGTGTATAATTTTAATAAGCAAATTTATAATTTTTAAACATTTGTAATAGGGACTAAAATTTGATTACAATATTGTAATCAAATTTTAGTCTATATTATAAATATTTAAAAAATATAATTTTCTCCTTAAACGCAAAGGGGACAGTAACCTTTAATATGGTCTAAAATTTGATTTTGAGGTTAATGAGTAGTAGTGCACATTTTTCTGCATAATATGAAGCCAATCTTCTGAACATACAATAGATATAAGGAAATTATAGTGAATAAGAACAACAAAGTACTTAAAATTACTTAATTTGCAGCAGGATTTTTATAAAAATTAAATGGTTACCGATGAATCACAGGATAGTTCAGAATGCAATTATCAAAATTTGGTTTTCACCATGAAAACCATAGTTAGAAACATAATTTTTGATATTTTAATGTATGATAATCAAAATAGGGAACAGGTGTGTTACACTCACACAGAGATGTTTGGCGACTTTCAAGCCCGTGCCATACCAATAACTCAATACAATAGCTAGGTTATCATTAAAAGAAAAAATCCCCTAAATTTGGCGACTATTTTCCTTTTTATATCAGATTAAAAATTTTAAAAACTGTGCATGAATGTATGACATCATAGCCCCAAATAGTTTTGTTTAGCTTTAGTGTGTTTATAGTATAAATTACAGTTATTAAATGTGTGGGAGAGGTATAGGTAAAAATTAACTTTTTTACTCACTGGTCAGTACATGGATTTTTTTACTCGCCAGTGTTTTTCAGCACTGGCAACATAACAAATTTACAAACACTTGATAAAAAATTTGCAAAATTTGTCAAACTGTTGTGGAATAAACAGCGAAATTCGTCAAATGGTGTCGGGAAAGAAATCGCGACATTCGTCAAATGGTCTCGGGAAAGAAATCAGGCATTGCAGGAAAAAAATTAATTTTGTCTAACTGTCGTGAAAAAAATTGAGAAATTTGTCAAATAGGTTCAGAAGGAAAAAAAAAATCGCAAAATTTATCAAATGATCTCGGGAGAAAAATAATGAAATTCGTCTAACAATCCCGGAACAGAATTTCAAAATTCGTCGAACGGCAGCGGAAATAAAGTGCGAAATTTGTCGAACATCAGCAGAAAGAAAGTGCGCAATTTGTTCGTTCACTGAAAAAATCATGAAATTCGTTAATCGATAATCGATAATCAATAAATCGCGAAATTCATCAATCGATAGCGGAAAAATTGCAAAATTCATTAACCGATAGTGGAAAAATCGCAAAATTCATCAACTAGTTTCGGGGTAAAAAATTTCGAATATCGTCGAACGGCTTCGAGAAAAAAAATCGCAACCCGTCAAATAATGTCGGGGAAAAAAACGTGAAATTCGCCAAATGGTTTCTAAATTTATCGAGCGACAGCAGGGAAAAAATATTTTTCCATTCAATCATCGCAATTGGCAAGTGTGACGATTAAATTTGACCAGTGGGGGCAATAAAGTCAATCGCCAAATTTTCAGTATTACTCACCGATTGGAGAGTGCTAATTTTGTCCTATAGGGAGAGGGGCATTACAACAACAAAGTACCTAAAATTAATTTGCAGAAGCATTTTTAAAAAAGGAAATGTTTACCGATGAACCACGTGATAATTCAGAATGCAACTATCAAAATTTGATTTTCACTACCGCAAACTAATCAAAACTATGATGCTATTTTTAGGAAAACGTAATTTAGCTAACTAATGATTAGCTAGATAATTTAGTATATATATATACAAAAAAAAAGTTTGTTTCCACATCGATATTACTTTTGATGTTACTTCAATAAACTTACTTCATTTTCCTCCTTTTCGGCACAGCAGCGAACACATCAGAATTTTCTTGCTTGCAGAAGATCACTCATGGTAGCCGTTTGTTACACAATAAAACTACACACTCGTGATCTTCAGAGAGCAATCATACCTGGGGATATCTACCAGACAGATTTCTTCATCTGTTTCACTTTTCATAGATTGAGGATATTGGTTTTTGCCAGAAGTAACATCAAAAATAATATAAATGTTCCCTAGAAAGGGTTTTTACCGAAAGCAGAATATGGTTAAAAGTGCGACGTATGTTGCAGAACAATTCAAATTCTCAATTTCAACAAAATTCATCATTCAAGTCTTAGTAAAAAAGTGCAAAATTTATCAGTCGATCACCAGAAAAGTGCAACATTTGTCAACTAAACATCAGAGGGGAGGAGAAAAAAAAAAAAAAACCGCAAAATTCTTCAATTATTCATGTAAAAAATAGCAAAATTCGTCAATCGGTAGACTTATATAAACTTTCAGTAAATCAATTTAATGTTTAATAAAAATACGTGTTATTATATTATTTTGATGATATGAATTAAAAACAGTAAGTTTAAAATGATTACCATTTAAATTAAAAATTAATATTAAATATAATTATTTTGGTTCAAAAAATAATAAAGCTAAAAAATCCTGATTGGAAGGGGTGAATTTTTATCAATTATTTTGTCAATATATTTAGAAACAGCCAAATACTTAATATTGTGACAATTTTGCACAAAATGGCAGTCACTCTGTTAGCAGAAGTAATGTGACATTGTTTGTGAAACAACTGAATCACATTTTGTAGGTAGAGGTACATTCATAGAATCGAATTTGAGAAAAAAAACCAACAAACATGTGCCTTAAAATAATAAATCATTTTCTCTGTGTCATTCATGCTTTTTTTTCTATTATTAATTATTTCTATTTCAAAAAATTTCAGCCGACGATTTATTTTTGGCTCGCCGCCAATCAGTGATTGATGTTCATTAAAATTTGATGTATTTTGAAATATTTACATTTAGCTTTAAATCATTTTAGAGAAATTCAATTTAAACTGTTTTCTAACACTATGAAATTATTTGATTTAACCACTGCCACCGGGCTAAAAGTCATTGCAGCTGCTGATGGAAAACCGATCGCCGCGAAACTCTAGTCTGCAGAAAATAGAAATAAAATTTTGTAATATCACAATAATATTTTGTGTCTTTAAACTTTGAATTATGCGCAAAAGTCATACATAATCACAGCATAAAATCATACATAAATTTGAGAAATATTTTTAATTTTTCAATATAAAAAAAATAATAATAATAAAAGAAAAGAAATGAAAACAAAAGTAGTTGAATGTGCCAATCCTAAAACTTTCTTCTAACTCTTTCCGGTTTTAAACACACCAAAAACGAATCAGCACCAATTTATACCAAGGTGTAACTGAATCTGAAGTTTTATTAAATTCCGTGCATTAGTTCTTGAGATATGACTATCGTTAAAATCTTTAAATCCTGAAAAACACAGCATAGTTAGGCATATGCACCATCTGTTGGGAGATTTACACCAAAACCTAATCAAAAACAATTTATGTCAACGTCTAACCGAATCTCAAGTTTGATAAAATTATGTGCATTAGTTCTTGAGATATAGGTCGTGAAGAATGTCGCATAGCAGTACCACATGTCGGGCGATTTACACAAAAAACAAATCAGTAACAATATATATCAAGGTCTAACTGAATGTAAAGTTTTATTAAATTCTGTGCATTAGTTCTTGAGATAGAGTGCTTACAATTTTTTTAACACACAGACAGACTCACATTTTCTAAAAAGTCAAATCTTGTTCAGGACTTTCTAAAACGTATAAATCCATCAAAAACTGAAAATTGTCATGAATCCAAAACTTTCTTGTAAAGATACAAGAAAGTAACTTTTAAAAAAATAAGTTTTTCTTTTCTAAAATATTTTCCATAAAATTCTGAATTTTTCAGAAAAGTTTCCGCGTACAGCGTGCGCTCATGCATCTATATTATACAACTCTGTCAATCAGTAGTGTGAAATCTGTCGATCGTTAAATACTTCAGCTGGTTGCGGAAAAAAAATCGATCAGTTGGGGGAAAATAAACTGCGATTTTTGCTAATCGGTTAAGAAATAGACATAAAATTTGCTAATCAGTTGACAGAAAATATCTTAAAATTCACAAATTGGCTGCAGGGGAAAAAAGCGAAATTCATCAGTGGCTTATCAGCAAGTTGATTGGGGGAGGGGGGGAAGAAATGTGAAATTCTTTAGTCAGTTGCAGAAAAAAGTACAAAATTTGTCGATTACGAACAGTCGCGGGAAAAAACAAACAAGATTTTTGCTAATTGGTCGTGATAAAAAGCCGCAAAATTTGCCAATTGGTAAAAGAAAAATACCTCGAAATTTGGGTCGCAGGTAACTACATGTGAAATTCAGCAGTGGATCCTCGGAAATATTCCTGAAATTCTTTAAACAGTCGCAGGAAAAAAAATTGAAATTTGTCGATCGGTCACAGGAAAAAATCATAAAATTTACCAGTCAAATAAAAGATCTCAAAAATGTTGTGAAATTTGTCTATAGATTGTGAAATTCTTCAATCAGGCACAGGGAAAAAATGCATAAAAAATCCGATAAATTTGTCTATAGGTCCCGAGAAAAGAATAGCAAAAGTCGTCAATCGATCAAAGGAAAGAAAAATCTCAAAAATATTACGAAATTTGTTAATCGTTCTCGAGAAAAGATCACAAAATTCATCAGTCAGGGAAAAAATGTCACAAAATTAGTCTGTTGGTCGCGAGAGAATAGCGTAAAATTCTACTGATT
Organism: Maratus michaelseni; assembly: GCA_963931845.1. NCBI lineage: Eukaryota > Metazoa > Arthropoda > Arachnida > Araneae > Salticidae > Maratus > Maratus michaelseni. The sequence continues at coordinate 297,608,791 of OZ007591.1, read as the reverse complement.
AATGGGGACTTAAAACAAACCAGTTCAACAAAATATGTCTTTTGAATAAGATGCAAGAGCGTCCCTTTTAAAAACAGTGTATCGCCCAGCGGCCCTTTTGTTTTAGAGTCAACACTATATTCATTATTTACTTTCAAATCTTGGTGATCAAATCAAAAATTTGAAATTGTATGGTGCAATGGAGTTGCTGCCAAGTTATTGACAGAACTGTAAATTCTTTGTTAATGCCATGGTTTTAAAAATAAATCTTACCACAAAATAATATTTATTTTGTTGTGTGTGTGTCTGTGACGAAACGTCTTTTGAATTTCTATAAAAGATGAAAGAACATTTCTTATCAGCTGAAGATTCGTTTCAAAACACTGCAAAATATTCGCTTTTTTAATTGTTTTTTACTTAATACTTATTTTTATAGGGTCTGATTTGTTGTCACGATTTACTTTTATTCAAGAGAAATGGATGTTTTCATTGATCAATTGGAAGTTTTTATTGATAATTATGAACTTTACGAAAGACTGTCGACTCCAAAATTTGTATATTTGTGTATATTTGCATTACATAATGTTTGGGGGAGTGGAGGAATAAAAATTTTCAAAATCTTTGTAATGTTTTTTATATATATATAAAATTGTTCTTCTGAAAATTTTAAAACTTCTTACGAGAAGCCATGTCTGATCAACCAATTAGTGAAGGAGAAAAAAACACATTTGAATTCTATCATTGAAAAATGAATTATGGTAAAAATGTTTAAGATAAAGTTTACAAATACTACAAAACACATTGAAATAAAATATTAAATAAATGAAAGTACTTATTTGCATACGATCCTGCTGAAATTTGAGTTTTAGAGCATGTTTCAAAAGTAAACATTAGTCGTTGTAAGTAAGCCTAACGTTTCCAATAAACAAGTCTATCTGAGTTCTGATTAAACTTTTTATAACAGTATCGTTTTTAAAGTTAGTTCGGTCAGTTATTATTTCAATATTTACACGAGCATACGCATACTATACATAATGATTACATTTAAATATATATTTAATTTTAAAATATTCGTTCTTATTTATCCCTCAAAACAAAAGCAACGGCGTAATGTAATGGCGATCGCTTCTCTTTTCGTTCTAATCGTTCAATAACAACGACTCTAAGGCACTTTTACAATGCCAATAAGTGTATTAAAATAGAAAACTTTAGAAATAAATATAAAATACTAATTAATAGTAAATAATCTTACCTTCAGATTTCAGAAATCAGCAGCCGAAACTAACGGCGCATAGCGTAGGGATGAGTGATCTTCGAAGATTTGCGCCTACTGTTGCCAAACATTAATTGTTAAATATACAAACTAAGGTCTGCTGGTTCAATAAAAATGGCCCAATGAAAATCCAGTTTTACTAGAACTTTAAACAGTTTGGAAGTAACGGACCAGTAAAGATTTCCCATCTTTATTTCGTAGCCCTAAAATACGTGAAAGATCCAATACTGGACCAGTATTCCTGAATCGATGTGATGCCGTACTTCAAACATCCAACAATGGGCCAATACTGTTCAACAGATGTGCCATCAATGGCCATAAATGTCAATATTGGCCCCAAAAGTAGCCAACAGTTCTATGTTTGCTGGGATACTTTTCTGGAAGCAACTCAGGGCACTTTTGACCCCCCCCCCCCATATCTCCGCGCTGGAATTTCCCAAAAATTTGAAACTTCGTTTTTCTAGAGTATTTGGCACACATGACCAAAATTTAAAATTACAACTTTCTGTATTTCCTAGTTCAGACGATATATGAACTCAAACATTCGATTTTTTGTCACTCACTCACTCACTCACTCGTTCGCGCGTCATCAAAAAGATTAGGTAGATCCCGTAGCCCTAGAAACTTGACATTTGGAAAAAACGTCGTGTTTAGGATACAAGGAAAGGAAAAATTATAAAATCCGGAAAAATCGAAGAAAAAACATTCGAAAATTCAACAAATTCCATCAAAATTGAAAATTGAAACTACAACGATCTTGTAGTCTTAGAAACTTAAGATTTGGTGTGAAGTTTGTGTTTAGCATCCAGAAAAAGAAAACATCAAAAACACCAAAAAAATCAAAAGCAAAAATTAAAAAAATCGAAAAAATTGAAAAAAATCGAAAAATTTCAAATAATCCGATTTTGTTGCGCTAGAAACTTGGAATTCGGAATAAAGGTAGTATTTAGGATGTAAAATAAGGAAAAAATAAAAAATCCGGAAAATTCGAAAAAAAAATTTAAAAAATCGAACAATTGAAAAAAAAAAGATTTTGTAGCTTCAGAACTTAAAATTCGGCGTAAACTTATTGTTTAGGATACAGAAAAAGGAAAAATTTAAACACAATAAATTCGAAAATAGAATAAAAAACTCGAAAAAGATCGGAAATTTCAAAATAATTCGATTTTGTAGCGCTGGAAATTTGAAATTTGTAATAAAGGATACAAAATAAGAAAAAAATAAAAAATCTAGAAAATTATAAAAAAAATCGAAAAAATCAAAATTTGAAAATAATTTTATCTTGTAGTCTTAGAAACTTAAAACTTGGTGTAAAGGTAGTATTTACTATTTAATAAAAGGAACAATTAAAAAATTCGTTAAATTAGAAAATAAAATCGAAAAATCGAAATATCTTTAAAAAATCGAAATTTCGAAAACAATTTGATTTTGTACTGCTAAAAACATTAGTTTTAAGATAATTGTCCTATTAGCTAGTACAACGCCCCTAATTGTTTTATGTTATTTCCCCTGGATTATTGTTTTCGTTTCTTTCGTTTACGAATTTCGTTATAGAAAAGTTCCGCTGTAGACTGGCTACGTTATAGGCGATTTCTTTATAGACAGGTTTTTTTTTCGTTCACAGGTTATACTCTATTTACTTCGCATAAGAAATATGGATTGTTAAATGATGTTAGCCCTACAAAAATTTTCACAGCTCCCCCTACCCTCCCGACATTACTGGCTGGTTATGGCTTGATAGTCCTTTCTAAATAAAATCATGGTGACTCTAAGATTCCCTTGATTTATCTCTAAATTGAACCTAAATGATCCTAAGAAGACGTGTCAAAGAATTACTATATTGGCATGACAATCAGGTAACTTAGAATTAAAATCGAAAAATCAATAAATTTATAAAAAGTCGAAAATTTGAAAATAATTCGATTTTGTAGTCCCTAGAAGCTTGAAATTTGGCAGAAAGGTAGGGTTTAATATACAAAGTAAGAAAAAATTAAAAAATCCGTAAATGAAAAAAAAACGAAAAAAAAAAAAAAAAAAAAAAAAAAAACATCGAAAAAATGAATATAGTTTGATTTATTGGGAATTTCCTGAAATTTTAATTTTGGCTTTCTTTTTATACTAAAAAGTTCTTTTATGCTAAATATCAAGTATCTAGGGCTGCGAGTAATATCTCAGATGGATAGCACCTATCCTGGAAGCAATTGAGAGTACTTTTGACACTCCCTCCCATAACTTAGTGCTTGCCTAGCAACCTGACATCTCTGTTTATCTACATTACTTTGCAAACGAAACTAAAGCTTCATATTTTTTATACCTGTAAATAATAGGGACATATTGTGGGCTTAGCGAAAATCAGTGGATGATCTCCAAAAAGAACCCAAAATCAAGAAAAGGAGGATTACTTACAAAAAGAAGTGAAATCTCATCAAAAACGTCACCTGTAAAAAATGCAGCCAAGTCTCGTGACTCTTTTTCCGTAAAAAGTTCTGAGATCGTGTAAAGCCAAGTTTAGCTATCTTATTAACTCTGAAATTTTCATTCACAAATCACTCCTAGTCTCTACATCTTTAGTTAAATATTATTTTGTGACTTGGCAATTACGTAGCACGAGAATGTGATGTATATAATTAGTCTTAATCAAATAATACCATGCCATCCCATAACATATTAAGGTGTAATAACTTCCCTGTGCGTATATAATTAGCCTTAATCATATTATCTCAGCCCATCCCATAACATAGTAAGGTGTAATAACTTCTCTGTGCTGCGTAATTGCCAAGTCACAAAATAATATTTAACTAAAGATGTAGAGACTAGGAGTGATTTGTGAATGAAAATTTCAGAGTTAATAAGATTGCTAAACTTGGTTTTACACGATCTCAGAACTTTTTACGGAAAAAGAGTCACGGGACTTGGCTGCATTTTTTACAGGTGACGTTTTTGATGAGATTTTAATATTTCCATGAATATGCTGGCTATTATATCACAAATGTTGTTCAATATCCACATAGTCATGCAGTCATAATCACAGTCATAGTAACATAGTGATCTTAAATGTTATTTTTATTAAGTTGGTTGTTAAATTGATTGACCTCGTGATCAAATATTTTCTGAAAATATAAAGTCAAACCATTTCTTTATACTTCCAGTTTTCTAGAAGTATTCGTCAAGTATTTCTCTAGATAGTTCACAAATACGTAAAATGAAAAGTGTCGCAATTTTTGAAAACAAAGTGCTTTTTGCTACAAAATGGCCGATTTTTGGCCAGATCCATTGCGGTAAATAGCGATACCGCGATGTAAGTAACACATGTAAATAATTGATTCAAAGTCGAAACATAAAAATTGTAATAAGTTTTATTTCATTATATGAAATACATATCAATTAAAAAAGTCCTTCCGGTCTGTACTGGGAGGCAAATGTAGCTTTCATAGACCACGTATTTAAAAATTCAATTCATTTTACTCAAACACCCGAAGCTAAAATGATTGGGAACCGATTATAAAAGATTCAATCCTGGTTTTCGTTAATACTGAATTTGTTACACCATAACAAACATCAAATTGTTTCAAAATATCAGCCAGTCTAGAATTTCAAACTGCCATAACTCAGCCATTTTGCAACTTAAAACCAAAACCAAAAATGTTCCGGAATCTTTGTATCACGATCTAACACTTAACGTAAACAAATTTTTCAATTTATAATTTTTCATACATCTTTTGAATTAAAAAAATAAATAAACTGGCCACCATTTTGAAACAAGCTGGCGCATGAAAGCAGTCAAAAAACGCTGTCGAGACCTTGATATGTTCTGTACACATGATCAGTCTCAGTCATATCGGTTCATAAATACGAAAGTTACAGCGAAACAAATATCAGTTTGTTTCAAAATCTCAGCCACCCTAGAAATTCAAACTAACATATTGCAACCATTTTTTAACATAAAGCCAATACGAAAAATGTTCCGGAATCCTTTTATCACGATATAACACTTAATAGAAACAAATTTTCTAATTTATAATTTCATTACATCTTTTTTAATTTTTAAAAAATATTTTAAAAAAATTACTGGCCGCCATTTTCAAACAAGATGGCGGATGAAGCTAGCAAACGAGTACGGTCGAGACCTTGTATGTCCTATATACATACTCAGTCAGATCCAAATAAAATAATAAATAAGAGCGTTACAACATGACAAATATTAGATATGCATGTATATATACATACATATAAATAAACATTTGAACGGAGGGTGGTTTTGAGGCCTGGGAGTCATATCAGTGAAAATATACCGAATTTTTTTGGAAATTGCTTTACTCCGAACGGTTGCAACAGGTGGCTTTTTGTAATGAAAGCTACCTAATAGCGCAAAAGAAGTGCAATTGGAAGTGAATTAAACATAGCATGTTATTAAATAATTAGTAATATTTTATGCAAAATTGCAATATTCAGAATTGAAACTCATTCAGTATCATATATTAAAACATAAAATACTTTCGGCTGCGATACAGAATTTTGAGAACTTTAATCAAGCAGTGAAAAAAATTTCTGCTAATTAACAATAATAAAACAACAGACATCATCGTTTCCACCGTATAAATTTTGTTTAATAAATTTGAGTTGTAGCAATTGTAGTCAAGGTTTAGTCTCAAGTCCAAATTCACTTCTTAAAACATTTTTTTATATTTTTTTTCTGTAAAAATAAAATATTTTTCCTGACATATTGCCAAAATGTCTGCATTGAGCAACCTTTTCGATCTTAACAACACCACATGTAAAACATAAGCTAGTAGTCGACCATTGATTAAATAATTGTCATATTCCTGGGAAAACAAGTAAACTCTGATCCTTTTTTTCGGCGTACTTAAAAAATACATAAAAATTTTATTCACGTGTTGTGTAAACATTTTATTCACGTTTCTAACTGTGCCAAAGAAATTTCGAATTTTCGAGGAGGAAAATTGAAAAACATTGTGGCCACCTATTACCACAAATCATAGTTCATGTGCTTTCCAAACATTTAATTTCTTAAGTAAAAATAATCCTAATATAAAATCTGGTATAAAAGCTCTAATTTAAAATATACGGAATCATTATAGGATTTAAAATTCCTACTGATTTTTCTTAGCTATATAATAGTTTATGACCTCCAAACGAATGAGTAGCACAAAGTGAACGAAAACAATATTTATATATTATGAACAATCAGGACTCTTTACGTCCCGCGCAGTCTCACGTGGCACGGAACTTAAGCACTCTTAATATTGTGCCATCCTTTGTAAATCGGGACACATGACTACACTACTTATGGTGGAAACCACACTCCCTCACGACATTTATATGATTTGCATATATTTACATATTTTTTGAATTTCCGAAATGTGAATGGTCTTATGAGTTCTTTAAACGATTTTTGACAAGCAAAATTCCACTTTTTGGCACGTCTTATGATGTAAACCTTACTCCAATACTACAATTTGTCAAATTTTCAGAAATATTTGAAATCTGAATTTGGTTTGGATATCTTTGAAATATTTTTATTATTTTGCCGGAGAAAATTCAATTCTTCGAAAAATCTTTTACCACACCCCAATAAGTCAATTTGTCTTCATTTTTCAGATTTTTTATTATTTACAACGAAAATGTATATTATGATAAGTGAAAAATACGAAATATGTGTTTAAGAATTAATGGTATTTCAAATACATGTAATACAAAATTTAAATTTTATAAGAATTGTTAAAAAATTATTACAGTCCCTGGCCAAATTATTAGACGCAGTTGTTTTTATTATAATTTATTACATATCTGGAAAGATACACAAGGAATTATCATGAAACTTCAAGAGTGTAAACAACATGATAAACGTCATATATTTCCGCGAATATTTTTTCCCGAAACCCCATAAGGGGCCGTCAACATATTGAAGAAAAACGAATATCTTTTGGATAACCCTGTAAAAACTAATATTGCAAAAAGCATTCGAACTGTAGATTATGGTTAAGTGGCTTATTGTAATAATTTGGGTTCATTTTTATGAAAATAGCATGTATACTAGAAGAGGAATTCACGTTTTTATAAAAACAGTCCCACATTTTTTGCTTATAAATTGCAGAGTTTTTAATATAAAAACAAGTTATTTTCAGAAAATATGACAAACAAAATTATACACAATACCCTGCAATCATAATTAAAAAAATAATAAAAATTGTATGAAAAATGCGCAGGTTTACTAAATATTGTTTCACTGCGCATGCGCGAATTCAATCAAAATATACTGTGCATAATATATTAGCTAAATGTATAGACCAACTTTTATGAAAGTCTCAAAAACATAGCTTGAAAATTCTGATAGTAATCGTCGATAGAATAAGCTCGAATTTCGCTATTTCCAAAAGGAAGCAAAAAGATGAGGGGTTGTATCCAAATGTACTAGCTTATGAAAGTTGACATAATAAGAATGAAGTGTCTCTCATTCTATATTTGATACAACCCCTCATCCTTTTTGCTTTCTTTTGGGAACAGTGAGATTCGAGCTTATTCGAGCATCAAGTGTGTTGTTTAATTGCAGCTATGGATTCATGTGTGCCGTATAAGTATAGGTATGAATTCAAATGGTATGCATACGTACAGCTGTGAATTAATGCAGTTAATGAGTTTTAAAACCTTAGTCAAAATAATTTAAACAATTATGCACAAAATTACTTCAAAACGTTTAACGAAAGATGGATTTATTGTGAGTTTGGGAAATTTCGTAAACTATAATAAAAATATAAATAATAAAATGAAAGAAAATTATTAATGATAAATTATGTAAAATTTATATGAACACGCAGTTATAAAATTAGTGTAAGTCTTGTAAATAGTATCTTACTATATAGGGCTTGCCTTGATTTCCGAATTACGTTAACCAGTAAAGACATTAAACTATTAAAGTCTGTAAAAAGTAATCATTCATACAAATGATTTTTATGAATGGAAGATAAACCCAGCTTAATAATATAATTAAAGTATTATTCTGAATTATATGTGTAAAATATCGACCCTAAACTGTAGTACATAAACAATTATCTAAAATAAAATATATCTGAGACATCTTATATGATTTTTTTCTTATATTATTCATTTTTAAATCATACTAATTGAATAAATCCTTCCTGATTTCATTAAAAAAAGCATTATTATACATTATATTATGCAAATGTTAAATATAGAACTTAAAATATAGACCACAAAAAATCATGAAAATAACATATATCCCAAACCTTGTTGGCTGAAATATCCCTTTTAAATGAAATTTTTTTTAATCTTACTAAACGTAACTGCAATGAAAAAAAGGAAACCTAAATATACATTAACTTTCTAAAAATAACAATGAACATTTGTTTAACCTTATTACAGACGTTTGTCGGTAAAAAAGGTCTAATGCAATTATTTGCTCAAATCGCTCAATATTGAATCAGAGAGTTTTATTTTTTCTCCTTTTTTCGTATTGTTTATTCAATCATTAAAGAGAACTTTCTGTAAATAAAAACTTTTCGAATAAAAAACCATTTTGAAGACGATGTTCTAATTATAATGTTTTAATGCACTGTTTTATAGGTTAAAATGTTTTATATTAAAATATTTCATATTCATGTTTATATTACTACATTTATACTACATATCATTCTAATTAATTCTTAAACTACAAAAATAAAAATAAACTATTCCGTTTCAATGTCACTGTAAAACATTGAAATATGATAAAATGTATAATAAGGAACTATTGTTATATCAAAATCTATTATTTAATTCCATGTCAAACTTAATTTTCATAAGTAGAAAAGAGGTATGTCATGCACTTAGTGTTTAAAATAAAATTTGCATAGCTGCCTACCTTAAAGTTTTAACCCTGTCAAATAAATATCCTTGAACTGTAATTTCCATTTTTTTTTTCATGGTTCGGTCATTTTCGGTTATTTCAGTTAAACTGCTAATAAAAAATTCTGGTTCGAAATATTTTTATTTGATTTTAAAGGAATCGGAAAGTTGGCCAGCTATAAAATTACTATTTTTTACGTAATATGCAAAATGTGTGCCTAAAATATAGGTGATTACCTAGACTATAGATAATCAAACGACCGAAACTATGTTAAAGAAATGTAACGAAAATAAATTTATGCTTAATTTTACATGTTACAAGATTTTTTAAAAAATCTTTTAAAGCAGCGTAAATTTAAAACAAATGTAAACAGTCTTAAAGTAATCTTACGCTCCATTATTTTACGTTAAAAATTATTAATTTTAGTGTGCAAATTCTCAAACGCAGCTTAAAATAATTTAAATTCTATAAATAATCTTGTTTCATAGAGCTAGTCTTTTTCATTATTGTAATTGTTTATATCTTGAATTTTCCACATTTACTAACGTACTTTTGCTGTACGTCTTACCTAAGCACTTATGTAAGGGGCTGTTGCGCGTATAAATTAATGTTAATGCTCCAAGTTAAGAAAAATAAATAAATAAAATTAAAGTCATAGTACCAAAATTAATACTGCCCCATGTACATTGTACACTGGAATGATTGGGGGTTATTCCGCTAATTCACCGTAGGTAAAATAGTTGAAATATACATACAGAATATCCACGGAAGTCTTTTTTAAGAGAAATGTTTTTGTTTTATTTACTTTATACTAGGATTTACTTGCTGGATGATTTTGTTTTTGTTCAATGTTGAGTTGTAAAACTGTGAATATTTTTTTAATTTGGTTTTCTCATGCTGTACTACAGGCTTAAATGTTTGATGTGTTTTTCTCCAGCTGGTTCGGTTATTTTTTGCTGAATATGAGTATGAGAAAATTTTAGAGTCAAATTGAGAAAATTTAGAAAATTTTAGAGTCAAATTGAGAAAATTTAGAAAATTTTAGAGTCAAATTGAGAAAATTGAGAGTATCAGAAAATTTTAGTTAACCTAAAATAGGAAGATGCAAATGATGCGTTTCAAAGAGAAATCGGAAAACGAAAACGAGGTGTGCGTCATGCTTAGGTTTTCTTTGTCAGGATCATGTAAATGTGTACGTGTACTCTAAATCTTGTTTGTCGTTAAAAAAGTATCAATAATAAATGAAATACAATATATTTGTAATTAAAAAAATCTATTATTTCCCAAGCTTTTAAATCCTTAACGCCGCTTATAGAAACAAGGGTTTGAAAAGGGACGGGTGTAGAAAGGATAAAAAGGAGGTGGTTATAAAAGATTACAATATGTTATCTCTATTAATGAGCAAAAATTATATGAAAGAAAGCTATATAAAAATATGTATTATGACCTAGAATTAATGTAAACCAAACTAGGTCTAATAGACCCATACAGACAAATCATAACTTTATTTTCAAATGGGTAGGAAGATTAAGAATTATCTACGATAAGAAATGACATCCTGTATAAGATGCTTATACAGTAGTTTAGAAAATAGTTGAGAAAAAGAAAATAATTTTTGTTTTTCGAATGTATCTGATTCAAGTTTATTTACATCCACAGTATATGTATCTTGTAAAAAAATATGACATACTCTGGCGTTTGTGATGACATTTACTCGTTTTGCCATGGAGTGCACGAATGTAGAACGTATATTCTTGACACCGTCATGACGATACCAAATTTGTATGACATTTCTCGATCATCTTTCTTTTGGTTGAATAATCACTGTGCTGAAACGTCTCTTCAAAATACTCCAAAAATTTTTGATTGGGTTTACATCAGGAGAATTGCCAGGTCAATAACATCTAATTTCTTATTCTTCACCTTCTTAGAATTATGGCATGGAGCATGGTCAACACACCGCTACCGTTAGCAAAAGTTTTTATAAAAGACACTAATTTGTCTTGTAGTATTTGAATGTGTATTATAGAGTTCATCAATACCCAAACTGGCACTAAGGTTCCAGGTCCTGTAGAAATAAAATAACACCAAAACATATGATTTTTAGGGTTCTTAGCAGTTTGATTAAGATGGTCTGAACACATGGGTTATCAAACGCTGCGCCTCACAGTTTTCGCTCGAACCCCTGGGCTAAAAAAATGCGTTTCGTTACTGAAAATGACTTTTTCCAGTCTTCTGCAATTCAGGATTTATATTTCTTAACTCAAGCCAGACGTTTTTTCTTAATTGCAGATGATATTATCTGTGTTTTTATTGGTATTCATGAAAATTTCACCGCTTCAATAAACCTGCGTCAACCTGTCAATAAAGCAACGTGCACACCATTTGCCAATAAATCTCTCTGAACATATATAATTGACTTGCGAGGATGCATTTCACAGTTTCGTAAATAAACGTATCCTTCCAAGGAGTTGTCTTACGTTTACTTCCATAATTTTCCTTCCATTTTGGAGAAACTGTGCCAAACCCTTTTCGATTATTAATTATCCTCGAAACACGTGATTTTCCAACTCCAACTGTTGCCGCAATATTTTTCACAGTCATAGACGCTCAATTAAAGTTACAATTTTAGCCCTTTTTGGGACCATCCATATCCATAGCGACAAACTCAAACACTCTCACACTTCCAAAGGCGGGTGTAACAGCTGAGTCGAAAATGCTCCCTCTCCAAACAACGTATGATGATCATGTCATCAAACCTGTTTATAATAAACAGGGTCATCCCTGCGCAGTCAGGGAAGGCAGTTCAAATTGGTTAAAGGCAGGAAAGCGTTGTGAAAGAATGAAATTCATGAAAAATTGAGCTTGTCACAATTAATTTTATACACTACTAAATTTAATGGAAGTCTGGTTATCCGTTTGCACGAAGCAGAAACAGAAGTTACAGCTCGCACGCAGATTGCACACGATTGCGTGCAAGCTGCAAAATAACAATTTTCAGTAAATTACTTTAAATATGAACAGACGTTAGCTAGTATATCACGATAGCAAATGCATTGTTTTCCATATTTTGTTTTCTACTGTAATATTGTAAATCCGGTTTTCTCTAATGTAGTGGTTCCCAAACTTTTAGGCTCACGGAGCCCTTTTTGGGAAGAATTTCTAAGGCGGTGCCCCTTAATCCCACGGTACTCTATGGTTTACAAACTAATTGTTTTTTTATGCCTATGAGGCAGAGATAGATCTGCTGGATAAGCGTCCGAACTAGTAGTTTCCAACATGGGTACAAGGTTCTCAGTTTGGCCCTTTTCTTGAAACAGAAATTCTGAATTCATGCTCGAAATTTTGAAAATCAAATTTTCTATTATTCAACTCCTTAACAGTCTTACTTAATATTAATATTATTGGACACAATATATTAAAAATAAGGACAAGAAACCACTTTTTTGTATTAAAATATCTACCTTGTATAATCGAGATATGTCTGCCCAATACAGCAAAATTTATATTTAAAAATGTGTGGTTTCTAAAAGCTTTTAGTGGCGAATAAAACATACTCTTCTTACCCGAGTGAAGTTCGAGCAATACTCTTAAGGGGTTAATGCCATCAATTTTTAAAATTAAAAATATTCTTTTGGGATTTCCAGTATGAACTCGGAATTAAAGATCAAAATGGTTACTCTGTCTGTGTCATGCATTGCATTGGGGCTTCCGTGAAACTATTATTATTTATGGCGAAAACCACACACACACAGAAAAAAATGTAAGTTGTACTGTTTTCGTTTGCAAAGAAAGACTTCTGTAAAATCCCAATAGGATACTCGCGAAAAGAAAGAAAATACGCAGGCCCAGTCAGCCATGAGTAATTATATAACACGTTTTCGCTAGTTCCGCCCACCCGTAGGATCTTGCGATTATGGATTACTTTTTCGTTCTTCTTTGCGTTTCTAGTACTTCTAAATATGCAACGAAAACGAATCGCCTCTGAGCTTTTTCTTCTGAACCATTTTTAAAAATACATTTAGAAGCAGATCATCGTTTTATTGTTTAAGTGGGCAGGGCAAAATCTATAACCTGTACTGTTAGGTTCAGCTATTAATTATAGTTTTGAAAGAAACTTTCTTTCACCATTGCTTTTGCCTCAAAGTAGATATACTCTTAAAGCTACACCATGTTAAAACGACTACAACTAGCAGATAAACTTTACTAACAAAACGGGATATATGGGTGGGGTTTAATTTATATCAGGGCGGGTACTCATTGACGAAAAGCCTAAGCAAGGGGTGGAGCTGAGCAAAAGTTTAGATTGTTAGTGTGATGATAAATGCAAAGAACCAATGTATACAGCCTTATTTCTGATAGGAAAATGTGGCATCATAACATAAGAATCTTAGCTAATGCTGAGACCAAATAAAACAAAATTTTAAAGAGGGATTGTTAAGTGATACAAGATGTTTAAAAAAATGCGTCTTGAGCGACATACATTGCTTCAAAAATTAAATACAATTATGTAAAACAGTATAAAAAAATTTAAGTTACTAAGAATTAATAAAAATAAAATAAACAGATTAAAAGAATTAAAGTTACAAAAAGAAAAAAGAAAGCTATATACACAACGTATACAAATATTAAATGAATCTAATGAGGCTTTTATTAAATGATACAAGACATTACAAAAAAGAGGCGTTTTAATCGACAAAAATTGTTTTACTATGAAAAACAACATAGAAAATTTAAATATACAAATAACATAAACTGATTAAAAAAATTAAAGTTGTAAAAAAGATAAATATATATATACACAATATACACAAATGTAAAATGAATCTAATGAGGGGCTTTAAATGATACAAGATGTTATAAAAAAGATGTTTTAAGCTACAAACATTATTTTCCTATGAAAAACAGTATAGAAAATTAACTAAAAATTAGTACAAATAACATGAACAGCACATTTGCCCTTTCGATTCACGTTGTACATTCGATTCAGAATACTATTTCTTGTAGCTTATTTTGAATCGATAGTAATTTTTAAAACACATTAAATGCAGAAACATAAAATAAAGCAGTTCTAACCAAAAATATTATACAGAAAATTAATATATATATAATGCAAATTTTTATATGATTTTAAGAAATATATTATAGTATTTTTCAACACAATAACAGATGTATATATTTTTGACACACACACACGCACACAAATTCCTATATACTTTCGAAAAATTTTCCCTTGCAATATGCTAATTTCTTTCACGTTTTGTTCATTTTCCTGGAACGCCGCGGAACCCCTGAAAAGTACAGGCGGAGCCCCAAGGGATCCGTGGAGCACACTTTTGGAACCTCTGCTCTAATGTATCACAAATTAACCAAAATGTTAATTGAATTAGTGCAAAAAGTCTGTTGTTTGATCAACTCAATGTTATTTCAATCTCAAAAGGCACAGCAAGATTAAATATTCTTGACTTTACAGTTAACACATAATACAAAATTAAGTGTCATTTAGAAACTTAATTCGCGATAATTTCAAAATATTATAAGTAAAAATAATAATGCATGTGTTATTCGATTTTTTTCTTATTCTTAATATGAAAATATATGAAAATTAACGATTTTGATGAAATTAAGAAATTATTTCACACATTTCTAGTTTAACATCTTGAATTTTTTCTTGTATCTATAAGTTTTTTTTTTTTTTTTTAAACCTTTTTAGAGAAAGTCAGAGAAGAACGAATGTTGAGGAAAATAAGGGCAAACCTATCTTATTAGCATTCATGCGGGCATGGATATGACTGGGTATAAAATATACACGGCCAATGAACATGATTGACATGCTTAAACGTACGTTTACAAATTTATTAGTTGAAGATTGGTTACCAGATTGGTATGCGACATCTGAGTAAGGCTACACCCGTAGAATTTTTGTTATTGTCTGTAAAAATACCTAATCGAATGTTCAAAAAATTGTGTTACAGTTAACCTAATGCATCTTACACTGATCTCGTAATATAGAACTTCCAAACTTTTTTATGAATTATCTAGTATATAAAAGTTTACCTCTTCTGAACACTTTTCTTTAAGCGTATAAATTTGTCATGTATATTAGACTAAAATTTGTATATGTAGGTCTTTAAATACATCGCATTCCTATAAAATAAATTTAAAATTACGTAAATGTTTATATTAATACCTTTTATTGTAACAGTTTTATTTATTTTTTATATATATTTTTTTGTATATTTTTAAATATTGCAATGTTACTTATGAAAATAACAGAATATATCTACGATAATTTTGATTATAAAAGAAAATATAAAAAAAGAAAGAAATGTTGTTTAAAACAGATGCAAAATGTTATTTGGAAATAGCCAATACTACCTTATTAGTGAAACTACTTATTATTTTATCCAACTGAATGTGCGACTTACAAGATTTTTCCATTTGTAAGGAAAGTACATTTTAATAACTAATTAGAAAAAATAATTATATACTTATTTCTTATTTACTATTTACATTTTTTCCAACGCGTCATTTACAATAGTACATAAATTTTAAAATGCCATTCTAAATCTATTTTCGATAAATCATCTCAACGCAAACATTTATAAAGATGAAATCAATTGTTTTGAAACACAATTGTAACATTTGTCAGTTGCTAGAATATTTTACGAGAAATGCTTATTGCTATATTATTGGAATTTTCCTCTGAACAGGGAAATTTTATCCATAACTATACTGGTAAGTGTACTGTTATAATCTAAGAATAATGATAAAAATACCCGTAACTATCTAACGCGTGATAAATAGATTAGCTGTTGTAAAACAAGAGAAATCTTATTAACATGAAATAAACGTTACTAAAGATACATTAGTAGTAAGTGTTTCAAAAATTTCACATTACGCAATATTTACATAATGTATTCGCTGAAAGTACGATCTGTTTCTACCGATAGAAAATTTTTTATACTGTATTTTTCTGTTTCTTCTGTTGGCAGAATAAATATATTACTGATATATCCTATATATGTATATTTTTTACTTGAAACAGAAAAAAATAAACTTTATTTTTAAGTTTTTTTTAAAAATTTGATTAATTTAAAACGTCACATTTTAGAAATGGTGTTTTAATCTTCTCTTTATTGCGCTGTTCGAATAAATACATCAATGATAATTGAGTTATTTTGAAATGATTTAATGAAGCTGTGTTTTTTAAAATAAAAACATATTTTTAAAGTTATTCTTTAATATGTACTTTCTTGTAATATTTTCTTTCATTCACTCGTTGACTAAATACTTTATGGATGATTCCTCTATTTTACAACTGTGTTGTTTAGCAATATTTTCTTAATAAAATTAAAAGTGCCCAGTTAAACTGATGACAATTGAACTCACAGACTATTCACACTAATTGTATTATTAAACTCTTATTTTACAGCATGAAAAACACATTTCTCTAAATTAAGTCGTTCCTGATTAGACTTTCGCCCCCCCCCCTTTATACTTAACCAATAAATCCCCAAAACTAATCAATGAAGCGCTTTATCAGACTGAACCTATATACAAAATTTGAATTTAATTGGATATTTCTGCATGAAAAACCAATTTATCTAAGTTAAGGTTGCGGGATTAGCTCCCCAATCCCCCTTTTATACTTAATCAATGAACCTTCAAAACTAATCAGGGAAGCGCCTTATCAAAATGAATGTATGTACAAAATTTAAACAAATCAGATGATTCTGCATGAAAAACCCATTTATTTAAATTAAGGGGGATTAGCTCCCAGTTTCCCTCTTTTATTCTTAACCAATGAACCCCCAAAACTATTCAGGGAACGTCTTATCAGAATGAACCTATATACAAAATTTGAAGCAAATCGGATATTTCTATCAAGAGTTATAGCATTATGTACATACATACGTACATGCATACGTACATACATATATACAGAACCTGTGGGGACATTAAATGTCAGGCTTTGATAGACTGTGAGCTAAAATGATTCCAGTTAAACTGATGGCATTGGGCTCAAAGGCTATTCACACTAATTGTATATTATAATTTTATTTTTCTGGATAAAAAACCCGTTTATCTAAATTAAGAGGGATTATCCCGCCGTTCCCATCCTTTATATTTAACCAATGAACCTCCAAAACTAACCAGGGAAGCGCCTTATTACAATGAACCTACATACAAAAGTTGAAACAAATCGTATAATTCTGCATTAAACACCATTTATCTAAATTAAGGGAGCAATTCGCCCCCCGTTCCCACCTTTTATACTTAACCAATGAACCCCCAAAACTGATCAGGGAAGCGCCTTATCACAATGAACTATACACAAAATTTGAAGCAAATCGGATAGTTCTGACCCATTTATCAAAATTAAGGGATGAGTACCCCCCCCCCGTTCCACCATTATACTTAACCAATGAACACATAAAACTAATGAGGGAACGCCTTATCACAATTAACCTATTAACACAATTTGAAGCAAATCGGATAATTCTGCATGAAAAACTCATTTATCTAAAATAAGGGGGCCCCCATTTCCACCTTTATACTTAACCAATGAACCCCCAAAAATAATCAGGGAAGCGTCTTATCAGAATGAACCGATATACATAATTTGAAGCAAATCGGGTATTTCTATCAAGAGATCGCGTTATGTACATACATACATACAGAACATGCAGGAGCATTAGCACTCAGGCTTTGATGGCCTGTGAGCTAAAAGTAACATTTAAACCTGTTTCCTTTAAATAGTTATT
Source organism: Maratus michaelseni (assembly GCA_963931845.1). Classification (NCBI taxonomy): domain Eukaryota; kingdom Metazoa; phylum Arthropoda; class Arachnida; order Araneae; family Salticidae; genus Maratus; species Maratus michaelseni. The sequence goes on along the minus strand of OZ007591.1, from coordinate 297,590,907 downwards.
ATTTATTTTTAAATAATAGTTTTGACTTTTTTTTTTGTTTCTTCTGCTATTAGAATAAATACATTATGTGTATTTCTATATTTCTGTGATAACGTTTTAAATAGTTACTGTTGTTTAAACTTCATTTTATTTATTTTATGCATTTTTTTTTTAATGTCGATAAAAGTAGTTTATATTATATTAATAAATCATAACATATTCTATAAAAATGTGACACAGCAATTAGAAAATTGCCATAGTATACTAAGTGTACTAATTACATAGTATACATCCCAGACGATGGTTATATGTTTCGAGGTTTCTGTAGATACAAAAAAAAAACTGAATAATACATTATTTTATACTTAGACGTTTAAAGACTTGAGAAAATGGATTAAAAAAAACAGTAGAGGGAACTGTCGCAAAATAAAATACTTAAGTAAAATTACATACCTTATGTTTCTAAATATTGTCGCTAGAGGCCAACATTTAACGATACGCAGTTATGTTGTGGAATCGATCGGCAGCTATAAGCATTTAATAGCAAAGGTTTAACGTTTATATTTTCGATTGTTTGCGAAGAAAATATTTACACCTTCGTATTTTTCTTGGAAATATTTTTTGGTTCTAATTCACGTCTGTTTCATTTCAGTGATTACACATCTCAATTAAAATTCGAATACTTATTTATTTTTAGATTATTTTCTGTGTATGTGAAAATTATAAATGAATGTGTTATCGAATACTGCCTCTGTATATACAATATGATATTTGTAGGTAAAATGACATGCCGCCAAACATCTTTCCCAGACAGACATCTTTCGTCATGTTTTCTCTGCTTTGATTGTGATGGAAAGTCCACTGGATGATAAGGAAATGAGCAACAGCAACACAAGTTCTACACATGACAGCCCAACTATACATAATCCGTCAATTTGCACAGTTGCAATGTCAGAGTCTCCAATTTCAGCGCCGACAACATCTGTTTACGATACTCCGAAGACGTGTACAGTGGTGGCCAAAAGTGTGGATATTTTTTGAAAGTTTCATGTTTTTCAACTTTCTGTGCTTGTAGAATAGATTAATTTTCACTTAAATACAAACGTTTATATATCAAATTGAAGATAATTTAATGTAAAATTGAATAATAAAAACAGTATTACAATATCTGTATTACAAAAAACGGTATGCAACTAATAGTTTGAACTATCTTAGATTTGCATTTTTTAAAGTGATACTTACACAATCAATACTTTAGTAGGATAACCCTTATTTTTTAAGACAGCTTCACGGCGTCTTTTCATCGAGTGAACGAGTGTTTGGAGTTCATCTTTCGTAATCACATGGTGCCAAGAATTAATTATAGCTTCAATAAGTTGTCTTTTATTAGATGGACGTTTTTTTCGCACAAAAATTTCAAACGTCGCCACAAATTTTCAATTGGATTGAGATCAGGGCTGTTTCCTGGCCATGGTAATATATCTATGCCTTTATTTTGAAACCATGCTTTTCATACTTTTGCTGTGTGGCATGGAGCTGAATCCTGCTGAAAAGTAAATGGTGCGTTGTTGGGAAAGAGTTCCCTGATGGAAGGTATCAATTTTGGTTCCAGGACAGTTTCGATGTATTTTTTGGCATTCAGGATGCCATCAATCATATGAATTCGGCCCACACCTTCTGCAGACATACATGCCCAAATCATGACATTTGTTGGGGTTTTTGTAGTTGCTTCAATGCAATCAGGATGAAGTGCTTCTCCTACTCTACGTCTCACGTATTTGCTACCATCACTACCAAAGAGCGATATTTTACTCTCATCGCTCCAGATTACTTGCTTCCATTGATTTTCAGACCATTTAATGTGTTATTTTACCCACTTAATTCGTTTTTTGCGTTGCTTTTGATTTAAATATGGTTTTTTCCTTGGAATTCTAGCTTGTAGTCCAAATCCTGATAACCTTCTACTTATTGTTCTTGAACTTACTGCAATACCCGCTGCATTCATTTCACGTCTAATGGCATCTGATAAAATTTAATTTAGCCGTTTAATTTTTCTATCGGCAGTAGCACTTGTGCATTTTTTTCGGCCTGATTTGGCCTTATTTTTCACTGATTTCGTTTTTTCATAACGTAAACAGAACTTTCGTACAGCAGAACAAGTCACTGAACCACCAACTTGTCTTGCAATTTCAGGATAAGAGAGACCATTTTCTCTCAATGTGACAATCCGGCTTCTTTTTGTAGATGTCCAATAAGTTCTTCTTGCTGATGACATTGTTCAAAATTAGTTTAATTAAAAAAAAAGACTTTAAATATTCAAAAACAGCAATACCCTATTTAATTGTACTAGTACGCATCATTCCGCAAAATATTTCCACAACAATAACTCTTTTACCATCCAAATAACCTAAACTATAGTGTATTTATTATTAAATTCTACATTAAATTACCTTCAATTTGATATATAAACGTTTGTATTTAATTGAAAATATATTCTACAAGTACACAAAGTTGAAAAACATGAAACTTTCAAAAAATGTCCAAACGTTTGGCCACCACTGTATATATTTTTACCCGGCAGTATCTTCAAGTTCGTCATGTTCATATATCAAACAACGTGATGTAGCTCCACTTCCTTGTGCAGCTCATGTTAGATCTTCCTCTAAAAAGAGGTAGCATGAAGGTGCAAAAAAATCTGACCTAACATTGGCTAAGTGGACGTTAAAGCTGCTGATAAATATAATTCACATACAACACTTTCAGCTGTACAGGGTAAGAAGGAAATTGAATGATGACGACAAAGACAATCTTTCTGCAGATGATGGTGATGAAACCTCTCTTTATTGCAATTATTTATTCAGTCACTCAAAACCGAAAAAGAAGTGAATAAAATGTGTTAAGGTGTCTAAGTAGGCACATAGTGAATGTTCCGGAGTTTCTTAGTGTACAAAAAACATTATTTGTGATGTATGCAAGTAAAATTAATAGCAATATATGGGTGTGTCATTTTAGAACAGCACTGTAGATTAAATGACATAGTGCAGTATTTTATATCAATCGTTATTATGACGTTGTGACTTTATTTATTGCTTTTCAAAAGGCATCATTGCATTTTGTATGCCTCGCAATGTTATTTTGTAAAATATTAAGGTCCTGAAAAAAAATGCATGTACAGAAGCATTTCTTCCTTAAGGTATGTCATTTTATGATAGTTTCCCCTACGGAACTGTAAAAGTTTTCCCGATAGACTGTATAAAAATACCTTAATCTTTGGAAACATAATGTAACTACGAACGCAAAATACAGTAACATCTTCGCAGTTACCCATTATTTCGAAAAATGTTCTTTATCATTAAAAACCTCAGAAAACATATATATTTTCGAGATTTTGAGCATCATTTATAAACTCAAAGTTTCTTTTGCTGCCACTGATGTATGGAAACGTTTCCAAGTAGTTTTTATAGTGTATTAATCAGTTTTCTTAAACTGGAATATGAGTTTTTAAGGCGCTATTAATTCTCAATTGATAGTTTCAGCTTCGCAATTGAATTTATACATGCAAGCGTAACAAAATAATATTAATTTTAATGTTAGTGATAATGCTGTTAATTTATCATATTTGTCTGTAATACATGTTTGTTGAACATGAAAATATTTGCTTGAGAATGATTAGCACAAGAAAAACCTATATTCTGGGTTCAGAAAACTGATTAATACATTATAAAAACCAGCATGAAACGTTCCCGAAAATCAGTGACAGCAAATAAACTTTGTTTTTTAAATACTTCTTTAAATCTCGAAAATATATTGGTTTCTAATGTTTCTAAAGAAATAGAACACTTTCCGAAATCGTTAGTAACTCGGGAGAGGTTATTGTATATTATTTTTTTCACAGTTACATTATATTTCCTAGATCAGCGGTTCCCAACCTTTTCTCTCTCACGTACCACTTTCTTAGGCATTTTATCCATATGTATCACTTCTCAGCTATAGTCTGGTCCAAACGCATTTATTGTGTTCTTTACTAATGCTCTTATGTTAGTTACGGATGCCATTTGCAGCTCTTTTATATATTCCAGCTTTCTACCATTTTTCCATTTTGATACGCAAAAATATATCAACAGAAAATCGTTCAACACAATAAGTGTTAATTAGAGACTGCTAAATGAGGCATTCATAATAAAAATGAACGAAGCCACGCCCATTATAATACATGTAATTGACATGATACCGTCCAGTTGAACATTAAAGTTAGACTATTAGTTTTCTTTTTTTCTATATTTCTAGAATCATTTGGATTAAAACGAACTTTAAAAGAAAAGTGGGAGAAGTGGTGAAGGTAAAAGAACAGCACCAAAAGAGTCAATTTTGGCGAAGATGGGGGGGGGGGGACATACGTAATCGAACTAGGCAGGCGGTGCTAGTAACGAATGATTAATCAATTACTAGGTTTAGCCATTTTCCTTCGTTTTGCGAGTAGTCAATTGTAATTTACAGAAATCTCACTATGTAAACAAAAATTCTAGAATTTTTTTTTCTTAAGCTTTCAGTCTAACCTTTCATTTTTTGCATTTTCTGCCATTACCGATGTAAATTTCAGGTACCCCTTACAAGTCCGCCACGTACTCCCAGGGGTACGCGTACCCCAGGTTGGGAAATGCTGTCCTAGATTATCAAACATTTGCCTTATTTTACAGTGTATCTTGTGTATGTTACAGTGTATTGTCGGAACAAAAGAAAATTCTATATTTGCATTAGTCGGTAGTAATATAAAATACTACTTTTTCGTCTGTTTGTGGGTTATCCTGTCCCTGAGAAAAATAACAGTATTCCCTTTGAAAATATATTGCTAAATTTCCATGTAAATATCTTAATGGAATGACTAACGGATGTTCTTAGCAAACGTACAGCATATAACTGCATATTGGTTGCATCTATGATATGCTAAATATTCCATATTATTAAAAAACGTGTTTCGCGCAAATGATAAATGTTATATGGATTTTTTGTTCTAATTATTATCTCTATAAAATAGCTCAATATATCTTCACAGAAGGGAAACATAACATGAATCTTGAGAATGACATATTGCAATTTTAGCTTTTTATGTGATAGGAATGTTAGCAAAATTAAAATATCTCTATATTTGCATTAATCGGTAGTAGCATAAAATATCCCTTTTTCGTCTGTATGTGGGTTAGTTTTTTCTTGACAAAAATAACACTATTCCCTTTGAAAATGTATTGCTAAATTCTCATGTAAATATCTTAATCAAATGACTAACGGATTGTTCTTAGCAAATGTACAGCACATAACTGCACATTGGTTGCATCTGTGATATTCTAAATATTCCACGTTATTCTAAGAGCTTTTTTTGTGCAAATGATAAATGTTATATGAAGTGTTTGTTCTAATTATTATCCCTATAAAATTGGCTCAATATATCTTCACAGAAGGGGAACATAAAGTGAATCTTGAGAAAAACATATTGCAATTTTAGTTTTTTATGTGATAGCAAAGTTAGTAAAATTTAAATAGTTCTATATTTGTATTAGTCGGTAGTAAAATAAAATATCCATTTTTCGTCTGTTTGTGGGTTAGTTTGTTCTTGACAAAAATAACACTATTCCCTTTGAAAATGTATTGTTAAATTTCCTTGTAAATATCTTAATCGAATGACTAAGGGATTGTTTTTAGTCATAACGTACTAAAACGGTCTAAAACGTACAGCATATAACTGTACATTGGTTGCATCTCTGATATTCTAAATATTCTATTTTATTCTAAGATCGTTTTAAGAGCACATTATAAATGTTACATGAATTTTTAGTCCTAATTATTATCGTTATAGAATTTGCTCAATATATCTTCACAGAAGGGAAACATAAAATGAATCTTGAGAATGATATATTGCAATTTTAGCTTTCTTATCTTATGCGAATGTTAGTAAAATTAATGATTGAATAAAACATATTTCAGTTTTAAAAGCAGTGTTAAGTGAAAAATGTACATATGAAATTTTACATTAACTTAATTCCATATTTTAAAAGAGTGTAATTTTACTTGAAATGCATTCAAATTGTGATGCATTTATTTGTTATCACAAATAATAATATTAATTTAATATTTAATTTAATTTAATAGATTAAAGGGACTTTTTGCGCATTTACCTTCCCTTTTAACAACATACTCGAGTATAAAAGTTATATTTATATTTGGGCTATTTTTACGTTGGTCAATTATTTCTTAAGCAATTAAAGTGATTCAAAATGAACAGAAATTATATAAATTTAAAATTACAAATTTTAATACACAGAGTGTTGCTAGATTTGTTAGTACACCTTCGAATAAAAACTCGAAAATTCGCAACACAAAAACTTATTAGAAGAAAACAATTTATTCTACTACATTCGCAATCCATTTCGTTGTTTGTTGTCAGATTCAGATATCAAGGGATTGAGAGAAGTAGAAAAAATATAAATGCTTTCACAGAAAAAGAATTGAGAATAATGGCGCATGAAACTAAAAGAAGAAATATTTGTCCCAGTCCTCTCAAAAAAGAGCTATACCACAGCTGATAAACTGCAAGATAAGTCAACGAAACAAATCCCACAAGGATAAAAAGAAATTGTGTTCAGGAAAAAGTTATTTTCATGTATAGAAATTATATATTTGATAGTTCTGAATAAAAATAATTTTAAAGTACTAGTATATATTTTATTTTGTACTGAACTGTACGTTTAAAAACAATTTGTTAAGAATTAAACAGTTTATTTATGTATTTTTAGCTAATTAATATCAAGTAGTTATTTGTTTCAATTTGTGACACAATCTTAGGACTATTTATACTTTTATTTCTTCCCTGCATATTTTGTACGTCTTACATATTCTATTTATTTATTTTATTAAATTTTTTACGTTATTTTTGACTTTCGTAATTTGTATTATGTTCGAATATGAATAACATGTATTTGTAAAATCTACATTTAAAAAATAATAATGATTAGAATTTTTTATATGTCTAAAGTAACTTAAAAAATCAAATTATTTCAATTTAAGATATGCTGTTTTGAATAACAAACATTATTTTTTTATTTCGATAAGATTGTTATGTTTTATTTATGTATACCTCTTACAATTTTGTATATTGCTATAGTAACTTAAAATTGGAATTTGTTTCAATTTAACAAATGCGGATTTGGATAACGTAAACGAGTTTTTTCTTTGGTTATGTTTGCTATGTTTCGTTTATGTGCACCAAGAATCCAAAGTCTCTGTTACTTGTAAGTCTTTCATATGTGCACATTCTTAAACCTCTGAGTCTGATCTAGGGTGTATATTAAGGAATTTTGTGGCCATCAATAATGAGAGACACAATGTGCTTTTTATATTAAGAAGTGTACTGAATTTAGATTCAAATATTTGTTATATGAGCTGTTATACGGTTATTGCGCATACGTAGCATTCATTCGTGGCTCATGTTAAGACAATTTACACACTTGTGCCCTGTATGTATGAGATACATGCGGGAGAGTTTACAGTGTGCACACAAAAAATGCCCATAAGAAAGTTAAATAACTCATTTAAAAAAATGAATAACTGATATTGCAATTGTTTAAATGTTGTTTTGTTTAAAATTATTATTGAGATTAAAAAAATACAAAAAATATTTTTTGTGAAATTGTTATTATACATTCCCTCTGAATTTCTTTTTTCAACAAATACGTAGGTACATATCAACTGGGGTGACTTTGTCTAATTTTTTGCCTCTTTTTGTCTTTAAATATAAAACATTATTGAAATTTCGATATAAACAATTTCTAATACATTTTTTTTCTATTTCAACTGCATATTTTAAAATGCACATTTAATAATTTTAAAGAATAGTTTTTAATTATTTTTTAAAAAGTGGGAAAAATTCACAGTGACGTTTTCTCATATCTAAAAAACCTTTGATATCAATATATAAATTCCGTGTCCTAAATAAAAACTCGATGTAAAAATATTATTAAAGTTGTTTACATCCATCCACATATATCTAACATAAAACATAAATGGATCACTTTATGTAGATTTTTATACTCATTATAAAGTATGCAATTAAAAATAACTGACAAAACTTTACAAAATACTAGTTCACACTGAATACAACCCAAGTAAAACGCAGTATTCACATTAAAATATTTCCTAATTTATGTACTAATTTAACAGCAGGTTCCTTTGAAACTTAAAGTTCCATACATGTTGCTAATTGCAGCAATTACATCTTGAGTTTGAAGAACTAATTTTAATCCAACTATAAAAAATCTGCTTCAACGAATTCTTGCAAAAACATCTAATAATGTATTCCTAAATGTTGCCGTATACATACATATTTTTTGTGGGATGTCCTTTTTGTGATATACATCATATATTTAATCTGCAAAAAACATTACCGCTTAAAATGCTATAAAAAGAATCATGTAGTTATTTGCGATTAAAAATTTTATATAACATTTAAGAGCTATTTGGCTTTTGACACAGCTATATTTACAACAAAAATCAGTCTTCAAATATATTAAAAGTTGTATGTATAATTTATTTCTATATGCCATTTGAATAAATATTTCCTGTACACATTTATCGGACTATAATTTAAATTACTGTGGCTAAATTTGATTCGATTTGCCATAAGTCTGTAACACTTAGGTTACATGTAGCATTTTATTAATCAATCTTTGCAAAAGCATCTATGATGTATTCTTTAATGTTGGCGTATACATACATATTTTTTGTGGGATGTCCTGTAAGTGGTATCATATATATAATCTGCAAAAAAAAATATCGCTTAAAATGCTGTTATATTAAACCTGTAGTCTTTTGAAATTAAAGATTTTATATCATACTTAAGAGTTATTTGATTTTTGACAGATCTATATTTACAACAAAAATCAGTCTTCAAATATAGTAAATGTTAAGTGTATTGAATAAATATTTCTTATACACATTTTTCGAACTAGAATTTAAATCATTGTGGCTAAATTTAATTCGATTTGCCATAAGTGTCTAACATTTGGTTTACATATAGCATTTTATTAATATGAAAATGCCAAACATAGGAAGAAACGTATCAATTGTCGTGCTTTTATTCTTAAATAACTTCTTTTACAGAAACTGAATCATTAACTGTAATCTAAACGAAAATATAGCATTGTCACATTTAGGTATTATTTTCATATATATAGATAAAACCTAAAGGAAACCTGAATGAGGTAATGTATTTTGTGCATGTCAGTTCATGTTATTTTATTTAAATATTTTATATACTGCATTATAATGAAATGACATTTTACATACACATTTTAAAAACTTAAATAAAATAATAAAGTAGAAATAACTAATGAATAAAATTTTGACAGTTACAATTTCTGGATTACTGCAGTTGTTCTTGGAGTATAACAGTTACGGTAATATGATAACATCTTCATTTTTTATACAGTTCATTATGTAATTTGGCACATCACTCTGGTCACTTTTAGGGCTGAGACTTCTCTTTATTATTGCGCTTACTTCTGTCTAATTCTTTATCTGCTTTAATAGTTATTCTACCTGGAAATAATTAACATTTGTACTTAATGATTACACATATGCAAATTTTAATATCATTACACTTTTCATTCAGCATTTTTATCAAATCTTCTAGACTGACGACATACACACACACAAAAATGTCTGGCGTAAATTAGAGGATGAAAAGGTTTGAAAAGAAAAATCATCCGTGAAATACTTGTTTCTGTTCCTTCTTTTTTGTTTTTATTTCTCTTTCGATGCTTCAATTTTTTTTTTTTTTTTTTTTTTTTTTTTGTACCAGTAGCTGTGTACACGTTGCAATGTCGCTGCTTTCGTCATGTTTATCTTTCTGTCATTGAGCTTAAACACCTGACATGACGCGCCGAACCGTTCAGGTATTCACAATTTCTGCTTTAGACAATTTTAGTTTAATACGCAAAAATTATGCAATCAATTTCTTTAGAACGTCTACTAAAACTCGCTTGTATTAGAAGGACCCATTTCGTCACTAAATGTGATGAATATTTCAGCAGAACTCTAGTCCATAAAGAGTCTGATTTCCCGACTTTGCAACGTCTATGAAATTTTTTGACATTTAACGATAACAAAATAAATGTGGATTTCTATTTTTGGATCATTTACCGCACTTAGAGAGTGTTGTCGAATTTTGATAATAAACCATGTCTACTGCAATAACGAAACCTCCTAGAAACTTTAAATATAGTAATCACAGTTTATCTTTCACTTTTTTTAGATTTTTGTAAGTGATCGTATAGTCTTATTATTATTTGATGATTAGTTTATTTTCTAAGATTTGAGGGGGAATCCTGAATAATCTTGTAACGAAGAATACCTATAAAAAAATACAAATCCATAATGTTTATAGTTTTTTAACACTATGCTTGTTGAGGGTAGGATATGTTACTTGAAGTAAATATGCTTAAAAATTCTTTATATATATGAATGAAAGACTTATTTAAAAAATAATAATAAATGTTGCTTACCTCTCAAATGAAAAACAGAAGATACGTAAAATTCACAAACATTTCTAGTTTTATTTAGAATAATTCAAGATTAATGACAAACGACACTCTGCACATTGACGTCAAACAAATAAAATTAAATAGGGTGTTTCCTACCTGTAAATATTTTGTTCTGACAAGGGCTAATTTATTTCTTAAAACATTGCATAGATTTTTTTTTAAATGGAGGATAATTTAACTGCTTCTAATAACATAAATTTTGAATACATTTTTTTAATAACTTTATTTTACAGATAAAGGAATTTTCCGAGAATAAAACATGCATTATTGAATAATGCACTTATGGTAAAAAATTAAGTATAATTTCAATTTAACCCTTTAAGCGGTTAATGCTAGTTCAAAATTATCCATCAAAAAATTCTCACGGCTAGCAAAAATTCCATTCAAAAAAAGCATTCTGGGATCTTCAAATGCACGTTAAAAATTTCGAAGGCGAGGTTTCTTTCCCCCATCTCTAGTGAAAGATAAGCTTTTCCTTATTGTCCTGTAGGCGGGTCAACAAAATAAAACCCTTTTGTATAGCAAATGCTTTTCACCTTTCCTGAGGGGGAAATTTTTCTTTTGACATACTAAGACATCAACTTGTACCTTGAAATTTAGAAGGATAGAGTACAGAAATACTGTCGTATTTCATTTTTTGTAAGAATGAGTAGCCAAAGCAAATTAATAATTTTTTTTTGTTTTAATTTCCTCTGTTTACTTTTACTGGTAGTTTTGCATTTACAAAATTTTTTAATATTCTCGCTACATGTACGAAGATTAATACAAACTTTATTTTCATTTGTTTATATATTTTTTTAATTTTGAAATAAAAATAAATTATGTTTTAAAAGTTGTAGTATGTTCTGATACAAAGTTCAAAAAGTAAATTGTCATTTTAATAGTTTCATGTTAACCCCCACCCCCTCCCTTTTTTTAAGAGGACGCAAATTGCAATATTTCTAAAATTGAGATGTTATTAAATAATTGAACAGCTGAACCACTTATAGTGAGAATGAATCCGTAACCAGCATTTGCTCGCTATAATAAAACTGTTTCAAAAG